>CM052343.1:22024250-22227942 GCA_028455595.1 Lasioglossum vierecki
CTTTTTGATTACTCTCCCAGTCTAGCCATCCTCCGACATAGTTATATGCACTGAAATATAAATAAATTGAATTAGAGAGAGGGTTTCAAAATATGTAAAATACAATTCGTAAATATTTTCATACTTTTGATAGCCAAGCTTTTGTATATCTGCCTGTACCATTGCACTTCTTTTACCAGATCTACAACTTAATATGATCTTTGTACTTTTCGAAGGTTTGTCTCTGTTAAATCTACTTTTAAATTCTTTCTCAGTCAGATTTAATAGAGTATTGGTCACATCTCCCACTGGAATAATATAGTATGGTAATTAACATCTAATGCTGAATATTAGAATAATATTATAATGACTCTAATGGAAAGCTGTACTTGGTATGTGAATACTTCCTGGTAATTTTCCTGTCTCGTCAATCTCACTTTGTTCTCTAACATCAATAATGAGTACGTTGTCATTCTTTTGAGCTTTTACAATATCGTTATACTCTAAATCCATTTGTTTTGTATCGCCTTCTGCCATCGTAGTTTTAGATTTAGAAACTGTTGAAGTCGAAAAATGCGAAGTTGATTGATCTAAAAACCATGTAAACGAATGTTAGTGTCATTGATATAGCAATTAAAGTTTTCATGATTTTTTAGATATCTTTAAATATCATGAGAAGGATAGTGGAAAAACAATTAACAATATCTCGTAAATTTCAACAATTAGAAGAACTTACATGATCAGAAGTATTTAAATACGTTTTGCATATATACATATCAGAATGTATAATTGTAAGTCGTATCAATACGTCTCCTTAAATATCACGAGAAGGATAATGGATAAAAACAATGAACAATATCTTGTAAATTACCGTGAAAGAAAGGCCTATATGTTGCGGTGTTTAACAATTCGTCATAAGGAGATATTACGTCTGCAATATGGGAATTGCAATAAAACGATTTCAGAGGAACTAACAGTCTGCAAAACTGACGTGTTTTGCGACAAGTCATAATTAATTTACAAGTAGTGGACATGGTTCTGGTTTGTACACAATACTACCGACAGCAGCTGTTACTCTGTTACTCCAAAGTGTTGCTGGACATACCTACCTGTACATGTGAAAGTACTATAATTTAAGGCAAATTCTAAATCGATCACAGTAAACTTTTATCGTATTAAAGTTTTAATTCGTTACGTTCGTATCGTGTAATGGCACTTTTTTGTAGACACTGAAGATAAGATAACAATATTGATTCCCTATCAATTTTCTTCCAAGTATCCACTATAATGAATTAAAGCGTACAAATGAACGGGGCATAAGGATTTGTTTCAAAATATTCTTATGCGAATTTATCAGAAACAGTAGAATGCACAACAAATAATAAATCATCATCAAAACAAGTGTCCTGACTCGCATATAATGTTTGCAATATGGAAACTTGAAATTTAGTGTTTCTTTAGTAAGTATTGATTTTGCATTACATTATTAATTTCATTGACTAAAAATTGATTTACGCTGGTTACGTGGAAAGTCTATTGGTAGTAATCAAAGGTTTAATTCAACGTAGCGATGAGCGCTCAGAAAACGATGAACTCGGCATAAATCTTAGCTGCGAAAGTAAAATGTAAAAATCTATATTCGGCGAGTAAAAGAAGAAAGGAAGAGTTTAGAGCGATTGTAACGCGGGAAAAAAAAGGATGTACAAAAGATGACATTTTTCGTGCATTGCTTTATAGTGAATCATCTACGGATGGAGAAACGAGTCGGGGAAAGATTAGAAGAGTCAGGAAGAGCCGTATCCCGTTTTCGTATACGTCGCACCCTGATGAGGAATGCGGGAACTAGCGATTTTTATTTCTCGTGCGTGGAGCAGTAAAGTGTACTAATTTATTGAAATAATTACGACACTCATCCCGTTTT
This sequence comes from Lasioglossum vierecki, assembly GCA_028455595.1. Lineage (NCBI taxonomy): Eukaryota > Metazoa > Arthropoda > Insecta > Hymenoptera > Halictidae > Lasioglossum > Lasioglossum vierecki. Next base: position 22,026,151 of record CM052343.1, read on the forward strand.
TGCATCTTCGTTATACTGTGAGTAATTAGAGAAGAATTCTCGTTTTGGTCGTTTATTCGCGATTCGATCGCGCAGCATGCGAATTAATCCCCGTTCGACACACGTCGAGGATATTCTTTTGTTTATTTATGCAGTCCTTCAAGTTCAGAAAGCTATAAAAGTATTAAAGATATCCGTGGAAAAGCAGCGTTCTCGTATTCGCGACTTATGTGCATTGAAACGAGCTCTGATTTGCGGGACCACGCAATATTTTTCCCGCTGCGATGTTACGCATCAACGAAAAATCCAATATCTCCGGATTATCAACATTCCAGAGTGTTGACACCTCTGTCAGAGAGTGCTCTGCTTTACCATTACTATAATATCGCTGTCTCTCTCTTGGACACGGCTCCCCGTATAATTCTCTTTCGGTTTCTCGTTTTCGAATACCTTACCGCGTAGTGTCAAATAAAATGTTCCACGGATAGGTTTACGTTCCCAGTGGTTATTTTGCGTTCCGAGATGTGAGTGTGATTATTATCTGTGAACAATTGTCCGCATCCTTCTTCTTCAACCTTCTCCATTAGTTCCGAGACGAAACGCTTTTGAAATATTTTATTAGCGTTTCTTGTCCAAAACGGAACCACGGAGCTATTTGTTACATTATTTTAAACAGTGAAACGTCAATGCAGTTGAAATAATCGGTTGAGATCCAACCTGAAAACGTTCAGGAAAAGTTGAAAAGTGAAGTGATAAATCGTATATTCTCTGTGCAAGAATACATTTAAACGACTGACGTATTTTTTGTTTAATCTACTTTCGATTTCAATGTTAACGCAGACTGTTCAGAAAGTAAAACTTGAAATAGATAATTAGGTAAATAGGTACATTGTGAAGTATGCTTGCAGCTGCTCGTTGCATCTGAAAATGTTTCCTGTTTAGAATAGTGTTCAAATATTTCGATTTCACTCTGTGAATTCGTGAAGTGAATTTATTCAACTAACTTCAACGTTACGCTTTCAGATAAGACATAGAAGGCATAAATGAGAGAATAGAAAAATGAGTTCTTTGCAACAAGGTAGCAGATTCTTGCCGTTCTCGAATAACAATATACAAAGGAAACAGTTATCGATGCAAGGTACAATTTAAAACACGTTTCGCTTGCAGAATATTGATTTTTGCAACAAGTTCTTCCAAATATTTCTATTGTACGTTTTTGCAGGAGGTCTTCCACAAAGTTTAAGCGGTAGCGAAACCGATGTTTCAACGTCCAATGAAAATTTGACCAACGAAGATCGATATGTAATAAGGCACACAGCCCGTCAAGAACCTCAAGGTCAAGAGAATCAACAGCAAAGTCCATCCAGGTCTTCCAGTCACAAAGAAAATATACCAAATATACAAGTAAGCGTGATTCGTTATTTCTTAATTTTGAAACTATTACTGTGTGCTTTATAAAGTACACGTATACACGCATTCTATTGTCTATCGAGTAGGCGTGGATATTGCCTGATGCTACCTATGTTTTCTCAATGTACCACAAATTACGACTAGAGTGATTATGTTACATAAGTGTAAACTGTTTCATTGCTATCCAGGGTAATCTGCTCAATAGAAACAGTTTGAAGGACAGTTTGAATGGTTCGAACAGAAACAGTTTGAAAGAGAATTTGAATGGTTCCAATCGGAATAGCCTTAAAGACAGCATCAATGGTTCTAATAGAAATAGTTTGAAGGATAACTTAAGTAATCGTACCAGCGTCGGCTCGAATAGAAGTAGCCTGGATGTGTCTACCAGTTCGTATAATACGCTCATCATTCATAATGCTAACGATGACAACTCGTGGGTACCATCTGGAAGGTAAACAATATTTGAGTAGCAAATCTCCTTTCTAACATAGTACTATACTCCAATTCACTGTACAATTTTTTCTAACCAGTGTTAACGATTCGATACACAGGTTATCGGGTGTTGTGAGAGAGCATGGCGATATGGGCTACTTGTACTGCGATGGCGGTGGAAAAGGACACTCGAACAGTCCTACTATGCAATCTTTATCGAACTTATCGCACGAAGATCATGTTTACGAGCAACCCACAAACGGAGGGTGTCAAGAAATTACAGACATACCGGACGATTATTTGAGTCAATCGCAGGTGAGTTTTCGTTACGAATTAGCGTAGCAATGGTAATGTGTGAAAACCGATGATTTATACGGATATTTTGTGTCGAGCAGGTTTTAAAACATCTTGCAAAAGAGGTGAAAGTACCGTCGTACAGTAAAATTACGAACAACGGTGGCAATATAGACATGCGAATGCGAGATGGCGACAGAGGGAAGCAGAACGACAGCGAATCCGAAGACAGGCCACCACCATCGTACATGTCTGTTTTACTGCCATTGAAAAATAAGTCCAGATTTGTCGGGCCGATGGAAAAGTTGACTTTGTCCAGATCGCAGCCCGACTTGTCTAGAATAGGCAAACCGGACATCGACAACTACAACTTGCGAACTACTTCTCCACGGTAATGCCATCGAGGCATCTAGATCAATTTTATCAACGTGCGTTGAACGGCATTGTAATCGCGATAATATTATTTGCAGGCCTCAAACGAAAGGGAGAGAGGAGACGGAATCCGCGGCCGGCGAGAGTTGGCCGCCGTCAGAAATGATTCAGATCGTAATTCAAGAGAACAGTGCCTTAAAATTAGAATTAGAACGGTGTTACAACAAGGTCGCGAAATCTCAAAAATTGGAGCAGGAAATTGCGAAAGTGCACAGAGCTCACGAGGAATTAGCGGCGTCCTGCGAACGTAGAGAAAAGCTGGAACGGGCTGCTAGAATGAGGCTACAAAACGATTGTAGACGATTAACCGAATTAAACCGCGCGCTGAGAGATCAGATAGATTTACTGTCCGCACGCACCGATAGTCCCCCCGTCGTCGAATCTATGAGGAAAGAATTAACTCAACGTGAATTACTAATTGCACAATTGATCACACAAAGTATGTATAAAACAATATTATATATTTAGCTTTTGATTAATCGTGTGGGTGAACGACCGATTTTCGTTTCAGATAAAGAATTAGCCGCAGCAAAAGAAAGACAAGAGATCGAATTGGCAGCGCAACGGGCAACGTTGCAAGAACAACGTACACATATAGATATCTTAGACACAGCTCTTACTAACGCACAAGGGAATGTTGTGCGTCTTGAAGAAGAAGTAAATGATTTGAATTCAACATTACCGAAGAGAGTGTTGCGTGACTTCGATGTTACAGTTCTTGTCTTTGTTTACAGTGTCGGAAGAAACAAGTGTACGTGGAGAGAGTTGGTCAGCTTCAACGGGCTCTGTCTTCTCTTCAAGCGTCCAGCGACAGAAGAGAAGAAACAGAAAGACAGTTGAGAGGTCAACTAGAACGGGAATTAAGAGAAGGCGGTGGCGGCGGCATCGGTATTAACGGTATCGAACAATCCTTCAATGGGGAAACGATTGCGGAATTGAAACGACGAATACGCGAAAGAGACGAAAAAATCATGTCACTGGAAGGTGATGTGGCGAAATGGGAGCAGCGTTATCTAGAGGAAAGCGCGCTCAGACAAGCCGCGATTGACGCGGCTAGTCTTCCGAAGTGAGTTCTATATTTTGAAATTACGTTGATAACAGAATATGTTTAACTGATATATGTAATAAATATCTGGTTCTGATCAGGGATGCTAAAATTGCTGCGCTAGAGAAAACGAGTCAAGATGCCGAGAAATTAATCGCAGAAGCACGGTCCGAAAAAATGAGACACATGGACGAAGTTCATGCTGCACAAAAGAAGTTGGCTGATCTTGAATCTAGGTAATAAATGATTCTGCTAGTTTCTTCCTAGTTGAGAAGTGCTCGATGTAATTAATACAATTCGTTTCACTTTGAACAGAATGAAAGATCTAGAATCAAAGTTGGCTGAGAGAGATGCTATGATCAGAGTTCTCCAAAAACACACGTACGATAAGGACAGTAGTAGTAGTAGTGGCGTTGGTAGCTACCCTGCTGCTCATTCGTCTCATTCGAGCACGTCGGCTGATCATCACACCGCGCTCACGAGCACGCCAGAACTTGGTAAGCAAATGTTCATTCAAGCATTCTATATACGTGCCTAAATATTTCATTATTGATCTATTCAGTGTTCGTATAAAATTATATTTTTACATAAAGTTTCAAAGACCAGTGGAAACTATAGAAATAAAGTATTTTACAAATGCATTCGCTGTTTAGTTGTAAGGTAATTCCTCGTTACAAAATAAAATACTAATCTTTACTTTTGTATTTAAAAGTGAGTAGTGTATTGGGTGGAGGCAGTGGTTATGGAAGTACTGGTTCTTATGGTGTTACGGACAGCTATAAATACAGGAAGCAAGGCAGTTTCGAGCAAACAAATAAAAGTCTTGACGATCAATTAAAAGAGCTAGATTCCCAGCTGCTTAGTAAGGTATGCACAATACAAGTAAATGTATAATTTTCAAGTCACTAAGCATCCACATTTCTTTTTTTTTTACTACGTAAAAAATTTGTACAAAGACCGGCCGAAGAATAATGGACATAATTTTTATTTATTCACTGTTTCGCCAGTTGTTTCACAGAATTTTAGTATTCGAATTGATCTGCGGACAACATAATACTTTTTACTTTTGCGACGATTGTATTTTATATTGTTTAGCATTTACTTCATAGATACAGCTACAGAAAATGAAAGATATTACTGATTGTACGGTTAAAGGTATTCGAGTGTTGTGTTTCAATTAGTAGTTTAGTTGAGAATAGTTAATGTGCATCCTTTAAATCAACGATTAAATCGATTTCCATTACCCTCTGTATAATTGAATTCAATTATTATTTGCAAGATACTAAATTTCCATTTCGATAATTGAATATTTTTCACGATCGCGAAACGCTTCGATAATAGTAATTCGGTTTATCGTGTAGATAACGAAATTGTTTCGCCGACGCATTAACTATTCTCCTATTGTTTTTACGATTGCTATTATTCGAATAACAATGTGTGCTCCATTAATTTTTTTTTTTGTTAAAAACTTTATATTTTCTTTTCTTTTATTTTATTAATGGGAACTATAGAAAGCAAGCTTTTTATTATACATCGCTGTTGTTGCTACAGGCGGGTCTTCTTTGTGACAACGATAAATCGTTACATTTTTTTATATATATATATATATATTAATCGGTAAACCATGACTAATAATAGAAAGCGAACTTTGTATAGCCTTAGAGAAGATTTTTTTTTGTAGGCAACATGTAAAAAAATGCATTCATTATCTATCTTTATTCGCAAGCCCAGTAAAATTGTATTTTCACTAATATAACTTTTTGTGTGCCATTGATTTTTGCGTTTTACAATTAACTACACAATTTCGTAACATATTCTAGTTATCCTGAAGAAAGAATTGATTCGAGACATTTCCCATACAGATCGTTCCTCTATTAATTTATTAAGACAGCAATATTTTCTAGTCGTGCAATATTACCATCGTGTTCATCGTCTCCTACCAATCTACTTACCAGGGTTGCTATTTTTCCGTGAGAATGAGATCAGTATTTCCATGAAACGCGTTATCACTTAGTTGCTAAGCGATAAATATAAAAAAACCGAGATGAATAAGTCGACTCTTTCTTCGGACTCTAAACAACAAAACCGACCAGCACCCTAAAACCCCAATAACCGATTCCCAATCCCTTCGTGATCCCGGAGTGTGCATGCGCTGTTGTGGCGAGCACTAACCCCGTTCCAGGTTCCCGGATCTCCTCTCCAACGCAGGGCGTTTTGTTGTCTTGTTTCAGCGGGCACTTTGCTGTTTTCCAGGATTCTCTAATCCAGGCACTGCGTCGCGAAAAGGAAAAATACCCAAGCCACTATTGGCGGGTGTAGATAGCACAGGTACCTCGAGCACAGCCTCAAGCAAGAGTCGTTTGTTGGATGACTCGGGGGGTGAGGTCTCTCCAGGTATAATGGAATTCGCGAGTGCAGCCTCGCGGCTGAAGGGTACTGTCTCTCGATTGTCGGATGGCAAGCCTGAGGATATGATGCTGTTGGAGAAGCAAGGCCGAAGTTCGCAGAGGCAGAGGATGCAGGAGGGCGAGCCTCGTCGCGCTGGAAGTCTTCCTCCTAGTTCGTTGCCACGGCCACCGAAGACCTTGAAGTCGACCAACTCTCGTTACTGCCGGTTGAGCGACACCGAGGCTAGGAAGAAGTCGGACCCAGGTCCGGCCCTGGATGCTGCAGCGAGCATGAAGGTGCGGGATCCTGGCAACTGCACCATCGAGTATGGTCGTTTCGACACGAAAGCTCAGCGTAGAAAGAAATCTTTCGGTGCTGAGCCATTGGTGCCGAGCAGCAGCGTACAGAAGAAGCCCTCCACCTCGGTGAGTCACGAATACGAGCGTCTTCAGAGCGAGAACCTGCGCAAGAAACAGCCCTCCGCCACTACAGAGGTGAAGCACAGGGAGACGCAAAGCCGTTCGCTGATCCCGCCACCGTCTCGTCGCATCGGGGAGTACGGTCGTCTCAGCGAAGGCACCCTGAGGAAACAGACAAGCTCCAGAGGACAGAGCACCGGCAGTACCGTCAGCAGCAAAAGCGGAGGACGCGACTCTGGCGGCACCGCCAGCAGCGAAGCTTCCACATCGTCGCTGCCGCCGTCCAAAGCGAGGTCCATACCGCGTCCCAGCAACTACCGCATTCAATTCTGATTCGCCTGAACACGGAAGCTATCGGCATCGTATTTCAGCTCGTTCGCGACGGTGATTTAACGCGTTCGTTTACATATCAGTCGATGCGAATTGCTCTGGCATCGCGTTCGTTGACGATTTGCCAGCCGATCGGTGTTCGTTCAAGCACAACTTATTTGCTCTGGCTTTGTAGAACCAGTCTGAGCTAGCAACCGCTAACAGACACGCGTTGCTTTCCTAGTTACGATAGGATTTCATTTATTCGATATTTATGAACATTCTTAGTCCGAACAATTGTACAAAACGGATTAGGATCGAGTCATTTTAATCTCGTAGAGATTAATTCTTTAAACAGAATAGAATAGAGTTTTCTCCTTTTTGAGGAAATCATACGAGAAACGTAAAATAAATAGTAGGGCAAAACATTGTCTGAACACTGTTCCACGGCCTGGTCAACTAACGCGGTACTACTGCACTCTTGGAAATCGAGAATCGGCTTAGATCGCGGGATTGCCGTATAATTATTGGACTGCGGATCTTTATGCATTTATGAAAAAGTTGGTCGGGTGAAATATAAAACAGTAAAATTGTAACGTTGCTTTTAACGTGACAAAGTCTTTAAGGGATTAAATGAACTTTTCTTTTGCATGGAGATCCGTAGTCCAACAATGATATTGAACGTGCTATATGGGTATTATATAGTGATATTGTAAGTTATTCGAAAAGAGTGGCTCTCGCACCAGTGAAATTCGCGAACGGCTGATATGTAAAGCCGTTTAGCTTAATTGTAATATCGGGAGGTACGTCGGAGATAGTTGATCCTCGATGAAAATCACACGAAACAGTACGAACGATTTTCCGTTTACACGACGAAACCGACAGATAGCGGACAGATTGGAAATTGATAATCGAATGCAGAATCAAAAGCGAGACCATCTTTTTCTCGAGCACCTTTTTGCTTCGTTCTTCTGTAGTTCGACTGCATAGAGTCCTAAACGTGCGTATATGCGCGAGCAATACGCGAACAGCCATAATAATGAGGCACTAGTTCTCTTCGCTGCTTTGTCGAGAGAACGGATATAGCGAAGCCGTTGGTATATTGTTGCGTAGCGATAGTGCATGACCTAGTCATTACCAAAGTAACTTCTATTACGAAATGGAATTGATTTCCTCTGATTTTTGTATACACCGTGCCTACGTCTCCGAACATTGTGGCCTTATCAAACGTGTATTCATTACAAAAAAAAAAGAAAACAATACGTGTGCCTTGTAAGACTGCGTAAATGCTCGGTATAAACTATAGAGTCTAAGGGAAGTACGTTCAGGAACTTTTTCAATTAGGAGGACGAGTTTCTCGACCACATCTCGCGTGGTCCTCGGAGGATACAGTCGGGTCAAAGTCAAATGGCCGATCAGGACTACGAAAATCCCCATCGCATCTTCCGACTAGCTTTATCTCTGTTTTCTTCCTGTACTTCGATAATTTGAACGACTTTAGATACACATATTTACGATTGAATATTATCCAGATTCAATTGTCATCGTGCACGTATAAAAGTATTGATGTAAAAATGAGTATGTTTCTTTATAAAATACAGAGGCGGAGATTGAACGTCGATATTCCTTTCTCATTACTAATACTTAGGAATTCTCTCGTACCAGTGAACAATACATTAATCTGTATTTGGTAAAGAGACAAAATCATTTATCACATTAATATTTCCCTCGAACATCCCCAGACCTTTTTAGCCAGCTCGATTATTAGAGGCACTGTTTTATATCCTCGCAACAATCAAATCTAAAAAAATTGTGCTACGTACCCGTTTACACGACTCCGTATTATCTCAACGAGGTGGTGCGAAAGTTGCAAATTTTCTCCTCGTGCGTTTTCCAACTTTAGCTTGAGAACTCGAGGAAATCTTCTTCTCCGCCACACGTAGTTGTTTGCGTTTCTAGCTGTAGAATTTTGGAAGATTTTGGAAGGGATGAGAGAAGTAAGAAAACGTGCAACGAGGCTCATCTGTGACAGCACTCCTCCACTAACACGTATTGTCTCTTCGCCCTCGCACATTCACAGTAAGACATGTTGAGGAATACAATACCACAAAAGGTGTCTCACCCGTAGACAGCAATGCATCACATTAATTAGTGCAGTGCTGTCCAACATAAGCTCCAGGGCTTAGGAAACTTCCACTTTGCTATCACGGACTCCCCCAATTTGCCACCATTGCGTCCCTTACTCTGTTTCTACAAGCACAATGCCACTCGCGCGTGTGTTCCATGCTACGGGAAACAAACTTCCTCGCAAACTCGTTATCAACACGATTAAGTATCGCGTTGTCCAAGTTATGCGCCGCGGTCGCAAATAAGTCCTAATCAATTATCGTCTTCTCTGTTTAGAAAGATGATTTTTATTCCCTTTAATCCCCCTCTCAAATTTACAAGACTCAAATTTGTGCCAGATCTTCGTTTTAACGAAATGTTCGAGATTCAATCTCGTGCACGGTTCTTTGAAGATGGAGAATCAAGTTAAACGTAACCCTCTCCCTCTCTTATTTTGTATCTCTTACATTAAAAGATATTAGACAATTTTATTATGAAAATCAAATTTACAAGATCCAGTCTTGTACAAGATTTTTCTAAAGAGATTAGACGATGTTATACTAAACATCAAATTCACAAGATTCCATCTTGTGCCAGAGGTTCTCTTTTCAACGAAATTTTTTGAAGATTGAATCTACATGTAATTAAATGTACACTTGATCGATAGATTCTTCTTAATTTGTTTCGAGATTTTGAGATAAACGTTGTGGCGATCGTGGACGGTATTTTTTAGTTGGCAAATCGTACCCTAATTCATTCTTCGCATACAGAGTACCTTATTATGTTTATCGCGGCGAACGCGAATACGCGATTTTAATTAATTTAGCGGAGACCGCTGGAATCTCGAGAAATCCGAGTGTGTACGCTCTCGTTGCTTTTATAAAGTAATTGTAAAATAGTGACTTTTAGTGCGCTGCGGGTCTAGTGTTAATGACGAGACAGAGGATACGTATAATGTCCACAACGTAATAACGAAGAGGGGGAGAAGATCCGCGTGCTCCATAAAAGTAAAAAGGGAAGCTACGTCTGAAGTAGCCGGACTGGCGTGAGTGGTCCTGAGTAGCCAATTGAGTTTGCTCCGACTGCACATTATATTTTTTCTCTCTTTTCGGACTGTATTTGCTCTTCCGCCGAGAGAGTATCGCATTCTGTTTTTTTTCTTTCAAATGCGTGCCCTGCGAACGTGATCTTTTCGGTCGAGTATCTTTGGTTACGTTTCTTGTCGGAAACGTTGCAAAGATACCTCGTCGATCTGTTCCGCTTTTCCACGGTGAAAAGCGCGACTAAATGTTCCGGGGAGTTAGGGAACCAACCAGCGTCCGGTTGCGCAGCGAGGGATTTAAAATAGGTTCTATATTTTTCTGTAATCATAGATTGTTTCTTCTTCTTTCTTTCATTTTTTTTTCGTGTGCACGTCTCGAAGATTTGCGTATCCTGTACGCAGCGAGAGAAGCAAAACCCGTTACGTAATACCGTTAATTTAAGACGATATGAACGCAGCGATGGAGAAACCATATACACATATATATACACACAGATATGTATATATATAATATTTAGGAATAATATATTTCATAATGAAAGAACATCGTTTTTCTGTAAAATCTGTCTCATCCACGACAAGCTAGGCAGACGCCCGAAGAACACGTACTCGGAACATACTCTTTGTCCTCGAAGTTTCCCGTTCCAAGAGTTTCCCAAACGTGAGAAAATGTTGAACAATAGAATCGATAATATTTCGTGCGTATTACTGCGGCCGAAATAGAGCCATGTACGAATTACTGCGAGGAACGTTTTTTCAAATCGTGAGATTCTAAAAATATGAGAACAAGATTGTCAATTTTGTTTGCCTCGCCAACGAGAATACATTCTCATCGAGTTGTACAAATTTATTCAAGGAAAAATATTCATTGTTGCGTATTTTAAATTCTAAAATGTACACCCGCAGTAATAGGTACATTCACCTAATTGACCTCATGGTTCTCGAGCGTGAGATCGAAGTTGTTCGAGTACAACGTTGTTCTTCGACTCGTAATTAGTATAGATACCTGTAAGACTGACAAAAATGAATATCTACGAAACGAATGTCCTCTTCGCGATTGGCTACCATGTTTCTCTCCTGCCTGGTCCACCTTTTTCTCGATTTCTGTCCCCTCTGTACACTTACAGGCTCGTTTGGAAAATGTTTTAAGATCTACTCGACAGTGACGCTTCTTGCCATACTAAACGACGCAATCACTTAATTATTAAAGAATGTTTTGTTAGGTGCACACAAACGGTCCACCATCTTAATTTCTCAAATTCAACAGGTGGTGTTGTGTTCTCATGTATATTATTAATAAACGCAAGATAGGTTCGTTAAAGAAGTAGCACGCTGTACAAACGATATGAATGTTTAACCATATTAAAAAAACCATGCGTTTACACAAATAATTGAAAAGAATATTTTAGATGTTTGTTCCCGACGATCCTTGATCTTAGACAATATTTTTCAACCTGCAGAGGTCTCGTGAATAATGTTGTTTGCCATTGGTTTACGCTGTACGATGTGTAAGTAAGCGGTATTATCTTTTATTCGATAGTGGGAGCCTAAAACGTGCGCTACCTGTGAAAACAAAACCAGCTGACTATCTGTTTGAGAGTTAGGTGAATGATTTTGTAGAACCGCGGACCAGTTACAGCGGATAATTACGTCGCTTGATACTGAAACGCATAAATACACCGCGAATGTATATGCAAATTCACGCGTTACGAAGCCGATCACAAAAACAGCAGCCGTACAGAAAATTTAGTTCGTTAAAGGTTTTACGACGTGTACGAATGAAACATAAACGTCATCGAACGCGATTAAAGCCGATTCACCTGATGATTTTGTATGCTCACGCGGACCGTAAACACGATAATTCCCCGCTGCTAATTACGATAGCAGCGACGCCCACACGATTAAAAATAGTGTCAATCATAATCGAGGAACCAGTGCAGTGAAAATGCTACGATTCGTCTCCATTCATACAAAAGTGAATTCTATCTCGTTGAGAATTTTTTCGAAACTCGATTGTAAAAGTAAAATAGAAATATCTAAGGATCGGTAAAATGTATTTCATTTATTTGAAACCGAAAAGCAGTTTTTTCTGCTGGTTCCCTCGAAAAGGTGACTTTCAAAGAACAGCAAAATAAATTTTGATCATTCTTTCGATATTTCGATGTCCAGGACGATGTGTCGGTTCTCTCATGACTTATAGCTGCGTGGCATCGAAGTTTGCATCGCTATCAAGCAAACTCTTGCACGATATCGCGATTGGTTCGACAGAGCCATTTTTTAAAAACAATTTCTTTTCCATTGATCCGTGGAGTAATGGATCGCGGATTTGACGTGTCCACGTCAAAAATGAAAACATATTAGACAAATTAAAAATTACTATATTATCTTCAATGTATAAAATATATGAAGAGAGTAACATTTCTGTTTCACTCCTGTTTGCGTTGCAATTCAGATTGCAATCTTTTATGTCCATTTACAACACAGAAAAAATCCAGGGATAGATTTTCCATACGATTAGTGCGGAGTTCTTTCAGGTCAGGATTATAATTCTGGTTGTTCATTTTAGTATACTTTGCAAGTAAACGTATGTAAATTGCAGGCCCGTTCCTCGCCGGAGATTTAATTTAAAGATCCGTATTTAAATAAACCGAAACTATACTTCGGGAAAAAATATAATTTGGATAATTGAAGTTTTCTCGAAGGCTGAACACGGGGAACGAGTTCCGCCATAGCTCTTATCGATTCTCGTTTGTCAAGAAGAAAATTGCTCTCGTAAATAATAACGATGAAGAGAGGAGTACTTTCAACGTTGCGCTGCTACGAACACTGTCGCTAAATTTCGTGGAATTATTTTAAGACGTTGTAGAAAGTCGTAGCCCGGAACTTATGATAGGCGATGCACCATACAACGAAGTTGCAATTAATCGCTAATTTATTTCAGGAAATAAACGATATAGATGATCATCGATGTAAAAAGAAGTGAAAAATTTTCTTGCTGCGTATTGCTCGGTTGAATTGTTAATAATTCACACGCCGGGCAGCCACAATTCAAAAACTAGAAGACTTTATTTTACCGACAGCTGCTTTTATTCTGCAATGTTCCGTGAAGGAACAGTCTAGCTCGTCTGAAGTTTCACGACTTTTATAGTTTAAGCTGGCCACAATAAACTTGCAGAAATCCAGGGCGAATTAGTGGTTTCCCGTTTATTACGAACAGGTTCCGTACTATATGAGGCTCGCCGTTCTTTCACGATTTAATTTGTAGTTAGAGTTTCCTTAACAAATGTAATTACGTATATATTTGGTTAATATCGTTTTTAACTTTATCATCATAGGAAAACGGGGAAAATTGTATTACTTTCGAATGACTTACGATTTTCTTGTTACTATATTTCCAATATTTAGAGATATCCTAGATTGGATGGGCAGACTAATTAGGTCTTCACGGTTTGTCTCGAGCAACGTTCATGGATTATATGTTTCAACAAAAATTAGTTGTATAGCTTTCTGCAAAATTGTATCTCGTAAGACGAATGAAATCAACTAATGAACTTGACGAACTGATTAGCTCATAATTTTAATCGAAAAAGTGGATCCAAAGAAAACGCACTTTCATAAACAACAATTTTCACCGTACGATTAATGTATTCCGGCGATTCATTTGCATTTAATATTTAGTTTACCGAATAAAATTAATTAGAAGCTTACAAATATTTACACAATACATAAATAAGTCAATATACATATATTACTTTAATGCTGCCCGCGTTACTGTTTCATTATATTTGACTTGAAAATTAAAGCACACGGAGGCCAATTTTCGTTTAATATTAACGAGTCTGCTTTAATTAAATTCTGGCCGGATCGTGTCACGGAATTGTCGTTCTATTAACAAATGCGACAAGAAAATTGGAGAATCGGTAGAAAATCGTGAAAAATTTTTAAGTAAAAATCTCAAGGAAATCTTTCTCCTTTAAATTGCTGTCACATATTTATCAAGTATAAGAGATGTCAGACGAAACCAAACTCCGTGCTACAAGTGTGCACGTATGTGCAGCAGATGTTGAATTAGTTTACATACTGGGTGTCGCAAGAATATCCGACTCTGATTCTCTCGAAAGACTTATTTAAAGATTGATTTAAATTAAATCATCGTCGACACATAATTTGTTTCGACAAATTTCACAACTGTTTCTAACGAGAACTTTAATCGGATGGCCGTAAATAATGGAAGTGCATCGAATTTCTTTTAAAAATGTCTAATCATGGTACATAGAAGTATCTCGCAAGCATTTTGTATTTTATGACGTGACTCCGACATTCTGCTAGTGAAGCTTGATGGTAAGATAATCCCGTGACATGATACGCGTGTATAAAATATGAAGGAACAGATAAACCCCTGCTATCCCGTCATGCTGAAGCTACAGTTTAAATATCCGTTTACAGCTTGAAAAATATCAATTTTTCGACCGTGCGATGCTTATCACGGTGTAACTCCTTCCTCACGGAGGATGAACCTTTTGACCCATATGTCAATACCCGGAATTAATTAGAAACCCTTATTTCCAAGCATTTTCATATTCCCGTAAATATTTTACACGGTTACCCTTTAATGCAAAATACGCAGCATATTGTAACAAGGTGTGTTCTTCATTTTTGCTCACGAATCCCGGTACTGATGAATATTTCGCATTAAAATTCTCATAGTCAGAGTGCTGTGGAGATTTGTGTTCATAATTATGAAAGTGGTCTAAAGTAATATATGTTTTGTTTCGAGATATTTCGAAAGGATATTACAACTAAATTAACTCTATTACACATACATAATGTTGAAATAACAAGCACTGTTTAAACATCCATTTTTTACAATATCATAAAAAAACTGCTGCATTGAATTCGCGTACACAGTTCGAAATAACGCGACGTAAAATAGCTGATAAACTAATTTTTGATAAACTTCGAGTTTAGATCGATTTCGCAATTGTGCCCGTAATTACGAAAATTGCATTAAATTAATTTAGCTTGAAATAATTTCATGCGAAATACCTGATGAACTCGTTTCTTTTTCATTTTGACTTTGGACCAATTTCATGAATATGAGCGCACGTGTAACGTTGGAATTATGAAATGCATGAGATAATATTAAATAATAGCAGTGAGATCATTCATTATTACTACATATAATTTTCTTTTATCACATTAATACGTAATTATCTTCGAGTTCAAATCAGGGGTTACGATCATTCTCAAAAATTGCTTGCAATTTTTTATAATATGAAGACAACTTGATTAAAAAATAAATGTAACATAAGAACCATGAACATTGCTTTTCGAGTTATTTTCAATTTATTTAAATATTTATTTTTAACTTATTATCGCGTAATTATTATCTTCAAGTTTAAATCAGGGTTTACGATCATTCTCAAAAGTCGCTCAATTTTTTATAATATGAAGTTTTTTAAATTAATCCATTTTTCCAATGCAAAATACACGCATGAATGGCTGTCATTGCCAATATATTGATGGATTTCAAATTTTTCGTACTTTCATCCTTAAAGTTGAACCAAAAATGGTACGAACCTTTCGCAATGACCCGGCGTTATCCATCGGAGGTAATAAAGAGCGTTGCGACTGGAAAAGCTGTACCGAGCGAAGAAGAAGGGTGACCAATGTCCTTGCTCGTCCTCCTCAACCGTAAGAAGCTGTTGTTCGCTCGAGAACGATGGAAATAATCGTTTTCATGGTTGCAAATATCAGATCTGCGGTATATCTTGACGAAGTTTTCCGTCGATTTTCCGCATCTGCGTTGTTCTTCTCATTCCCATCGTGTCAAGTGGTTTGCGTGCGCACTGCGCTCACCGTGGGTAGGCAAGTCGTAGGGGTTGGGAGGTGTAGTCGGGATGCTGGTCGGCTGTTGGGGTTCGTGCTCGATCGCCGTTGCTCGGCAATCTCCGTGGATCTCTGCGGGGGCAGAGGCCTCCTTCCCTTCCGAGGAACTCCACAGTGTTCACACTCCCGCGTAGGTGTGCGGCGGTACGTGCGAGTTTTATTTCTTCGTCCCGCGATCGACGAGTTGTGACGTTTCGGTATACGCGATTCCGATCGTTCGCCGATCGATCATAAAAGTGATAACAGAGTGAAAGTCCTCCGATCACAGCAGAAAGGAGGCGCCAGTGTGTCCTCCGGTCTGTCGAACGACAGTTTTCTCTCGCGAGAGAGTTTGGCTTACCATTTTTCCCTGGACCAGGAGTTAAAACGTGCACGGTAACCGGCGAAGGGATGATTCGTTGACGGGGTTGTCCAGAGGAACGACAACATCCGACTCGTTCGACGCGTCACACATACTCGGGGATATTCAGTGAAAATCGTCGACCGGTGTTCTGCACCTTGACAGTTCACCTGTTACAACGACGGTGTGTACGTGTCTCTCTCTCCCTCTCTTTACTGGATCTTTCCAAGTGTGTTGATCGTGAACTTGTGTTGCTCGTGTGACATCGCCGGTTATTGGATACCGATACGGTGACAGCCGCGCGTGTTGCACCTCGGGAAAAGTGTGGAAAACGACGACAGTCGAAACTGGAAAGCCTCGAGCCATCGGCGCGTGGTGCGCGGAAAACGGACCGACGGGAAATATATCGTCTCGTGACAATCGAGCAGCAAGGCGGCCCGGGAATATTCGCACCGTGTTCGATACATTACGTTCGATTTACGGCGACGTTCTTCGTTGATCCATCGAACAAAAGATAGACCGTCATCTCTTCCCTCGGTCTCTCGATTAACGTTCGAGTTTTTAAGCGCGCGCGAACAACGACGTTCCGCCGAGATTCACGGACGAGGATCGCTCGCGGCGAAACTTGTTACGCTTTTGCGATGAAACCTACAACGCCGAGTGGACCACGGTTCTCAAAGTGAAACCACGGAGAGAGATCACAGTGGAGATAAGCGCGAACACGCACTTTCTGGATACTTCGGAGAGGTTCGACTTCGATCGATTAATATCGATATTTTATTCGTCTACGAGTGCACAAGTGCCGGTAGACTGTGGATCGACTTTTGTTTGTTGTGTTGTTGCTTTTCTTCTTCGTGTTTTCTAATTTTTTTGCTTTTGTTTACTTTTTAAGTCTCGGTGCAACGGAACTACGTTCGAGGTCGTACGAGAGTGGACACCTGTGTTTACATACGTTCTATCGTGCCCGGTGTGTGTTCATCTATGTTCCTGTAGCGGACTCTAGAGCTCTGACCATGAACGAACTAGGAAACAAACCGTCAACGATGAGGCTGGTCCTGTTTTTCGTCGCTCTCACCGCTACGACCGTCGTTAAAGGTAAGCGGCCATCGATGCATTATTATTCGTTGATTTATTTCACCATTAAGGTTAAGAAATCTCACGGGGTTTGCAATCGAATGAATTTACAGATCACTCGCAACCCCTTGCGTACTCCATCTTTTTTCGTATTTATGTCACGTCACTTTCAACTCTGCCAATATGGATTCCATGTGTTACATGGGCCTATTCTATTCTTAATCTAATTATTGGATTAATTATTAATATGCGTTCTCAAACTAGATTGAAACATTGAAAAAAGATCAAAGAAATCTCTCACTGGGTTTGAAATCGAATGAAGTTACAAATCAATCACAACCTTGCATACTCCATCTTTTTTCTTATTTGTATCACGTCACTTTCAACTCTTTGCCAATATGGCTTCCATATGTGTTACATGGGCCTACTCTATTCTTAACCTAATTATTGGTTTAATTATTAAGACGCGTATCGGTTTAATGATTATTTAGAGGAAATATTGGGATTTTCAAAGGGTTGAGAAGGGTTAAGAGATCATTTGACCGGTTTCGAATCCGTTCGGAACAAATTCTGGATTATCCATCGATTTTGGCTGATAACGGTTGTAACAACGAAACCAGGCTTTTTCGTTGTACATCGTATGTTTTTCATTTCGTTAATGTGGATTGATAAAAAAATAAAAATAACCGTATCGCGATTCCATCGCTGTGGACATTCGAATGTTCGTAATTTGAATGATACCAAATATTTAAAATCGCTGGTGTACTTCGTTAACGAATCCTCCGACAAAACGATATTTCCGCCTAACGAAGCCAGATTTTTAATTCTCCGCGTTAAATGGAAAAGTGTCGAAATTGAATAACGAATGTTCCAGAGGATTGATTATGTCGAAGCTTGAACTTTAACAAATTTCGTTTGTTCGCAAAGTCCGGGGACGAGCGGAACCGTGACGCGAAGTTGCACTTGACTAGAAAAGGGAAAAAGAGAACAAAAAATTCCTCGGATCTAGACTTATTAAGTTATTAAGTAGCCCGCCTTGCGGCGTAATTATTTCCACGAGAGCACTTTAAGGACCAATTAGAAGTTGAAAGGATTTCGAGTAAGCAAAATTGGCGGTGGCAAAGAGATTTCGAGGACGGTCCGACGAAAGGATGAAACTTTCGAGCGAAGAAAAATACACTTCGTCGGGAGGGGAGTCTTGAAAATTTTCACGAAAAAAAACCGATATCGTCCGATCGTGTTCAGCCATCCAATCATTCGTTAAATGAAATCGCGTTCTATCTGTCTGCTCGCAGCGTTCGCCGTACATTTCTTTCGTCGGCCATTTGAATTTACAAATTACACGCGACAGATTTCGTTGTTCGCCGGTCGCGTCGCAGCCGATTCTCTCGAAATTATTCATCCGCGAACGTATTCAAACGTCGCCGTATTTCATGTTTCTTTTAGTTTTTTCACGGCCGTTTTTTTCCTCGTGCTCGATAGTTTCGAGTTTTCTCCCAAGAGAATGTTTCGTTACCGTTTTGTGTGCGCGCGTGTTTGCAGGCCGCGTTTCTAGACTCTTTCTATCAACGGTTTTCTGCCTCTGTTTGCAATCCTGCAGAGTTATAACGAGTTCAATGAACAGGCGCCTAACAAACGCGAATTGTTTAAGTCAATCATTTATGTTCGGGCGCGTACGAAACGCCAGCAAATATTTTACATTCGAGCGAAACCAACGGCTATCGAAAATAGCGGAGACCAATGAAATTGGTTGCAAAGCGTACGGAATAGTAAATTTCTTTACAATATAAAAAAAATACTGACCGTGTCCTGGTTTCTTGCTTTCAGCCCTTTCTCTGTCCATCAATTCTTTATTAAATCTTGAATATTTATGAGAAGAACGAGTGACCGCAATTGAGAAATATTCATGTGTATCGACTGACCACCGAAAAAGACAATTATATTTCTGACGGCTCGTGTATTGTTGTTATATCAATTTCGTATCCATAAAATTTTAAAAATAACCGATTGGCAATATTCGGGTTCCATGGAAAAAATCACCGACACAAATATCTCCGACAACATTTGATCGACAATGAATTTGACAGACAATGAATTTGACCGACAACGATTTTAGATTAAGCATCGGTCAAAGTATAATGGAACCCGAATATCGCCAATCCCTGTTATTTTAAAAATTTTATGTATATGAAATTGATATAATAATTTCATGGGACCCCAATATTCTAGGTCGAGTAAATGCTTAACATTATGGTTAAAATTCCTGTAAACCATAAACTTGAGCGCGGCGTGAATAATAAAGCGAAGCAAGTTTCTGAAAACGAATCCACGGACGATAAATTGGGCTAAACATATCCGCAGCGCGTCGATACAAAAACAATTCTCCCGACCTTGCGAATGGGAGTATCGATTGCTATAAATTCAATCCAGCCGGGGCAACGTTGCTAAACGTCGAAAAATTACCGATCCTACGTTCGTTCGTTACGTGGTATCTGGAAAAAGTTCTGTTTGCAACGTTAGTTTCCGTGACGCGAGTTAGCGCATCCACACACGTGCGCGAAGCTTTTAATCGAGTTTCACGGCCGTGTAATATGCTTAACGAATTTCACCATTTTTTTGCTGGCCTCTCGCACCCCCGCAAAGAGGGTGGACAGTGGCGTCGCGCGTCTTCGGCCACCAGGGGAAAACGAATCACAATTTCTGCTCTCCGAAGTTTCCGCGCCGGTGCACACGCCGCCGTCGACGACGATGTAATTCAGAAATGAGATTTTGACTTTTCCCTCCACCCTTTTTCGCCAGTTCGTTCACCGATTTTCTCGTTTCCCTCGATTTTCTCCGAGCCCTCGAATTAACGAGAAGAGGCACTCTGATTCGGACCGACCGGAGGAGGACCCCCCTTTTAGACACGCGTTAATCAGGGCTTATTGTCCGAACGAGAAACTAACATTTCTCTCACGCTCTACGGAATGTTTGTTCACGCTCCTCTGACCCATATACGATCACTGATTAGACGATTTTGCCTGTCCGAAAGTTGACTCGTTTACGATTACCCGAAAAATCGCACATCGATCCAACTACCATGTCGATTGTACCATTATTAAATTTTTCTTTTTGTACATGTCCCTTCTTTATTATTAGACAAGTAGTCTTGTATCATTCTCTTTTTTTGTTATTACAAATATGTAAAAGAGCTTCAGTCCGTCTATAATAAATAATAATAATAATTAACTCGAACAAGAAGAGCGTCATCCATATCTGGGTGATGGGTTCGAGTTAATTATTATTATTATTATTTATTATAGACGGAATGAAGCCTTTTACATATTTATAATAAAAAAAGAGAATGATACAAGACACAATATTACAACTATAATATAAAAAATAATATTCCTCCTGAATATTGTTTACCGTTTTACACTGCTGTTTGTTTAAATGAAGTTCTAACACTGTAAAATTCGTTGAATCGTCAACCTTAATTCTTCCAATATAAAACAATAAATACCAGATGTGCAGACCCTTTTTGGGTTCACTGTGGATTTAAAACGGCCCCGAATCGAAGGCAGACTTTCGCCCAATTTGTCTCCCGGTGGCAGTAGATTTGAGTCGCGTTTTTTACATGACCTATATTTATCTTCGGTAAGCTGACTCCTCGGCTTAGCTTAGCTTCTTCAGCTACTTGAAACCGTTTGTGTCCCGAGCAAAGTAAGGTGGCAAACGCTTGAAAATCCTGCGGCATTCTGGGCGAATCGGATCCCTTCGGATGGCCAGTGTTTTGATGGGTTGGCTGGTGTCTACGTTTCAGTGTCCGCGTCTGGTAAACAGATGGTCGAACTTCAGACCTTGGAAACGTGGATTTTCTTTACAGATGTCTCGAAATTACTCCGACCAACAAAAGGGGGTCGTGAGTTGCTTGGGGGAGGATTTTTCAGGCTGTTTCCATGCAGAGATCCTTTTCTAGCTTTGCAAAATTTTTTCCAAAAATAAAATTACTAGACCACAATGAAATTCTTTAATGTACTGTAATAAGCTATTTCGCAATGTTCTTTTTTAAAGGATTTTTGTTATTTCGATCGTAAATATTACGATAATAAATGAGAATTTCTTTTTTTTACCGAGCAAAAATCTTTAAATAAATCTTTAATGCCAGGAGATATCTCGAGCGTGTAGCGAGAACGAACTAATAAAATGGCGGAAGTTGTTAGCGCGTTTAATATTATTTTTTGGAAAAGTTTTTACCGACGCGGCTTCGCATGCTGCCAGCATCAGCTCTTTCGTGCTTAGATTCATTAAACATGTTTCAGTCTTTTTTCCGAGTCTTATAAGCTTCTGAAAGCCTTTTTACCACCTTATTTACTCTCTTGGAACCGCTTCATTTTTATTTGAAACAACCGACGAACAAATTGAGATGATTAGCTTCAACGGAATATTAATCAACAGATTGCGGGTTTGAATGCAGAATAAAAATTTCCTGCATCAATTGCAATTCTTTCAATGTTACTTATTCCCTCAATGATTCGATTATCTCGAATTTCATCTACTTAATTTTCTTATAAATGCATAAACATCCACAGCCTGCTAATGAATTATTAAACATTTAGATCTAGACCGGACGAAACGTTTGATTTTTCAGTTAATAATATCTCCGAGTGCAATACAATTATTCTTTGTAGTAAATCAATTTTTCCATTCGCGTCGTCGCGAGCCCATGAATACGCAAAATTCAATTTCGACGATTTTTGATTGACCGTCGCGAGCGCCGCAGGATAATGCGATCGAAGACACATTCCTGAAGACTTGGTTGTAATATTTACGACACAAAGCCCGTGCAACGAGTGCTCTACATTATTTTCAATCCACTTAGTGTACGTTCAGCCAGTCACCGTATCTCGTTAATAATACTTTTTCTCGTGGAGACCAGACCAGGCGACTGCAACGAAAGTTCGCGTGGCACGTTTCTTGTCGTTCGTTCGGGGAGAGACAGGTTGATGCTGCTCGCCGAGCTCTCAGGCAGAATTAAAAAGCAGTTACCGTGTGTACACGCGTTTTCCTTTCACCGTGCCCGAAAAAAACAACCGGCTGTCTCACACGGTGGAAAAACATTAGAAAGGGCGGCGTGTATTGTGCGAGACCGGCGAACAACGCGGCAAACGTGTGGTTCAAAGAAAAGAATATTAATTACAAAGCGGCTCCATTTGCGCATAATTACAGGTCCACGAAACAGCCCCGGTATTTTATGGTTTCTTTCTTGGGAGTTTCCTTGTAAACCACCGGCTCGAATCCGCGGCTTTTACCTTGATCATTTCATTTTTTCGTAGAAATTTCACATTTCCCGAGGATTTCAGGGAAATTTCCACGTTGCCGACGTAACATCGCGGTCCAACGAAAACACTACGAAATTCGTACGAGTGACTTCTTTATGCGTATATTAATTTTTATTAATGCCAACAAACACGCAGCAAACCAAATAGAAAATTTATCTTTCCCTTTAGCGGTTTTATCAAGCTGTACGGATTAATAGTCTCTCTAATCTGTACGCGCGATCGCGTCGAATCGTTTCGAGTTGAAATCGTCGGAATTAGTCGTAATTGGCTCGCTCGAGATCGAACGATTTTTTTTTCACCGGCAGCTTTTATTGCTCTCGGCCAATAACATGCTTCAATCGGTGCTGACTAATTCAGAAGCACTCGCCGCTGACTCGAAAGTCAACAAAATATCGCCGCGCGCTTCCACAGCGTTGAATGTTTCAGGTTCTGTAAGTTCATTGATTGAAGTATTCCCGCTTTTCCATCCGCCTCCCACCCCTTCGTTGTTTGTCTAATAATTGTGTAAAGTGAATCACGGTGGCGGAGCAGACACCGGTGTCTACCGAACTGCGGTATTTGCGATTAATTTACTTTAGACGGGCTATGCTTTTTCATTCCGCGAATAGACCGCTGGAAATTCTCTCTGGGTGAGCTTGCATTCTTTCAGATTTTTTAATGTTTTCGTATTTCATGTAGAGGATTTCAAATTTTAAAAATCTAAATCAAGTGGAACATATTCTTTGTCATACTTGATTTTTTGTTATCGACGATAATAGCAATATTTTAATTAATAAGTCATATGTTTTCGTATTTTATGTACAGGATTTGAAATTTTAAAAATCTAAATCAAGTAGAAAAATGGATAATTCGGGAAAAAATGAATGTGCTTTTTTCTATAAGGTTTTTATAATTCTATTCTAATTATAATTTTTTTATTCTTCTAAAAAGTTTTCAGGAAAAAAATTTCGATATAATTATGAAGAAAACTTGGAAAATTAGACAACGTCTGTCGGGTCAGCTAGTTTTGAATAATTATTGTAAAAATGCAACAAAGCGTGGCATACACGAGTACAGAATATGGGGGCGGATAAAAGTGAGGTTTTCCGAGAGATCTCGCAATGAATTCGAACATACTAAAACGGGTCGGAGGAGCGTCTTGTAGAATTCCGTAAAAATGGCGACGATCCATAAAACGCGGATCGTCAAGGTGAAACTGTATCGTAATCGATTACGAGAGTGGTTTTAAAGCGTAGAGAAACTTTGGGGCGAACGTTGCTGGATCGTCATTTCTCGTAATCGCGGTTTAATGTCTCCTCTAAAAGACGGTCGTGGAAGTTCGCGGCAATGGGCGTTCCTTCTCGCGCGCGGAATTCGCGCGGAGGATTCGCGACGCGTTTCCCTATTATTTTAATAGACGTTTACGCTGTAAATTCGGCTCGGTTAAACGCCGTAATTCATAGCTTCGCGGGAGTTGGATTTATCGGTGTGCTGCGCGCAGGTTCGCAAAAATTTGTTATACTTTGAACTGCACCCTCTGTGCGTCTCTCTCTCTCTCCTCGAGCAGACTCTCCGCGCTCGATTTCTCTCGCGAATTGAAAATTTCTGCAAACCGTTCGATCGAGGCAAATACACGCGTGCACGTGCGTCACGCTTCCACCCCCGCGCATTTTTTTCAATCTCTCTGTTTTCCTCGTGCAAAATTTGTTTCGGTAGATTGAAAGTATTAAGGCGAGAGCGAATTCGGTTTTCCTTGCTGTACATTTTACGGGTTGATTCGTTTCTACGATGAAAATAATATTTCGTCGGTGCGTTCTCTGAACGTAAAATGCTTTGAAATATTTGTGCAGTTGCAAAAGTGCCCGAAGCGGAAAAATCATAGATAACGGAATGAATTGATCGTCACTGAAACTGTTAGAAAGATCCTGTGTCTCGCAATCGATCCAAACAATTTTTTATCTCTATAATAAAAATGAAATGCTGTTCGTTGGTCACGACATCACGTGAGAACGGCTGGACCGATTTGGCTAATTTTTTTTTTGACGTTCGATGTAGTCCGAATCAGGTTTTTAAAATAAAAAAAATTGAAGAAATGGAAGTGCTTTTTTCTTTGGGATTTTTCTATAAATTCAACACCATAATTCACGATTCGAACGACGAATATGCTTAATTCTTTTTTTTCTGTTTGTTATGTTTCTGAAAAAAATCATGACAATTAAAAACTACAAAAATCATATTTGAAACTATACAAATACAAAATTAATTGAAATTTGGACAGGACTACGTCTGTCGGGTTAGAGAGTTTCCCATAAGAATCCTCGGTCTAGTTATCGTTCATCGTGACCGTTCACAGGATATTTCTTTACGACGGGTTTGAAACAGTTATGCGAGCCAGTCTGCTCGATGCTTTCGCACAAGTCTAAGGTTGATAATTGATACCTCGAACCGACGCGACGATCGAATATGTTCCGGGAGGGTGAATTTGCGTGGAACAGAATCCCTCGATGCGAGATGGCGTTCTGTTTGCGGATGATTTATACAGGGGTAAAACTGAGCACGTCTACTTTGTGCAGACTCCCATTGGTCGAACGGGTTTCTACAGTTGCCGGTTGAACCGCTCCTGTTACATTATAGTTACACGCGTAGTTGCGATAACATCGTCCAACAGTTATGGAAATTCGTATTAGCTCTGTAATGGTGATAGTACGCGGCCGAAACGATCGTTTCATTGGTCTGGTCCAGATGAAAATTGATCCATTGCCAAAACTATTCGGCACTAATTTCCCGCTACGTAAGAAAACTCTAGCGTACCCTGGTATTCATTTCACTGGAAAGCTGGAAATGTTTCCTCGTGCATTTTTGTCGGTTCGAATGAACCAGACACTTTCTACAGACTTAATTACTTTAATTAATTTGTCTCCTACACGCATAATTTTTGAGAAATTTGAATTTGAAATAAAAATAAATTTTTAGAAAATACCACGTTCTTAAAGACGGACTAAAAAGTATAAAATAATTTTCCTAGTTCCATACAGATTCCTAACCTCGTATAAGTAGTCCTGAAAATTTGTAATTGTCAATTTTTAATAGCTATGAAAATAATTGTAAGATTTCTTATGTTTCATCATGAATTTTGTGCACGGAAGAAAACGTTCACACAAATATTTCTGTATCGTGTATAATATTCAACTATAAACCAGCTTAAGCTTTGGCCAACCATCTGAATAGAATCTTTAAATCGTTACGGATATCAAACTTCAATTCGCCGGCGATCCGGCTCGGCGCAATTTCCGATGCGCCCGGGTTCTCCCGAAAACCGCGAATTTAATATCACGCCGACACCTAGATTTCTATTCCGGCAGGCGCGAAGGAGAAAAGGAGAGGAGAGTGGATAGAATAGAGGAAAGATATTATGAAATATTTGAAGATTCCCCCAAAAAAAAGACTAAAAGAGTAACGAAACACGGAAGCGTTAGCGCGATACTCTATGAAATTTTAATATTAGCTTGAGCAATAACTTTGTTCGCTTTCCTTGCAGTAATGTTTCTGTGTACTGGAACGTACTACATACAAAAATCTATTGTGTTTTCATTGATTTCATTGTTTTCATATGCTCCTACAAAATAGCTGCATAAAAGGAACTTCTACCTTAAAATAAATATTGTATGTACATTTGAATATTAAAAAAAAGTTTGAATCGCTTTTTAATATTACACTAATGTGTATAGAATATTTCGCGCTACTGGCAGGCGATGGAATTAGACGTTTCCCGATGCAGGATTGTCCTCCGCGAAACATTCCCCAGGAATCAACTTTCACACGGTTCATCGGGGAAGAAGAAGCAAGCCGGTCTCCCCGATTCCTCGACGTTTTCGCTCGAGTCTCCCTGGCGCGGAACGTGAAACTAACAGGGTGTCTCGAAATCGGATATCTGTCTCGAATCTCGCTGATACCGGGCCGGAGAAAGAGAGATAGAGATAGATCGATACCGGGGAATCTTGGGGGATACGCGTACGGGTATGCGGCTAGCAGACGAACGCGGCAAGAGTCGCAGCGAAAGGCCATAAACTATAAGAACGACGGGGGTCAGGATTCAGGGGTCGGGGGATAATGCAATGGGGGGTGGATTCCGACGCGATTCGGCAGACTCCATTGTGTCCACCGGGTGTAAAATTATGCGTGTCGCGGAGAAATGTCTCTTGGGAATTAAACGACGGCTGTGCCGAGGGTTTCTGTTGGTTGGACGATAGAGAGAGACGTAGAGGTCGCCGAGTTTTACCTCGTTTTTCGAGCAAGCCTTTTCTAATTGATCATTAGACGACGTCGGCTAACTCGAGCTGATGGGCTAGCGATAATCCGTTTAGCCGAGAAGTAGAAAAATTCTGAGCAGCGAGAAAACGGTCAAGGTCTCTCTCTTTTCTCGAAAGCCCGATTTTAACGGAGCTGCTGCCTTTCTAGCACCACTTTTGGCGCGATGAATCTACACTCGGCATTCAGACTCGAGTTTCTAGAGGCGCCTCTAGCGATGGGCGCTGGCGCGTTCAATTTGATTTGCTTGGCGAAAACGAAAAACACGGATCCTGAGACCTAGAACATTTTATATTTTGCTGTTTTTCAAACCTCGAGCGCTTGATCGCGAACGCACTCCGAGACAGACAGATATTTCAAACGGTTTAAAAAACGAACAATTATTTTCCATAACTTAAAGTTTGAATAATCTTTAATGTTAATATTGTATTCGAACAGCCATGTCCTAAGGGGAACAAAAATAAATATATATATATTTTCCATAACTGATACAGCGATATTTAGTTGTTGAAATTTGCTGCACAATGTGAGAGGATTTCATTTCCCACGATATATAAAATCGTCCGGACGAGCTATGGACAGCGACAAATAAAAGAAGCCGCCGGGACCCGGTGTGCAAAGTCACGGCGGATCTTTGGGAAATTCGCGAATCCAACAGCGATCGCTGCAAAAAAAAGGAAGAATCGGGAATATCCAGGAATTCCCGGTCCCGTGAATCGCGCAACAGTAACAACAAAAGCCACGGGAGCAAACGGTCGGCGAGAGAGAGTCCGATGCATTTCGAAAACGGTTGCAGAAATCGAGAGGCTCCTAACGGAACGCGTATCCGCTTCCTCGTGGCCCGGTTGCAATCTGTCCACCCACACCCCCGGAACAGAAGGGGTGAGAGGGCCGCAACCCCCTCTGCTTCGCGCCGCCAGAGGCAGAGACATTTGGCGCTCGAGCTTCTGCCATTCGAAAGAAGAATCGAAAAGGATGCAGAGGGTGCACCGAGCCAAACTGTCGCGCCAACGGTTAGGTTAGCTACGTGCCCCTGCCGATCCTCTCTGAGAGGAACACTGCTGACTGCCAACGAGTGTGTAACGCATAGGCGCGGAAGGGATGATCCTCGCAGACAATGGCGTGTATACGATTGCACGGAAATTCTCTGTACGTCGACTTAGATCCTTTCCATTCGCGTATATTAATATCTATAATATCAAAACTGCTGAATATTGCATAATTTTCAACAATCTTTTGTTTTTCTTTAAGAACGCCAGAGAAATGCATTTTATACATACCCCCTCTCCGATTATGGTCGAGGGGGTAGTGTAGGCCTCATCCATCCGAAGTAAAATTTTTTTTTTTTTTTTTTTTTTTTTTTTTTTTTTTTTTTTTTTTAGGGGCTTCCTGATTTTCATGACCTAGAAATATGTTGTTAAGCTCATCATTCTGAACAACTTTTTCCTATACATGTTACCACCGATAGATTTTAGTTTTCGAGATATTCGTAAAAAACTATTGCTAATACTGTATTGAATTTTTCGTATTTCTACACGCTCCGTGGCAACATAAACTGGTCATACATATATAGGGTGAGCTTTTAATATGGAAGTCGTGTAATAGTTTCTTTTGTAATAATTACAAAATTCCAATTAATAAGTTTACGGTAGATAAATTGTTAAGTAGTTGCATGCGAAATCTTCAGTTTCGATGCACATATCATATGTGCATTACATTAGTTTATCGCGAACAAGAGAAACAATCGAAACTTGCCCCCTCCAGTTCTTGTATCACGAGCAGATTGGACGCAGTATTTATGGCGACAATGTTTCCTTAGTCTTGGCACCGGCTTCTTCGTTCGTGGGAAGTTCGGTAGCATAATCTCGACCGGTTGTATCCGTTCGAGACGTGTCGAAAGTAGGAATAAAGCTGTACGCAGCAATCCGCCGTCGGGGGAATAAACAGCGAAACCGGTGGATAATAAACTGGAATCGAACGTTCTACAAATATTTGACGAAACAATTTTTCATTCGCGGCGACGAGATGCGAAGGTAAAGCGAAAACGATCTCTTTCGTAAACGTAGAATATGTGAAGTTTTTTCTACGAAATAGAACAGCTTTCTTTTTCTTCCTGTTTCACGAGCAGCACGCGACAAGAAAGGGTACGCGAGGTTGCTCGGGGATTATTAATTGCGCGGATCGGATGGTATCTGTCCGCGATCGCTACGGTCCCGTTGATGCCGCGGATTACAGAAAACAGCGTATCGTTCGATCGGGGTTGCCGCAGACCGGCAACAGTATAAAACAAAAATAAATGCAACGAGGTAAACGAGTAACCTGCTGTTCTACCGCAGAACTCGCTTATCTACGGCGATTGCGGTTTTTCAGCCGCAGACCCGTAATTGCTGCTTCGTAAGAGCATCGAATTACAACCGAATGACTCCGCGGCGATCGTCATTAAATTCAGAACGCGACTAGTTTCGATTTCCGGTCGAACGAGAGTCGCGAAAGAAATGATTGTTCGTCGTTGGTTCAAGGTTCCGTCGATTTTGTTCACCTCGCGTCGGTACGATGAATATACAAATACCACTGATCGGGGTTATTATTCTATTTAGTCGAATTCATAATTAATTCATTTAAAGCATTAAATATGCGCTCCCATGTGGTTTTCCCACGTGTACAATGCCGAGCCTAATTACCCGATAGGTTATTATTTTTTTAAATAATTGTACAATTAATATTATGCCTCCGAAATCCTGTTAATTGCCTGTGCAAATTCAATATGTATAATTATTGCTATTTGCGTTCGCGACCGTCGAAATTGATAGTCGATCAATTGCCCACGGTAACCTAATGACACTGTGTAAGCAGAGACAGAGGGAGGCACATATTTATTCCAGTTGCAATTTTCGTCGATGTTTGTTTAGAAAAATAATTATTTAAATAAAAATAAATTTTTAGAAAATATCACGTTTTTAAAAATTTATTTTTATTTACGTAATCATTTTCTGCTCTTTAGTCTTGTGTTAATACTTGTATCGCTCTTTATTAATACTTTGTAAATTTGATCTTCGCACGGCGACGTACTATCATACACTGAGCTCTGTCGGGGCAAAGTGAATCCGTGGAGTGGGGACGAGTCAGAGTGCGCACGCATATTAAAGTAGAAAGCGTTGTCGCGCGGTGTGGGGATCGCTGAACGCGATAGCGTTTTAAATATTTAATTGCTATTTTCTCCAAAACGGATAGACTTTTAAAAAAATTTTTCTTGAATAATACATTGTCATTCAGTCCTGAGCCATGTATCCAATTACAAGTCTCTAGCTCGTCAAAATAAATTGCAAAAGTCACGGAATAGACAAACAAACAAACGACAAAGCGAGCTAATAAAAACGTGGTAAAATGGCGTGTGGTTTTTTCTTATCTCGCACGAAGATTCGCATAATAACTCGTGATTCGACGCGCAACAATCCCAGAACGATTAACCACCCCACATCAGGCTGCGTCATTTGTACCTCTCTCTTCCATTTGAACTTTTCATTCAATGGGAACACAGGCGACGCTATCATTATTCTCGTGCACACAAGGGCTTCCGGCGATTCGTTAGGCAGCTAATCATCATCGTTGGGATCGCCGGCGTGCAATTATACATCAAATTATACGATTGCATCGATCGCGGGTGCACGCAGCAGAAGGCTTTGTGACCGCGCGCCGCGTTTTCGTCTTCGCTGAAGTTTGCGGGCCGCGTACCCACGCGAAACTACGAACTTCACCGGCGACGCGGTGTCGTATAATTTCTCATGGCTGGCTCGTACGACTATTTTGCACGGTGTACCTTCGTCTTGCTTCCGTTTTCGCGCGGAGAGGTTTCTCGCTTTATTCCCACGCCTCGGACCCTTCGTCGTCGTTTCTCGGGAATTTCTTTTGTCCTGTCGCCACTATCCCTTATTACTTTCCTCTCGTCGTCGCGGGTTTTCACCGATTCTCCACGGCTCCAATCCCTCGTTTCCTATAATTCTTCTCGCGGGTTCTCTCTTTTCCCGTCACATCTCTCTAGCACGATTCATCTCCATCTTATTTGCATGGATCGATCAGCCATCGATTCCGAACCGCCCTTTATTAACCACCGCGCGAAACCATCGGGGACATCTGGTCGTTGGACGTGATCGAGCGCGATATTATGCGTTGACACGATTTATTCGACGGGTTCAGGACTTTCGGGGAAAGGTCCTGGGAAAGGAAAAATCAGTACAAAGGACCGACGTAGTTTAATAATGACCCTGGAACACCGTGAACCTCGCCCTCCACCGTTATTCTTCAACTATTGTAACTGTACAGCCTTTGGGATAATTACAGGTTTCCGTAAGCTGTTCTTTCGTTCTAGAAAATTGCCAGACATCGCAGTAGAGTTCGTCAGATGTTCATTTTTCTCTGTTGTCGATTAGGAAAAGTTATAATTGGAATCTGTTTATTATCTGTATATTTTTTAAATATCTACATGTATACAATATTAGATCCGATATTTATCTAATATGAAAAAGTGTGGCTCAAAAAATATTATTCCAATATTCGAAAAAAGTATATATCCAATATTTTTGTGCTACTAAAATACATTTTTTTGTTCAGTTTAAGACCTGCAATTTAAGTATAGTTTGCATAAAAGCTTCCTAGAGCTAATGCTCTCTATACTTTAATTTAATATGTTGAAGATGTTGGCAGCAAGAAAATTTTCAAATAACCTGCTAAGAGAATTAAGCAATTTGTAGCTTATGACGAGATGGGTGTGAGACAGAAAAATACATTGAGTGATTGGTCTACTTTTATAGGTCGTCTGTGCTTTTAGGGCGAAGCGTGCAAGGATAGGGGATTTTATAGCGTTGCACGCAATCGAGGCTAAAAATTCTCTTTTTGCCGTCCCTGGGGAGCGCGTTGGATCTAACAGAGTCGACGAAGCCCCGGAATACTGTCAGATTCGATCTGGACCACCATTAACCGGCACAATGCGCGTCGAAAGAGAGAGCTTACGCGAACGTCCTGCGCTAATTAATACCTGCACGAATGGAGTACCCGATGAAATCGTTCGTTGTAAATAGCCGTTTCAATCCGGACAACGGGAACCGAAATGCTGTTCTCCGTTTCCCCGTGAAATTGTTGCTGGGAATCGTTACGCGAGTTAATTGACGCGTATCCGACACGCGATCTCGATCGATCGAGAAATTATAGAACACCTGGAATATTATTTCCCGCGCCACACTCGCTA
The DNA here is from genome assembly GCA_028455595.1 of Lasioglossum vierecki. Lineage (NCBI taxonomy): Eukaryota > Metazoa > Arthropoda > Insecta > Hymenoptera > Halictidae > Lasioglossum > Lasioglossum vierecki. The sequence goes on from CM052343.1 coordinate 22,058,160, forward strand.
CTAATGTGTAACCCGACGAGCGGACCGTATGATTTATTTAGATGACATTCCTTTGATACAAACGGGCTATTCGCAAATGGCGACGAATGACGGCCGACCAGCTGAAGTGTCCCCGGCCCTGTCGCAATAAATTGTTCCCGTTAATTTTTCAACGTTCTCGAGTGCCAATCGGTTCGCTGTGCCGTCCGGCTCTACGTTTCATTTCTTTCCTTTGCATCGCGCCATTCGACCCATATCGTACAACACTCGAATATTCTCCACATTTTACAAAAAATGTGTGCAAATTCTACGCAATTTTGTTTATAATTTCAACTCGATCTTTCTCCGTACGATCTCCACAGTCATATCCCCGGTATTCGATCAGCTGAGAGTGGGTGGAGCTTCCTCCCGATTGGTTACCAACGAAAACCACCGGCCAATGAGATTGCGGTGGAATTTGTTCACTGCTCCCTACAATCGCGTTACCCGTTCCAATTCGTGCCCTGTCACAGACTGCTGAACAGAAACCGAAAATCAACCCTTTCGCTTCTAAAAAATAACTATTCGTCAAGTATCGATTCCCTTTCTCGCGCTTCCCTATACTTCTCGTAACATCCTCGATCCCCTAATCCTGTCCGACTGTTTCCAATAAAAGGTGTTACGATTTCGTTCAGTTTCACGGCGGTGTTTAGCAAACTTTCGTTCGGCTCCCGGCAAACGGTAATTGTTTTCTCCCGAACCTTCGGTGCCCCAGTTTTCCGCTTTTCTCGTATTTCCAATTCTTCGTTTTTTTTTTCACCCCCGACGAGGAATTAAGACAAAAGTTTTCTAGGAAATCTCGCCCGAGACTCGCACGAGGGTGATCGACCGTGGATGGTGTCGGACCGAGTCGAACGATATTTAAAGCAACGATGATCCCAGGTTTCCTAGGGAAACGAGACCAACACTCGAAGGAGAGTGCCGAGTGAAACGCGACGCGGAGATGGGGCTCGAGTCGCTTGCAAAACAACGGGCCCGGGGATATCGAACAAGAAAGCATCGCGACGAATGTCACCGAACATTCGTGGAAGTATGCATGATCCCTCGAGTACCGCGTAAGACGCCTTGCTTTCTCCATTCCGTTCTCCCAATCCCTTCGCCAGCCAACTTTTCCTTCTACAGAAGCGAGAAACGTACCGGAATTTCCGTGCCTTCGTCTTCTGCGCCGCTCTTCACTCTCGACGAAATAACGCTGGCCCGAACGCAGTGAACTCCGGACAATTACAGGTCCTCTTCGTTCCTCCTTATCTTTACACGTTCAACTATCTATTCAGGCCGACGTGTACAGGGTGAGACGCCTAAAACAGATCACCTAAATAACTTGGCTGCTGTTGTTGGTGGGGAAAAATGTATCAGATGGAACTTGCTTGGTTTCGAGGGGGCGTTACATCTGTAGTTAGTAGGGGTTCCATGGAAATCACCCACACAGTTTTCACTGACAACGAATTTGACCAACAAAGAATTAGACGACAATGATCTTTATACATCATAAATCCAATAGTTGACGAGATGTTATCGATACAATAATTTCCCATATGTATAACAGCTATTACCTGGAAGCTAGTAGTTAAGCTTAAAAACGATTTCGATAAACGAATCGCAGAATCGTCTCCGCGGAATGTTTCGATAGGAGGATTTTCGACCGCGATTAATGAAATGTTAAATTCCGTACGATGTAATAAAAGTTCTAATGGAGGAGATAAAAGCGAACGAGAAACTTCAATGAAGACGACACACTCTCCTCTGTCCCGGCGTCAGAGTGGAACCGCGGCTCTCGCGCAAATAAAAATTCCAATTCCAGTTTTCGCAAAGTTTTCCTCCACGTTTACCAAACTCCACTGATTTCCCCGGCAAGCTCTCTCTCTCTCTTTCTGTCTCTCATCTCCGCAGCCCAACTCATCAGGTATGAAGACACTGTTTGCTCTCGATTCCTTGTTTCGATGAAAACACAACACCCTCGAGTGTCGGGCAACTCTTCACGTGTCTGGTTCGATGATTTCGATCGGCAAACACTCGGCGGAAACATCGTCCTGGCAGCTTCGAAAATCGTGTTTCCTATACGATGTTCCATAAATATCGATAACAGTCCGTTCATCCGCGGTAATTACGTATAATTCGACCGCGATGGCGGAGGAATTCGCGAAAGCGTATATCGCGACAGGAAACGCATTCCTTTTTGCCGGAGCGATGAATGCACGGTGACAGGAAAAAAGTATTCGCACCAACTACTTGTTCCGGTTCACGACACTTGCTTCGACGTGGCACGACCAACATTGTCCACACGAAACAAGCCCTTAATAACGAAGACTATGAGAATCGTGAAGAACAATCGTCCGGATGATTATTTTCATGGATTTCTGACGCACGCGGAGAAAATAGGCGAACGATAGAATAATTGACTGAATAACCCGTGGCTGCAAGTGAAAAGATATAAACTTAGATAAATCGAAACGACGAACGACAATTACGCTAGTTAGCAGCGTAGAGTAACCAGCGGCGACGCGATCGCGATAAAACACATTGATAACTGCGTTGAACGCGGTTACCGGTCGAACTTTCCCATTCCGGCACGAAGCGCGCGAAATTATTTCCGTTTCCGCCTTTATTGAACGGGAATTTATGTAATTTTAGTCAGACCCGGGGAAGAATGGCTGAGCAAGGCAGAAACGGGAACAAGGAGAGGAGGGTGGTGGCTAAGATACGGATGATAGGGAAGAGAGGGTACCGGGTTCCTGGGATAGAGAAAGACGGGAACAGCTGAGATAACTTTAGTAGTACGTGCGGTATTGTCACGGAACCGGCGCGCAAGACCCGAAAGTGTCTCTTTAGTAAGAAGTTCGTCGAGTGGTATGAGATCATCTGAAAACTGTGCAGAGGGAATACGAGGCTTGATAGCGTACTTAATCTGCGAGGAACTTCGTACCATATACAGCCGGATTTCGTATGAATATGTAAGGGCGTAACGACGGAGCTATCCGACCCAGAATCAGTCGCGGCAGCGAAAGAACGTTTTCCCTTCAAGGTTCTCCATTGTCTCGCAAACTTATTTTCTGATAGGACATGTCTACCAACCGCGCCTCACTGCTGCTTCACCATCGATATCGCAACGGACGCGACCTATCGCGTTTTGCGGAGATTTTAGGACCAAGACAATTTGAACAACCCCTTGCACAATACAGGGTGAGTCCGCAGAAACAGGACATCTATAAAGATAAATATCTCCATTACTTTTCGTTGTACAAAAAAACTACACTGTTTATATTTTTACACAGTTTATTATTTTTTGTATAAAACTAACAAATACGGCAAAGAAACAACTGTGTTTCTGTATTCTTGGTCGGGTATTGCACACCCTAGGCAGAAGCATCCAAGCGATCGTCGCGAAGTATACATCATCCTCTGACAATGATTCATAGAAACGTCGCCCATTTTTTCCAGTTAAGTTCGGCGTCCCGTTGTCTGGATTCAATCTATTATAAAAGTCAGCTTTTTGCGGCGCGGTCGAAGGAGCCACTTTTTTCCGCCAATTTGCGTCTACCGCCGCCGGTTTTCCGGTGGCTTCCTGTTCGCGTAAAGGAGAGAGAGAGAGATCTCTGTGGATCTTCTTCCACCGTTAGCGAGAGATCCATCAATTTGCTTAACGTATTAACCGGCGTGAGTAGCAAGTATGCAACGAGACGCATCGAGGTGGATGTGGCGTTGGTTCGTCGCCGTCTATGCGTGGTTCGGTATGCAGGCGCAGCATCCGCGACACGTGTAACACACGTTAATGTTTTCTCGCGTGCATGTAACGCGGTCCCGGTCGTGTCCGCGCGAAGACATTAGGTGGCCGCAGCCTCTGATGACACTGGAGTGACAATCGTTAACGATATTTTCCTCGCGGAGGCCTGAAGAAACGGTCATTATGCGGTCTTTTCCGCGAGAATGAAATTGTGGGACGTCGCGTGACGCAATCCACGCTTACGGGACATCGTACGGAACACTATAGTTGAAAATCATGCTCGCAACGGGACCGCCGCACTGTGGTCCGGATCGAAAAATGTAGAAACATTCGACCAAAAAGTAGACTTTTCGAAATTGAAAACCAATGAATTTGTATTTCTTCGTAAGCGTCTATGGACCTCGAAAATGAAGAAATTAATGAAATTGAATAAATATTTTAGTTAGTATAGTTTTAATAAGAAAATCAACTGATCCAACAACTACATAAAAATTTATAAAAATAACTAACTAACATATTAAACAAAAAATATATTCTAACATGTATTATTCGAAAGAGATTATTTTGTAATATATTTTAGTTGAAACCTTATGTCAATATCTCAAGACAATAATTTTATATTATTTTCAAGCTATTGAACATATTAAGAGAGAGAAAATTAATTTCTATATCTGGAAAATTTTGATTTTGCATAAAAATCCGTTGTCTGGTAATGGTAACGGACGAATACAGAAGCGAAACTGTGGGAAAATTTGAATTTTTACATAGTGTATTATGTAAATTGAAAATGGAGGAATCGGAGAGGATTGATAAACCTCAATTCGACGTAAGTCTATCAGAATAACGTTAACACAGTTCGTCGAAGGCGATTTCATAGAGAAGGAAAAGTATTCCCCTATTCACCGAGACCGTCTTCGCGATTGCGAAAAGGAATAAAAGTATGTGTCGCATAAGCGAGTTTTATTTGAATAAGCAAGGACAGAAGGTTGATTTCGTTTCTGTCAACGTCGGAGACGCAATATGCATCCTAGGATCTCGTATGATCGTCTCGGAACATCTTCAAAACCAGATCCGCGTACTTCATAAATTTCGGATTGCCTCGGATATCCCTGTTTTACATTATTGCTTCTACGAGTCGGCTAGTAATTGAACCTGACGATCGTGTTACTCGTGGGAGAAAATTCGAAAATTTACAACTTCCGTCGTCCTAATTTCATTTCAAAAATATTCCGCGAAGGTATTTCTCAGCTTCGTGTGCGTAAATATCATGATTGTAGAAAAAAATTCGAGTAAGGACCAATCAAATTTTAATTATTATTATATTCGATGAAATATTTTATACTTTATTTTATTTCATATTTTATCACAATCGAGAATTTTTCTAAGCAAAAGAGTTGGGCGTCTCATCAAAATGAGGCTACTCGCGGAAAATTAGCTTGATAGTAATAAATTGTAAAAATGGACCCTGGACTATTAAAGATATTTCAAAATATTCTCCGCCGGTTTCCGTTCGTCATTGTACAGGAAATTGTTCGAAGGAATCGTTGCGCGGTATGCCGATGAATTTAAAAAAACATGTTCCTTTCGGAAGGCGCATTGAAACGCTCTCAACGGGTTACACGGCGCGCGCCGGCGAAAAAGTTCTTTCTGCCAGCATAAAATATGAACGAGTTATTCCGCGTCGCTTTTCAGCTTTCGCCGTCCGTGTGTCGTTCTTGCTTCTGCGCGCGCGTGTCTCGAAATCGTGCGCATCGGTGGAAAGCAACGAAATATTTAATGGAAACAAAGCCGCGGTATTTCACGGATTTCAGGGACATCCGGCGGCGGGTGTGTTGGGTTCGGGGATGGGGGGGTGGACGAAGCCGGAGGGTGGATAGTGAAAATACCGGCTAAAAGCTGTTCACATTTTTCGGCATTATATCGTTATTTGTTGGACCGAAGGTTTTTTTCGACGCGTGATCCAGTTTTTCCTCTTTCTCGTTCGCCGGCCAAATTGCGCGCGGTACTTGCGTATCGGGCCAACGTGTGACAAATGTGTTTATGCATTCGTACACACTGTTCGATTTCTGGCGATCGTTGGTATAATTAAACGGCAGAGCTTCGTCGACATTGCCAGTCCTCTGGACGAGAAAGAAATTAGAGAAAATCCGATTTTCTTCCTGAATTATTTCGACCAAGTTTTCAGCCGAATTTTCTGTCACGGTATTTCGCCAATGTTCTGTATATTTCGATAGCTATAGCAGCCCTCGGTTTAGTCGAAATTGAGCTTACCGTAGCGGGGAAATTGGGGCATTAAAAAGTATCAAAGTGAACGAAAATTGACGAAATCATTTTTTGTAGCTATGACTGTTATCACGAAGGGAAACGTTTAATGAAATATTTTTTTTATTTATAAACATTTGAAACCCTTCTGGGTTTATTTTGCTTTACAAGAATATTATAATAAAAATTCTATAAAGCTGCCAGTGTGGGTATAATATTTTTGATATTTGGCTTTGCTATAATTGTATCTATATTAAGGAGCAGTTGAATAAAATATAGCTTTAATTCTCTGCGGAACGAATGATTTTCATTTATTTGATTGTGACAGGAATGAACGCAATGAAATCAACGATTCGTAATTTAAAAATGTTCATTTTGATATCGCATGTTAAATAGAATTATTTTCCCGAATATAATACGATGAACATTAAAATTTAACGCAAGATCGCGTTATACCCAGGCATTAAACTAATTAGCATTTTGCAAATGGAATCTGTGAACGCTCGAGGACAAAGGAAGACACATCCTGATTGGGATGCGGAACAGACGAGAAGGTTTTAATCGACTGTCCGTCCCAAATATTTTGTGTGATGGAACGAAACTGAACCCGCCTTTGATCGCCTGTCGTTCGCCATTATATGTATTGCATACTAATCAGCGAAAATTTCATTGGAAAAATAAACGGGTGAAAATGAAAAAAAAAAACAAAGAGCGTCATTTGCTTTCGAACTTTGCGCCGGTGAAAAAGAAGAGGTCGCGTGGTTCAGCGGGTTTGCAAAACCACCGCGTCCGGGCTAAAAAAGAAAATTAATTGAATTTGCCCCGAGTGAGTAATGCAGAGTTAGTTGCGCGATGTTTTCGATTCGAGGGGGAAAATTAATTCGCTGGAATTTTCAAAGTTTCTCGCCGAAGAAAATTGAAATAGATTTCGAGATCTGAATAAAGTAATTGGAATCGTAAAATATCGCACGGTCAAATCGTTTGTTTTCTCCGCTCTCTCGATAATTGCGAAACCAAATCGAATATGCGTCGAATGAAAATCTTTCTATGATGAATTTTTAATTCAGTATAAAATTAATGGTCGAAACTGACTGGTTCGATTCCGAGTGTTTCATTTAAGTTTGAATTGCGAAGCTAAGTTAATTTTGTGGCACTTCACCAGGCACGGATTGCACTATCAAAAATCCTGTCGTTAAACCGGCTGAAGAAGCTCATAATAGTTTCATAAATTATTGTTTACGGCAGCGTGAATAACAGCTTAAACAGAGGGGAAAATTTGAAGAGTTTAATGTTCAATCATCTCCCAGATAATACGAATTTTTACGACTTGCCAGATATTTTCTTCATTTCATTACGTAAATTTCCGCCATTATGATTTAATGGCCTGGCTGCATAATTAACTCTTTAGCTAATTTAATATACTAGACACGCCCTTATTTCGCTCAAAATTATACGGACATTATCGTTTCTCTGTGTGAGAGTGGTTTAGAAAATCGGATTAATCGTTTTTCCTAATAAAACACTCTCTTCGAAACTAGGAATTTTTATCGAATCTCAACAATTCCTTTCGCGCGACATTCTGTTTGCTGATTACGCAAACATTTCAGGATTCAATATGTCGGATAATCGTATGGAACATATTTCATAAGAATTTATTTACAATCCTTCTTCCAACACTATATAGGAAATGAAAATTTTCATCGAAGAATAATTGATTTCGGCAAAAATAACATTTCCAACGTTACAAATAAATGACTACTAATTAATTAAATATAATAGTTCTACAGACTCGTTACTGCGCGACAAATCCAAGTTTTTATTAAATTAATAAAATATTTTATACGTAATGCGAGTTTCTCTGTGACGTTCACACTGAATACTGTTCGTGAAATCGCGCGTTTGCATAAACATCCGCAACCCAGTTATTCCCGTACACCGCCATGTTATTATACTGTCATTAAATGATATATTCTCACGCAAAAACACGTGACATTTTCTTTGAAACATTTCCATTTTCTGAACGAACTAATTGCAACTAATTAATTAAGTCTGATGAAATATTTTCAACTATTTTACGCTGTAGTATTTGATACACGATTCGACGGGGAAATATGAAAAACGCGGAATTAATTACAATAATAAGAAACAAGAAGGAAGCTGCCATCAAGCACCAAGTCGCGAGAGAACGTCGTTTAATTCGCCGCATGTAATTACTGCAAATAAATTAAATGAAATCAGTTTGAATAATTAAGGGAAATCAGCGGCAGTCGTTAAATGATTGTTCCACGTCGCATTGGTCGCCGGCAATTGTTTATTTACGCAGTTAATCTTGTCAAGTTGCGCACGGGCGACGATGTTTATGCTAATTTTTCTCACCCCGTCTGTATGTTACCGAAAACGGTTCCGGTTCGACGTATAATTCTAATATTCTTCGCAAGTAAGAATCAATTCGTTCGATCGTGACAATCATTGCACAATAAAAAAAATATTAATGATTTCATGAATGTTTTTACAAATTAATTTGAATTTTCAACGTTTCGATTCTTGTGTGGATCATTATCAAGAAAGGAGAAAAATTATAACTTTGAAAATTCAAATCAATTTATAAAATTACTTTATAGTGTTTATTTGATCGAACATTAATATTTTTCCTAAAGTAACATTCGGTTGATAACAGGGTTGTCTCGTTAAATCCGCCATAAATTATTTCTTCGCATTCTTGTCCGTAACTCGTAATCAGCAAACACGCTTAGCGTTCATTTACACGTGAATAAATCAATAGGCGCGTATGCTCGAAAATAATGAATTACATAGAGACAGTAAATTTATCGTTTGGCGCACCGCCGCCCGGTAAGAACTAAAATGCAAATCACAGCTTTGTTTGACGAAGTGTTTTGCAAACATACATACAGGCTCGCACGGACGTGTCAGTTATCCGGATTCGGGCTCGTCTCGCGCAACGCGGAACGTTTGAAATTTTCAGCTTCTGTTTCGCAACATACAAAACCAGTTGGCTTGTTGCATCGTCGACGCGCTTCTCGCCACGCGCAAAACAACACTTTCGTTGAATTATTAATGGGTTAATACCCTGTTATGGTTTCATTGGGAATGTAAAACCTTTGGAGGGCGGCTGTTATCGGACGGCGAGGCACCCGCGAATGCTGTCGATAGGAAATATTAGCGGTAATGAGAAGCAGCGATGCCCTAAGTTTTACTTTTGCGGTACGCGGAGTTGCGGATCGTCTGGCTAGGATTATTCCTGCGAAAAGTTTGCACCGTATGCAAGTATAATTCACAGATAATGCCCCCCCTTCTCATCGAACGGGCTAACGAAAGGTTGGTTACGTGCCGGGCAACAGCTGATATTTTTGCGGTTTCGTCGTTTGAATAATTTATGAAAAAGTTAAGAATAATCTCAACTCCGGGCGAAATTAATTCCGCGCGAATGGACTTCCTTTCGGTTTCGGGCGGAACGCTGCGTTTCCCTGTTGCCTTCCACTGATTGAATTTCATTTAATTTTTCAATTTTCACTCGGCTCGCTCGTTTTCTCTATCGTGGCATTATCGCGAAATTGCCGCGCGTTGTTTCCATTAAAAATGTCTTCCCTTTGATTAGGGGGACCTTATTTTTCGACTATCGAATTTTTGTGGGACAACCTTTGTAGAATGGTGCCACTGGACGAAAAAATAATGTGTGTTATAACAATTTAGAAACAAAATGTAATATTAATTTTTAAAAAATTTCTTTTTCGTTATATTTAATTTATTAAACAGCACAACTTTTATCTAATTTTTTAAAATGTTTAATTAAAAAGCATAACAAAGGTCCACCCTACCTTTGATTTGACAAAAATTCAAGAAAATTGATTCGATCGATTGAAATGCTAGTGATTCATTCGCGGAAATTCGAAAACCAGGATGATTCGTCGCGTCGAGGTTATTTCCGCATGGGGGATACAGGCCAGTGAAAAGGACACTTTCGAATAAAGAAAAATCTCGACGAGGTAGCGAACGAAAAATGCATATCCTCGAAACGCGTATACTTTATTAACCCGCGAGAAAGGTCGTCGTTATCGTTCGCGCGACGAAAAAGCATCCGACACGTTTTCCGGCGGTTGTCTACTTTGAAAAACCTACTGGAAAAAAAGTTGCATCTCGTCTTTATGTACGGACAACACCGGCGAAAAAGTTGAAACGGGGACCGTGTTCCTCCATTTCTCGGATCTCTCTCGCAGTATTCTGCAAAAGGGTTAAAATGCGTCCCGTGTACCAGCAATCTTGGATATGGGTCAAGGTGAGACACACACACAGAGAGAGAGAGAGAGAGAGAACGTTCACGATGATCTTGTCGCTTCCCACGGGTGGCTAAGTTTAAAACTCCAGATGAGGTCCATAAATTGAAAGTCTGATCGGCTTAAATGAATTCGCCCGGTGCTTCACGCTGATGTTATAGCTACGTATTGAGTAACGAGCTTCGATCGATCGACTCCTCTCTCGATTGTAAGCTGATTCACGTGTGGAAAATCTCGAATCGATCCTCCTTTCTCCGCCTCCCTTCTGCTCCAGATTAAGCGGAATCATTAGGAAAGCCTTCTGTCCTGAAACTGTTCAATTCAACATTCTTTGAAATCGTCTTTCGACAAACACTCTGGGACTCTATGAAATATTATTTATTATTTAAACTGTGAAACTTGGACTGAGAAAAATACTGAGAAACCTACCACCAGATACGAACAACATTTTATTCGACTCTTTTCAAATGCGTCTAGAAAAATCAGAAATTAGTTATTTCCAATATTAACGGTGCGCGATGGAAAAGAAAAAAAAATTTTTATCACGGCAGAAAAATTTGATTCATCCCCCATTTAATTTTGCGTTATTTCTCATTGTCCGAAAAGTTTGATTTAGTTTCGTTGATCTAGGTCATACGGCACGGATTATTCTGACAAAAAAAAAAGAAATATGCATTTCACGCAACCGTGACAGTAACGTATGACTGCGTCGAATAATTTATGCTGCGGGTCTCGTCCGACTCAACATTTAACACAGAAACTAACTACACGCTATTCCGCAGTTTTCATACAAATAAATTCGATTCTACTCGGACGCTGTGCTCGAAACTCGTCGCAAAATTCAGCGCCACGTTTTCTCGAGCTGACAAAAACTGGGACTCGTTCTTAATTCGGTGGATCCATTAACAGACAAAATAAACTGTTCTTTCGTCCCGGTTTTTGCTGCGATCCGGAGCAAAGAGTCGCGCGCGCGCGCGCCTCGTAAGAAACAACGACTGCCGGAGATCATTATAGCGCGAACATAATCTTTCATCGAATCCTCGTATATTTTTTTTGTCACGGGCTTTCAGAAAATTCATATAACACAAAGAGAGAGAGATAGTGGTTCGAAACTGCATACCAACGATATTAAAAATGCTGCCGCGCGAGCTTCTCCCTGGCAAAAACGGAAGCTTTTACGCTAATGGAATGTGCAAATGACCGAACCGGCGAAATGTAATCGAAGATGATTCACTGTTCGCAAAGGCACACTGCGTAAACACAGTATGACTTAACGTTTTCGCTGGAAGATTCGATATCTTGTTAATCAAGCTAATACATAGTACCGTGAACAGAGAGGGGGAGAAGATGAGTCGAAGGGGTGGGGGATCAGACAGGGCAGACAATTTTCCGCGAGCCGAGTGTGAGATTCTGCACAACCGGAAGCCGGGGTCTCTCCGCTTCTTCCTCTCACACGCCTACTTAATATTGTGCGACCTCTTAGGGTGAATACTAACGAGCGCGCAATCATTTATCTGCGAGAACGATCGCGTGCAAGTTCGAATAAACCAGGATCGCGCGTGTAATTGTTTTTTGGATCGCCTACTAACATGGAGTTAATACGCGACCGGGGCACAACTAATTGCGAGACGAGACAGAGAGAGAGCATAGACAATTCAACTTACTCGAATTCTGACCGTCTCGAATTCATTAAGCGGTGGGAACCTCGCGACCTCGTATCATCTTCTTATGAACTATTCGCATTGAGAGGATTATTATGAAAATATAAATTGTTCGGTTCGATGTTTGTCGTTGATAGTCCTCGTTAGGGAAATCACTCTTTGAAATTAGACGAGATTTATTCGTGCCAGATTGGATCTTTCGTGGAATATAATAAGTTTGTCCATAATTATAAAAATGTTTTTTTAGTCATATATGTATTTCTTGTTTCGAGACATTTCAAGGAAAAGGATATTAATCCTACACGGATTCCATACAACGTAGAATTCATTCAGTTTAAACTAATGCTAGCGAAACATCTGATAAACTAATTACAAGCATCGCTTTCGTTAATCACAAATATCGTAAAAATTATGTGGAACGAATTCAACGTCGATGGCGAAAACCTAAAATCAGATGAATATTCGATGCAAATTACTAGAAAATGTAGTTCCCTCCCCGAAGCGCCCCTATGCAGGCATCGCCTCATTCCAGAAGCAATAGCCAACCGCAGGAATCGGGAAGCAAAACCTCTATCCCCGGCGCGCTAAAATATGAAAATCCGAATTCGTTCCATTAACGTGGGAGGCGGCGAAGAAGAGGGAAATAGAAAACGAAAGATAGTTCGAAAAAGAGAGAGCGAGAGAAAGAGAACAGGGGTGAGAGGGGGTTTGTCAGCGATCGGGCACGAAAGGGGGTCCGAGTCTGCTAGGAGCTTTAGGGGTTGATCGGCAAGCCATTGGTCGTCGTTCGTTCCACTTGACGCGGAGAGAAGCTTTCCGACGGGGCGTCGGGCGACTGGTTTTCCTCTGGTTTCGGGTGGCGTGGGAGAGTAAAAAAAAACAAGAAGTTTAGGATAAATCCAAGCAGGGTGCCGTGCCGGCGGAGATGAGGGACGGTGCAGTCGGCAGACGATATTGGCGTGCACGTCAGTAGCTCCAGGGTTGGTGGGTCCAGCCTAGAGGGTGGCGGGGAAGAGAGAGAGGGTGTAGAGGAGGAAGGGGAGAGGAGAACGGTAGGAAAGGAGGAAGCAGGGAGAGAGAGAGAGAGAGAGAGAGAGAGAGAAAGCCGGAAGCGGAGAAGGGAAAGGTTGGATGGCTAGGTCGCTGGAGTTGCGGTGCTGCGGAACTGCGGGACAGTGGGGATGCGAGGGCCTCGGTGAACGAGGGTGGCGTCGCGAGAGTGGGTCGGCCATGACGTCATAGCTATGGGGGAGATCGATCCGGGATTCGCGGTCTGCCCGAGGGCGCAGCACCACCTACACCCCCGCACAACCACCCCCGCCTGGAAGGCTCTCCTACGTTGCTTCGAAGAGCAGACTCCACCCTAGGACACGCGGCTGTATACCGCACCGGTTCACTTCGAACCCAGCAGCCAGCACGCATCATCCTCTAAGGATACCTTCTCTCAAACTCTCGGCTGCTTGAACCCCACCCCCGGATCCAACCCTCGCGCACCTCTCTCGCCGAAAGGGAAATCACGCGATTCCAGAATCAACGGTACAACACCCAGCGCTCCAGTTTTCTACGGTTTTACTCATCGGAATTTGATTGGCTGCCACCAGCTCGCTTTGAACTCGCCTACCTGCAGACATCATAGCCGATTCTCTTAGACGATTATACGCAACGCGATACACACGCTCTATCAGCTTGTTCGGAAAGTACTATTTATTTCTACAAGGTTTTCGACCCGATACTCGTACAACTCCTATTTCTTATTAGTAGATAATTGAGTTAGCTTTGACGGACTGATTGGAAATTACATTTACGCCGCTTAAAGAATGTGAAAGGGGATGTCGAGTAAATGGTAATCCGATGGTACTTTTTCCTTAGTTGCATTTTTTTACAGTTGAATGAGAAAGCTAAATCGAAGGTATTATTCCCAGGTCCGTCAGTTTTGTCCGCACATCGTAATTTGATTGGTTGATCGGTGGTCCGATCTTAATTAGGGTGGTGTCTCGTTGAGAGGAAGGCGAGCACGGCGGATGGTTCATGGTGAAGCTTTTGTTGCCGACTCGGGTTTCTAGGATCCTGTTCTGTCAAGCGATATCGCGGTTTAATTGATTGCTTGGAGCGTTAATTGGGGATGGACATTTTTGACGGTACAGGGGTTGATCTGGAAAGATCTTCATAATTGTTGCGAGAATTTTCCTAATTCCTTAATAGTAGTTAATAATTCATTAATATTGTAAATTAATATCAGGAACCCATATTAATTTAACGAATTTCAAAGTTTGAGCGCAGCCTCGAGAATTCCATAAAATTAAAGTAATTGATCGTTTAAAAGTTGCTACTTCGTATGTTTTCATTAATGTATCATGGGTACCGGGATATATTAATAATACCAGTATAATCACAAGTAATAATATTCCAGGACAAATGAACATTAATCATTCTATCGATTAACTGCACGCAAATTCAAAGCGGAAAAGTCACGTTGATTTTCTCATTGATTAATTCCTCTTAAATGGTCATTGTTCTTCCAATCCAAGGCCTGCAGGTTTAATAGCCATTTAACTCTTGAATTCGCTCGATCATTCGACGTCATGAACAGATTTGCACGATTCCGCCAATTCGAAATTATTGTAACGTTGTTCCGTGAACGGTGTAAGCCGAGGATTTATAATACAATTTTCGAAAACATTAAATAGTAATACGGAACAAGTGGGCCTATTTTACAATAGGATGAAATATTGGTTGAATTCGATTTCAATTTTGCTAGAGATTGTTTCGACGTAGACGATTGTTGTTCCGCATAAAATTCCGCTGTCTCGTCGACTGTTTTACGAGACACCCCGTGGATGACCCAGTTCGATTTATTTAGACTGCGAACAAGTTATACGAATATGCACAAACGGCAAACCGGCTGTTGTTCTATTTTTTTTTTCGTCGGGGGTAGGTTAATTGCTTGTCTCTTCAAATAATTGAGTTTCTCCGTTTCGTGATTGGGAGCAGCCGGCGCTAGTTTTATAATCGTTATGGGGGAATGGTCAGGGCCGTATTTCCCGGGGCTTTTCCGATGGAGACTCTCCTCTCCGAAGGTCAATACCGATGCATTGTTGGCCGGTCCCCTCATCCACTCGCGGATTTTTATTCGTCGAGCACGGACCGCGGCCGGGCGGTATCATCGTCGTCGACGGTGCTGGTCGTTTTGCATTTCACCGGGTTGATTAACGGAGTGTGTCGACTGTCGCAATTCAGCCGGGAACCGTTTCGAGTAGACCAGCTTGACAAAGTTGCCGCGAAAATTTTGCTAGGGTATCGTTGACCCAATTCCGTGCTCGAAGCCCGTGCTGGAATTATTGAATCTCAATTTCCCACGAAATAATGTGTTTCATACGAGGATTTAGGGGTCGGCACCGTTCAGATTTCCGCCGGTCGACTCGCGGATTCATCGTTTTACGATTCTCCTCGCCGCGATTATCACGGACCGACATGTCCGGTCACTGGTGACCGTCGACGATTTTCCTTCCTCGTTCAATCCAAAAGCTTATCATTCTTTTCACTGTAATTTCATTCGGAATTATCCTGGAACCTTATTATTCATTCAACTTTATTTTTTTATTATTTACTTTATTATTTTCAAACTTATTATTATTTGTCTCTTTTTATTCATTCAACTGGCATAATAACGTTGAAAAATCAATAGTTGGATCATTTCGGGAGGTATGCCAATAATTGAATTTTAGCACTTGATCTCAAGACGGAAACTTAATTATTAAAGATTAATATACAGACTGTGTGTTTTTTAATAAACGAGGGTTTATTAAAACTCGATTGCCGGCGAACGCGTTAGACCGATTTGTTTTCAGCGATTCTTGCAACTGTCACCGCGCGGACAGATGTCGAGTGTGTGTTCTATAAAATAGTGAAAATTGGCAAGTTCGGACGAGGGTACTTACAACCATGGCGAATGTCAGTGAAACGCTCGTTGTAACTCGATTTGGTTTTCAAATCTAGTTATATGTGTTACCCGAAATAGTGAAAATTGCCGAGTTTATACGAGGGTACTTACCACACGGATATATCAGAGAAATATCCGTCATGACACACGAATTTGGTTTGAAAATGTGGAATATATTAAGCGGAATAGTGAAAGTTGGCGAGCTTGTAATAGAGTATTTATGAGTACTCGCGATACTGCTTATAACACGAAATTGCAGTGAGCTCGGAGGTCTGGAGTATGTTACACGTAGAAATTGGCGATACGCGGGAAATTTCGGCGTTATATTGCGGCAATAAAACGCGAGGAACAAAGTATTTTATCTGCTGTTCCGCTTAGTCTGGAATTTATTTATTGCTTCGTCGGGGAACGTGACAATTCACGCGACGATCATCGTTGAAATCGTCTTGCAAGAAAATTAAATTATGAATATTCCAATCAATTACTCGGAGAATATCATTCCAGTTTATACCAAAAATAAATTGACTATGTTTCGCCTGTACCAAGATTGTTATAATGAAATTGTGCGATTGCCCTCGTCGGTTTGAGCATAATTATGTTTTGCATGTTTCTGCGCAGTTCGCGTAACTGGCGCATTGTAATTGTCTCGTTTCCATGGTTCTCATACCTCAATTACAAGCGATGTGTATTTTGTAATTTTGCTTTGTTGTTTCTACACGTTGTTCGCATTGTTTTCGATTCGCGCGGAACAGTTATAATAATTTCTAATATACAAATTCTGTGTGTTCTGTATTGTTACCGCGGCGCAGAGGTAGTCGTATTCAAAAGAGAATCGCCTAATCATTTCCGCCGGAGCAGCTTCAAAAGCAGAGAGAAAATCAGTTTAATCCGAAGTTCAGTTTTAGCTCACTGCGTATAGATTTTTATTGGAATCGATTGGCAAGCGCAGCAAGCACAGACTTAATTGTGTTTCCATAAATATACCGGTCGCAAGCGGGTTGCGAAACGTTCCGCGACTCTGCGGCCAGCCGTGCAAGGGATTAGGATAAATGTATAGTCGGACCGTCGAGCGTACAAATGTTCATTAGAATAAACATCCACCTCTGAATCGACGCGATTCCGCACGGAACCTGCTTTATTAAAAATATCACCGTTCTCGGTTAATAATTTTGTTCGCGTGTTCTCGAATCCTATTGTCAAATGCTTAGACGAAATCGAATCGACCGCGGCTTATTCGTCTGTTGCAAACAAAAGCTTCGTAATACCATCGTACATTTATATAGGAATAAAAAGAAATCGTATTTTTTATGCGAACGTTAATCGGCTTCTGTGAAGACTTATACGAAATCCGCATTTTCTTTTTACGAAACGGATGATTTTATAAAAAAAATTAAAAATTAACAGTCTTGTTGGTTGAAATGAAAATTTGCGGAATTCCCACGGCGACAGGAACGACGCCCTCTAATTTGTATCAGTACACGGCGAGACCCTATAAAAATTCCTGGTTAAACAACTGCGAAGGGATAATAATTCGGGCAAAGTGGTCGTCGAGCGTGTTTAAATTTCCAGGTTGCTCGTACGAGCCAGGGAAATTGCATGAAAAATGAAAGTACTCCGTAGGAGAAGGGTCTGAAAAAAATATGTAAAGAGGTAAAAGGTCTGGTCCCGGTGCCCTTTAAGGGTTAATGTATTTATGGCTCCCCTTTGGTGCAAGTTCACCGTTCGGAAGCCGGTTCGCTGCCGGTGACCGTCCGCAAATATTGATCTTCGCAAATACTCGTGTGTTCGAGTGACTTGAAAACGTTGCAGGCATCGTTTAAGAATGCAAACTCCGAGGGGTGGGCGTCTTCAGGTTGGCTGGGGGATGCTGCCGACGAACACACACGTGTTTGCCGTATATTCTACCGTGAAACAATTCATTCTACCGGTCTAATATTGTTCGAATTGATCGGAGCGAGATTACCCGAAGGTTTAAAACTTTTCCCACCACCACCGCGCGGGCTGCGTCGGATTAAACTTGTTTTACTCTTCGGGATCGCCGGGGGAAAATTCTATTACCGGGAGCTCGTTCGACCGGAAGTTATTTGTAAAAACTACGAACTTATGTATGAAGAACTAGGTTTAAGCGGTTCAAGTATATAGACAGCCATTTCGTTTTCCCCTTTATTTTCCTCCTCACCCTCGGCGAACTCGACGATGGACTATAACGCACGCTCCGTAACCCTTGCACCCGGCCAGAGCGCGGTGTAACTTGTAAACTGAATTGTTACTGGCCTGGACAATTGATTTTACGATGTCGAGCACTTCCGGTACTTTGTGCTCCAACTTTTCACTCTGCTAGTTCCGCTTTCTCGTAATCACGACCATTCAGATTTTTCGTCTTACGCTTCTCGCAAAAATTCGTTTCAATCGTTCATTCTAATTATTATTATTGATTCTCGTTTCTCGATACCTTGGACTTCGTGTACAAATGGAACGACATTTTTAAAATGTATTTACACACTTGGTCTTTTCTATTGGTTCCATTTCGAAGATTTCCTCGATGTTTATATTTTTAATATTACTTTTCTGGTTCTTTATGTATATTAACATTTAGTAAGTTGACGTTTGATATAAGCCGTGGGAATGTTTTTCGGAAAATTAGGTATCGCTTGATAAACGGAGTATCATCATTTCCATTTTTTACGGTAATTTAATGGAAATTGTTAGGCGAAGGACGGTGAAACTGGCAAATAGGTAATTCCATATTATCGTCGGTGTTTGCGGCAAGTAAATTCACCGAGTAGGTAATAGACAGGCGTCGGCCAGTCGTATTAAAATTAACGCGCTGAACAAAAAGGAGCTTTATTCCTCTTGTTCAGTCCTACTTTCGCGTGTAATTACGTATCCTATTAATGCACATTGTGCTGGCACAATCACAGCTGTAGGGGCATTAAGGGGAATCATTTCTGAATTTCTAATATTTTAATCTTCTTTTCTGTTCATCATACGCGAAGCTTAAAATTAATTTAGCAAATAACTTATCTACTGGAACACTAGCATCGTGCATATTGCGTGAGATAATTATAAAATCATTTCTAGAATTTTCATGAAATGGCTTTCGGAGTGGGATGTGCAAAGTATTCGTACACCTTTTGACAACTAATAACTTTTCCAGGATTCGAGCCAAAAGCTTTTTCGAGACTAATTTAAAATTTACTCAATATTAAAACTGCTGCAACGTTGCAAAATTTATGCAAATGTGATGAAAAAAAGTAACCATTTTAAAGCTTGAGATTTCTACTGGATGTCGTTTTTACTGAATCGGACGTTTTGAGTGCAATATTTGTCTATAAAGAGTGTAGTCATTAACGTTATTCCTCTATTTCATGTACACTATCAAAAAATATAATCATTTACATTTAAAATATCTTTTTAAAATACTTATTATAAAGATTTTCCATTTTCCAATAGCTCCTACACTCTTTAACGAAAAGATAAATTATTCCTACCTACTGACAACTATTGTAATAAATATATTTTTTGTAATAATTTTTTAAATAATTCTTTTAACGTTACAATTAAACAGTCGTAAAATACAACTTTTACTATTTTCTCTGCAGTTTCAAGAGCTTCTTTAAAAAATTTTTATCACGTTGCATAGCAAACCAATTGTTCAAACTTCAAAAAAAAAAAATGTTGAAAAAGTGATGGTCCTTTTAACAGTCTGAGGATATTAGTGAGAGCCACTGTGGATTCAGTGAAACGCGTTGATCGGCGAGAGAGGCAGACGTGATAAGTGCATCGGACGCGAGATTATTTCTCGGAGGATTAATATGCATCGGGTATCTATTGGGGTGGGAAATTAGCGGCCGGTATCAAGCGAACTGTTAAATCCTGGCAACGTCAGGAGTCCGTATCGAAGCAGCTAGGAAAACTGGAACGGGAAACAGAACGGAAAATTCTTGGATCGTGCTGGAAGCACACGGCAAAGGAGATTTTGGACTTCGTCGCTGTCGATTTCGTTTTCCAGATAATGCCAGGTCGCTACGCGGGTTAATCGACGGGTCGTTAAGCGAGACACAGTCGTATGGTTGCGGGTATCGGTGAACTTCGTATTTCCTGGAATGAAACCCCGACGATAAGCGAGGCGAACCAGCCGCAGAGCATTACTTCTCTCTTCCTGCCTCTCTCTACTGCCCTCTCTCCGAACAGCGACTAAATATCGGCTTATTACGAGCCCGAAGAAATTTCACTAGCTGATTATTACGTCATCCGCAGTTTCGAATAATATGTTCACGCGGCCTTGCGATACTAATCAATTATCGATTTGAAGCAACAGCTCTTCTATCTGCTTTGTTTCATCTAAATGGAATATTCTAATTTTTATGCGACAGCTCGTAAGAAGAGCGAGAAAGAATGTATTAACTGTCACTTGTCTGAAACTTAATAATTAACAAGAAGTCTTTAACGACGTTGAACGACTCTTCCGAAGTTGCGAGAAGTTTCGAGGAGAAGGAGAGTCAAACATCCCGTTAATTATTGGTTTTAAGATCGATGAGGGCTCATCAATTTTTATTGAGAAATTACTGTCTTTCCGAATTGCGACGCAGAGATGTAACTAAGCGAGATTGTAAGAATTTTACATGCATAGTATCGTCGAAAAATAAATTGGTTGTATGTAGAAACCAAGTTTAACAAATTGATGATATCACACTCTATTGAAAATGTTACGCGCTAGGACAATCGATGACCTGCCGCACATATTAATTCATTTATTAACAATTATTAACGAAGCTATTGTTTCTATAACAATTGTAAATAGACATGTACCGAAAGAAACTGTTTCATGGGCGTTTGTATGGTAAATCGAACGATGTTATTTGTTAAATTTCGACCACAATAAACAATTGGTAGTGTGCATCACTATTATATCAGCGTTTTAGTAACCAATATACTGACATTGTGGCCATTGTTTTCCGCAGAATGAAAATTTATATGTCATAAATGGCTGGCTGTAATATCGGGAATTATTATGCACGTCGCATTTAGGTGTACATATAGATTACAAATTAAAATTCTTATAGGGTTTAATATAGAATCAGGATAAAATAAACCGTCGTCTTTTGCATTGAAATCTTCAATATCTGAAACACGATGATTTGTATGTGCTGCAAGCACTCTAAGATTCAAAAACGATGGTCTAAAAATCTCGTGTGGTAAATCTCTCGTAAAGCCGCGTTCATGTTTTCGCTTCGTAAATACGTCAGCTTCTTGCTCGATGAAATAAGATATAAAAGAAGATTGAAAATTGAAGGTGATTCGAAAGATGGATCCTTCTTCTTCAATCGGTCACGTCAGCGTCACTTTTCGAAAAGACTGGATCCGTTCTAACCATCCATTTTAATAGAGGATTTTTCCATCGAAATTATTCGGATATAATAAATTAGAATGATTTTATCTTAATAGTTCCATTTATCCATTTTAATAGAGTAAGCTATCCTTGAAAAATATTCGCGATCATCTCAGTCTAATTATAAAACTAATTAAAATTTACTATTAATATTCGGTAGAAGCAAAAGTCCGTAGATTCTTCATTATAAAAGCAAAGATTATCGTTCGCCTAACACCTGATGAAACATTTTGATCGAGGAGCTGCCGTGGAATCAATAAATTTCAATTTGACGGAATATTATTGAAAATAAATGGAAATAGTTTGTGTACAGGCTCGAATAAATTATACTCAGACAAATTTCCCAGATGAACGGCGTCGTTGTCAAATAGTTGATCAACAAATTATCCCGCGGCTGTAGTTGGAGAAAAAAAATCTAGTTTGAAGCGGCCTCATAACTAAAGCAATTTCTAGGTGCACGGCCGGAGCAGTTCCACGGCTCTCAATAGACGGGTTGAATACCTAGACTTATTTAATTAATTCGTACAGACGACGACGCCGCGTTTCCTGAACACAGGAGTTAAATTGTCAAATGACTCGAATGGAACAACTCGCATGGCTGCGCGACGAATACAGTATAATTCATGGAAGATTCAGTAATGCAAGGAAACGAGACGGAGGCACGAGAGGTCTGTTTGGTCCCGAGCGAAACACGGGCCACGTACATCGGCGAGCAATTATTTCCGGGGAAAAGAACGACGGTATTAACGCTTTCTTCTTTTGCGATCGGTTATTTCAGTGACGAGCACGTTTCGCACTCGGCTACATAATGATGAAACTATATCTTACCGAATGGCCCGGTGACGCAACTCCAGTCTCCTCGCGAATTGTTTCACACTTCAGCATCTGACTTTATCGTCAGTTATTTCTTCTCTCATTCTGCAAATGCTTCTGGAAATTGATCGATCTGACTTTGCTGGAGTGCACAACGAAATGCACGAAACACATCAAGGAGCAAAGAGCATTTGGTTTAGTTCAAATTCTATGTAGGGTAACCAGTGAATGAACATTTAAGAAATTGTTCGGGAAGATATTTTTTAAGAAAGTATTAAATAAACAAATATAAAAAATACCAGTCAATGAACACTACATTCTAGTAATTATTGATAATAATTATTATTATTGATATTTATTAATAATTCGCATTATTAATTCGCAACTGATACACGTTGATTCCATGAGTGTAGTGGAGATTTAATAAACACTTAATAAAATGAGGGTCCAGGGTCCAGATTATTCTCTTACCTAATATTTTTATTTTAGATGTAACCTAAAGTACCCGGAACTTTTGTCGACATATTCAAATAAAACGATTTCGTTAATTTGATTTATTGGTTCGAATAATTTCGTGGTGTACGAGGTCCGAGTTTGTATTAAACATTGCGCAAAGTGGAGTTTCATTTTCCAGGTTAATAATTCGAGCGGAACGAAAGAGAATCAACAATCAATTTCAATATCATAATAATTAATTTCAAGAGATTATAATTACTAATTTCGGCGTTTATACGTCGTTCGCAAAAGTGAACAAATATCGTGCGAATGGAATTGATCCGAGTACTACGTTTGATTAAAACAACACGAATAAAACTGAATAAGTCGACAAAAAGAAAATGTGCAATTTACATCTCGCCTTAAAATGAAAGACTTTAACTCACTGTCAATAATTACACAGTATTTTCTATAATAAAACAAAATCTAGAACAGGGGCGGTTCTTCTCACCGAAATTAGCCCAGTCGTTGAACAGCCAACAAAATCCCCTAATGACCTCTCTGCAACAACTTTCAACCCCGTTTCTGGTTCCCAAGAAGAAGAATATCTTCCCACGAGCTAGCGCAACAATGTAACCGAATCGTAAAACGCAGTCAAACGAAACCGAGACGCCGAACAGGGTCGTGCCAACAAACACAGCCAACGCGGGCGAGTAAAATAAAAACCCACGAAACGAGGAAAATTCTCCGCACCAAGGAACAGAGCGGAGTCCTGCGCGACTCTTATAGTAACATTCGAGCGATGGCCTCGAACGTCTCGCGGTTCGCAAAACACAGGGTGTGTTGGAAGTCGAACGGAGATGTCGGGAGTAAGTAATACTGTGGTTGGATTCGAAAGGCGTTTGGCAGTAAAACGTGGACGAGGTTCGTCGACGGTTCGATAAACCGAGGTTGAGTCCCGAAAGAAGAAAGCTCGGTGTAATTGATTGTGCCGGTTGTTTGCTCGTCGTCTGGCGTGGTCGTTTTGTTTGAGCGCAACGTTGCAGCGCTGGTTTGCGCAGAATACGAAGCAACTGCCATTAAACGATAACTTTGCCGCGACGAAGTGACGCCCCAAGGTTCAGGGGTTGTGGGCAGGGAGGGAGGGTGGTGGTAGTAGGTGAACGGAGGAGAGGAATACACTACCGATAGAGGGATCGAGTAAGAGATCTTTCGCCGCAGACATATCCCTTAATAGCGTCACGAGCCACGGCAACAAACTTCTCGAACCCTCGGTCTGTTTACCGTCGAGAACGACCGTGTTCCCGTCCTCGAGATCAGAAGACGTGTCTTGCTTTCCTGACAGATACTGATGGGACCAACCTCCGCAAGAGAAAGAGAGAGAGAGAGAAACGGCTCTTCGGATTGCTTCAGCCCGCCCGGTAGGCGTCCTTAGAACCCGCCACGACGACGAGAACGATTGTTGCGCATCACGGCAAACTCCATAGGTTCAAAGTAAACGGCGCCAGATATTGGCCTGGTGATAAATGGTGGTACGCCGCGAGAACCGGAATCGAAGAAACACTGTTTGCCTTTCGAAATTGTCTGCCCGCCGCGCCGCCTCGGTTGTTTAGTATCTGGGAATCAATGGCCGCGCGATTGCCCGCGGAATGGGCTACCGACAAAGAATGGGGCGGTTCGTCCTACTTTTTCGAAATCGCACCGCTTCTTCGAAATCTTCCGACCGTGCTTCTTCTACTTTACTACTACACTGTGCGAATCTTTATGCATTTGTAGATATCAGTGAATGAACATTTAAGAAATTGTTCGGGAAGATATTTTATTTTAAAAAATAATATATGAATTAATTATTATAAATATATAAATGTACGATTTCTCCTCTATTCAAATCGTTAAGGGAAAAAATGACATTCTTATTATATTATAAAGACATTTCCATCAGAACTGTCTGTAATTGTTGGTTATTCGTTATTCCACCCATTGGAAAAGGGGGCAATAAACACGCAGGCTCGTTACCCCTAGCAACCTTACTACCCGAACTATTTAAGAACACTATTTAATACTCTTTCGACGATAGAACACAGACACTAACCCCGGCTTTTTACGTTCCAGGTAAGCCCAGCAGCATTTCTCGTCCAGTACTAAAAAGAAAAACCGAGGCCCGAAGTAAGTTGCAATCACAGTTTCACACCTTTGGATCGTCCCGAAAAGAGTAATAAAATAGTTACGACCGATTACGATCCTCCGCGAGTGCCATTTGTCAGCGCATTAGATTCCCTCTGAGAGGAACGCGTACACATAGGTAAAGTATCGGGAGCCAGTCTGGTTTTTCTCGGGGTATTAACGACGCTCGTTAACCCGTGCCCCCGAAAGCGAAACGAAGTTTGTCCCGCGTTCGAACGAGAAGTTTGCGGCGAGGCAGGCCATTCCTCTTCGTGGGTCGATCATCAGGGTAGACGACGTGGCACGTGTTACCGTTCCTGCGAAAAACACGGCTGTTGGAGAGCTAGCTCGGTGAAAAAACCGTTTAAAGATGGTCGTTCCAGGTCAGGGGAAGCTGGAAAGTTAACAGTCACGAGTTCGAGCATTAGCGCCCGGGGGTTGAATGGTTTGCGGGAAAGCTGAAAACCTAAAATTTAGCAGGTGCCGGGTCCACGGCTATTACCATGCTAATGAGTGGTCCGTTGAGCGAGTTCTCCTTCAGACAAAGGAGGGTTGAACCAACGAGAGAGAGAGAGAGAGAGACCTCGGACTCGTGGCCAGACCCTAAGACAACACGATCCACTTTATTCCCGCGAGTTAGCTCGGTTCAAACGTAATCCGAAAACATCGAGCGGACGCGAGTTCATTATCCGGCAACGTTAATAGCGGACCGTCCTCTCGTTGAACAAGCTGGCCGGCCCGAATTTCTGAGCTTAGCTTTCAAACAGCTACAGAGGCTCGAATGTCACGCGGCTTGCCTCCTCTGGCCTCGCAATTCAGACCTGACCTCATCTGCGTCTCCTGTTTCCCGAGAGGCTCGAATCAACGGTCTCCTACCATGACTCCCTCGAGTCTCTCCTCCTCGTCCTAGAAGCGCTAATATTTCGACCGGCGCACACTGCGTCGGCCAACATGGGTTCCTTTTTGGGAACTATGGGAACACTTTTTAATATGGCCTTCCTTAATATGACCTTTATAGAGCTTTTCAAGGTTGCAACAATATCAAACAAATACAATCATCGTAAACTCTTCACTATACCCTATAACTTTTATTTCAAACATTTTTTTATATCACTTATAGTTTTAGAGATATGGATTTTTGTCCAAAAAACTTCAACTCGGTCGGTGCTCGTATTTGCATAAAATGGAGCTGGTCATTTGATGAACTTCCCACGAAAATTATCTAAAGATGGCGTAAAAAGTCTCTCCGTTTCCGCGGGGATGTAGGTCGCAGCATCGATTAGAGAACAGGCCGGTACACTGTCTAATATTTGCCATAGAGCCTTTACAATTTACAAAGTGATTTCGTATCCGTCCGTCCAAAGAGAAGTTTAATATTTGCCTCAGATCACTGGCCGAACTAACGACGGGAAAACAGGACGGAACCACCGGTAGGAGGAGTTCCGTTGATTCCCGTAGGTTTACAAATGCCGGGGACAGGTAGGAGCGAAAGAATGTACAGAGAGTAGAAAAAGTTGAAGGGAGAAGCAAATGATATAAATTACAGCCAATCCCCGGGATTAAAGTATCCAAAGAACAGTCGCATTTGTTCATGGACCGAAGCGCGCCGGTCGTCGGATCGAGTACGAAGTGCCTCTGTTTAAACAAGGGATTCACCCCATCTCGTACTCCAGTCTGACAGATCCACTGAGAGTTCGGATCTCCTCCCTCTCTCGCTTCCTCTCTCTCTCTCTCTTTATTTGCCTCTCTGCCTCTTCCCTTTCCTCTCGCTTCCGTTCGCGTTCTCTTTGTTTCTTTTGGTTCCGGCTGTTTGAAATTTTCTTATTCGCGTCCTCTATCCACACCCTGCAGTTAGCAGCGGCTGAAACCGAACCGGTATCACCGCGACTTTTTTTTCGCTGTTTCTTATTCGAACTTCCGTATCCCGTGGATGCAGAATTGCTTTTTAAACAGACAGAAAATTGTCGAAGAAATTTCGTTGGCGTTGAACGTGTTTGATTTCGGAAAACGAGCAGCCGAGTTGAAACGTCATCAGTCCGGAGTGACACAGCGAAGGGGTGGACAGATTCGTCGACTAAAAAGCAGGCTAGCTGTGTACGAGCGCGGAGCAATTTTTCAGATGAAATTCTTTTCTCCTTCTAGCGTGGCTGTCCTTTATTCGATGTTTTGTTCGCGGCGCGGCGCGGCCGGGGATCCACCAGCAACATTAGGTTATTGCAGTCTGAAACATAGTCTCGCATAATCCCTACCGGGCAGGTTCGGGATAGAGCACGGCCAACTCAGAAGTTATGTAAAATAACCCCGGTTCGCCAATGATGAATTTCTTTCGTGCTGGCAACGGATTTTATGGGGATGAAAATGTGCGTAAGAGCGACAGTGAGGAACGAACCGAGGACCGGTATGGATATAATACGCATACAGGGTGGTCCACCTAAGTAACGCCACCTAAATTCCTCCTCCACTTGTGGGGATACAAAAAATATTTTGTGTACTATTTATTTTGCAAACAATATTTTTTCTGAAAGTCAATTTTATAATTTCATCGTGTTACTGATCGTAAAATACATTTAGATATGTATAACATCATGACCTTGATATGCCTCATCTCGTTGCTCCGAGCAAACGAATATTTTTAAAGTCATTTCAAGATCATGATATTATACATATCTGAATTTACATTTAAAATAAAATACATTAAAAAATAATGTAATTATGAAAAAATACCATCAAAATATACCGATGACCTTGCTAACTTCGAAAAAAATATTGTTTGCCATATAACGGTACCTTCAAACAATTTAAATGGTACACAAAATATTTTTTGTACCCTCACGATTGAAGGAGAAATTTAGGTGGCCTTACTTTGGTGGACCACCCTATATACATAGAGGAGACGGCGGGTGAGATACTTTCATAAAATTCTCGATTGTACCGAGTTGATTGAAATCCGAGCGCAATAAGAAGCCCCCGCCGGAGATAGAGAGATCATTTATTTCATGCTGCCCCGGAGAAGATATTCAATTTTTCTAGCTCGCGGTCGTTTCGGTGCCGGATCCATTTGAAAGTTTAAAACAGTTGCAGAACTTTCCGACCGGTTTTTTCACCCAGCAACTAGCAGCGAAGCTTTTGTTGAAAAAGTTCTTAAAAGTTATTCGGTCAGACAGTCGGGAACGTGTTACCGTTGTCTTTGTCCCGTTTCCAGCGTATCTCTACACGCTCCTCTATATTTAGATCCCGCGTTTCGATCCACGGGACCATGCTCGAAACAATAATCGAATCGTCCCGCAGGCGGAACGAACTACATACGACGTTTTCAACTCTGTGCGTTTGCAACAAAGCAAACCGGCCCCACTGTTCCCGGGACCGGCAACAGGGCAATACATTTATCCGTTCGGTGCACAATCGGACGTTTAACGCTGCGAAAATCAACCTCCTGGCCATTTTGCTTTTTCATTAAGTCGACCCTCGACGAGCACCATGGAAACGGACACGAGAAACTAAAAAAGGAAACTGTTAACGCTGATAATGGCCGTGGACGATTTCGACGTTTTACTCTATGCTGTTTGTACTTTTCAACTTTTGCATAGGGCTAATTACGTCGTGCGCTTCGCCACGATACGTTCAATGGCTCGGCTACGCTTTTCCTTACGTCATTGTTACCTAAACTTTCGATTATTATTATTATTATTTATTATAAACGGGCTGAATCGATATGGTATTATCATATAATCCTGCTAGGTTGCATTTTAAATTTTAGTAATGAATTATTGAAAAAATCAATACGATTTACTTCAATAAGAATCAAACT
The DNA here is from genome assembly GCA_028455595.1 of Lasioglossum vierecki. Lineage (NCBI taxonomy): Eukaryota > Metazoa > Arthropoda > Insecta > Hymenoptera > Halictidae > Lasioglossum > Lasioglossum vierecki. Next base: position 22,086,665 of record CM052343.1, read on the forward strand.
ATACTTATTCTTTCCTTTTTTTCGTAGATAAACAAAATAATAATAAACTAAAATTCATTCGTAACAAAATGTAAATAAAATTTATATTATAAATAACATTCATTATAATCAATGAGAAGGATGAAATTTTTTATGTTACGTCCCACACTTTGGGAAACATTGGTTCACGTAACTAGAAATTTGTTGATCGAAATCCAAGTTTCGATCCTGGGAGATCAGTGGCTTAAAAGTGTCTAATCCTTCGATACAAACCCGCTCAACTTTAAACACTTGAAACCTTTCGAATCGCCTAGGATCGAAACTTGGATTTTTCTGAATTGCCTAAGACAACAATTTCTGGTTAGGTTAGGTTAGAAAGAGCTTCACCGATGGTGTCACAGTAAACACAGTTCGACACACTTCCATAAGGAACATCGAAACCCAGTGCACTCGAGTATCGTTAGCAACAATGAAAAACAGCCGATTCTCCCATCGCGCATTGTTGCCCTATAATTTCACCTGTTCCTATAATTTCTCGTATCAGCCGCGGCAAAATCTTGAAAGCTGCCGCCCACTCGGCGTCGAGAGAGACCGAATAATTAAAGCAATCAACGGCGAGGAGGCCAGTGTTCGCATGCTTGGAAAAAAGCGTTTAATCAACGGCGAAGTTCATCCGCATCTCACGGACGGTCACGCGATTCGACTCCCAGCGGTTACAATGTGTTCGAAGTAGCTAAAAACTGGTAGGTAAAACAAAAACGAGTTGAAGAACGTTGGCGAAGAAGAAAATAAGAAATTCATGGGGAATCTGTCCGCGAAGGGGTACGGAGAGGAAGTCGTGGTTAGGTTCGAATGACTGGAATTAAATTTAATTAACGCATCGCGGCCGTTGCGCGGTTTAGGCTGTTCGTATGGAAGACACACTATATTCGCGGTCTAAAATCGGCGACTAATTATCGCGTTTCTTCCGTGGTAAAATTCAGACTGTTCTCGGCGGGACACAACAATGGCGACCGATACGGTTTCCGGCGCATCCTCCCGCGGCCCCAAGACGCGGCGAATGGAATTACCGCGTGAGAAACAACGTTCCAGGGCTCTGCATTATCGCCGCGTCTCGCGTATAAATAAACACCGGAAACGCATTATGAAACGGGCCCACGTAGGCGTCATTAAATCATTACTCGCCGCGGGATTACCGGAGCCACGGATGCACCCCCCACCCCATCTTTCGCGCCCCATCTTTTTTCCCAGGTAATCCCTTTTAAAGTGGTAATGTTTGCTTGTTCCACACCGCTCGCCCTCTTCTTTCCACCGCCGGGATACACCGGGAGCGTACGTGTCTGTGTTGTCTGAATCGAGGATGCTCCAGGTAACATAGGAAATAACGTTTTTAATGGAAGCTCGTTTGCGCCGACCAACCTGACACGGATCGCCCCGGAAGCCGAATTAATGCTCCGTCTGGCAGCTCTTTGTTTTCCCCTCGGAGACATTTCCAGGATTACAGGCTAAATCGCTGTTTTATTTCTTCGAGGGATGCTCCCCCCGTCAATCCGCGAAAAGACCCGGTCGTTTTCAACGGACGAACTGCATGGGCTTTGATCGACTTATTTTTATTTAAATAAATCTTACCAACTAAAATTATTTAAATTTAAGAACAATTACTATGTATTATGCCGGCATGTAGCCAGCACATGGTTACAAAAACTCTTAAATAATTTGTTCACTTAGCAAGTTCCCTTTTCTGTTTCTTTTTGATTTTTAACACGGAATTAAACTTGCATTATATAATTTACATTCATTAATTTTTACAGAGGACATTTTCAATTATTATATGTTTGATTGATAATAGGACATTGCAAGTAGTGCTCGTTTAATAGACGCAGATTTCGGACCGCGCAACGACTATTATCGAGGGAGACAGGTGTTCTGAGAATTGCCGGCTGTTATTTCTCCCCGGGTTGCTCCGGTTGTTGAGTGCATCGGCGACGAGAGCGAGAGACATTCACTGCAAGCGAAATCCAGAGAAACATTAGAGCAGCTAGAAGAAATTCTAGAGATAACTCGACGAATATTAAGTGAAGGGAAAGCTTTTAGTGTTGCGCTATTCAAAAAGTAGATACGTTTGAGAGTATACGACTGATACGGATAATTTAGAAAATGTGGAATAGAATTCTGATCGACAATCCACGTGATAATAGAGCGCGATAACCGAAATGAACAGCTAATGAAAAAATTGAATTTGATATATTTTCATCTGATTGTTGCGAAACAAAATAATCGCGGCGCGGCGCACATACGCGCGGCGTACCACGCGCATTGATTGAACGAAATTTTTATTCGTCGGCGATTCATTAATTACATTCTTTTTTTTTTGCCGTCCGTCGACAAAAGCGACAGGCGAAATTATTTTATGAAGCTTTGTCTCGCGAAACTTCCGCTCAAAGCGCGTCACGGTAAAATTTCATAAGAAGACCCGGGACAGAGTTTGCTCCAATTAAAATTCTTGATTTCGTCAAGGATAATTTTCGTCATTACCGCTAACAAGCTGAAATCACATTGGCGTAGGCGTCGCGCGCGCCGGCCTTTGAGAAACTGGCCGAAACTTTCGTCAACGTTATCGCGCGAATGGCGAAGGGCCACGAGTCTTAATGACGAAGGTCAAAGTCAAAGATGATTGCCGCTGAAACGAGGGAAAACGAGCACGCCGTTTCGCCTGGGAACCTAAGAAACTTTTAAGCGACGGTAATTTATGAAACTGCCGAAATTTTGAAAAACTCATCTCCCCGCTCTTCTATCGGTATTCGGAATCTTTCCGTCGTTCCTCGCGTTCAAGACCATCGTAAAAATTCGTTTCTTATCGGGCTTCTTCTTTTTAACCGCATCATCAAAATTCAGGCTGTCTCGAAATTCCTTCAACATCCGGACGTTGAAGAAATTTTCAGACACCCTGTATGAAACGTCAAACGGACAAGCAACGAAAGATTGACTCACCATAGAAAAGCGCAGTGTGCATAACCTTATTTTCCTTTCCTTCGAGATTTAAGTTAGCGTAAACGTCTGCAGCTTAGTTATAGCAGAAATTCAGCAGAGTTTTTGCCTGTTTACCGTGAGAACGATGAAAAAGGGAAATTCCCGGTGAAACTTGTCTAGCGTAGAAAAAAAATGGCTTCAATCGCTCCGGATTATGCGACAAAGCTCCAGCGTACACAACAGCCGGCCAAATGAATATTAATACTCGCAACTGTATCCGTATCTTAAACAGGCTCGTCGGCGAACTACCCGTTGCTTCGCGTCGTCTTAATCTTCCACGAGTTCCCGCCGCCCGTTAACGTGGCGACATTAATATTAATATATTACTAAAAGTGGCATATTCGCCTAATGCGTCAACCATTTACATGGGGACCTGTATACCGCTCATACCGGGAGAGGGGCGTAAATAAATTTTCCAAGTTTCAACGAAATTTTACTGGCGCCGAGGCAGACGTGGCCAGATCGAATTTCAAACTACGAGTTGCCTCGGCCTTTAAAACCCGCGAGATCCTCGTCCGAGGCGCGAATTCTCGTCGAAACACCAGAAAACTGACCTGTTTTCTAATTCGTTTGGAATCACATACGATTAGATTTTTCCAAAATGAAATAAATGGAAAAAGCATATTGAATGGAATTATTCTAGCTAGGAAGAGAAAAGCTTAATTTTACATAATAAGAAATTTACGTAATAAAAAAAATATATATATATAGTGCTTGAATCCACTCAGATCTATTAATAGCAATAAAGATATTAATAAAAAAAAAAAAGAAAGAAACGTGGAATCATAGCAAAATTGAAGGGTTAGACTGATAAATATGTATGTTTATCAGTGTTACTACAAAAAAAACTTTGATTACTTAACACTGATAAATTAGCCTAGAATAGGTATGTCACGTGGTGTATAGCCAGCTCCTTGATACGATTTCCGTTAGTTTCCATAGGTATGACGCGTTGGTCGGGTTCACGGGAACAAAAGAATAACCGGCAGCGAATTACGCAGCAAAACATTGAAGCGTAATCGCGTCGGCAGTGGCAAAAACGATCGGTCGAATCCGGTGTAAAAAGAACGAGGCAGACTTGAACGTGTCAGGTGTTGTCCATCAGAGTGGCGGGTCATTCGACACAGTCTGGTACGCGTTCAAGCCGAGAACAGGCCGTGTGAGAAGACTAGTTTCCGGAAAGAGGTTCCCGGAGCGATTTCCAGAGATTTCCAGCGATCCTGAGTGTACTTCGATTCTTCCAGGCCTGAGCGTCTTCGAAACGTCTTAATGGGCCGACATTCCGTCGGAATTTATGTTGCGCCGTGCACGGATTCGTTTGCAGGCCGCGCGACAAAAAGAGGGATTAACGGCGCGAAGGGGTGTCGTTAAAAGCAGCCGTGTTTGCCGGCAAAACGGTAATTATTCCAAGGGCCCGGGGATTCTTCTGGTGGACTAGTTGTTCCCGTTTTTCACCAGCAACACCCCTACACACACACACACACACACACACACACGTACATACTGTGGAAGCTTTATGCCCTTCTCTATTAAACCCTTCGCCACGCCCCGCGCACTGCCAAAAAGCGGTAGGAAAATTTAATCATCTAGTTAGAATGTTTCGTCGGGAGAATCTACCCGTAAATTGGACGTCCTTAACTGCAACCCGGTCGAATGAAACTGTTTGCGGTCGAATGACTATCAATTAATTGGCGAACATCGTTTTAACGATATAATTAGACTGGAACGCGGCCTTTCCGAATTCCTGCGAAAAACCCTCCAACATAGCGTAATGCAGATTTTTCTACTTTTTTCACGTCCGCTTTGAATAAATAACTGTAAGTTCCTGCGATATCTTGAGAACATTTATTTCGAATAATTTAGATAATTATCGTGGGATTTAATTCGAGAATTTTTGTAAGAGAAAAAGTTGGGCGTCTCATCAAAATGAAGCTACTTACGGAAAATTAGTTCGAGAATTGTATCATTGTGCAAATATTGGGGTCGATTGAAAATTTCCTAACCGTGGCAATAGCAAATCTGTAGAGAACTCATTAAAATCTCATTCTAATGATATTTATGAAGAATATCTGTTTACTTCCTGCGTTGAAGCGTGTACGAACGATAATAGCGAACAGTGGAGAAACAGATTTAACGATCGCATTTACCTTTCGCAAGAGATGACGTTCCCAGAGAAGAATTTTCAACGGAAACATCAAATGCCGTTTCTATCGGTCGCTATTATCTCCTGTTCAGGTGCAGCGTACGCCGTTCCCTTTCCGCAAAACAGCAAAAACGATCCTCGAAACGGATTCAATGTCTTTAAACATCGCGGCCACTTTAGATTGCAACTTTGAAGAAGCACGCACGCACGGCTCGAACGTTTTCTTTTCCGCCGAGAAGCAGTCGTAATTAAAGCGATATCTTTATCGCGTGATTGTGAGACGGAAAACGAGTGAAGGGATACTTGATACCAGAAATAAAACTTTTCTCGTCAAACTGCGAGGGCGATTCCTCTTCTGCGGACTCGTGTAATTAAAGTGGCGAATTCCACGGCATCTACGCCCCGGGAAAATACACCTAACAGCGGAATGGAACAAATCGTTTTAAACTTATTTCTCCACGTTCGACATCATTGATCCTCATTTATCGCACGGTTGTTAGAAACATTCCGATACGGTAGACCGGTTTCTTAAGAACGTACAGTGACTCCCATTAATGTTCGGACACCTTCAAAAACAGGATCACTCTTTTTTTAAAAGTTTTGGGTTGTTGCGCAACGTGAGAAAAATTTCAAGTTGACGGAATTGCGGAGAACATATTAAACATTGGAAAATTGGAGGGTCTAGAGGTTTCAATATTTAATAATTTATTAAAATTATATTTGGTCGTTGTTAAATTTTTTATCTGTCGAAAATAATCAATTCAGTTGTTTACGTATTTATAGAGTTTCGAAGTATGCAAGATTAATAAGGTCTTCAGTTTAGTTGGAAATCATAATTGATTCTATTCCGAGGGACAGAGCATATTCTATGAATTTCTATATTTACATATTTGATATTTTAATGTCGATCGACTACTGAAATTATAATAATGCGCGTGCTTTTAAACCGATCGAACAACCGGATTGTTCTCGTACTGCATTGCAAATGCAATTGCACTTTCATATTTACCGTTAAAGACATTGGAACAAGTGGAAATCTGTTTATTTGCAAAAATGTTTTCGTATTCGTTTCACAAAGAATACACCGTGCTCGTAGAATGTTTCCACGCGGATACCAACGTTTTATCAATCGCCGAGTGCTCAGTGACTTATGCACGCCATTTCGTCTCTGAAGTCGAATGCGTTATTGTTTTTACCGAACTGTACTGAAAGGCGAAAATGTGAGCGTGTCATTCTATGAATTTAATTAAGCACGCTGCAAACGATTCAATGCTACGGGGGGATATTGATTTCTGATATCGGAGCAAGAAGAAATAATGCCTCACTGTCGAAACTTTCCGAAGACCCGATATACTTTTCACGTTAAATGCGTTTCAACGTTGTGAAGACTGTGATACATTTATACAACTTACATAAAATCTTTTAAACAGCTTTCAAACAGATTTCATAATTCATTTCTCGTGGAGAGGACAAACGTATACATTTCAGTGCTGAAGTTCCAAACAGGTCTCCGAATTATTTAAATAACATTATAAATTTTAAAGATCTTAAATTTTTATCTTAAAATAAGAATTAACATTAATTAACATATATAATAAATTAAAATCTTAGAGATCTCTATAAATCTTCATCATTCAGAATTCCAACGAAATAGAGACTTATTTCGGTTTACAGAAAGTTAACATAACATACATATTTATAAAACTCTGTTGAGAATCTTCATCGCACTAATCTGATTGGTTGAAGTAAGGGGTTAAGAAGAAAAACGAAGAGTTTGGAAATGGTAGCAAACGAATAACTCGTCATCCGAGCTTGAGAGATTAATTAACCAGGTGACTAATGATCGTGCCAAGGATTAATCGTGGCAGTTAATTTTGAGGAATCAGGGGAGGAAAAATTCGAAATCAGATATCGAGACGGTGGACTAAGGCTCTTCCTTTTCTTCCGAGCGTTATCTAAAGAATGAGTAAAGGGGGCAATGGCCGGCCGCGCCGCCGCGTCCCGTGGAAAAACCCTTTAAAGAGTAATCGTGGTCATTAGAACGGGGTTTCCACGACCCGGCAATTATACGTTACGCGCGTTACGCAAACTCGCTCGACACACAATTAATTGAACAGCTAGCCGCGTCGAAACGGCGACTCGCAAGGCGATACAAAGGTTCCCTTTTACGAAGAGGGGGACCGACTGCGAAGATAGGCGGTTTCGTATTACGAGGGCGCAATTCCACGATGAGGAAATTACACCTGGTCTCTAGGAAAGAGTTGCGGGGACACCATCGCCATGGTGGTTGAGGTTCACCGACCGCAGGATCTGGAAATTAGTTAATTAACAGGCTGTTCACATTTATTCCCCTTGCATCTGTGTACCGGTGGCATTTTTCTTTGGTGCACTGGATTCTACGTACATCTTCATTATCCATGCATAAAGACCCGCAGTCTACTTACGATTCTGCAACTTGTGCAACGTCCTTCGAATATGTTCACCGACCACAGTATCATTTTCATTGCAATTGCAATGATTAAAACGTCTTTATACCGAAAAATGTCCTGGAAGAGAAAAAGATAATTTATAGTTTCGCGTATGGCTACATTTATTGAAAATTTTTACACAAGAATGGAATATTATATTGGACAGAATTTCATAAAATTTTTATTCGTTTTGGATCTACAGAAGAATTTTATTTAATTGCAATTTCTCCAAATTTGTCAACAAATATTGGACAGTGCATAGAAATGTGCAATATATTGATTACAAACGAATCAAATATTACTTCATTCGAACAGAAAAGCGTAACATTCGTATTTGTTAAACTTGGTTAAAAATCTTCATGCCGAATGTGTCTTCATTATCTATGCACAATATATTGATGCAATATATTGATTACAAACGAATCAAACATGATTTCATTCAAACAGAAAATTGTAAGAAGATCTTCATAACGAATGTGTTAACTATATCTTCATTATCAATGCACAAAGACCCGCAGACTACTTGCAATTGTGCAGCTTGTACACTGTCGTTCGAACATGTTCTACCCCGTTTGATAGTATTCTCATTAGACCAATTTCTCACGACCACGATGCCGAGCAAGCGGTAAATCGAGTTGGAAAAATGCGGGACGAGCGGCGGTAGAGTTGTCGACCGACAGACCATAAGTAGCTTAAAGTAATCACATTCAAGTAAAAAGTAGCCGGCTACTAGTTGGCAACCACAATGGCCTCGGTGCGTCCCCTTTCTCGATCGTGGAGCTAGTCAATGCTGAATCAACACTCAAAAGTTCCACCTCAGGGTACTTTACCGCGGTTTACGTAGTTGCCAGGTTTGCTCCATCAAGAGTATCCCTGAGTGGACCGAAAGCGTAGGAGGTTCGTTGCTTCGTCGTACAGAAACGACGTAACGAGCAGGACCAATCGAAGGGACATTTTCACACTTATTGGGTTTCCGAGCGGGTGTCGCGACACGGGGAGAGAGGGGTTGGTAAAAGAGAGAAGGGAGAGAGAGCGAAAGAGGGAAGAGAGCAGCTCGTTGCAGAGTTCGGCACGAGCCCCCAAAGACCTCCACGCAACCAACGCTCCGTATCGAGCAGGAAGATCCGATTATGGCTTAACCGCATTAAACGCGGAAAGTTTGCTTTCGGTAATTCCGAGTCCAAAAGGGTCGGAGGCGGCCGCCGCACCTGCAATACCCACCTGCCTCGACTTGCCTCGCTCCGCTTCGCTTCCGTGAGACGTTTCGTTTCTCGTTCGGGAGCGTTCCGCTCGAGTGCCGAGCAACGCGGACGCCGCAGTCTTCGAGGCTGTTTACACAGCGCAAGGGTGCACCGACACCACCGCCACCCTGTCACGTTTTGTTTCCAGGCTGCGTCCGTTTGCTACCAGAACGACCAGAGGATCCCCGAACCTGTTAAGTCTCGCTCTCTTTCTCCCCTCTCTGTCTCTCTCTCTCTCGACTTTCGGCTCCAGCAAGCCAGAAACTCGAGGGACCTGCCACGATCCTGTCTCGAGAACTGCCGCGACGGTTTGGCCGCTTGACGCGACACGTATCTACGACGCGATAGAGTTTGTCGCACCTTCAGGGCCAGATCAAGCGAAAGGGGAACGCTCTGTGAAGGGTCCAATGGTGAGCGAACTAAGTGGACGCGTGAGGCCCCTAATTTCAAAGAAATTTAACAATGTGAACTCCACTCTAATCGTATTCTTGAACAAAACTGAGAACAGGTACTGTTTTAGAAGGTCCAAGGTGACCCGGCGAGGAGTGTGTTCCAGAAGATTGGTTCTAACGGGTAATGGGGGTAAAAGGCGACAGTTATCCCGTACCTCGCAGTCCAGAGGTCTCCCATCGATTTTCACTGGCCATGATCGGTGCGATGTGTGCACCACGTGCGAACGCAGTTGATGAAACGGACACGTTACTGGGAGCTTGATTTATCATTTTTATCTTGAGCTACGGCTGAACGGATTAACCCAGTTCACGCTCTCTCGGCTGGATTATGTAGGTACATTGATTTTGTAGGTGCTGCTGCGTGTGCTTTTGTGCTTTAGCTCATTGGCCGGGTTATTTATGTTGATTTATAAATCAAAGCTGGATTTAACCCTCTCCGGCACAGAAGAAACGAGAAACAATTTTCGGGATATGTTCAGGATTTACAAGTGCTTATCTATTCTATGGATAATCTTGAAATATTTTAATTTTTAGTAAACGGAACATTTTAGAAGCTCCAAAAGTTATAGACCGTAGAGAATATTGATTATTCACCGGACGACAAAATTTGTTGGACGATAATTCACAAGCTCGCATATTGTTGGTTTACGGTCCCGGGTTTTCCTTTCAGAGTTATAGCGACACGATGACGAAATTTAGCGCAGTTTCCCATGTCAATTTAACACAAAGGGAGAAATTAACTATCCAAAGATTGACGTCCAACAGAACCGCCGCGTTTTCGACAGAAAAATTTCATATACCTATTTTGAGGTAACATGACAATTTTATGAAATTTTATCGTGACACACGCTTCATTGTGTTACGGCTGGGTTTAATGTACGGAAAATGCCTGCAAATCCGCAGCAGCATATAATACGAACCGGTCCGGCAAAAGGCACGTAATTTCACTGGTGGTTAAATAATAAATTTAAAAAATCCGCGATACTACGTGGCGTGACCGCGAAATAAATCAGACGAACCAGAGCGATTATTAATATTTTCTAAGAAATACAATTTCCAAATATCTCAAACTAAAATATTTATCAATCATTTATCAACATACTAACAAAACGAACTAACAAAAACGCAAAAGTTAGGGAATGGGGAAGGATGCATTAAGTAAATAAGTAGATTAGTGATAATTAGGATATTAAAAAAGTAGGACAGTACATAAACCCAGTAGGCTTTCAATTGGTGAAGATCTTTTTTGTGCAAAGATCGTGAATTACGGGGAAACACGAAAAGGGCAAGCACCGAAAGTGTTACAAGGTATATTTATAAGTTAAACGGGTGGGTCCACTGAATCTTTGTCGGAGACTCGTGGCACGAGCCACACTTCTTCGAGAACGTACAAGGACCTGCCAGCTGCATGGCAGGTGAGAGGATTCACCTGCCTACAAGCTGCCATGGAATATCCCTACCGATTTCGTACGAGACCCACTTGCCACATGGACGATATCTCCTTCCAGGTAGAAACTATTAGACGGTCACTTCGGAGAACAAAAGATATTTGGTTGGTTTCGGGCTTTCGAGTCATTGCTGTTCTTCAGCTGTCTTTCTCATTCGCGATGTCGTATCCAATTTCAGACCTGTGATTATTGAACAATGTACTTCATGAGAGTCATAGAAAAATCCTCCAGCTATTGAATATCTACCACCCCATAAGTAGTTAGAATAATCATCTGTACCGATGGACAAACCACGTACAACGAGCACATCCGTTCCCCATCCCACGGGGAAGTAATTAATAGTAAACCAACCTGCCGAATGGCTCGATAAATCATTGGCCAGCGAACGAAGTTCGATTAAGAAGCCTAGAAGTAATCACGGATCGGAACAGGCTAACTAGCGAGCACGATTCATCAGGTTCTGCAGATAGTTTTAGCAGCCGCGTTCCAACAGTGTCTGGTCATAATAAAACTGTCTCGTGTACCAGTAAAATTAACTCTTAGCACTCGAGTGGCTGCTCTGATTTATTAAATTATTTTATCGAGAACGGCTGAACCGATTTGGCTAATTTTATTTAAAAAATGTTGTCTGTCGGGTGAACCAGCATCAAATAAATTACTAAATATTTGAGTATTTCATGATAAAATAATTAAAAATCATATATAATGAAAATATTCTTGGTCGGAAAAAATGTTTAGTTTTCGTGTGTCTTATCGAGCTCGTTCACACTGGGTCGCGTTAAATCGAATCGGGAATCGAAGAATTTCAATTAGAATCTACTAGTATCCTGCGACAAGCTAAAAACATCCCGCAAACGATATCGTTGTTTAATGGCGCCGAAGCTGCACTCGTTTCGGATGCCCGAGCGCAATTACTATCGCTGACCGATCACGTCGCGGCCAATAACACAATAACCGTGCCGCGCCATTAATTATACCGTCGCGAACTTTGCAACGCGAAATGTCCACGCACAGAAAAGCAATTTCCACTGTTTGCTCGACTCTTTAATCACGGGATCCTTTACAACCGAATAAACCTTTCCGCTTCATGAACCACACTCGTCCGATCACTCTGGAGGTGAAATAGGGTTGCAACGTTTCTATGAGGAATATTTTGTTCTTGCTTGGATATCATTGAAACTTAGTCTTGATGCTCTTTGATGTAATTAATCAAACACCTATTTTGGAATTTTACAAATTTCAACCCCTAATTGGGTAAAAAGGATATGTTTGTTATTCGTGGTCTGATTTACATCATACATATTTTTAATGCACTTATAATGTATCGATTAATGTATAATGTATTGAACACACGTAAACTGATTTATGTGGCTCGAAACTCGAAAATTATGTTTCGGTATAATTTATACAAGATGTTCATTTAAAAGGGTCGGAACTCCGTTAGATTTAGTGTTAAGAACGAGTGCGGAATTTGAAGCGTCCACCGGGCACGTATCTCGACCGAGAATCATCCATTTTCCGAAAGTTCGATTGTCAATTATACTTCGGACAAAATTCGGGAAGGAAAGAAGATCGTGGTCCCCCCGGGAATGATAACTCGCTGCGTTTCGGGCACGATGATTTATCGCGGCGATATTCCTGGCCGCGCAGTGTGCGTGGACCCAGTTTCGGTTCGTAACTGATATTATCTGGGCAGCTAAGCATAAAAGAGCATAATCCATTTCTCGTGTGCGCGTATACGTTTCGACCGACATTCACGCCCATAATAAGCTTAAAAGTTGGAGGTAATTGGTAGATGTATAGATAAAGATAATTACAGCGTGTTCGCGGCAGCGACTCGCTTCTCGTCTTGAACAGGTTCTCGCGTACGTTCCGATAAATGTTTACTCTTTGCTAAATAATAATCTTGCGCGTCGCTAACGCTTTTAATATAACGAGAGCGTTCGCTGTCAATTAAACGTTCTCGAAATGGAAAATCATTTTATTTAAGACGAGTCTGTGAATTTAATTCGCGTCACAGCCGCGACAGTGTCGCGTTCGCTGATATTTCAAACAGATAAACGCTGATATCGAAGTTTTAATGAACCTCGGCACGGATTTTATCTTCGCATCTAGCGCGATTATTTATGAACGTAATAATCTATGTTTTTCAGAACGATTCGTTGCCGAGCAAAGGGTTTTCGATAATAGAATGTATCGCAGAGCGAACGGATTAATCGGTATTTCCACGAATGTTTAACGGAAAAATGAAATATATCAAGTTAGCTAATCCTCTGGGTCGTATACTAATCGTCCAGCGTAATTTCCCCGGGGAACGAGGGGCGGCCGGCTGCCTCAAGAAGATATATTTTGTTATTCGAATTTATTTTAATGCATGAAAACATCTATTTGCCGGGTTATTACACGGAGTTTCTCGGTTGGTACTGTGTATCGTTCAATTATACGTGGTTCCACCTTCCGAGCTCGGTCTTTTACCATCGGGAACCATTGCCTGTTCCATTTCAATAAATCAGCTTTAGAATCAGACCACCGTCGCTCGAAAGCGCAAGCTGTTTTCCAAAGTTACCATATTTCACGGGAACTTCGCGTAATCTGCCTTCGCGGAATTTGCATCCGCGCAATAACGCGAATGCTAATCAGGTTCCTCTTTCTGTTTCAGGTAAGCGATAAATTCATTTCGACCACGCGCCAAGCGGAAGAACCTACCATTTTCCTCTCCTCTCTTCTCCTCGCATCTTCTCACTCCTCTCTCTTTGTCTTTGGTGGCTGAAGATTATTTCAATCGATGGAAACAGAACCAGGTAAATTTTTAACTATCATAATATTTATTAACACCAGGTGAAAGTACCTGGACTAATAGCAGAGATGAAGAAAATTCGTTTCCGCTCGTTTCGCGTATTAAATCGCGCGTTCACGGCATAATTTTCGATAGAGGATGGATACACGTGTTAAACCCGCGTTCGATAACGATGATGCTCTCATCGGATCTGTGAGCTCGCACATATCGAAGCGCTTGCCCTTCCACCGATCGTTTCGCAGGGATCTTCCCTTTAATCGTTGCCGACGTGTTCGAGGCTGGCACGAAAGAGACTGCGCGCTGTGAGAGAGCGCCGTTAGGTCTCTCGGACCCGGTAAACGATTGATACCGAACGGTAGAGACCGGCGCGACGGAAACGGGGATAGCTTTCCGAATTAATCGCCTCTAATTACAGGAAGTTCGAGTGTCGTATTAGCAATTAGTCGAAATTAATTAACGCTGTCGAACGAGTGACCCCGCCGCGCTAGGCCCTCCGGCGCGGCGGCGGCGCGACGATGACGCCACGCTTTGATTCTTGCGCGGCCTTTAATCCTCTAACACGGGCCTGATAGACGCCGTGCTGCGCCGTTGCCCGACACATGCCATGTTCCTCAAAATCTGTTGATCGGTCATGGTTATCCGCTAAGTGCACCCTACATGGATCCCGGCAACGATCATGACCGTCCGGAAACGATCGACGATTTTCGACTGTTGCGCCAAACTACGTATTCTCGATCATACAATATTGGACCTCCCTGGCGCCGCTTCCGGTTCCAGTTTTTACGAGATCGTCGTAAAACAGACAGTCAAGCCTCGAGTGCAAAATCATTCGAATCAATAAAAAAGTTTTTAAATATTTTTTAAATGCGTGAAATCTGGAGAGCAGAATTTTTGAGGTTCTGGCCGTGTTTGATCGTCACGTTACAATTTCGTATATGGATCCGGGCGATGATCCAACTGCGTATTCTGGATCGTCGTAAAACAGACACTCAAACCTTCGAGTCCAAAATCATTCGGATAACTAAAATAGTTTTTTAACATTTTTTAAATGTATAAAATCTGGAGAACAGTATTTTTGAGGTTCTGGCCGTGTTTAGGCAGGAATATTAACCAGAAACGGAAGCTGTCGGATGACCGGGTTAAAGGACGAGGATCAACGATTCCGTCGGTGTCGTCGATCACAATTCCTTGGCAGAGACTCGATCCATGGATCCGCGTTTCTATGTAGATACCATGCTCGCCGTTAATCCACTAGAACAGGAACGGTAAAACTTTATAAGTCCGAGATCGTTGTTGGCAAACTCGTCCAGCGGGGTCAAAGAAAACGAATGGTCCCGACACGGTCAATCTTCTTGGAAAATTGCAGCTCGGATGCTGGCCATCGACCTCACGAAAATCCATTGTCTCCGTTCGAATGAAGAATATCGATCTCACTCGATCGAACAGTCCAAAGATAACGTATATTTTTTATTTTACGTAATTTGATTTGTATTTAATGTTTCCTTCGCCTAATTGTTGACGGTGCTTCGTTCTCACTGGACTGCGGATCTATGTACATGTAAAACAAAAAAAATTTTGTTGCAAATCCTGGACGGTCTTTTTAAAAATTCTTTTTTGAATATTGCATTGTCATATCCAGTTTAACGTGGTAAAATCGATATTTGTTTCAATATTCCCAGCGCGTTTGTTGTTTTATATTTTACCCAGCCAAATTCTTTGTAAATGCAGAAACGTTCGTTCGTAGAACTTAAAATTTTTGTAGCTATAAAATTCTGTCGAATTTTACATTCTAGCAATTTTCTAAAAAGTACAGATCCCATAAACGCATAAAAACCTGCGGTCCAGTTACGCCAAAGCGTGCATTTTTGGTCGATTCTATTCAATTTGCTAGTTGTTTCAATTTGATCCCCGTCACTGTTCGAATTCTGACAGTGGTATATTTTTACGACGCATACATTTCATTCGATATTTTTCTACTAATTGAGATTTTCGACAGTGGTTCGTCCCAACAAATACTATTCCATTCGATATTCTTCTTTAAACAGAGATTTCCGTCTGTGGTTCTCGCGCGTTTCCACTTCTACTCGTTCGTGTTTCAAGTTTGTTAATGGTTTATGGTTGAAAAAGTAGCAGCTGCCTGAAACAACAAAACCTCCGCGTCTTTCCGAGAACAACGCAACACACAAATCAGATAACATAGCCAACGAACGTTTTTGCGGAATGAAGATATTACAGCGGCGTTGAGGTTCGTTCAATCTCAATTTCACCCGGAAACAGAGGTATCCGCGAATGCTGGACGTCAGTTAATAGCTCTGACATAATATCTTGTTCGGGCATGTCGCGGACAAAGTAGCAAACGAGGATAGGCGGGATCACAAAGCAAATGTTACACGCGTAATTTATCAGCAATAAAGCGTGTATTCGTTGCGAAACAGAAGCGGAGCGGTATCTCCCCCGAATCGGCGCGTTCGTAATAAACGTCGAGCACCGAAAAATCAAGTAATTCGTTCGGAAGACCTGGCCCCGATAAAATGGTTAACGGAGACATTTGCCGGCGGTTCCGTCGGCAAAAACCCTAAGTGGCAGTTCGCCGTGGAGAACGTCGGGACAGGAGGACCGACATTAATAAAACACGGAGGGCACAAGCCCCTAAGCGACTCTAAACGCGATATCAAGCGGAAGATCGACTACCCCGTAAACGAAAATTAACCTAAAACTCGTATTTTACGACCGGCTGAATGGCAACCGACACTGGGAACGCTGCTACCTCGTTCGCGGACTGTTGCCCAAAACACCGGCTCCATCTAATTACAATTTCAAAATCGAATGCTGTTAGCGCACCCGGATTTTATACAGGGTGTCTCGAAATTCCTTCTCAACATCCGGAAATCGGAAAATCCTGAGTTCTATAAGTGATTTTTAATTTCGGTCGCAATATTAAGATGATTAGAATTAATTTTATCGGTGCATGGTTTTATCAATTTCTACAAACTATAGCAATTTTGTAAGCATACTCAAACGTGTCCTGTTAAAAATGTTTAATGGAAGGACGAAACACCATCTTTCTTTTCCCTACTATTAAAAATTTACAATTATATAGGTATTATACCAATAATTTCATATTGATAAAATTTAAAACATCATGGGGAATGGAAATATTCTAGGTCGAAAGAAATGTTCATTTTTCGAGTTAAATTGAAACGGTACAAATATCGGAGAAAAAATTAAGGGTGGAAAGAAATAAAACTGTCTGAATTCTGAACGTCTCTGAAACAGGCGTGACTTGACCGATGTTTTAAATTGTACCGACTCGTTTCGGTGATAAATGCATGAAATTCCCAGTGTGCAAGGGTCCGAAAGGGTTGAAGTATTTTCAACGAGGGGTTCGTTTTTAGGGTTTTCGGGCAGGTTCGGCCGATCTGGGACGATCGCGCGAATGTCGGCCGAACGTCCGCGTCCGTCCGATCCAGCGACGACAACGCGGGCATGACGACAAATAAATTCGCGGAGCTCCGGTGATAAAAACACGGAGCAGCGCCGGCACGGTAAAATTTACGTACGAATGGCGTTTACGCGCTGCTGGCGAAAATGGACATTAGCCTGACCCCACACGCCGGCCCCGTGATTTTGTTTTGAATACCTTGCGAACCGTATAACCGGTAAAATTGGGAGGCACCACGTGTGAACGAACAAACTCAGCTAGCCGGGCGTCGGTCTAACTCCTAATTGGCTTGTATTCGGTTTGTTTATTTCTGTTATTAACCCGAACAATGTCCCACCCTTAAGATCCTTCGCGGTTTCGTCCCGCCAATTTTTTTGTCTTTGGCAAACGTGTACCTTTATCCAACCCCATCGGCTATTTTCATTCTGAAATCTTTATCGACCCCCTCGGCTATTTTACCACGGTTCTATTAGCTCATTTTCTTGTTTGTTTGTTTGCTTGTTTTTCATTCTGAAATCGCAACGTATCGTTCGCAACAGATTTTCTAAATGAGGTACAGCTGGACGTAATTTACATTATGTTGCATAATACAGTTTGAATGGGATTATTGTTCAGCACATCGGGTTTTACGGAATATTACGAACATTTAAAAAAATTAGCGGTTACCAATGAACAGCATTTGATTTTTATTTATATAGAAGATAATTTTTCCATGAAATTCGAATTTCCAGCAATTTCTAGAATACAGAACAATTTAATAATTGAAAAGCTGTTTCAAATATAATAATATTCGAGTGCGAAGAGTTAACTACCCTACTCGTAGCCACGTACACAAATTTTTCCTAAACTAGAAAGCCTAGAATTTGTTTGGATTTGTTCCGGAACTGTAAAACCGGTCGATTGGATATTTAATATTTTGTGGATGACACTTGCGAACTCGAGGAGAGAGTAATCGATACTTTCATGTGCCGCGATCAGTATATTTCGTGTGTAACAAAATTGTTGGTCTATCATTGGGTTCGACACGTACGAAATGTAAATTGAAACTGTTTTGTCAAATTTTTTGTGTAGAAAAACCCGAAGTTTGATTTTTTTCGGAAACTCGCCCGTGTATGCGGGCGTATATAAAACATATTCACTCGTGGATTCGTTCGCATTCAAATACCATATTGTACATATTCTATTAATCAATTATTCTATGGTTATTGAATCGGAAAACCGAACGCGCGGCTGCATAAATATATTTGAAAAACCCAAACAATGTTGGACGATTTTCAAAAACAAATTGATCGATGTCCACGCATGAAATATGCAGAACGAACGTCCTCTTAGGGAATGAATTTTTTAAAATTCTGAAATAGGTGTTTGATTAATTATATAAGAGAGCATTAACAAATAAAATATTCCTTATACAAATGTTTCAACCCCTTTTATTTTTTTTTTACTTTTATATTTTTATATATATATATATTTTTACATTTTTTTTATTATAGTTTATATATAATTATATTTAAACCATATATGTATATAAACTATAGTATATATATATAAACTACATTAAATATATATAATAAAGTATAATAATAAATTTTTTTATATTTTATATATTGATAGATTGAAGACGATCGACAAGTTTGAAGTATGGTATTAGTTTACTGGGACGGCTTGTAAAACCGTGGGGAAATGTTGGGAGCATTGATCGTCGAACGAAATGAAAATCGTGATCGCAAAAACTGATAGGGAACGGTTTTCGGTTTTGTTCGGGCGCCTCGATGGGCAACTTACACGGTGCGTAATCGCTTTATTGAAAACGGTAGATGAAAATGTACCCCCCCGCGTGATCGATGGCATGCGCATAATCCATTCATCAGGCTCGTTTGCATACTGCCCGGTTTTATTTGCGCGGATTAAGATTAGTGGGGCAACTCGTTAAAAAGCCGGAATGATAATGGGGCCAGGTACTATATACTTTCAGCGAAACGGAGGTAGTTTCTTGCGTCATTAGGAGAATATGGTTCAACGATCCTCTAGCTTTTTTATCGTCGCGTAGTTTGTATAGAGGATCGCAAAATGTTTGCTCGAACGTCACTAACGATTTGTTCAAGAGAGTCTCGGGATTATGAATTCTGTTAAATTTCTGCTACCCGCTCTGTTTTTTTCTCTGTTGTCGTATCGCGCTGTCGAAGCCTGTCCGAAGGCTTGAGCTTATTTTTTTTTTTGCAACAGGCTAATTGTAATTTTAGATACGCTTTTCGTGAACGACAAAAAATAATAAATTAGTTTTTTCTGGCCTGTTTACTTTGCGAAGTTGCACGGACGCCTCGAGGAAAATGGCTCCGCGATATAAAGTCCCCGGGGAAAAACGTAATCTGTGTGAATTTAATAAAGTTTCAACTTCAGCTTTTTCAACACCTCGAATTGCTTCGCGGAAATTCCGTGTTCCTTGACATTTTAGCGTAATTGGGGTGACTTGAAGTTTGCGAAAACAGCTTGATGCTCAACGGTGGGGAGAATGTTGAAATTTGTTTTAGATTTTGGCGAATTTCCAGTGTTTTTGCGGCACACTATCGCGCACACTTGTATTTTTCTTCGCCGGACTCGAGGAGAATTTAATATTCAGTGTTTTTTCGTCTATTCGAATTGAGATTAAGCACGCTTGTGGAAACAAGGATAACCGCGTGACATTATTATTACAGTTGTAACATCGTGTATCGCACGATACCCCGGAGCGTTCCGAAATTTTCGCTTCTGCTTTTAATTATTAAATTCCATCATTTCGGACAATGGAAGTTTACGAGAAGCGTTCGGAATTGGTCGGCAAATAGAGTTCATCGACTTTTAATTGTCAGAGTTAATGCTAGACTCTCGTTTCCTCATTAAAAAGCGTACCAATTTCAGCGAACAGCTACACAATACGAAGTACTATGGGATTTTTCCCATCGCGTGGCCAGAACCCATGGCGCAGCCAGTTTTTCGAAATTTCTAGTACGCATCCGCCATTAATCACAAGAATTAGCATATTATTCCACGTTAGAGACGAGAACTAATTAACATAATAGTATGGTGAATGGCCGATTATTCATGAACTTTACCGCCATAACTGCGACGATACGGTTAAACATACTGATCAATGAAATTATCAGTTTATATCGAACTCAACACGTTCCATCCGGCTTTCTCAAAAACCCGGTTTATCATCCACTGATACGTCCCGCTAGATTAAGCGGCGTTAATCACTTAGAGGATCAGTTTATCCCGCTTGATGCGGCGGTTTAGTTAATTCGCGTCGATATCGCGAAAGCACGTCGAATTTTTCCGTGGAAACATCTTTTTCTCCATCAACTTCCGGCTACATCGGACGACCACATTCACCAGGAGATAATTTCGATTGCGTGGATAGTTTCCCACTTAAAATTTTCACGAGGGCAGTAACTATCAAACATTAGAATCGTAGTCTGGAATGTATGACCTTAATAATGAAACAGCTCGGCTCTAGTGAGCATTTAAGTGATTAAACCACCATCGGCGAGTAGCAAGTTTACGAGACCCGACCCTTGATTGTTCATTCGCTCTTTGGACAGGTTAACTGTCTTGTAACTAAATGAAGGAGCATTTCCTTTTTGAACGTTATTGGTGTGTGCATAAAGACGTATTGTTTAATAATGATTAAATAACTTCAGTTTCAGACAATAATACAATAACCATTCGACCATAATCTTTAAATAAGATTTAATTTAATATTTTCAGATAAATTTTAGTGGTGGTACAAATTGGTAATTATACATATAGAAAATGTAATGTGTTTTAATATGTTATGCAGCTACATGCGCTTTTAGTTTTTCTAGTAGTGTGATCATCTACTGGTTGTACGTTCGATTCAATTAAGCGACGCGAAGGGTTCTGAACGAACATCAATTCCCTACTACGATGATCCGTATCCTTAATTAAATCCCACCACGACTTGATCGCAAGCCGGAGAATATCAAAGCCACAATCGAGAGTTGCGAAGAAAATAAAAGCAGCGTAAGAATTTTTACCGCGGCGTTCAGTGCGCATGGTGCGCGATAAATGGAAGTGTGTACTAAGCAATTCGCAGTCCATAGACTATATAGACGTTCCGCACGCAACAATCCCGCTGCTGGCATGCCGGTTCGAAATGGTAGAAGAGGAAAATATTGCAGATTTTATCCAGCGGATAAAAGCTAAGCCGAGTTAGAGCGCTGTAACGGAAATTGCAGGCGGATACTTTTCGCATACGGACAAATCGAACGGCAGGCAAATCGTTAAACGGAACAGCCGAGAAATTACGATTTCCCATTTCCTAAGACGAAGGAGAAGCAATCCGTCTATTCGTTTTATTCGAACGTGTCGGCTTTCCCCGAGCCATCACCCGTTCCTCGTATTACGCGTTCCGACGCTAATTAAGGGAAACGGAGCCCGATAAACTAATTTTTGTCGGTTCAAGTCGTTCCAACTATTTCCCGCGAGCCTTACAACTTCTCGCGGCGGTGTATTGTTGCCGGAGGAGTTTCGTTTCGGAGGCGAAAACAACGGTAAGGAGTTCGACCGCTGTTGTTCGCGTTCCCTTGAATTCCGAATCTACAGCGTTCCTTGTTATCCTATATTTTTCACGACCCTTTGGAACTTTCCTTTCAGCAACGCTCCCTGCGGAAACCTGGTCGTTTCAGACCGCCCGGTTTAATTCCTCGATTCTGACGACGCTCCATTGAGTTTCCGAAATAATTGTTCCACCACTAGAATTTATTAATCGTAACAGATTTGTAGATACTAGACGACCGCGTTTACTTTATATGCATGACTTATTTAAAGATCGTGGTCGAATGATTATTGTCTAGAAACCGAAGCTATTTTTCTTTCAGACCACCCGGTTTAATTCCTCGATTCTAACGACGCGTTCCATTCAATTTCTGAAATAATTGAAGTCCCTAAAGTAAATAATAATTAGCAAATGATTTTAAACGAAGATGAAATGGCGACTGAGTAGGATCGTCCTCGACTAACAGGTGATCGAAACTCGAGACGGAAAAAATTGAATTTCATTCTCACACGGCTCCATTCATGAGAACCGAACCGGGTTCGGTGTCGAGGCGGACGCCCCCCGGACCGGAACAATTACAATTTTTACTGAAAACGAGAGTATACGAGGCTGTCGAGACGCGAGCAGCAACCGTGGGAAAGTCGAGGCCTATAATTTGACGACCCATTTATCGGGAAATATTGGACGTGCGACGGGTTTGCTCGCCTGATTTCCAAGGCTGTCCGCGCGAGGACGAACTGGCCCGAGACGCGGGGGTTAAATGCCGTTTAAACATGAACGGTGATCCCCAATTACACGATACGCGGTGAATAACGAATCAGCCCGTGACCGTCGCGGGGGTCTGACGACCACCGTATGGATTCTCCGTTTCTTTTTTTTCTCTTTCTCAGCTATCGTGACGAAATATCACGGAACCACCAAGCGTTTCTAAACACCTTCGGTAATAGCAGCGCGATACGCGTCACGGTGCCGAGAGAAAAAGTGCCCGAGAAGAAATGTGAGCAGCCGCGCACGGCGTTGGAAGCTCGTTTCTGTCTTGTCGAGTGAATTTCATTTACCACCCGGTAAATTAAGAACGCTCGGCGATCGCACGATTTTTTTCATGGCAAATTAAACACGCCGTGGATCGAGACCGTCCGGGGAATAAGAAAGTTGCCGGCTTGCCGCGCGCAACAACGACCTGTGATTTACTTTAGGCGTGCCGGGATTTTGTGTTTCAGCGACCTCTGGTTTACGCCTCTGCTCGTTATTCTTTTAGATACCAGGTGATAAAGGAGACGAGACTTGTTAGCAAGCTGCGAATTAATTTTCATGTTCGTTTGCGAGTATGTGATAAAACACATTTTGTAAAAAAAGAATGCACTGATAAATTAGGAAATTATTTCCAGTACATTTTGCACGGATACGGATATTTTTTATATTTTTTATTTAACGTTTAATATAGGAAAATAATAATAATTTCATGTTATTTGTGTTCATTCGCAGAGCCATTCCTTTAATTCACATATTTTTCTTTTAAATAAATTTCTTAAATGTTCATTCACTGGCACAGTTACCCTAAAATCCGTTGTCTCGAATTCTTCTAGAATTCTTTTACGATATGCTCGTACATATTACATTTATTTATGAGTCTCATGGAATAGTTGATCGGTAACAACGAGACGTTGCACACAACAAACAGGATAGCCAATGACGTTGATAATGAAGTTATTTTCTTCTGGCGTCTCCGCAGAAGCTATCGGGTTACTCTACGCGAAGCAAGCATTTAATCGCGGACTTGTTAGATCTTTTGCAGAGTGCTGGTTCTAACCGCACGGCATTAACCATTTGTGGTCGAAGCCTGCAATCTTCGTCGCGGCGATTCTTTCCCAAACAACGTCTTTAACGTAACATTACATACTTTACGGTTTATGGTTAATGAACCGTGGCAGTTTGGTCTTCAACCCGTGTGACAACGGATTCGAGGGGATTTTGCGCGCGTCGTGTTTCCGCCTTCGATTAACGGAGACGACGACAGATAAATTTCGGCTTGACAAACAACGTGATCGCGCTGTTAATCGATCGCAAACAGAACATTCTCTAATTGGCGTGTAATTGCTGACGGAGGATAGCGAGTCAATCGTCGAAACGTTGTTTGCTCGCGGTGCGTCGAGGAAAAGAGCGATTTGAAAAATGCCCGGGGAAAATACCGCGGCGAGATAAACGTGAAAAATCGAGCTAGACAATACGTAGATATAGGGAGAACCGTTTCGACGCGCACGCGATCGTGTCACGCGTAACAGATAGGGGAAGCGAGCGGAACCAGCCGGCGCGAAGGGGGCGTCGAAAGGGCGTCACCGATAGGCCAGCTACCAAACCATCCTATTATTGATGAACTTCTACTAATCTGCCTGTTAATGCAACGCGGCTGGTCCGGCCAACGATAATTTCATCCTAATGCCCGCTAAACCTAATCACCGGTTACGAGAAACTAATATCGAGACTCTGGCATTCTTATTTTGAAAATACTTTGGAGAATCAGGTTGTTTTACCATATCTCATAGAGTCTAAAATCTAAAAATTTGAAAGGTCAGTTTTTTTTTATTTTACTCAAGGAAAAATATTTTTTAAAAATTCAAACATTTTCAGAAAAATAAACATAGTAAGAAAACATCTTCTTAGTTTACTATACACCATGATAATACCTTTGATACAAGTTTTTTTTAAAGAATTTATGAATGCTTGTTGAACAATATTTTAAAAAAGTGATATTGAATTTACAATTTTCAAGAGAGTTCACAAGCGCGTGTATAGCACATAGCTTTTTGTATTTCGTTGAACACGGTTTTTTGAAAAAAATTCACGAACGTGCATCGAATTTGTGGTACGATAGAATTTTTAGAGATATTCGCGAACATCTAGCGAAGCTGTGTTATTTTTAATTCAGAAACCGTTCCTTCTGACCTCCGCTGTGTAAAATTTTTAGAAAACGACCGACGAAAAGGATCGCATACAAATTTTTACAAGAATTCCACGCAGCCTCGTCTTATTTTTCATATCCTGGAAGCATTTGTGAAGGAAATAGGGATTTTACTTGGAATTTGTCTTTATAAATGCGAACTTGCTCGTAATACAGCGCAGGCTCGGTATAAATTTTCTAGGAGCGCTTTGAATATTGCTTTTGGGAGTTGTAGAAGGTAACGTTTTATATTCTCCAACATTTCCCCCTTGTAATAATGTTTCCTGTGATCTATGATCCCTTTCAGAGAAGTAAGTCGGTGTTTTAGCAACTTGCTAGCTCTCTCTCTCTCTCTCTCTCTCTCTCTGTTTACTTTGTTTCATCTTTTTTTCGCCTTTTTGTTTAATGATACAGTCTGTTTACGAGCCAACCGTGTAAGGTTTATTGCGCCGGTGTTTCTTGCTGGCCGCAACTCAGTAATAGGATGTTAGGATGTACGTTACTTTTTCGATTATCTTGGAAAGATGAGAAATACAGTTCCCTGGATAATCGAAATCCCAGTAGGGTCTACCGGATAAAAGAGATACACGGGAAACGCTTTGCAAATACTCTATGCATAGTCTATAGAATAAGACTTCATTTGCCAGGCAACTGGAAATGTTATCTTCCGAATGTAAATTCCGAACCGGAACCAACGGATTTACCTTACGCTCTCGCGACCAATCTGAATTTTTAATGAAGGAAAAACATTTACTGCCTCGTACACACTCCCCTCTTCAATTCTAATTCACTGATCTAATCCGAAACTACCTCGACCATATAATAATTCGTTTGTTGATAACTAAATTGCTAGCACAGCTGAATCATTCAATCATCTTTGTAAAAAAGTGACTATTCTGAATTTTCAATGAAGGAAAAACAATTCTAATTCGCTGATCTGATCTGAAACTACTCTTGGACCGTTTAATATAATTCGATGCATAGAAAATCAAAATTTATAGGCTGTTGATAACTGGCAATGTTCCAATTTGCTCAATTGTTAGCTGAATTATCCAATTATCCTTTGCGGTAAGGTGAAATTTATTTTAACACTGTTGGAAAAAAACTAGAAAATCTCGATTGTGTAAAATTCATTTCTGTATGTATCGTTAGCGATTCTGGTAAGACGGATTATAAGGATTACGTTTGCTTTCTATCCGGTAGACGATCGTAAAAACATAATGTTATACTTTGCGCTGAAAAATCCCGGATGGCGATCGATCGCATCGAAAATTATGCGTTGAAGTTTTCGCGCAAAACAGAAAAGAAGGAGTCGAGAGAGAACCTTCGGAATGCCCCGGGAGTTGCCGGTCATTTATTGCGTTCAATCACGGTCCCCAGAAAAATCGTCCGATCCGAGAAAAACGCGCGACACGCGGGGGTAACTTCTTCTCGCCATTCATAACGATTACCATAAAAAGCCGAGCAAGTGTAAGATTCGCCGAGAGACAGGCTGCGCGATTATTTACGCTCGCGTTACAAGGCCATCGGCTCTATTACCGGCCGCGCCGTAATTGGAACCATTCAAGAGCAGAGTCCCTCCTTCGGCTCCAGATATCGAACTCTTTCGAGAACGATCCCAGTCATGGCAGTTCCACCATACTCTGAAACATTCTCAATTAGAGAGTCTCCCGGCAACATTCCGACAACGTCGCGTCGCCGACGATCGATTCTGCCAATTTGTCGCGGACCTGCGGAACTATCGTCGCGAAACAATACTGTTCATCCACGAGCACGTTCGGGACCGAAAATCTATTAGCAATTAATGTACGAACTTCCGAAACGCTTCTTAACACTGGCTTTACGAACCTCTACAAATAACCATTTCACATTATTTTCTAAGGACAACGAAAAATACATTTGACAACAAAAATATTCGTTGCCTCATTCTTTTATTAAGAATAAATAAAAATAATTAGGGTATTAGTTTTCCTCATTCTAGATTAGCATTCAGGATAGTTATTTACTTTGAGGGCCTCCTCCTCATCGATTTTGATGATCTTGAAATATGTTGTCAGTTGTCTGTTTCTCTTGGACAAGGACACCTCGAGATTCAAAACATTGGGTCTTTCATTCAAGTTGTTATTATTCGTGACGATTTTTCGACGCACTCGTTGTGTTTACATCAAGACGAAACTGAATTCTCTAGAACGCGATGCACACGTGGTGTTTCATAATATTTGGTTACGCTCCACTCGGGCGAGATCTGGTTTATTTATAAATTGATGTATCAAATGAATATATGATAAATTGTAACGCAATCAGACTGAAATTAAATATTGTACGGCACCTAGAGGGGAAGAGATGATAATTTATATTTTAAATAAATACAGTAAATCGTTTACGAGATTTATATTCGAGATTATAGAATTAGAGAGAAATAGTATATATAGATATATTTACATACGAACAAAAAGTTTCCAGTAGGAAGACGTAAAAGTGTAGCGAGATTGAATAAAATTAATAACAGCTCCGATAATTTTCTAAAAGATTCGAGAAAGCGACACGAACTTTTTACTCGACATACAAATTGGCTACATTAACGGTAAAAGTGGCATCGTCGGCGTAAATGACCGGTCTCGGATACTTTATCGTAGAATTATTGAAATCACGAGGAAGATGCTTCGCGGGAGCTTATTCAGAAAACTTCTTTATTCGAGCACGCATTACGAAATTTAAATAAATCCAATCTCATGGATTCTTAGAAGGCAATAAACGCGATTCATTTTCGTGCTGGTCGCGTTCCGCGATAAAGCATTTTACCGAAACGTCACGAGCGAAGAATCGAATTAATTTTTTCGCGCGAACGCATCACGCACAAGCACGGCTGTACACCGCGTTAATCTGGCTCTTTAGGGTAGTCCGCAAAAACCAAATACCTCATAAGCACGGGCAGTTAATCACCGGCCGGTGTATTCACAATTTCGTGGCCGCGAAAGATTTATTATCGCTTTCCCATTACGTTGACGACTGAATAATTACTGTCGTATAAATTCCTCGGATCCGTGAAAAACGGCCGGACACAGTGTATTCGGCCGAAAATTGATTTAAAAAAAGGTGACAGTGTCGTTACAAGCCAGCAGGACTACACAGGACCTGAAGATGGCATGGTTCGCCGTACATTGAACCGAGCAACCGAGATGAATAAAAAGGGCTTGGTTCACCGGCTGCTTCTCTCCTCCATCCGTTCATTCCTCGCTATAATCTTTCTTGCCTCCTCTTTATTCTTTTTCGCTCGCTCACCGGAACAACCTGTTTCACAGCCTCCGCTGGAAAAATCGTCCCAATGGAGGGTACCGGGTGCAAGCTCGTGTACCGGGTTGCTCCCTTTTCTCTCTGCTCCCCTCTTTTCCATCTTTCTGCTCCCCCTTTCTGCGCCCAGTTCCTGCCGCGAACCACTCTTTACGGCCCACCTTCCGTCGCGCCGGCGAATCCGTGCAATCGAACCAATAATCGCGAGATTTAGAAATCCCCGTAACTCGAACAACCGACGCCATTTTTATCAACTTTCACCGGCAGTTTGTTTAGTCTGTAAAGAACAAGAGCCACTTGAAAATCTACTTCTGCTGAAAGTTTACCGCTGCAACAGGGATTCGAATGGCTACTCGCACAGTGGTATTATTGCCAGTTGAAAAGAACTCGAGGGGAGTTCCCACCATCGATACTTCCGCAGCCTCGATCTTTAGGCTTTCTGCGTGTATTGTGTACAATAATACATTCCTTCCAAGTCGCTTCTCGTCTGCTGGGAATAATACTCATCCTCGATATTATTCTTTAGCTTCAATTTTCCACTTGTTTGTTCCGCGGACCATGAGAAGGTAGTCCAAGGAAGCCCTGCTTAAAGCCACGCCCATTGTAGTGCCACTTCTCGAGGCTGAAAACATGATACATTACGCTTTAACCTCATGGTTAATTTTTACAATCGTTATCGACTTCACCGTTCACTTTAAGTCGAAACTACAGCTAGTTCTTTCCCGAATCACTCTTTAGCTCGACGTTTCGTCCGTGAATCCGCGCAATCGATGCAATAATCAGAAGATTTGCAATTCTCCCGCGACCTTAACGACAGACGCGATTGCTGCGAGGCCGCGCGGGAAAATTGATGGAGGGGGCACGATGAATGGCGAGCGTTCGCGAATCCGGCGACTCGCCACGATGCTGTTTCATTCAGCACAGAACCAGCAGATTTTTTACTCGCCTTCGCAATCTGCTTGGCCTTTGAGCCGGTTAAACGACCATCCCACGACTCCCCCTGTTAATGGCCGAGCGGTAAGGGTGCCCAAGGATCACGACTCTCTTTTTAGATCGGATCTAAATCGAGGCGCGACGATAGCATCGAAATAATCTGGATGATTGTGTGGACGGTTTAGTATTCGATTGTGAGTCTTCATGTTTGCATATGCGGCTCGGCGATAATGAACTTGTCAGTACTTTACTGCTTGTAATTCTCTTCGGAGAAACGTGGCTGTTAATATAAAAAATACAATTAAAAAAAGAGCTTACATTGAAATACATTAAAAAGGAGAAAATAATTCCACACATTTCCACAATAATTCCACACTTTTATTTATAGTCACTAATATCTAAAGAAATTATTTTCTCCCTTCTGGTGCATTTTAATACAAGCGTGGTTTTTAGAAGCGAAAGATGAAACGGTATAAAAGATTTGATAAATTCAAGAATGTTGTAATCTCGCTGTTGATGCAACAACTCGTTAAGAAACGAAATCAATATTTTATGGTACCCCACTATCCACGATCTATGCAAAACATTTTTATTTTGCATAAAGATCCGCAGTCTAGTAATTACACGTTCCAACGTTATTAACCGCGAGCAATTCGTCAGTCCGTTCTCTACGCGGAAGAACAGACGAATTGAATTTAGGTAGGTCGACTAGTAGAAAAATCGTTCATTCGGTTGGTCACGGCAGTGGTAATGGAGGATCATAAAGTGCTCAGAAGAATATAAATACCGGGGCGAGTGTAATTGTGCCATTAATCTTCCGGAACATTTGAACTTCGATTTGTCAGTGTCGGGTAACTTTCACTCACGGGGAAATTAGTACCAATTTGGTCGGGCGGAGGAAGCAGTGTAGACCCTACAATTTATGGTAAGACTATTTGCAGTCATGATTTCCCCAGGAAATCCTTCGATCCGAGGTAATTCAGTCTTGAGAATTCCGGATGGCAATCGGGAATCTTTTCTCTTGCGCGTCATTCCTTTGAACGAATAATTCCTTCGCAAGATGTACATACATTGTAACCGTTCCGTATCATGTTTCATCTTACCTCGTATTAAACTTACTTTTAATAATTCTTTGAATCCATGAAACCCATTCATGACCTTGACCTTGATATATGTTGTCGAGGACAACATTCTGAACAATTTTTGTCATTACAACTACCCGGTGCTCGAATTTAGTTTTCAAGGTAATTGCGAAAAATTATTGCTAGTACTAAAATGAATTTTAAACGTAAGGTTTACCATCCATTGTTACGTTGTTTCCGCTATTTCGGGTCTTCAATCTAAAATTCATTTATATTCGCGATACCTTAAACGGGCGGAAAGTTGTAACTGCCTCTGCTTCAGGCTGATTGAACACCGCAGAGAACTTGGGTCATTTCCATAAGGACTCGTCGTTACCCTTAAACACCGCCAGAAACTTTCTCGTCCGCGTGAATCTTTTGATAAAACAATTTTGAAGGTGGAGGCCGAGTCTACAGAAGCGCTGGACGCTAAAGTAGATAGTTCAGCGTGTATCTACACAAGTTCTCTGTTGGAGCGTGTATCATAAAAGAGCGGCGGTGCTGCCAAAAAAAATCGGGAGACTTGTGACGGGAGGAAATTTCTTTCATCACCGGTTGAAAAAGGAGCCGCGGCGGCTCGTCCCCGTTTCAGAAGGCCGGCGCTGTGCATACACTGCAGCTGGAAAGTGTGTGGACAGTTGCAATTTTCGGAGCATCGGTGACGTAAATTTCACTCGACGATTATCTGTGCCTGTAACCACGAAAATGATCTAACTCGTATATGTACATATTTCTCGCAATTAAATGAATTCATTAATTATTGAAATGAAAATATTTCAGTACTAATAATTCTTACACCGTTATTTAAAATATTAGTTGCATTATTAAGTTTGCATTTAATACTTTAATAAACTACTGAAAGTATTATATATTAGTTTTATATCGATCAAATTAAGAAAATCATATTAAAATGGAAATATTTCAGGCCGGAAGTGAAGTTTGATTTTTGAATTGAAATAGAAATAAACTCTGCAGACTAGTTCCAGGCTGGACACTGAAATTATAAGGGATTGAGTAGAAAGGCAGCGAGGTTCTTCGCAGAGCTAACAAAACGTTGATTTGCAGTTGCTAACAGACGCGATTAGGGAAGCGTCGACATACTTTTGAGCGGCGGCGTAGTCGCACGGCGCGCAGGATACATTCCTGTGTGAAGGGCCGGTAGAGGAGGATGGGATTGGATCGAACGACCCGAATATGCCAAACGCCCGTCAAATCCGCAGGCATCTCGGTCGTTCGATCTTTTATTTGATTCCATAAACAGCGCGGGAGGGAGACGGATCCGCCGCATTCCCGGAAACGAAACCACCGTTGATCCGATGGAACGTCTGTCGCCCGAATTAAACGAGTAGAGCAGCCGGGGGCTCTGGTGCCGGTGCGGAACCGATCGGACAATCCATAGGCACGCGTCATCGTCGGCAGGTTCATCAAGAGCTGACTCATTAGCCGGCATTGTACGTGCGTTCAACTGGCAACTGCATTACTTCGCTTTGATGCGCACCTGACCGAGTGCAGCCCCAGGTCCTCTCCTCTCCTCTCTCTTTCTCTCTCTCTCCTCTCTGATGGCGCACGCTCCGGGATCCTCCCCCGCGCAGCTCCCGCCAGGGGATTTATATCTGTGTTACGAGCGGACGTTAATTGCTCGCGACTAATTTCACTCCGGCTCGTCGGGATCTCCTGACAGTGACACGTACCCGCGGGACAATGGCCTTTGTTGCGAAATTCGGATACATTTTTTTCCCTAGTCTGTTTGCTGCCTCCCGCCGCGCGCCGACTCGTTCGAGCACGCTCGCACAGGCCCGAATAAACGCGGGATCTCCTCGGCGCACCTGGATTAGGCCGTGTTACTTTTCCAAAGCTTCGACTCTTCGAAGATTTCAAGGATTCTAACCGTACGAAGTTGTAATTTTTTCTGAAGTTCGAACACAATGTCCACACGCGCGAAAGAAGTCTCCTGCCACCCTGATTCAAGCTAATCGATCTCTTATCAGACATCTGTACAGAATAGAAGTTGAACCCCGAAGTTCTCACATATCTTCGTTCTACACTGAGCGTCTTCATTTCCACTTTGTCCGGATCTAAATACTTTCTCAAGTTCCTCGAGGATTTGAAATTCGTCGCGAGGCTCGATCTCACGCATTCCAGAATTACAGGGAGGTTCTACATCGTCGAGGGGTTTTTACATCCTGGAATCTGGTACTTTCTATTCAAACCATATTTTTCCAGCTTCCGCTTGGGAATCGTTCGAAATCAAGTGTATATTTCACGGATTGCACGATTTATCTTCGAACGCGGTATCAGCTGATCTGAAGCCTCATCCGTTCTTCGCGTCAACTCGACGCATTTTTCACTGCCTTTCCCGGGGAAGCAGTACCTCGCGCACCGTCGATTTATTACGCGAATAATCTCGTTCTAATCTTGTTTCCGTGCAGCATGGTTTCCTTCTAAAGTAACAGTTCACAAATTTACAAATTGACCCAAGTTGAAAGCGTGAAAAAGTGAAGAAGGGTAAACCTTTCGTTTAGAAACCTTACGTTTCGTTAAACTCAGAGCGACAATTAAAGAGCGAAATCCGTTCAAACGTGTTCGAGGAACAAATAGAAACTGTTGCAGCGTTCGTTCTTTTTTCACGGTGCCGTTCAATTCCCGTAAAAAGAGGTTTTCGTGTATCTTGGATAGTTTTCGGGACAATCAACGGGACACGTTTCCACCGGGTGTCCGTGTAGTATCGCGAGCGCCATAATAATCGAAGTGCGCGTGACTTAAACGCATCGGGTCGCCGTCGAGGCCGGTTCGACCCGGGAATTTTCTCCGTATCGGGAACCGATCCAGCCATGCGTGCGCGAAACTCGTTTCGCGATCAACGTGTCCCAGCAGAGCCGCGCCTAAACGGACCATGCGGATCTTCGTGATCGTACAACCGAGCTCTCTCGATCGTCGAGCGAGACATCGCATCGGCCGGGAACGGGGCTATAGTTGAATTAACGTTCTGATTGAAAAAGTTGTTTCGTCCCCGGTGGATTGTACGGCCGGTACCCCGGGAAAAAAGTCGACTCCCCGGACCACCCGTCAGTGGTTCTCTTCGAGGATCTTCCCCCGTTTTAATTTGCTGGATGATTGCTCCGGCAATCGACCCTATTACTGCCCTACTGCCTCTCCTCTGCCCAAACAGTTACACTCTGTCTCCTGTTCTACATCTGGTTTCCGCGTGTGCTGATCTCACGAACGACAGGCTTCCCGCTCACGATTCGCTCCTTTGCAAGTCGAGTATTTTCAAGAGAATTTTTGTAAATGAATCGTGTTAAGAATTTCAGAATTTCATTATATTTTATTTACCTTCTTTTTTTAAATAGTAAATATTTGAAAAAAATGATAGAGGAAAAAGTAGTTCTGTTAAGTTTTTTAAATGGAATGCTATAGAATATGTCAAGATAAATTCATCCATCTAACTACACAATGACCTTCAAGGTCATCTTCATTTCTATGAAAATAATGTAAATAAAATAAAAATGCTTTACTTTTTCCTGTACAATTTTTCCTAATATTTACTATTTGCAAAAAAATGCTGACTAGTAATAGCCTCAACACCCTTCCAGAAATGAAAACCTTCTAAAGTCATGAGAGAGAAAGAAAATAATTTCTGCTTGGCCATTGCTTCCTGCTAATTACAATTTTCCGCAATAGTAAACTTTTGAAAAGAGCAATTAGCATGTCGCCTTTGCGAGCAGCGTTCACCGCAGAAAAATGTCGAGCGGCGGTCCGATAGGTTTTTTCGACGCGGCACGCAACGCGCATGAAAAAGGGCGCACTCGCTTATTGCGTCTACAGGCTGAATTAATAATGACCAGCCGAGAGAACAAAGTGATTAAATATTGAAGTTTCGGGCGGGTTGCGCGGCCCCGTTACAACACCGGTCGTACAGTTTCATATATACACGTATGTATTATAGGGTGGGAGGGGTTGAGGGGGTAGGAACGCGTGTTCCCGATTATCAAAGAGGGTTTAACAGTTATTCCATCGAATGATAGCAGTCCGAGGCGAGTAGAAATTGGCAACAGGTGGAAACGGGATTGCCGCAGAAGCCGCCGCCCTGATCAATACGTAATTACGTGATCCTACACGACACCCCGGTATATCCCGGGGCCCGCTCTCTTCCCGCGTTTGTCGTCTCAACTTTTGATACGTCCGCTTAAATGTTCCTCCCAGCCTCCCACCTAAACTCCTCCACGGTGGTTAGATTGAAATTATTGTAGATAAAGACGCAACCCTGGAACGCGACACCTCGGCTTCAACCCTCTCTAATCGGATAAACGCCCGAGCTGTTAGACACCGAACTTCCTCGTAACATCGTTGATATCGCACGAAACGGGGAGGGGTTGGCTTTCGAACGAACCACCGCGGGGGAAGACTTTAAGTTTCCGGCGATGGTTGCGATTTGTTTTATCTTCCGCTTTAGACTGCCGCATGTAATATGCACGACCAGACACGCGACGGGAAATCAGGTTAAATATGCAAACGCCCAGGAATGCGCCGCGCTACGGCTCCGTTACAAAGACGAATTCCCATCTCCATTTTCAGCCGGAACACTTTACAAATTGTTCCGCGAAATTCTTTTTCCCTCCGACCTTTTTCGTTCGCATGAAATAGCCGTGCCATCGGCGACCTTATTAATAAACACATTTTTGAAATGGTGACTCCGAGTGCTGAGGGGCTCGTTTCGCAAACTGTTCTTTTATTATTTTTATACGTACAGGGTGGTTCACGCAATTCGCACACCTGTCTGGCTTCCAAAGTATGCGTTGCACGAAAAAATTTTTTGTATAGAAGTTGAGTGGGCTGAAGGATGCATTATTTGAAGGTCGAATTTTTTAAAATGTAGAAGAATGTCGAATTCTGAGTGAAACAAATATCGACCTAATAATTAACCAGTCGTTTCTTTAAAATTAGAAAATTGAAGTTAGAAATTCAACTTATCACAGATTTAAAAAAATAAATGGTTCCTTTGACACTTTTTATTCTCTCGAAAATTAAAAAATAATTTGATCTTCAAAAGCTTAAAAAGTCAGTCAGGGACAATTTTGCAGGAAGTTTTTTTTTAATAAATCTTCACCGATCATGAGGTGTATAATCAATCTATGGCGTTATATAATTTTTATACACCATGTACAATACCTAAACGTTTAGTGACTGCGATATTGAACAATTTAATTTTTTCTGGCTCGACAATAATGAAACAGTCGAATTGCTCAGCCTCGAACGCTTCCGCTAAAACTCGTTTACAGCATTGCCGTAACAATGGCTCGCCTATTAAACAATTGAATTACGGTTGCGGCGGAGGTAGACAGTTGCTTGTCCTCGGGGCTGGGTTGATTATCCCAAATGTTAGATCAACATCGATCAGACGGTGTTGGGTGGCGATCTCTTGGGCATCGGCACAGCTGAGCGGGCCGGCATTATTGATCCAATATTACCGGCCCACGGTTGCAGAATAATATTTACGGCCAGTAATGAGTCAATATCGCAAAACAATATATAACGAGATCGTTGTTTTGTCGCGTTAAACTATGTCGGCCTGTTAATTACTTTTTAATGAAACTAATAAATTGTCCTCGGTCCTTCCTACGTCCCCCACCCGCGGCCCTCCCGAAAACCCTCGGAAAATTATGATCAATATTTGTTGCCGACGGAATTGCCGCGGCAAGAATTATTAACAAAGTTCGGGAACTGTAAACTTTCGAGTGGCTCCGCCGGGAAATTGCGAATCTGGAGAAGTAGAATGAAAATTCTAGCTTCTGCGTTTCTATTGTAAACGGCCGCGCCGTTACTCTCGCTTTTTGATAAGTAAAAGGGGGGAGCACAGTACCCTCCGCGATTTTTTTTTATGAGATCCTGCAGGCGTGTAAATCGTTGGAAACTACCCGGGTCTCTTTTATTTTTATCGAGGTGATTCGGTGTCTAAGGGCTCGAACTACCCCTCTGCTCTTTTCTTTTTTTTATGGGGAATAATATTGCGTGCGTATTGCCGAAAGAACGATCTCGAGATCCCAGGGAATCGTACCGTTCTCTATAACAATCCGTTCGTTATTAATCGTCAGAGATGAATAGAGCTGGTTACAAAATAAAAGAACGGTGTGTAGCACGCTCTTAAGAGTTTAGAAGCAGAAAGTGGTAAAAGTTAGTTTTAACCTTTTCATTTACTCTTCTGCTGACATTTACATCGTATTACCTTTCCCCGTGGAAACTACGAAAAAGTTGTTAAAAAAAACTTTCACCCGCCATTTTGTGGGTTGGTCCCTTTGAACACCTCCTTTATCCTTTTAACCTGGCTGTGTTGCGCTACGTGCTCCCAAAGTTTCGCAGTGTTTGACGCCTCGTGGAAATTCCAGAGAAGAATACGAATAGAGACGGTTTCGTACGCACACCATTTCATCTCTGCTGTTTATGGATTGTTCAGAAAAAAAATGTTTTAAACGAAAAAAATTGTCCCAAAAATAATATACGAGTGTTGTACACCAGGAAAACGATTTTCGACGATAAACGACAGTTTCCGCGGTAAGTCGCACAAATTGCTGGCGATCCGGCTTGACGGATAGTAGAACAGGACCGAACAGGGAATTATGCCAATTGAATATCAATGGTCGGACCGTAAAAGTGAGATTCTAATTTGCATTACAGAAGACGCGCTGCTCCGTGGGAAGCAACCATTCATCTTGACAGTTTGAAAAGTTATAGGCGTAATAAGTGGTTCGGGGGCGAGAGTTATACAGTTTCCACGGGTGCGTGATGGAAACGACAAAAGTTTCGAGTTATGCTTTTAAATAGGATCGTATCTTCCCGCTGTGCGACTCTCGCCGGTGGGTGCGCTGCCGTGGCCAGTCAAGTCGAAAAATGGTCGAGGGCACACGTGACCGAGTATTTTTAACTCGTTCCGCGATTCTGACCTTAGCAGATTTTGTGCATTCGTCGCGCGTGCAAATGCATTCGTCGAGCTGCAACGCGACGCGATAGCGAGATGTATGTCTCCGTTTCATCTTTATCCTTATCGAACTGATTCGTCGCCGGTAACAAATGTTTACCATGAATTTCCTATGAAAATCAATTCTCAATTCGTCTCCGCGTTCGTAAATAAAATTTAATCATTATCAAAAATTTCGTATTGATATTCTCTTCTTAATACATCTTTTATTTTTAATAATCGATACTGGAATAACACGAATAATTTCGATCCGCCGCGTTCGAAGTAGCGAATCCATTTTTATTCGTCTCCGAGATTCTTTTTTTGTAGAAAGTAAGGTGATTAACTCATCATCGGAGCTGGATATAAATTTTATCCGATTTCTGCACTTTCATAATTCCGCCCGGCGATTTCAAGCGGGAAATCAATTTTTCCATGGTCCCCACGCGTTCGGAATAATTTATAAGACGAGTAACCTCTCATCCGAGGTCCGATCAGCTACACGTTACTCGGAGCAATTGTATCGGCGTGTAAAATAAAAGGATCTCCTCGATTTGATGCGAGGATGCCTTTGATCAAAATATGTAGTCGTTACCAGATGGAAATTTCATTGGAGCGTCCTTGAAGGACTCTGTCTCGTCGCGGAAACGAACAAAAATCGAATTCTACTGCGTCGCCGTTGTTGTTTGCCCGATTGTGTTCACCGGATTACCATACTCCTTTATCTAAATCCACCCCTCGAGTCGATGGCGTATTCCTTCGTCGCTCGCTCCTCTCCTACAATCCATTATCTTTTTAAAGGCGAAGACGTTAATAAAGAGAAGCTTCCTCTCGAGCACTTAAAACGGAACAGCTCGGGAATAACCGGCGAAGATGGAAAACCCGGCGAACACCGAAAAGTCCGTCCTCCATTTTTCTTCTCTTGAGGAATCGCTGTTGGTGCTTCGCTGTTTCAAGAACTTTTTTGTCCGGCGAACTCGGGGTAAACGAGATCGACATCCGATGAGTACCGTTACGGAAACTTCGGCGAAAATTTCCTTCTGAAATATTCATACGACCCTATCGTTCTATTTAATTTTTTTTTATATTGTAACCACTTTAACCCCCTCTGCTTTTATTTCGCCTCGGAAGAATAACCAAGAGCGAAAACTAAATATGCGAATTACAATCTTTGAAAAACAGAATTAATACTAGGAGTGGTTTAAGGAATTGGAATTTCATTTTGCAACGCCTCGGCCGTAAGAATATTTCTACCGAACGCTATTTCCGTTTTATCGATTCGTACACGATTGCACGCCGGAGATAATCAGGTCGTTGCACCGTGGCGAATCACGTTTTAGGATTATTCGACGCGGAGGTCTGTGCTCGCCGTGGTAAAAGCAGAATACGAAGATTGAGTAGGTATCGCGAGTTCTAATCATCTGAAAAGAACAGCCCCAGCAGCTGTATCGTTTCGTTTCGAGGTTGTTCGGCAACATTCATAGTTGCACGAATGATTTTCCATAAAACTCGGCGATCTGTTCCGAGGAACAACGAGCACGGTTAGTGAAACACGAAGCGCTCGTTGCACCGCAGAATTTCTGCACTATGCATTAGAAACACTACAGCAACTGTTAGGTAATTAAGTAGACGTTTATGGTTGTATTACCGTGTCTGCGTGAAATATTTAGTAGGCCAGCGGCCATAATGAAACAATGGCAAAACAGGTGCAGTTTAGCCCGGCAACGGCTAATTATTACCACGCTTATATTAGCTTGTCGAGTTGTCGTTGTTGTTGCATTCGGCAAATCTTTAAATCGAATTTTATAAACCACTTCCCGGATGAACTACAAAACTTGATACTTTAAACAAAGTTCATTACTGAATGACAATGCAATATTAACAAAATATATAAAAAAATCTTTTTAAAAACCACCCTTCTACTTGAATGCACTAAAAAGGAGAAAATAATTTCTTTAGATATTAGTGACTATAAATAAAAGCCTGGAGTGCCTAGAGAGGAAGAAAATATATCTAATATAAGGGTGGTTCCCAAAAACTTTTTTTACATATGCATTTGTTGTTAAATTAATCCACGTTGCCTGGAATCAAACGATTCTCGAAAATGTCCGGCGTAAAAAAACACGTACGGCCAGTAGCAAAGCCGTGCAATTATGATTTCAGAGGCCATTAAGAGATCAAGGATCTATCTCTTAGTCGACTAGCAAGAATCCCTGTACTCTCTGTACACTTGGTTTTTTCCCGGTAGCGATTCTCGTCAGACC
The DNA here is from genome assembly GCA_028455595.1 of Lasioglossum vierecki. Lineage (NCBI taxonomy): Eukaryota > Metazoa > Arthropoda > Insecta > Hymenoptera > Halictidae > Lasioglossum > Lasioglossum vierecki. The sequence continues at coordinate 22,125,722 of CM052343.1, forward strand.
CACCCAGTAGCCAGGATCTACAAGTCTAAACGTCGGAAAGAGGCTTTCGAACTAATTCCCTGAAGTTCGTTACATCGTTGCGCATCCTCGATCGGTAGGTGTACCCCGCCCATCTAATTCACCAGCGTAACTCCTAAGCCTAATGATTGATCGTCGAAGGTTTCCCGGTTAGTTTGACAAACGTCTGGCTCGGTAAAATTACCGGGAATCCTGGTTGCCCCGGTATCCAGATTCTCTGCAGAGAAGGAAGTGGATCCTCCGCGTCGTCTATCGAACCGATACCCGATCAGGTGGAGGGAAGGAGGGAATCTATCCAGGTACAAGCTCGGGATGGTCGTGGGTAATTTGCAGGCGGTTTTTCTTGGTGTAAAAGTTATTTCGGTCCTGTCTGGTGCTATGTACGACTCTGCGCGTTCAGGTTTGCAGCATTCCGGACGGCATAGGCAATTAGTGTCGCGCTAGGAGCAGCCTCGATATTCGAAACTGGGTTGAAGCTGTTGGGAAGCTGGTCGAAGCAGCCTGGTACCTCTTGTGGTAAAAGAGTGGTCGTCGCCGTGGATCGTTACAATTATTCCCCGCTCGTCAGCCGCTCTGCTCCGTATACCTACCTGTGGACGCAGGTAGCACCTACGAAACCGGTCGAACAGGTTCCCCCGTGGCTTTCCATTCGCAGGCCAGGCGAAAGAGTGGCCCCAAAGAAAAAGAGCGGTCTAACCAGCGATGATGCCTCGGTCCGCAGGCAGCGTCCCGAGAAGAGAAAACGAACAGAGCTACACAGACACACGTGCACTGCTCGCACACAGCTAATAGGCGCAGGGGGGTTCAGGTGAGGGAACAGGTGAGGGGCGCAGGCAGCAGGGTGCACGCGAACGTTCCACGGTCGCTGCTGGGTTTCCGGTGAATGGCGAACGCCGGCCACGAGCCAACGTCCAATCAGGGCAGGAAACGCCGTCGAGGCCACGCGTAGACTCTGAACCTTCTCCCTCTCTCCCACTCCTCTCTTCGGGTTTCTCAACCTTCCACCGCCGTTCTCTTCCTTTTTCGCCGTGGCAAAGGTGAAGCTGCTGGCGCTGCTGATGCTCCGCCGGCTGCTGTGCTTCCACTCCCTTCGACTCACCTGCTCACCCTCTTCCCAGGTCCTCCTCACAGATTCTCTTATTCTCTCTCTCCTAGGCCCTCTCTTTGTCTCTCTTCGTTCCTCCAGTTTAACCAACGCTCTAGTCATCTTTGTCATCCCCGCAAAAAAGCCCACGGACGTCCGGAATAACATTTCGGTGGATTCGCAGCGTCGAGAAGTAACGATATTGCCCCGGTCAGATTGATGGCACCCGCTTTTCATGGAGATTCTTTTCTCCTTTACTCTAACCTCGCCATGCTTCTACTCTGTTGCTCGTATACACTTTCCTTCGCCGCTCTGCCCAACCGTGATTGAATGCGTCGACCAGAGAATCGTTCGCCGCTGCCTCGATCCACTTGTAAATAGTTTGAACGACTCTTTTATTTCCTCGCCACGGGTTTGTCTATTCTACGAGGGCGCGGTTGGAGCTCGTCTTGGAAATGCGCCGCCCATCTTCTTATCATGCGGACACACTGGATCCCTGTATCTATGCGGCAATTGCTTCCGTAGACAGGGAACATTCGGTGTTCCGTAGGCTAGGGAAATCGATGCTGGATCCAAGTAGCTTTTGTTTATCCAGATTGTTGCTGCCAGAAATAAATGGTGTTCCGTCTTGTTCGTTTTCTAGTTTGTTCTTAAACATGCAAGTTATTTGAAGCCAGGTCTGCAAGTATGAGTTGGTAAAAAAAAATGGAAACGCTCAGTAAAAACCACGCTTATATTAGAATACACTAAAACTATAAACTATATTAACGTAATATTCATGGGCGCTCCACGTTTTTATTTGCAGTCATTAATATCTAAAATTAAATTATTTTCTCCTTTTTACTACATTTCAATATTACATTATTTTTTATTTAATTTTTTAAATATCTTATTCCTCGTATAAATTTATACGGACAAATATAAATTTATTCCAGCTTTCCTTTACAACTCCTCGTACGCTCCTAAAATATAGTTGCATAAAAGGGACTAGGATCTCGCTACGTGGACATAAAATGATGAACAATTTTACCGAGGAACATATGAGGGTTAATAATCAAAGAGTTGTAAGTGACGTTAAATAAATATAAAACAAAGAAAAACATTTTTCGGAGCCATTATCGATATTGCAGTCGATTAGTATCGGCGCTGTTGAAGCCGGTTTCGATGGATCTTGTCGGTGCAAACGATGTCGGCGAATTTCCAACGTAACCCACTCGTAAGTACTGGTTCTGCTTTCGAAAATGCTTGCTGTCCAGTTTCGACACCATTTCCCATGCACTCGGTGTCCTGTCGGTGGAGAGCCGGGCTTTTCGCGATTCGCACACCGGCGAAAATTGCACGGTGCACCAGCCGGGTGCTGCTTTGTACCAACGAGTTGGGCTGCTCTCGAACCATAAATTCGAGTTCACGAGATAACGAGGCGGGCGTAAAAACTGACGAAGTTTCGCGTATCGCTGCATCTGCGCGAAATATTTACAGTCGCCGCCGCCGCCGGCTGCCGCGTTTCAACCGCGAGGAGGTCCCCGGACAAAAAAATCGACGCTGACGTCGCGTCGACGCTATTTCGAACGAGTGTTACAGGAAACTCTTAACCCAACCCGTGGATCTGAAAAAATGTTTAGACTGGCTTTGATCGAGTTCTGGAGACCCAATGAACATGCCCAATGCTATTGAAGACAACCAGGCCCGAATGCAGACCGTTTTGTAAAAAGTACATAAAAAGAACTTTTTTTATATTATTATATATTATTAAATTTAAATATTTAATTTCTTTTATTTTATTCTGGGGCCGCATCTGTTTATTTTTTCTTTGTAAACACATTCCACACACACACTCAGCCAGTGTTTCTAAAAAGAAGGTTTCCCCTATGAAATTAACATTTGAATGAATACGAAAAATTCAATACAGCATTCGCGATAGTTTTTCGCAAATATCTCACGAAGATGAAATTCACTTTACGTACGCGTCCCCCACATACGTCCACGAACTGTTGTAGCAACAAACGATTTTACGTTCCATAAATTTCCGCCGAAAACTGCGAGCGGCCATAACAAAGGAGAGCATAAAATTGCCGAGCAAGCATGTTGACGAGTAAACCGAAAGTCGTTCCGACATGGAAACTATTAATGTTTCTTAGGAGGAAAATGGTTAGCTTAATGCGGAGCAGACAATACATAGCTGGTTCTCGTGTCGAGCGAGGGAAATGAAAAAAAAGTAAAGGTTTCTCTAATGAAACCCGGACAGGCTTTGAAAGAGCGTTGTTGAGCACGACATGTTGAAGACTCGGTTAGCGACACGTAACGTCACCTAATTAATTAGCTAGAAAAATGGAGGTTTCGCGAGAGACGAGCGGACGCAACAAAGCGGGTAGATTGCTTTTTCCAAGACCGGACAACGTTAAAACGGATTGGCGAATTCGAAAGAGGATGCTGCACCATGAATTCATTGGATTTATCCCAGATCGATATCCGATCGTTGATACATTGCAAAAAGGAATCGAGGAAGTCGTGGTTCTGTGTTTGACAATGAACCGGGGAATAAAAGACGTCTCATTAAATCCAGCAAGTAAAATTCTTTCGGTATAATGTTCAGCGAAGGACCGGCAGCGGTTGTATTGTCGTTCGCCGAGTGTTTTCATCGATTTTGAACGGTCGTCGCCAAACCAACGTTCAGCATACTGCCTTTGACAGGGCGAGAACAATTAATGCACCCACTCTAAGTACTTCATAAAGCAAGTGCTGCATTGTTCCCGTTTTGAAAGCTGCGGAGTGTGTAAGTAGTGTCTTAAATGCACCTTGTCTGACGCGTTACTCGCTTGACATGTCATGCAAGAGCGAGCTCTAGCTTCTGAATAACTGTATCCTCTCTCTCTCTCCGGCTTTGCTAGAGAGTACAGGTTTTAACACGTGGCAATCTACACGCGCAACCCCGCGTACGGAATTCTTCCTCGTTCCGCGGAGTCGATATCTAATTTAAAATTCCCGCACCGGCTGCTATTACGTTAAACCGCTTCTGGATTTGTTTCACTACGGTTTCTTCTACACCGCAATTTACCACACGTCTGTGCGAGGATAGGTGTTACACGCGTGTAATTTCGAAAATTACCGCGTCATAATTTAGAATAGTTCTCAAGTCCAACTGTCGAAACGGTTCCTCCGTTTACCTTTTTTATTATTCAGGACTCGGCCGCAACAATTGGAATTTTCGCAGCGGTTGCACGCGCGATATCGTTATAGTGTAACTACGCCAGTGAATGAATATTTAACAAATTGTTTGGGAAGATATTTTATTTTTAAAAGTATGTGAATTAAAGAAGGCTCCCTATACTTCATTTCTCAAAAATAAATGAACACAGATAAAATGAAATTATTATTATTTTTCTTTATTAAACGTTAAAGAAAAAATATAACAAATACCAGTCGATGAACACTAGATTCTAGTAATTATTGATATTTATTAATAATAATTATTGGCCCAAGAGTTCATTTACTGGTGCAGTTACTCTAGTCATAGTTTTATTTAAAATATAAAATTTGAGGGGGTTTTATATATTTATAATTTAATTTTATATTGTAATATATACTTTTCTGTATAAAATCTTGAAGCTAGTCTTCTTCGGTAACTTCTAGTTAGCAGTTTAATACAGCCTCAACTTTTCACAGAAATTTTTCACAAAGATTTTGTTTAACGCTAACACCTCAGTGAATCGTTCAACGTGGCGGGAGAACGGCACCTTTCGCGAATACGAGAGAGTAACAAATATTGGACAATTTTGGCGGTTCGCTGTGGGAATTCGATTACGCGAATTGCGACTGTCAAGCGAAACAAGTAAATTATTTTACTGAATATCAAGCTTTCGACCGTTAATTGTTTTCCAGGTGACCAGTCTCTCATTTCTGAATTATACACCGTGTATGTGTAAATAACGATTTACTTGAAATCCTCGCGGAACACAATTGATATTATCGGTTTGATAAGCAAACACTTCTGTTTCGTTACTCGCTGCTCCAATTAGCTTAATGGACAAACGATAATTAATAAGGTAATGTTAATCACAGTTTCTTCTGATAAATACAGCATTGGTAAGATGGGTGGAAACAAATAAAATATTTTATATTCGAATATATTGGAATTTTTTGATAATGCTGAGATGCTGTAAATAAAAGGATAAACGAGAGAATTGTTCGCGATGATCTAAACAGCAGATTGAAGCATAATTCACGGTTTGTACGGTCCCGGGTATCCTACATTTCATCTCCGAGGCGGGACAATTGGAAAAAGATATCGAAATGAAAAGAGAAAGATCCGAAGAGTGGAGAAAAAGAGAATGGTAAGGTCAACATTTCATTCACGGGCTATCCAATAGAAGACCGACCGATAAAAGCAACGTCGTACGTTCACTGGTAACAGCTTTCCACCTGGCCACGTCACGAAATGGCCCTATTATCGACGAAAGCAGTTTAATGTCCAGGTTTCGAGGGCTGGGCCTTCGATAACGATTTCCGTTCAGTTCACGGAGCTCGAGATGAGAATCCTCCAAGACGCTGAAGGTTAACCATGTTCAAGGCCACGCTTGTGTTCATTCTCCTCGGGATTTTTTCTCCTCGCAACATCCACGCCCAGAGGCCTCTCTCATTCACTCACTCTCTCCCTCTCTCTTTCTCTGCTCTCGTGCACGATAGTCACAACTGCAACAGTCAACTATCTTGAGTATCAATGAACTCGATATCCGAGATGCATTCTAATGAGTTCGATCAGCCGCTAACAATCTACATCCTTCTACGTGATAACCATGGTTCGGACGGATTTTTCTGCGTTTATGGCGGTCTCTTTAACCCGACGAGAATGCAATAAAACAATCGGGTCACGAGCTTCTAATTTCCCTTTTATTTATGGGCTGTTTTGTACGAATGATCCTTCGCCTTTCTGAAATAAGAAATATCAGGAATAGTGATTGAATTACTTTTGCGAGGTAGCATCTCAAGTGTTATTTTGTTTCTAACCTAAAACTAATACATTGATGTTCTTGAATATTTTTAACATGTCCATTGCTTTAAATTGTACGTGCCTGGTTCTTGTTATAAATGTATAAAATCCGCAGTGATATTTGTTAGACATTGTTGAAATCTTCACGAGGAGGCTAGACTCGTTAAAATACAGCAAGGGATTAATAATTGAGCGACCTTCGTAGACGATCTGAGTGAGTCGAAGAGATCGTCGTCGCGGCCGGTTCTCTGGGAAGAGAACCGGCGAAAAAATAAGAGTAGAGACGCGGTGGCGGAAAATGACGGCATTCATCTTCTTACGGAATCCTCCACGCCCCACCTGACATATACTTCTCGGTGAAAAACGCATGGTGCCGCTCGCGGACAACCGGAGACAGATGATGGCCTGCTTGGATAGGCAATGAACGACGCCGGTGTGCAATTGCTTTGCGACGGCTGTGTGCCGCTGGAACACCGGGGCCCTGCAGTCACGTCGAATAACAAGCTTTTTACCAGCGACAGTGGAAAAAAAATAAAAGAACTGATCGGTTTCCTGAATTATAGAGAGAATCGTGGGCCGCGGTTTTGTCGAGTCGCACCGTGGAAAATCCTTCGCCCTCGGAGAAGCTTTTAAATTCAATGCTCAGCTCTGCTCAGCCTCTGCTCAGCTCTGCCTCTGCTTTGCGAGCGAACTCCCTTCGTCCTGAAATCCTTTTCTGCTGACGCTACACTCCCCTTTGACTCGTCTTAATTGCGCGGAATGGGATCATGCCGCCGTCTTTGTTTCCTTAAACGTGTTGTCGAACCCATCGTCCTGCTCCCGTGTTGCCTGAACGAGTCTTTCGTTTCTTCTATCTTCCGAAAAACCATTTGTTCATTCCTTTATTTTACGTGGTCGTATCAACAGCAAATTCGTTATCGCCCACATGGTTCAACCAGACTGCAAATCTTTGTACAATTGTGGCTTTTGAAAATTTTCAAAAAAATACTAGGATACTCTTGAGATTATTTGAAACAAAATTTTCCTTTGCAAAAATTACGTCCGCGGCTTTGTTAAGGAGATATTAACGAAGCCGCGGATGCAATTTTTGCAAAGGAAAATGTTGCTTCGAATGATCTCAAGAGTCTCCAGTTTCTGGATGTCGAAGGAATTTTGAGACACCTTGTAGAACGACTCTTCATATTCGACTGCAAAAATTGAAAATTGCATAAACATCCGCAATCTTCGGTGGCCATTTCTCTAACTCGGCAATTAACTCGCATAGTTTGATCAAGGTGGTGAGTTTCGAGTTTTTCCTAGTTAGGCGAGCGCCGAGGAAGGTGTCGCCCGTTCGCGTTTTACGATGTCTCGTAGACTCTAGAGACGCGAGATGGCAGTGTTCAGCTCTATTAAAATTTTTATCTTAATGCTCCTCGTGCGTTACGAGACGTCATAACCGCATTAATACCCGCGGAATAATTGCGACGTCGAACGACGACTTGAAAAGTATGAAACTGCGGTCTCCGAGTATTCGCGGCGCTGGAAAACCCGTGCGAAGGGGAAAATTACGAGTATTCAAACGATCTTTGTAAATGGACGTGAGTCATTTACGAACGGCGTCGATATTTTCCTAAGGGAAATTGTTTCGCGAACGTGAAAGCGGAAGATTACTCTTGTTGCGACGAAAAATAACAGGGAATTTCCTTAATGAAAATAGCGTGCTTTCAAACAACGTTAGCGAACAGGGTATACCAAAAAATCACGTTAACAACGTTCGCGTAATTAGCTGGAAAAATGGCCGGCAGGGGCGAGAGACAAGAGCACGGGACGGGTCGATTGATCTTTTTCACGTTTGGCATGTGGAGCGTTTTTCTCAGATAAATGGTCATCCCGAAGAATTTTTTTATGTAAATATTCCCACGTACGATGGATAGATCGTTCCCGAAATTACATCGGTCATCCTCGCTCATCCCTTTATCGCCCAGTCAATAACGAAGAAAGACACGAATGAGGGTTCAGCCCCACGTCGCAGATGTAGGATGACGGTGACCGATTTTTATTGAATAGTGATCGAACCTTTCAACGATGGAGACATTAATATTTCGGAGAAATTGTGGACACGCTCCCTTCTATCCATTCAGAACCAAGAATGGAATCTATAGGGTGACATTAAGAACGTTTCGATTACGATCGTACGTGCAGATAATGTGCTGCCGGACTACAGCAAGAACAACGTGGAATTAGAGTTCTCTCATACGTGAAAACAATCGGCAGTTATTAGAGATCTTTCTTCTACACGTGTTTTCCCATAAAACTGCAATTACCTCTTCTAATTAAATCGCAATCGCCCTTACCATTATAAATCAGCCTTAATTGCATAGACAGGATACAGAGAACATTCTGAATGTGATTGATGTTCGCAAATGATGCTTCTTGCGCAGACACTTTGCGCAGAAAAGGTGCTATATTTGATTTCGTGCTTCACATTTCGATTCTTCCGTTTGATAAATTGCTTTTTTTCTTGTGCGGCTGCGGTGGAAAAACGCGTAGTGTTTTTCAGTGGAACGGGGGAATTTGTTATTCGTTCTCACCATTCAATATCCACTTTGCATTAACACTTTTAATGTAACAATTTTGCATTCGTTATTGCAACATCGTGCACTCTTTATAACAGTATTGATATACTTTTTTTAACCAGTATTATTTTGTTTTTCTTTTTGTAAATACTTATGTAAATAGGGCCGTCTACAATAAATAATAATAATTTTATTATGTCAGTTTTGCAGATCACTTCGTACAAAAAATTATATTTTATCAATATCGTATCATGTGCGTACTTCTATGTCTTCTTTGCGCGTTGATTCAACTTTTCGTTGATCGTGAGTGAATTGAGAAATTTAATTAGAAACGTCATACATTTTCCATTTATTATTATTTAGTTCTAGGAAATTGAACGTTCTTTTGGTTCCTTTCCCCGTGGATTTTTCCCGAGGTTTAAGTCGCTTTCGGTGTTCTATAATCTATAAGCATCAGGGGATTTTTAAAGTGCAACAAAAAGGTGGAATTTCTCGGGAGCGTGAATCGCGCACGGTGCCGACATTACAGAGGAGGCAAGCCCTCCTGTAAATCGTCTAACTTTCATTTAGAACTCCGCTAGAAATAATGCGCGTTAGCTTCACTCGCAAGCGTAGCTTCTCGCTGGTTCTTGCTCGCGTAGCTCGGAGTAACTTTGCGCGCTCGGCGAGGCGGCGGCGGTTTTTTCGCAAACACCGGCGTAAAGACACAGGAACATTGTCAAAGTTTAAATGGAGAGGGGTTGACGAGTAAATTCGTACACGTTTCGGAGGTTATTAATACGGACACACTGCTCCGTGAGGCGAGTGCTGTCTCCGGAAAATTCTCCGGGAAATTTCACCGGGAAGTCCGTGATTACGAGGAAGTCTTTGCTCTAGTCGAGTGCGCGCGCAAAAGAAGGCGCGTTTGATGTTTGTTGTCTCTGATATCGCAAGGTAGACGAGCCGCCTCCGAATTAAATTATGTTCTACGAACTGGAACAAGTATTCGCAATAATTATAATTTACACCGCGGCACTCGGGACTTTGCTTTCCTCGATGCTCTATTTTATTTCTCGGTGAACATTATTTATCGTAGCCTGAAAGTTGGTCATTTCTTATTCATTAATAAAGTACTGATTTACATTCAAAGGAGTACAGTGATAATAACAATTTTTCCTCTGGCCTGCTTAATTGTTCCCTGATAACAGGAGTTGCGCGTCTAGTTTAATCAATTCCACATCGATTCGAGTGCATATTACTGAAAGCTCTCGAAATTTCTCTGACATACTTATCGCGATATTTCGTATTTAATGAAGATCGCGCGAAGAGCTGTTCAAATTGCAAATAGCAAGCTCGTGCAGTTGGTAACTGCAACATTTGTCACGTATCGGGCTCCCTTATCGTCTTGCGCGATAATGAAGAGTCTGTCGAGAACACTTTCGAGTTTAATGGTGTCCCTGGATACGTCTAAATTGCCCATGTCCCTGATATTATTACAGTGATGCGAGCGATACCAAACCGAACCATCATACAAAGATAAGCACGAAAAAATCATAATGATCTTCAAGTAAAATATAATAAGGTCATCGGAGCTGCCTCTCCTAAACGTAAGGTTTATCCAATTCTTCGAATACGAAGTGATCGAGCGAATTTTTCTTGCAAGTGGAAGGACGAGCGAATTTTTCAGAAATCACGTCCACGATTTGGAACAGTTTCTGCCGAGGGGTAGTTAGGATACATAGACTCTGAAGAACCGTTAGAAGACTGCGAAAAGTGGAGAGGCTTCTCTGATCGTGGTTCTTGAAGCACGGCTAGCCAGTAGACGAATCTCGAGATCTCGCGGGTTCGAGTCCCGTTCGCCTGGTTACTCGAGGGGGGTACATCCTGAAGAGACTGTCCAAGAGAGAAAGAGAGAGAAAGAGAGAGAGAGAGAGAGGCAGCTACGAGTGTAGAAGTCCTCGAAAAAGAGGGACGGAGTTGCGAGAGAAGAGCCGAGTGCGCGAAGACGAAAAGACTTTTGACGGATATTTTCGAGGGCGAACGTCGCTTCGGGATGACCGAATGCTGGGTCAGGACCTTGAGGAAAAAAGGATGTCGAGAGGTTCTGCCTTTTCAGAGTTATTATTGATCTGAATTTTTGATGCATCGTGCGACTGTAAGAAATTTTCCTTAACATTTTTCTTCATGCTAATATCAAAATAAGTCGACTCGCACAAGGAAACTATCAATGAATATGTCAATATGTTGCCTATAAAAAACACTACTATTTTTTTCTCTATCATTTGTTAAAAATATTTACTATTTACAAAAAAGGCTGACTAGTAATGTATATTATTTTCTTTCGGTAGTAGTTAAATTTTAGTAGATTCACCTCCCAAGATTAAAACCTTGGTGCGTTACTGTTCACGCACGAGTAAGGACACTGCTTCGCCGCACGTTATATGAATGTTTTCATTACGTGAATGAAGTCGGCGATCGACTGATTCGCTACCGAATCGCGACAAACGTTTTGGTAACGACTGGAGAAGAGATCTGCATAATGGAACGATAAGGAACGACGCGCGTCTGGGGACCAGGGTTTGCAGGTAAATTATTTTGTCGGCAATGCTGGAACCCTGGAGCGTAATTCCCCGAAATGGTCGCCGTCTGGTCTCGGGTACGCGCAAATGATTCTCGTTCATCCTCCGATTCGTTCCAGCGCACTTATCCATCGGTTGATGGCGCGAGGATCAACGAGAGAGGCAACGTGCGTGATTGCTGAACGGCTGAAACGGCAGATCGGATTGGTCCCTGGCCCGAGAAACACTGTAAGACCGGCTTCGACCGTTTCTCCTCCGGCTGCTCTCGTTTCTTCGGTCCACAGCTGGCGGACTCCTGCAGTTACCCACGTTCTACGATCCCATGCCCCTCTCCCGCAGCCCCATCCTTCACGACCGAGAGGATCACGCAACCCAGGGACCCGTTTTTAAAAGTGCGCTCGCCGATCGACGATCGAACCGCACAAAGCCACTCGAACCTTCCCAGATTTAACCTGTTTCGTTTGATTCGATGACCCAAAATTTCTTCGTAGCAACATCGACTATCATTATATCGTTGTAAAAATGCTTTTAGTCCAGGATCCAGCGTACATTTTTACAATTGATTACTATCAAGCTAATTGTTCCGCGAGTAGCTTCGTTTTGATGAGACGGCCAGCTTTTTTTCTTAAAAAAATTTTTAATCCTTCATTGTTTTTTTGTTAAATCTCAAGATAATTATCTAAATTATGGTTTGATCAAAGAGTCCCTCCAGTCCGTTTATAATAAATAATAAATAAATAATAATAAAATGAAGCTACTCACGGAAAATTAACTTGAATTAATTGTAAAAATGTACGCTGGATCCCGGAATATTTAGGAAGTACGTTGAAAAATAATTCCCAAGATTATCTCTCTCGCGTAAAGTGATATTTTTTGTAAAAGGCTCGTGTCCCTTGTAAAATTGAAACTTTTCTAGTCGACGTGTCGCCTGAGATACAGCCTGCCGATAGTGCATTAACACAGAAGCATATTTCAGACGTTGTTCCGATTATCGAGGCAGATAAAAGAAAATGAGCTGCGAGAAGAATCTACCCTTATCTAGCGAAGTGTTTTCAGAGGAGGCAAGATCGATGAAAAATGGTGTTTTATACGTCGATGCTCTTTCGGCCGTAAAATATAAAATGAATACTCTATTAGCTCTTATCAGACCTTCTTATTTCTACATAAAATTCCGGGTTTTAGACTGGACGGGTAAGGTGAATGGGCCAAGAGAAGAAATAGAAATTCTGGGCTGGGTGTACTCTGAATACAGTTTCAGGAAAACGGCCGCGTGTTCGGAAAAGTGAATGAGCACAGGTGAAAGCCTGGTTACCATCTTTACAGAATCTCGACCGTCAAGTAGCCGAAGTAATCGCGATTTTAAAGCGAACCAGTTCGCCCTGAGACCTCGCGTACCTTTTTACCTTTTTAAATGTCTGAGAAACTGGTTCCACGTTTCAATTACTCGCGCGCCGTAAGAACCGTGTAACCCCCGTGTTGTCCGGCATGGGAATCGATAACACGGTAAGTTTTCGCGACGCGAATGCACGTTCCGCACCACGTTCGACGACCGGCGCAGCCTCGCCGATCGGCCTGCAATGCAATCTGGGAGCGTAATTTTCATTCGGTTTATCAGTATCAAAACGGTTCGCCGGGAAAACCGGCAAAACAGAAACGAGTTAATATTCACCGGGTAGCGCGCGGTTATGTTCGTGGAAAAGTAATTTTCCTCGATAAATGGCCGAAAATGAAGTTTAAATTGAATTTTACCCCGTAACCGGGGCCCGGAGAACTTTCCCGGTGAACTCGCGACGTAAAAACACGCTGATAGCAAAAGGCAATGTTGAATCATCTCGAAACGCGTTAATACCGCTTGCTAAATATTGCCGAAGTTACACCGGACAACGTGGTTTCCGATTTTTATCATGATTTACCGAGCAACGAACAACAGAACATATTTTTAAAAATTGATTTCATATATCCTAACCATTTCGATACTTGTCCAATAATCTCCATCTAAATCATTTCTGGCGAGTGTCCTCTTCAGCATTTTTCATCAATCAGAATTGAAAAGCAATGTAATTTCTAACGTCACTAGTTCGGAATCGCAGACTACGTAGAAAATGATTAAAACATGTTCATTAATTGATCGAGCTGGTTAAATGTTCCCAGAATTTTATGCGCGATTCAGCGGGAGAACAGGAAAATCTCCTCGAGTTTCGAAACGAACGATGCCCCGATCGTAATTTGTTAAAGGAAGCCACTGGTCCAACCAAAATTCCACAGCTCTCCGAAGCTCGGTCGGGGGATCCACCGACCATAATTCCCGCGAGAGGAAAATTTTGGATGTAATGTCTCATCAGACTTTCCGTCCCGATCGCAATTTTCTGATCGTAATTCGGTGTGATTTTACTCTCCGGTCAAAATATTCTGGCCGCAGCTCGACGAGAACGATATCCTGCCCGTAATTCCCATGAGAGACCTTATTCCCCGTCTCAGTGTTCCGAGGCTCATTCTCAGCGATCCGATTTACTTGGACGCCCATCTATAATTCACTTGCTGCGTTTCTAATAATTTAATTCGAAGCATCGCCGTTAAATTCTTGATTTTAGTAGCTCCCGCGAATAAAGTTGGTCAATTTTATTACTTATCGACTAGACCAAGTGTAAATAATGAATACAGACAAAATTTTCTTTGTTTACAGAGAAACATATAAACTGTAAACAAAATACTGTGGAAGAAAATTATAAATAAAACCCGTAGAAACAGCGAACGAAACAGCTGGAAAAAGGAGCGAGTTAACTAGGCGGTGTACCGTTGCAAAAGGAATAAAATTGGTGGGGTCTGTTTCCGAGAGGGAAGCCATAACGAAAATGTCCACGAAACGGCGATTAGTTAGCTCCCGGAGCATAAGCATTTAATCTCCGTTCGCCGAGCATATAAAACGAGACACGGTGACGGCCGAAAGGAATTTCCCGATAAAACGATTTGCAATTCCCGGTTGGATCGGCACCCCCGGTTCCCCGTTTTGCTCGCTGTTTAAATATTATTCCGAGTCTAGCCCAGCCCATGTCCTCGTCTGCTCCCTCACTTTCGGAAGGTGTTTTATCTATATTTATTCTTCGGTGTCGTTCTTTAACCTTGCCTTTGCGCTTCATCGCGAGTCTCCGACGTCGCAAGCCTCTTCCACGGGGCGTGTTTGCACTGGAACGACGATTATAGCGGTCGTGAAACAGGTTCAGCCGAACGTTTGTACTTGTGACCCGTTCCTATTGAAACAAAGAGACACGTCGCGATATTTATACAGCTCTTACGCGAGGGGGAAAAGGCATAATGGTGTTTCCAACCGACTTTCGTAAATGGCCGGGATTCCTTTGCATTCTTCTGTCGACTCTCCCCGAAACTGATTTCCTACCCTCTTCGCCTACAATCGCGTCTGCGAACCGCGCACCACCCGGAGGAATTCTTATGCATTTAGAAAACACTGGAATCTATTTGTATAAGTAAAAATCAAATGCTGTTCGTCGGCTAAGTTTTTTTTAAATATTCGCAAAAGTCCGAATAAGGTTTCAGGGAAAGAAAAATTGGAAAAATGTAAAATTCGGGAAAATTAAAAGTGCTTTTTCAAAATCATATTTCTATACAACAACAAAAGAAAAAATGAACGTCGCAGCTTTTAATAAATATTTCAATAGGAGTTTATATTATCACCGACATTATATAATTGCTCCACCCTAATGCATCTAATATTCGATCATATTTGATAATATTTGATCAACCGGTTACATTTATTTAGCAATTTCGAGTTCCGCGACGACTCTCGGCGACGCACAATCGCGAGATGCTTGCAGCAGACCGTGTCTCCGAACTGATCACATTATAAATTCGAATAAAAAGTTGGGAACTTTGTTTCCCGCACTCGGGGCACATTTTCTAAGCGCCGCGGAGCCCGGTCGACGCGAAATCTGCAGCGAAAGACCTCCCCGGGAAGTATACTATCGTCGGAAAGTTTCGGGTCACGTGTTATTCAAAATGAAAGTACATACATCTTGCAACATCTTGCGTCGGTGGATGGAGGGAGCGGAGGGAGCGCGTAAAGTTCAAAGAGCTTGTAGAAATAATTTTCTTTAAGGAGCTTGCAGCGTCGGAATAAAGCGCCGCGAGGAAAAGACACCGAATTTCCGAACTATACGAACACGCGGAAATCCGTGAGGGGTGTATACCCCCTTCGGCCGGGGTTAACGTTCGACTAACATTTCAAGTATGTACTCGAATGGTTCCAATAGCCGGAATACTTAGACATCGATACAAGAGAGAAACGATGTGTATTCAAGTTTTCGAACGTGTTCGGCCATTGGTCGCACGCGTGCCCACCCAAAAGTAGTCCCCGAGTTTCTCGAATGATACGACTTACCGATAGTCGAAAGTGCTCCGACGTGAACACACTCGATGTCGAGTGGCGAATCATTTCGCACGGATGTGCGAATTACATGATTCTGTTCGGGACGACGAGCGATGGCTAGAAATTGAGGTATGGCGTCTGAGAAAATTATAGTTGGACATTATTGCCTCCCTGGTGTAGCATTTCTTTCGTATTTCATCCGTGAATAGGGTCTTGTTTGGTTCATTCGACTGGTTCGTGTCGCCAATTTCTTATCTATTACACTCGTTTGTCTCGCAATGATAACGCGAGTACAGTGACTCTCACTAATATTCA
Organism: Lasioglossum vierecki; assembly: GCA_028455595.1. NCBI lineage: Eukaryota > Metazoa > Arthropoda > Insecta > Hymenoptera > Halictidae > Lasioglossum > Lasioglossum vierecki. The sequence continues at coordinate 22,141,620 of CM052343.1, forward strand.
GACACTCTTGAGAAGACGATAACTTTTTTAAAAATTCTACGTATGATTTTAATTAGAAAAATTTCACAAATTGAAGTCCCATAAAAAAATAATAAAAATTAAAAAAGTTGGAAATTTGAATTAGCTATGTTTAGCATTCCCTGTCGCATAAATGTCCCTCGGTAGACCCGTGCTAGGGACTTAGATGGATAAAATACTGTATATACAAAAAAATAAAATAATAATAAATAAAATTTAAAAAAAAAATGGTGAGACGATGAAACTGTCAAAAGAACAGGATTGCAGAGAACCGCTTTGCGACTTCAGTCATAGAAAGCAAGATGGTATTTCAGGAAAATCAGGAGAACCGTTTGAACAGCATCCAGTGTAAGGAACTGGCTCGATCGTCTCGGCGGCGTTAGCGATGAAAATCCGTGGGCATAATTTCTTTCGAACGGTCAAATATTATGTTACTATCTGGACGAAAATCTGAAGGCTTTTCAGATTGCCGTAAGATGGTTACAGGGAAGCCCCTTAGAAGAGGAGCTCTTATCCCGACATCTGATCTCGCCGAAGGAAGTCCGCTACATCTGAACCACAAAGCCTCCGTTCTCGGCTTGCTGAAATTATGCTCGGAAGTTTCGGTTGTAATTTTATGCATTTTATCGTGTGCACGATAGAATTCCGCGGCAAACGACGCGCCGGTTCGCCGGGGAATCAGATACAGTTCCGCAATGGAAATGCAACAGCTTTGCTCTTCTTTTCCAGCCCCCGGGGTTTCAACTTGATGTCGTTGCATCCGCGGTTCGCGAAATCCAGTTCCGCAACACGGACCTAGGCTATTGTTTTTGCATGATTCGAACGTTCGTGAATATCAATTGTCTTGATTCTGCGTGATTGATCGCCGGCATTACCTAGTAATTCCCTGCGTTCTGTTCGATATGCAATTCACGATTACGTTCCGAGCGCAATCTAGCTTTTACGCGGACATTCGTATATTTATTATTTACCGTGCGGATTAATTCGAGGCTGTCGATATTCACTTAGTTCTTTCGATACGTGCAGATGCTGTTGTACATTCTCGTCCGGAAGTCGCCTAATAATTATTCAAATTTAGATGCAGACGATGTTTCGTTACTCAAGCATCTATATCATGAAATCAAAATGGTACTTTCTAATTTTTTCAATTTTCGTTGGCTGTTTATTTTTTTTCATGCCAGATTTGAAAATAAAATTGAATGGTTAAGGCCTGGATTTTTCTACAATCAGAAAAGAAACCAATGTGATCAAGTTGGAAGCTTGTATCGATTAATTGCCAGATTTATGGACGAGAATGTACGTTGTCAGTGTGTATACTAATTTATTATTAACTTGGCGCTGTTCTGCTTAATAATTGAATGGCGACGAAGGTTAATAATTAATCGTTCGAGTAAATAGACTGCTAGTATGTGTGCGGTGGGGACTGTTCAATTTTAGTAGCAGTGTATCGAGATTAGACACTTATCAGGCATATTGCCGCCATACGAATAAGGTTTGCGTAACCTAGAATCTGCACCGGCAAGTCAGAATGGATTAAGACATTAGGATTCCGTTTGTAGTGGTTCATAGAGGATGCCATGGTCTAATATTCGGAATTACCATTTCGCTTCAATACGGTTGCCAAAGGAAATATCATAATAGAAGATAATTAACATGCGAAACACAGAGAATTGTCATCTTCATCGATGGGATCTATTTTCCCTGAAAGAACAAATCGTAAAATCGATCCGGTGAATTATTAGTAAATAATATCCACCTGTTTTCAGGATAAATTCCGTTTCGGAACTAACCGAGATATTTCCGCGAAAGAAAAGTCCACCACCAGCAGGTTTCGCTGGAAATCTAGAATCTCCCATTCGTCTCTGTTCCCTCCGCCATTCGTCTTCATAATAAAACACTCGATTTTCCCCATCAAAGAAATTACACTCGGTAAATACAATCGAAACGTTCAAGTTTATCGACGCCGTTGAATTTTCCAAGGTTCCCGTGTCGAGGCAAAAAGATTTCCCCTCTTCCATGGCGCACAAGCGATCTAGCTATCGACAATTTTTCCCGGTCTCCAACCCCCCGCCCCCGGGCCTACCCCCCTGGGATATTACTCCATTTTTCCTGGGAGCGGGTAAATTTTCGCAGGGACGCGCGACGCGATCGGGCTAAAATATCGTCGGGGAACAGGTTTCGAAACTCTTTAACTTACGGTATCATTAACGTTGTAAGGAAGTTGTCGGATCGTCGATGGGGGCAAGTGGTTATAAACTTGCGGTTTAACTTTGTTCGAGTGCGGTTAATTCCAATTCCGTCCAATTAGTATCGGACCGTCGGATAAACAAAATGAAAGAAAGCGGTGTTCGGCCATTAGCGCCCATGGAAGTCCTGAAACGACGCTGAAATTCATGTTACTGGACGTATCCATGAAGACATCGTCATTCTATGTACAGGGTGTCACAGAATTAGTCGAATGTGACATAAGGAACTACCAGCAAAACTTAAAAAACAATTTTTAAAAAAACCACATTTTTTTAAAAATTAAAAATCTTATCTATGGGACGTATTATTTTGCGACACCCTGTACACCCTGTACACCCTGTACCCTGAATTTCATCTCGGTTTAAATAAAGTTAATAACGTACATATTTATTAGGGATTGAATACAAGCAACATTACAATATTTTTGAATTTTTTAAAATCTTTTACTGTTTTATATTTCATCAATTTCTTCATGACTGCATAAAGATCCGCAGTCTAATTATCAGTTTGATGGTTGAAAAATAGAAGGGCAACCACCGTCAAGGTTTTTGTAAGTTTTATTAGCGAGCTCTCGTTTTGTTTAGGTAAACAGAAAAACGTCTGGAACGGTAGACGCAGAAGCCCCGGGGTTCACTGATCGCCTCTTTGACCATTCTCGTGTAAATCCCATGCACGAGACGCGGCCAGAAGTTGTTCTAGCGGAAGCTGAACGTGCGTGGTCGATCCGGAAAAATCGAACAAGAAGTCGGCCACCTTCGATACACTGTCTGCTACCGGCAAAATTTTCGAGTTTTGGAGCTGGCTGAACGAAAAGGTTTTGCGAAAGCGAACCTGCTGGCTGGAAAATCTTTCGCAAACCCTTTTCGAGGGTAAACGTATTCTATGGCTACTTGTGCTGTTGCGACCTCCATAAACTTGCTGAAGGTTGTCCGTCAATATTGTGTACATGGAGAGACTATTGTAGGGGCTCGATGAAAATAGGGGTTCGAAGCTCTTACAACGATTGAATAAAAGAACAAAAAGATCTTTTATATCTTTGCACTAAAATTGATTATTTCTGCGGATCTTTGTACATGTATAGCTTCTAAAAATATTTAAAAAATGCTAGAATATCAAGTTGAAAAATATTTAATATGATCTATACAGTTTGCTACCATTGAAAATAAGATTTTGTTTGTTCCCACTTTCTTGAAATTCGCCTTCGAAAATTAAAAACGATCAGATATTTCGTGAAGTATTATTTATTTATTTATTGATGCCGTAAACCATGTTTGATTTATATGTATAGCATACATGATAACATACATATAGCTTACACTTAAAAAAAATTACGTACATAACGTAATATAAATCTAGAGGAACTTAAAAATGAACAAAAAAAATAAGGTCAGAACGTTCTGATGTATCTGAATTTTTACTTGAAAAAGATCAACAATTTGATCGAGTTGGTAGAACCCCCTTGCACATTAATAAAACTGGAATTGCAGTACGATTTAAACTCTAAACCATCGGAGAGCGAATTAGAGGTGACTCGGGATCGTTTGCTCGAGAGTTGATCAATTAATTTGTTACTTAGAAGGACGGTCTTCCTGTCCCCCAGCGGAGCCAGTGTCATTCGTCTTGATACCGTTACACGGTTCGGTACCCTTGGACAATGAGCTTGACGAGGAAGGTGTATTTGAAATAATAGCGTCATTGAATACAACGGTCGGAACGTATTTCGTCCGAATATTAATGATCCGTAGCAAGTTAAGCCGAGGAAGCTTATAAGGAAGTTCGGGGCAAGGTTTCAGGAAGAGGGAAGGGATTCTTGAATAGTCTACGAACGCCATTTGAAAGGAAGCCAGCCTCCCCGAAGGGTTAAGTAGCCTGAAATCTGTTAAATTATACATGACATGCGCAAAAACCGGGGTATTAACTGGATCAGGGTGGGCTCGTTGTATTTCATTCATGCCGTATTAAAAACTTCATTAGGCGATTCGTAACTTTCGCTCATCCCCTGTCTAATTGATAAGGACTTGGGAACAACCTGATCTTTCACTTAACTTCGACGAAATCGTTTCAAATTGCATTTCCTTTGAAAACATTAAAAGATTGTTTCACTGCATACACATTCCAGTAATTATTTATTGTAGGGGCTTCCTCACCGATTTTGATAACCTTAAAATATGTTGTCGAGCTCATCATTCTGAACGACTTTTTTCCTCTATAATTTTTCGGACTGAATTGTTTCGAATATCAGGAACATAACATTAAAAAATCGTGCGTCAAAAGAACGAACGTTTAATCGAATAAATATTTTCAATTCACGCCGATCAATTCGAGCTTCAATTCGAGCCGCATTTCCTTATTAGAGTTTTTCATGGTGAACGCGACTGTCGCTTCGTTTGACTATGAACAAAAAAAAGAGAGAGAAATCATTGGATATCGTTTTGCGAAAGGTAGTTTGATTTTTTTTTTTGCGGCAGAGAATGCAATTTCGATCGAAAAATCGATGATCGTTCCGAGAGTCAATGACGCGAGCTGGCCGACGCACTGGCAGCAACGGAATGCACAGTTGCGCAGGGTAGAATTTAATTGCGCGCGTTGTTCACCGGGGAAACGTTATTTATACTGTATAATGACACACTTAGCTTTATGAGGCAAAGGAGCGGCCGCTTGATACGGATCTCTCTCGAAGATAAAAAATACGGCATTTATTCGCAGTATACATATATGGACCGCACACCGGCGAAAATGGATTTAGGAAAAGGCTATTTAACTCTCGAACACGGTCGACCGATTTAATTTGTCGGCCCCCGATGGTTCACGGTGAAATATGGGGTCCCGGTATGATTGTAGCCCCGGTTAATTTGCATCCCTGGTTAATCGACGGGAACCCAGCTCGAGTTATTCGTTTTTAAACTGGCCGCATCAGAGTTGATTAGAGGCGTCGATTATTGCGTTCGTTCCGCTTAGGGAGTGCTCGAATTACTGTAACAATGCTGTAGAAATTACTGTTCGTATCACTTCCACTGCGATCTGAATATTTTTTACATCAAAGCTGTACATTAGGACTAACACACGGTCTACATTGGCTGGTGTACATTGCCGAATCATGAGAGACGCTACTTTTGCACACATTTTTCAAGGATATTTTTTAATGTATCGGAAAAAATAAGGATCCAGCGGAAAATCGAATTACACCACGCGATAGAGCAAACTTTTATCTTGAGAAACCAGCCCGTCAAGTTTGGTACCTCGACGTGTTTACAGAACCAGAAAGCAAAATATAGCCCGCTCTAATGGTTAGCGTCACTAGCGGCGCGCGTGTTCCGCGATGATATTTGGCTTTCTGGTTCGGTAAAAACGTCGACGTTCAGAACTTTTCAGGGTGGTTTCTCAAGATAAAAGTCTGCTCTATCGCGCGGTGTAGTTCAATTTTCCGCTGGACCCTTATTTTTTCCAATACATTAAAAAATATCCGCAAAAAACGGTGCAAAACCGGTGCCTCTCCTTTAAGGATGTATATGAAACATTTTTGTCGACGGATAGTGTATTCGAGAGAGTCCAGAGAATCGAAATTTTTGTAATATCGCACGATCAAGATTTTCTAACATCCTACTATTTTATAGGAGGCAGGCGCTTCGTGTTAGAGGAATCGACTGCACTTTCTGCGAACTACGTGCTTGCCAGACAAAAATTTGTAGCACCACGTCGAAACGGCAGTCGACTGCCTCCGCGAATCAAGCTCTTCGAAGCCAACAGAGCGAAACAGCAATTTCTATCTTGATCGGTGTTCGGGTCTCTTCAGATCTCGTGAAATTATCCTAGCTTCGTCTCTGAAAAACCACCCTTTGACCCAGTTCGCGTACTCGGCTCCCTCGGCAAGAGAGAACACGGGCTTTTTGACAGAGCCCACCCTTTACATCGGAAACCGTGGACGTTCGATGATCAACTTGACCGCGGCCTGTCATTACGCGGTCCAGCCCGGTCAGCTTCTCGCTTTGCTCCCACCGGTGACCCTGTTATTTTCGAGAACGTCGATCCACATGCTAATGGCTCGAGGATTTTTCGTGCTGGTACCTACATCGTAGAACATGTGGCCGCAGCGTGTGTTCGCTTCGAGCCGCTGCTGGAGGTCTTCAGCATCCAAGTCCTCCCGCAAAGTCGCACATCTGCTTTTATCTAAACGACATCGTCCCCCCTCCTCCAATGGGAGAACAGTCCTCGTCGTTCGTTGAAGACGTTGCGTTAGGGACTGCAACATATTTTACAAATATGGTGAAAGAATATACGATAAAACCCCATTTGTTTAACCGACGCTTTGGTCCATTTCATGGTCCAATAAGACCCTCGCAACATATACACCAGGCCCAACTACACAACTGACTCAACACCCAATATAACTTTAAACCATAAAACAGTCCCAAAATCAGTGGCGCACCAGGGGGCCAAGTCTTCCCCCAAGAAAAAAGAAATAAAACACAGGAACATTAATTAGAATGTAAAACATTAATAATTTTGAACAAATTTTCCCTATATATATGTGTGACTACCGTTGATAGATATTTTTGCTAAAAAAAGGCCATTTTGTTCAACTCGTCCTTTTTCCCCAAGATTAAATCCTTAGTGCGCCACTGTTCAAAACCCTTGTACCTCAAATAAGATTATTCGTTAGCATATAAGACTCGAAAAATCCTGTTTCCAACTGCACCGTAATATCCGCACCGGTGTAGTTACAAACCTGAAATTATTCTACACAAGTTTACGTTGTACGATATTAATTGCAAGTTTCCGCTTCATTTCAGGTGAGTTCTAAAGACCTCTTATCCTCGTTGACCATCGAGTTTGCCAGAGAATTTTCGAGTGAGTACGCACCAGACTCTGAAATTATTATCCTGATTAATATTTCAGGTTCCCCGACGAAACGGTATTAAAGAGTTTCGGTTCTTTGTGAATTCCAGATGCGGAGATACTTTAAAGAATATTTGATATGCATCTCGGCAAATCCTATTTCATAGCATGCGTTACCGATGCATTAAGTCCCTGGCAGTTTTCACTTCGTACCTCGCGAGAGAAACGATCTGAAACTTCAAACAAAGAATTCGCATCTTTTACTAACCACTTTGTCACTAATAGCGGACAGAGAATTACGATAGAGAACGGTCCGCGGAGTTTAGAAATTTATTTCGAGCGGCTTAAAGAACGAATAAATTTTTAACGAGGTTGTTTCAAATTTCTACTCCTCTCGGAACATGTTGTGATTCAATTCCACTCGGTGTATAATGCGTTTAATCCTCTATTTATATTAATTTTATTATTCGAAAAATAACCAGATTTAGCGTCACGAAACACTCGAAGGATTTATCAAATAATTCCCGTCTAATCGTCGAAGCGCGGATTCACGCCAAGGAGGAGCGAGAGTAAAATGGCGGTGGAAGTTTAGAGCAAACAACCCCTAACGTCAATAGATCGTGTTACGATCCGAGGGTGAACTTTTCCAAGTTATAACCCGAGTCAAGTGTTGGCCATACTGACGGGTATCACGAGCTCTCTCGTGTTTCGACGAATCTCTCTGAAGCTCGGCGAGCAACGGAATTTTTTGTAATTTGTTGCTGCTACGTGTTCCTTTACGTGTTTAAGGGGTCATCCTCGGGATTTAGATCTCCCGGAGCTTCTGGAATCAACGCCGTTCCCCTATTCCGATGTTTTCCATTCCTCTTGGAAAATTTACCGCCGCATTGCTCATTTTTCTGCCGGCCGAAAGTCTCGGTTTTTTACTCGGTTTTTTATTCCAACTTGAAAATTAAACATTTCCTCCGACCTAGAAGATTTTTTAAATTTGTTGGGTACCACATTGGTACGATACCTCGTGCAACACTTAAATGTTTGACAATCGTATTAGATGCCAGCATATCTAATAATGTGAACAATATTTTAAATAATGGCACCACTCGAGACCTGCAATATTTATTTGAACGAAAGATTAATACTTGTAATGAAAGGATCGTGTTGGAAATGTTGGAAGCCACGTTTAAATGAAATTTGATCTTCCATTCTCTTTACGAAACATGGACCGCGAGAGAGGTTCGATTTGAAATTGAGATTGTTAATAACTTTGGAACGGAACATAAATAAATGGAAATGGCAATGTAGAACGTCGACGTGGATTGGACGAAGCGCAAACAACTCTCGAAGAATTGACGATCGACTCGGCTCCTCGGTAAAGGAGCTAGGTGAAATTAGCATCCCTCCGGTTCAAGAATGACCGAAGATTAAACGGAGCCCATATTGGATCGTGCTGATTCGATTCTACTCGTTGAGCCTGCTCGCAATTGACCCCGATGACGTCTGAGCGAGTCTTCGTCCGCATGCATGACTGATATCTCTTTAAAGTGATTGACAGTTCGCGCTGGTTTCCACCACTCACTCTCTCTTTCGATATCTCTCTCTCTCTCTCTCTCTCTCTCTCTCTCTCTCTCTCTTCGTTCACCGGTCCTCCTTTTCAATCTCCTCGAAACTCCATCAAAATGTCACTAGTCCCCCCCGAATAAAATATCCGACGAGATTATGCTCCCTCTGGTTATTGCCAGGTTCGCTGGTGATCGACGGATAAATCTAGATCCTACCCCCGCGTCTTACGTCGAGTGTTAATTGAAAGGTTGCGGCAATAATGGGGCGCCTGCACCACTAAATTTCATAAAGATTTAATAAATTATAGAAATGCTGGAAAACCGAAGCTGTTTGAAATTTAGTGACATCTCGTTATAACTTTAAAATTCATTAAAACAAATAGTTAATTTTAACTACAGATAAATGAAATATTTTCAGCTTCGATGTTGATGGATACATTTAATAGAAATCAATATGAGAGTGTCTGTTTTTTCGTGAAGTATCACTAAATTTCTCGATGCAGCCCACTGCGCGCCGGTTCTCTATGAAATCGCTGCGAGCCGTTTTCCGGCCGCTGAAAGAACGACATTTCGATTTAAATGAAATGGAGACGAGCGGCATTTAAAGCGTCCCGGAGAAATTAAGTTGTACCGGTGTTGTTAAGTAAGTTGTAGCACGGCCATAGTTCCGAACAATGCCGGTGGACTTTACGGATAAGCAGGAATTTTGTTATGAAAATCGCCGGGGCGAAGTTCCCCTTTATCTTCCGCCATACTACCGTACTTTTCCGCGTTAATCCGCGAGGCGGGACTTTACGAACGAGAAATTAGCCGTTCAGACGGAATCGCTATAAAGTGGCGGACACGTGTCACCGTAACACTCCGGGGGAGAAGGAACAAAAAAAAGAGAAGAGAAAGAAAGAAGCATCGGCGGCCAAACGACCGTCGTTGAATTAATTCTCGTTAAAAATGCTAAAACCCTAGGCGAGCGACGCTCGCCTCTCTCTGTTTCTCTCTATTATAACCTTTCCCTCTTTCTCCGTTTCCCTCGTCACGTCGACTGTAAACTGTCGCCGGTACTCAAACATTAAGACTTGAATGAAAACAATTTCAGCTGAATGTTTTCTTAATGCTGCCTAGCTGCTTGCTCCTCCGTCTCGCTAATTCCGGCCGGGCGAGACGAGTACTCAAAGGAGACGCTTGTTTCGCAACTTTCACTGCATAAAATCGAGAAAGAAGGATAACACCGTGACCCACTATCTTGTTCCTTAAAGATTACGTACTCTGACGCAATCAGATACCAGATGGAAAGCAGCAATTGCACGTTTTAATCAAGCGAATTCTCCTATCGCGAGCATCCTTTGTTCCGCCACAGAATGCTTCATCGAAGATCACTTTTACTAACACAAAGGCTAGATTTTAATGAAGCGAATTTCTACCTTCCTAACTATTGCTTGCTCTTCCATGATGATCGTCTGTTTCGTTGCCGATGAATGGACTGCCAATTTAAAAACACTCTTATATTATTTTTAACCTATTTAATATATTATTAACTACATATCATTAACTAATCTAAAATCGTTGTCGGTCACATTCGTTGTCGGTTAAATCTGCAGTCATGGTTTACGATAACCATAACTAAATTGACTATTAAATATATTACAAAAGAAAATAAATTTCAGGCGGAATTAAACTTTCGAATCGCACGTTTTGTTGACAAAATGTTAATGAGGGTCACTCTTGTTTGCCGTACATACAATTAATTCGCGAAGATGTGTCTCTAGAAATGAATTGAAGTTTATTTTGTTAACAGTTGCTAACGATTAATATCCGTGGGATCCGATCTGGGAACACGGTGTTCGACAAATCCGCGGCCCCCATGAATGCATAAAATCGGTAGTTTAGCGACGAACAAGGTTCGCGGACGTGTCGCACACTTGGATTCGCGAGAGAAATTTGGAGAGAGCCCGCGACAAATCCGAGTGGCAATTGACACGAGAAGTTAACCTCGATTGTCCCGATGTCCCGTGTCATTCACCATTTAACTCCGGAGCCAGTGGACGGAACCCCGAAGAGAACTTCGAGGAGTTTGATGAGTCACCGTAATACGCTGATAGAGAACACCGCCATGCGTCGTTAACGCGGCTTGCTAACCTTTGACATGGGACAGTCGTGTTTCTTTTGGTTGATTCCATGGGTGACCGATCGGCTTTAAATCAAACTCACGGGGTTGGAAGCTAATCAGCGAAGGGAGGTAGGACTCGTCATGTTCGTGGTGAAAATGTCAGTAGAAGCGTTTGGACAATTGTCAGCAACGATTCGAGACAGTAAAAAATTATTCAAATAAAATTAGTGTTCATAGATGTTCTACTTAAAAAATTTTAAAATCTATTTAATTTCAATTTTGGACTAATGGTTCGAGACAGCCAAAATATTCTTCCAATAAGAACAACGTTCAGAAACGAATGTTATTCCACTTAATAAATGATTGTTATTGTTTAGTGTATTTTGATCGAGAATGTTTATAAGGAATGGCGAGCTCACTATTTGATTTTCATTGTATAATAATATCACAGAGAAGTGCATAGGGCTGTCCTTGAGTGATTGGGTAATTAGTGTGCTATCGAGCGTGCCAGAGGATCACATAAGGGGGCAAATCGAAATGGCATCGGATGTCCTTTCGGCTAGTAATGGCAGAGTTAATATGGCCGCCGGTTGATAAGGCGTATAGATGGAAAGGGACGATCTCGTTTATCCGAGCATACGGTGCATATATCGTTTGTCAGGAGATCGTATAACTGTACGTTATGCGGCAGGTAATTAGATGATCTCTCGATTTATCAACGAGGACCTCGGCCTGGTTATCCAGCATTAAGCTGGTTAAACTAGGGGGAACTAGGTGAAAACTTGATATATTGCGCACCCCAACAATTATAATCGAGGGATTTAATTGGATGACTTTAGCAGCATCTGATCAATTTTCGAGTCGCATGCTGTGCAAGATCAAGTGAAACGCGTTTCGTACAGACGAACTTCAAGTTTCCTAGAACGCACACCAAATTTCCCTTTTGGTGATCAAATTATTATGAACGAAGAAAATTATTATTCTCAATGAATATACAGCCGAATATTTCTCAATCTTTTTAAAATTCGATTTCTCTTGAAAATTAATTTCGATAAATCTAACTTCAGAAGTGAATATAAATTCTTCTCGATCGAAAATGTATTATAAAATAAATTTAACTCAACGTTTCGATTAATACGTTTCTAGTAAAAATAGAAAGAGAAAAGAAAAATTGCGACACAGCTGTGTAAACATATCTTAAATGAAAAAATGATAAAAACACATACTTGCTGCGGCAAAATAATTGAATAAATAAAAAATAATGTGTTACAGTAAAACTGGGCTATCAATGAGTGAGTCAGCTATTAATGAGTGAATAAATGGAGGGTATCATTGACTTTCGTTTGTTGAATCCGTCACGAATTTCGCTCGGGCAGAGCAATACATATTTCCGTCTTATATTTCACGGTGGAAGAAAAACATGTTTAAAACAGAAGGGTACGGAGGAGAACGGGGATAAATAGTCGTGCGGAGAACGCGGAGAGACCGGACAGCCAGGTAGAAAGATAAATTTCATCTCGTAAATTTGCGACGACAAAGGTGTGTCGACGAAGCAGACCGTCCAAAATCCGCGTGCCGCAAAAACACGGTCTTTTGTGTGAATAAAATGCGAGCTGGGATCGTTTTTAGAGACTCGCGTCCCTCCGCTGTTTATTGAACGAACACTGCTCCTCTGTATTTGCCCACCCATGCAACGAATGTTTGTTAAATTTACATAAAACGACGTTTAACGATGACAGTTTAACTCGTATCTATATTCCCAGCTTTCCCTTACCTTTTTTCCCCTCCGAACTATGATTACTCGACAGACCTCTTTTGCTTCGATTGTTTGTCACGATCGCGGCCAAAGGTGTGTAGGATTTTCGCGAAAGCCAATATTTCCGCGTTAATTCGCGACAACAAAGATAGAAGGGTATAAGTAGTTGACTTCTATCGTCAGTTTTAGGTTGTTGATTAAATATAAATTTAAAAAATCACTGGAAATGACAATGTTGTAAAATAGCTCCTAGTAAATGCTCGCGTAATACGGGAGTTTGTTGTAACTTTTTTAACATTTTAAGCAGAGTCCAACATTAACAAGAGCCCACTACATAAATTAAAACAAGGAGAACAAAAGGGATCTATAATGAGAGTACTTGATAAGTACCTAAAGCTCAATCGAAACACAACGAATCCGTGTAGTAAAGCAAACATAATGGTGATTCCGCAGCTTGAACCACTATCCAAGAGAGCAGTTAACAATATCCGATAGCAGATAATAATATATATCGTGATAAACGAGTCCGGACAGAAGAAACAGGTTGGGGTCGGCTTATAAAATCTGTCCGAAGATCCTTTCACCGAGGATACCTGATAGAAAAGAGTTTAATAATCTTCCGGAACGGATACACTTCGGTTCTGGTCGTCTCTGGCCGATCGCTCATTGCTGATTCCAGCCGATCGTCGTACGTGGCGGAAGCGTCCTTTCGTAATTTTATGTGCCATTTTGAACGTGACGGTAGCGTCATCGCGACGCCACTTAGGAACCTCCCGCCGGTTGTTTACAGCCCGCCAAGCGGATCCTTACCGGGTGTCGGGGCTCGAGAACCTGCAACTTTCCGCCGTGGCGATCGATCCCGAAGAAATATTGGCGGATACGGGGCAAGCTTTCAACCCCCCGCGATATTCGAACATCGCGGAGAGACTAAATAAATCCAGTCACCATCTCGCCGGAACTGCGTTATTATCGGATTTTTCTCATAAAGTAGCTTGCCATCTGAAAAATCAGGCTCCGCACCTAATTTTAAACAATTCTTTCATCGCGTTTCAAGTAGAGCTCGGACTTTCACCCGGGTATCTCATGAGACATAAGTCATAAATGATTTCGTGCAATTTAAAACAATAACGAAATTAAAAGAACACTTTGTTATATTAATTGAAATTTATTAAAATCGTTCAAGAGAATAAGTAATCGTAATTCGATTTTTATTTTGCATAAAGATCCGCAGTATTCACGAGATACCCGGATACTCGGGTAATTTTTGTTTACCCGAGTACTCTAGTTTCAAGAGTGTCCGATAATAGTGGGAGTCGGTGTACTTTGGAAAAAAGGAGAATTCGACGGACAGTGGAAATATTAACAAGCAATAAAATCCGGGGGGGATTTATATGAGAAGTTGACCGGGTCGTAAATATAGACGACTATGGCGTCACGTATGAACGGCACACGAGGTTGTGAAAAGGTGCTTCCGCCACGTACGAGGACCAACTGGAATCAGCAATGACACGATTGGCTAGAGACGGTCGGGGACAGAGAGGACTTTCTTTCCCGTGGAAATTGACTTTGCCCCGGAATTCGAAATCCCACGGTGGCTGGTTTTATTGGCGGCCGTCGCGTCCCATCGAAACCACCGTTCCGACCAATAACAACCGTTCGATGTATGTATATGTAATTAATTGCTTGGGGATAATTTGTCCCCTGTGCGCAAGGGCGCCTCTTGCTCCGGCTGGAGGGAGTGAAATTGATTGTAATAACACGCGGGGCGGGGTGTAATAATTGTCATGAACAGGCGTCGTAAGGCTTGCCGGAATCGAGGGACGGGCTGGAAACTAGATTTGTGACAGCTGACGATGGGGCGCCAGTGCTGGGAGTGATCGAGTGCCTGTCTTAAGGAAACCGTTTTGCAATTAGCGCACGGTTAATTGGTTGTCTGATTAATCCCGTCGGCTTTGTCACCGCCCGACATTCCGTTTTTACAATGGTTCTGCCCGACTGTTGTCTCGCGATTTAACACTAGATTTACCAGACCAGTCGTTTTCACTGGTCGTGCAATTTTAATTCAAAATTTCTAGTGCGTGTAACATTTGCTTTCAACATTTCACGGACTCCAGATTTGACTGACAACGAATTTAACCGACAGCGGATTTGATCGACAACGTCTATGGGTCCCGTAAAAATAGGTATGTTTAAATAGCTGATAAATATAGTTTTAACTTATTTTGTACAACTCGTAGGACTGTGCGCGATTTCCGTGAAAACCAAAGGATATTTATGCAAATGATTCTGCAGACTCGTGCGAAATACATCGGTTACAGTGTTCGTTATGATTAGCACTCAAGAAAATTAATTCACATCCGCAGCCATTAACATTGCTGGGCATTGATGAAACTTATTATCGTACCGGCCATTAACGTCGCTGCCAATTTCAGTGATCAAAGTCGCAATTTATTTAATTATTACCGGCCAGTGAGACTGCGCGAGGCTTCGGCGTGTTGTAAATTTCGTTCCATCGAAATACGTCTCGCGTTCGAAACTATTAATCGGCGTTCAATCGTGTTTGCCTCCTTTAAGAATCATTTAATGCCACGACCGTGCCCGGTTGAATGCTTGTCAGCCCGAAAAATGGCGTCGATAGAGGAAGAGAGACATTAACTTTGATTAATCGACGTCCAATGTTCGTTCGACAGTTTTCGAAAATTTTGTTCGACGAAGAAAAGGATGGATCAATTTAAAACGGGTATTTACCGAATAATCGGAAGAGTAATTATTAGAGTTATATTATTTTCGGCCTGTTAAACATGTTAAGAAAGGAAAGAAATTCCTATTTCACTGGATTTTATTGTAGTTGGGTGGAACATTTTTCCTTCTGGTGTCTAGTAATAATTAGGAGAAGGATTAATAGTAATCGAGAGGCGAGTCATTTTGCAAAAGTGCTAGTTGGAGTCGCAGTAGTCCAGAGGGGAACAGACGGGTTCGATGTACCCAGTGGGCCGATAAATAGAGCATAGCGAGACGTCCGTTAGCGCTCTCGAGGCCGCAGGGCCTGTTACGATCCACCGCCGTGAGATTATGAAACTTTGATTTACATTAGCGAAATTACGAAGTTCGGTCGATGGAGCACCGTCGGTTTCATATTGATAACACCGATCGTTTTTGTGTCGAAACCTTCCAAGTTTCACGATGATGATTAAAACAAACACGTAGTCGGCCGAGCGACATCCTCCAGCTAGCCGCAGCTTGTTTAAACATTTTTCCATTAATTATCGAACGTTGAGAGAACCCGATCAACCGTGCAAATCAGCTTTAAACGAAGTGAGAACTTACGCTTAACTCGCGATCGAAAAATCCGAAGCATGTTAATGAGTGATGTAATCGAAATGAATTTTAAATCTGCGATAAACGTGCAGCTTCCATCATTTATTCGTAGATCCGTGTAAAATATTATCGGAAGCTGAATCGTTTCATTTAGAACCTAGGTGGATTGTCAAATGATTTCAACGAAGAAATCACATTTCTTTGAAAAGTTACACAATTTTTCCCAGAAATCAGTGTTTCGTTTCTCTGTTTTCTTGGTTTCCCGACGTCGAATCCTCCTGGGAGGGAAGAATGAAGAAGAATTTCGAAAGTTCAGGGCGGAAAAATGTTCGCGTTAACAGATCCGATAGTTCGTCGTTGGGTAATTGAATTAACGGTGGCCGTCTCGAATGCAAAGTTTTCGAATACCCGTGTTAGTTCGATGGAAAGCCGGAAGACGCGCAAGAATTTTGCTTCCCCTCTAATATCGCGAAGTTTTAATTCGATATCGGAATATTCGCCAGTACAGTTGATTGCTCGTCCATTTGATCGATTCATCCGGAAGAAAGTTTCGCGGGGAGGGAAGGATGAAACGCGGCGGAGGGTCCGCGATCAGCCGGCCAACTCTTGCATTTAGCCGATCGATAAACCGGAATTCCTGAATCGGACTAGTTACGAAGATTCCGGGGCAAATTAGTTCGGGATTATGCGATCCCCCGCGCTTATCCGTTTAGAAACATACGGGGGATCATTACTTTGTGTCGTTCGCGATTTCAATCTCCGTTGTCGCGAATAATTTCATTTCTTATTCGTTTCTTGTTAACAATTTCACAATGTTTGCGGCACAATGATCCCGATCGGAGCCATTGATACCGATTTTCGAGAAAATATTAATAATTTACAAGTATAAATTATTATGCAGTTAAAACTGATGGGAAAAGAAAAGAATTCGAGAATTCCGAGAAAAAGTCGAAGACTTTGTTTTCACGCAGAACGAAGAACAGCGTAAACATGTTCGCGTCGGCGTGCCCGCAGCAATGTAGTCTAATTACAGGAGAATTTCGCGTGACCTACTCCAAACAGAAATTGTTCATTAAACTCCATGGAAGCGGTGTGGTCACGGTGTATGCAACGTTACCGCGAAATCCAGCCGAGAAACGAACATTAGATATCACGGGGGATGGGTTCGGTCCAATGGAACCAGGCAACACCAGCAACACCACCAGAACAGCAACAGAACAGCGGCAGTGAAGCAACGTAGTAGCAACAGAGAACAGCGGTACAGCAGGTCAAGCCAGCGAGTTGTTCGGTAATCTGCGAGCGTTTCAGGGAGAACGGTTCGACCACGAATCGCCGCGCGCGCCGCTGCGTTTCCCGATCTGTTGAAACGGACATTTCGATGTTGTCTATACCGAGCCTGCTGGAAAGGCTGACGCTCGCTAAGTCTTCCGATCGTGTTCCGGTCCTGCTTAATCAGACGACACTGTCCTGGTCATGCAAGAATCCTTGCAGCGACTCGCCGTGATGTAATTGAATGTATTGACAGCGGTGCACGGTTAGTTTCTTTTTTTTTATTAAGCGTTTCAAATCTGAACTGAGTAAATTACATTAAATATATTTTCATGCATACGTAGACTATATCGAATCAAATTAAATTCGTAGTTTTTTTACAATCTTTTAGGATATTAAAAATAAGAAACTTGACCTAGTATCTCTTTCTTAAGGGAATTAGGAATTCCAAAAAAAGTCTTAATTATTGAACTGGTGAAATGAATCGTAGAGCAAGGTAGGGGTAGATATCGAATAATTCCGCACCGGTTCGGAAGCCAGCAGGTTCGATCCGTAAATGGTAGACAATGAACGTGAATGATTCACAGATTTTGTCGGGATCATTCGAGACTGGAGAAATTGGAGTGATTTCAGAGTCGTGTCCATGCTGTCATGCATACAACACGCGTTCTCATCGCGGTCGCAGCTCGTGTTACCGTGAGAAAGGGATGTTCGAACTGGTCCGCCCGGTGAAAACACGATCTCAAACACGATCTCGCCGAGAGATCAATCCCTCGGCGAGCAATTGATCGTTATGAGAAATCGTACGGCTGCGTCGATGGTTACACAATCCCTGGTGACAGTGTGTCCTCTCTCACCGATCGCCTCGTTCCGCACGGTATCGATGATCGCGCACGAGAAAACTCGGCTAACTAGCTGTCTCGGATTCCTGGGAATGCCAGGATCGCCAGGATCTCCTCTCCGACTCCATTCACCCAGGTCCCGCGGCAGATCGATCATCCCTCTCTCTCTCTCCCCCCCCCTCCTCCCCCCCGTCGAACCATACCAATTTCAACGGAAGCTCGTTTCTCCTCCTTCGATTACTTTCCATTTCACCGGCGCTTGATAGGCTATTGTGGACCCGACTCGGGCGCGAGGTCATCTAACAACGATCTGTTTGATGGATTCTAGAACGCCGGTTCCATCAGCTAGAACTCCAGGCTGATGTTGAACGGCGATGGCCATCGGGGTCTCGAGCTGTTTCCAGATTCGTGGTTCCTTCTCCAATGATTAAACTCCTTGCCGCATTTTAACGATTCCGATTCGTCGGATTTAAAAAAGTTCTAACACATATAAATGTTATGCCTCTTCTTTTTGATGAAATGTTTGATTCGTTCGTAATAAACTGCGAATCATTAACTCTCGTACGTTCCTCAGGTTGAAAATTCATCCATTCAATAGTTTCTCATACTGCAAAATTATTCATACTTTTATGTCTATGTCGTGAGATGTATTTCTTTAAAATGTGACGCTACAAATGAAACATAATCCGTTGATTCAACGTTAAAAATAAAAATGTATGAATTGTTATCCTAGTCTCTTTTATGAAGCTTTTTTCGAGGAGCGTACGCGGCTTAAGAAAATAAATTTTCTTTTCTCCACTAGTCTCTGTGTTTTTAGAGCAGTGAACAATAAGAATAGAATGAAAGCCACAGAGAGAGCTATCTTGAATCAAAGAGGCTGGCGAAAGACTAACAGCACGTGAAATCCGAGAACTAATGTTATAACAGTAATTCGGACCTGATTTAATTCGACGTTTCTTTGTTGTCTCGCTGATTTCCGAGCAGCTGACGATGTTCTGGCACTGTTCCGCGCCAGAACGAGCGAACCGAAAAATCCGATGGAAATCGAAGCAGCGGAGTGTTTGATAATTTTCCGATTTTTTATATCGGCGCACAGGAGCAATCTACTCGCCAGGAAATCCACGTTTTAATTGCTCAGATTCGAGCGTCAATAATGAACAACGCTCGCATGGTCGAGCAGAGAAGTCCCGAAAAACAAGATCCTATAGGATATACACAGTTGCGATTCGATATTATTTTTGCTTTCGCAGAACCGCGAGCAAACCGCAAGAATGTCCATTGACTTTCGACTTGGATAAGTTAGGCGGATGGAGTCGAGAAATTCGCATGAATCCGATGAATTGATTTGGGAAGGGGAAAACCAACGAACAAAATAAAACGTCGAGCCTCGCCCGTTGGTTTCCAATAAAAATCTGCCACGGCGAGAAGCAACAAAAAAAGAAAGAAAGGATACACGTCCGTGGGTACGTTTATTTGATTGATTTCCGAAGTAACGAATTTCGGGTAATTAATATTTTAGCAGGGTCGTTGGCAACATTTCAAAAATCCTACATCGCTGGCGTGCCGGCGACGCGCTTTGAATTCGATGCTCGTTGCCGCCGGCAGATATTTATTTGTTGGTTCATTTATTGTTCTCTTATTTTTTAACGCCGAGGATGGTATGTGCTCCGAATTCGATATTGAATTATATCGATGTCGGCCGAGCGATAGAGACAGAGGGAATATGTATACACGTGTAATACGTTTATATACAAATAATGCTCCGCGTGAAGTATTTCTAGAGAGAACGATCATGCGTCACGCATACAACGATCCTTCTCTACCTGTTATTCATACAGACGAGGCGCCCGCGACAGCTACGTACTACGTACCCTGGCAGTTATGTCAATGTTGCTACTGTATCGCGCGAATTTATTAGCTTTCGTAAATTCCGTTCCTACGAGTTTCATTTCACTCGATTGACGCACAGAGATATAACCCGATGGAAGCGCGCACGCTTGAAAGTAAAAGCCCCCGATTTTCACGACAAAAGAACTCGCATGATTCATTGCATTTCGCAACTCTTCCTCCCCGCATTCATCAAATTCACCCCGAAAAACAAATGGACCACACATTTTTACCAATTCAACAAAGTCGTTTTAGAAATACATTTTCTAAACGAACTTGCAATCCTGGGCTGATCGTAAAAAAACCTTTGCAGTCGGAGCTGTGTCAACTTGAAAATTGAATTCCATTCGACCTGGAATAAAATTCCATTGTACACGATTTCTTTCATTTTATGGATACATTATTAAAATGTGTGGTAATTGCTTAATAGATTGTTAGATCTTTATGCAAAAATTGTTTGGATCAATTTCAAAAAGCAGAGGTCAAAGAAAAAATTAATAAATTGAAAATTAGCTCGACGTCCACGGACAGTTTGTAACTTCCATGCCGTTTTAAATTGCGTCAACTCGTTTTCACGTTAAATGCATAAAGTTCGAGCTAATATTTGAATCACGCGGATCGGTACAGTTCCGTTCAAAAAGCACGCTTAATACTCGTCGCAGTAATTCAATTTTTACAATGTCCGGTAGCTGGAGCAATCTCAGCAGCTACACCGTGACACATTTATGGCAGCAAGAACGTCCGCGCAACACCGACACGCTTTGTACCGGTTCATTCGCAGCCGGTCAATTTATTATTCAATTCCACGGACAGCAGCGGCCGATTTCTTCGTTCTCCCAAATAAATCACCATTCCGCGTAATACGTTCGTACCAGCAATATAAATTTCGGGTCTAAAAGAGAGCCAGCTAAATTACTGTGTCCGAGGAGAGAGCTTCCTATAAATATGTTTCCAAAGAGAAGCTGCGGGAAATTCTGTACTTCCCGGGGGCAACCGGGGCAATAATTTCCGACCGAAGTAGAAATATGTACACGCTGATACGCGGTGGCGTAACCGACCGTTCGTCCGTTCGCGTTCACCCTCCGCCGATATCGATCATAAAAGGAAATCGCGTACGTGTACCAATTTTTTCCCCCGATCGGCCTCTACCGTATTGTATTCGGATCGATTAACGGTGTTTAACGTACTCGCGAACCATTGTCACGTGTATCGATAAGAACTCGCCTGCCGAACTTGCTAAACAGATTGGAATGCGGTCGCGACCAGATTCCAGGTTCCTGTTTCACGTGCATTGATCGTTCGACGATTTTTCGCCGGGGAACAGTGTCACTTGCAGCCGCATTCAAAGGTTAACCTTACGAGTCGGATCTCTGAACCGTGACACGGATGTATGAACGCTATAGGCGTTCCATCGCGCGGAAATCACCTTCGACGAACGTTTACTTTCGCGTCGACCTAATCGCAATGAAATCAATGGAGAAGCAAAAACATTTTTATTGAAGATAGCCATCCTCTCGTGTAGAATTAGCTCTCGGCACGTCTTGCACGAGTTTTCAAATGGAATTCAAGTTCAATTCAACTAAAAAAGTATTGGAAATAATAATAATTTAATAACTTTAAATTTAAAAATTTATTATTCAAAATAAAAGTTTTGATTAAATAAATAAATAATAATTAAAATGACTATTTCAAGTTCGTATATGAAATACAGAAATAAATATTACAAATACTTTTCTCAGTAAAAATTCTGAAAGTAATTCCTGCCGAATGGAAGACAGATCGATTTGTTACAGGATGAGAACCGCTGCCGGCTGCGGAAAAGCCGCGTTCCCACTTGTAAAAGCTGATGATCTCTTATTCGCGTTTAGAGGCGGCTGATAGCGTTAGTTAGCAGAGAGCGATGGAGGCATCGGAGGGAATTCGGATCGTTCTGGTATGCGACACGCGCGTCTCGAGCGCTGTTGCCTCGCCCTGGATAAGGAAAACTACGTTTCTCCGATGGCAGCCAACAGCGGAGAGGCTTGCCTAGAGAGGAGAAGAGCGAGCATCTGTACGCCCGCGAACTCCTCGAGATAGTCCACGCATCGCGCGAGTTCGAGACGTGACCGGTTTCCCGAGATTGGCCGCGTCGCGTCGTGCTCCCGTTGACAATTCAGGACCTGATTTCGATGCCGGCGGCTTTCGCCTCCGCGATTTAACCCTTAACCGGCTCTGCCGCTTCTCCTTGATCGCGAGTAACGCTCCGCACCGCCTCCGTGTTTTCTTCTGTTTCGAGCGAGTGGACACTAGAGCTGTCACTTATCGGATACCCGAGTAAACAAAAATTACTCGGGTACCCGGGTACCCGAATAAAAATCGTTTGCATCAATAGGAAAAAGCAGACGATAATATTACGATTACTTATTCTCTTGAACGATTTTAATAAATTTCAATTATTATAACAAAGTGTTCTTTTAATTTCGTTATTGTTTTAAATTGCACAAAATTATTTATGGCTTATGAGATACCCGGGTACCCGGATACACGGTTTTCTCATGAGATTTTTTACCAACGCAAACTATGATTTTCGACGCAACGGTCGGTTTAATGGTGAATTATTTTTGACCCAACTTATCGGAAGTATTACCATGTCCCATATTGCGCGGCGTTCCGGGCAATCTGCGTTAGCCCTCTAATAAATTTCGTTTAATTGGTAAGTCCTGTTCGGTCGGCCAGAATTATGGCGAGCGTTAAATAGGCGAAGCGTCTACCGGATTGTTCCGCTCGCCGGGCTTTCCGCGTTTCTCGACTAGCTACGATCTTGGAATACTGAACGCGTTCGGTATACCTCGTCTCTCGGTCTACTTTCGCGAAATTGTTTTACTGCTTTTTCACGATCCGACTGATTTACCCTAATATAGATTAAGACGTTCGAAATGAAGCTGAAACATGTTCAACCTGCTTCACGTGTTCAATTATTAATTAACGAGAACTCGCGTAACGAGCTATTTTATAAAAGTCATCGAGAGTCGAGATGGAATTTGACGATTTAAAGATGGAATTTTCTGAAGGACCCGGGGAATGATGGATTCAATTATGATTTTAAATTTAAATAGGACGCGGCCCTCGGCCAATGACTGCGCGGACGACGACAGGAAATCGAACGCGTAATAATCGATTTGTAAGTTTTAATTACTACAATGTACCGTCAACGAGGCGCTGCGCTTGTTTGCCAGTGTCGTCAGCCCGGTATTATCAATGCATATTTAGTACCGAATATATTATAACCATTAAAATGCAGTTATTGCCCGTAATTATTGCATTATACCGGTGTGATTAAGGTATTCATAGCTTCGTTATACGTACGACCGAGCTTTCACGGTGGTACCAGTGAGATTTCATGCCGTGTGATGATTGTCAACCTCCGTTTCGCTCTGCGTTCGATCCAATTATCAGAAATTTCGAAAAACAGCTGCTGTCAGCTAATTTCAATTTCCTATCGCTTCTTTTCTATTATGTTTCATAATTGAAACAACCATTGAACAAACAGTTCGCCCCTCAATTAGTTAAATCATCTTCTGTTTTCAAAAATAAAAGTTTGCTCTTTCACGTGGTGCAATTCGATTTTCCGCTGGAACCTTATTTTTTTATACAAATTGAAAAATATCCTGATAAATGCTTACAAAAGTTGTGTCTCTTCGTCTGTGCGTGTAGGAGAAAATTTTTTTAAAATGCCACAGTTATATCGGAACATGAAAAAAGTTGAAATTTGTTGGGCAGTGTATTGAACTACTCACACACTAAACGACTATCTAAAAAGAAGCATTAATATCATTTTGCAACTTCGTTTGTTACAGGTAAGCGAAGCCAAGACTCACTTTTCCGCAATTCTCTTTGGAAAATGAAAAACTTTGAGGCCAGCGACCCACCATGCTCGTAAGTGCATTTTGAAAAATTCTTTATCCCTTTGTCAGAGGGAGCTGCACTTTTCCCAACACCCACGCATAAAGAACTAGCCGCGCAATTTAAAACGTGCATGTTCTTCCTTAAAATTAACAGGAATGTTAACGCGAATCTCTTTTAAACATCTTCTCGCAACAATTTCGCCGTCTCCGACAATATTATAATTATTCAAATGCACGCTTATTACGGCGCTCCTTTAAGTGGTACCGGCTCGGCCGTCCTCTCATTTTCCACCTTTCAATTTCATTCAATTTTTGCGAGACACTTTTCGATCTGTAATTGAAAATTATTGGA
Organism: Lasioglossum vierecki; assembly: GCA_028455595.1. Classification (NCBI taxonomy): domain Eukaryota; kingdom Metazoa; phylum Arthropoda; class Insecta; order Hymenoptera; family Halictidae; genus Lasioglossum; species Lasioglossum vierecki. The sequence goes on from CM052343.1 coordinate 22,165,692, forward strand.
CGCGACTGCGACACAGCTCGGACAATTTGTAAAACATTGCCAATTATCTGCTCAGCGGAATTTCTTCTTCCGCGAAACTGCTCGTACAAATTATCACGAGAAATGATTCCCAGTATTTCAAGGTATCTCGACGGATCTCCTCAGCTCTCCTCAGAGATCCGTGATTTCTTTCAGCAAGATGGTCCGCTCGCTTCTTAATGAAGTAAAACGGCGGGAAATAGCTAGGAAACTTCATACCTTGCATTTCCTACATGTACCTACTGGGTGGACCGTTTCGAACAAACACCTGAACGTCCTTAAAATCAATGATTTCGTTCAATTAGTAATTTTATTCGTGTACTACGAATTCTTTATTTCAGACAGGTAAATACTTAATTGTTATTTTATTAGTAACGGTAAATATTTAATTGTTTTTTTTAAATATTGCTAAGTTAGTTTAAAATCAATTAAAAAGTTTGTCACCGAACAGACAGACCGAGCTAATAAAAACGTGGTAAAATAAAATAATTTTACTGTTGTCCGAGCTACTTGAAATACAACTTTGCTCCGAGGACTTTTTTCATAAGATCGTTAATTACATCGATGATTAACATTTTAGAAATGTCTCGTTTACGGAAGTCTCCATTGGTCCAAAGATGATTGCATATTTGTCTGCAACTCGTTTACCTATTTTGAACGAGCGACGGTTCAAGTTGAATGAGACACCCTGTGTATATTTCTATCTTTTCCGTCTCGGTAATTTCATCGATCTGAAGAGCGAAATGAATTGACTTCATTCGTGGAGACGGAAAGGGAGAAGCACAGCGGCGCGGCGCAGCGACGTACTTTGTAATTCGAATCTCCCTCTTTCCGCGCGAATCCGATTTCCAGTATTTTCCTTCAGCGAATAATTTAAATAGCACGCGTTTCATACAATTTTAAAACAGCCTCCAATTACACGCTCAAACGTTGTTTAAGCCGATAATATTTTAAACGGATCCACCGTCACCGTACGCCACACCGAATCGTAGGAAATCATTGTGACTTCAAAAGCATCGAATCCGTATTACTTTTAAAGCTCGGCGTCCGGCTCGCTTTGCGCGGACGTCGAAAAACATTAATTAAACCGTGCATTAACGATCACCGAGCAAAATAAAAAAATACTCGTGCGACCGGTTTCAAAAGGTGACCGTTGCGATCGGGAAGAAATGTCTTCGCATACGGTGAATATTATGTTAACATTTTTACACTGCTCCCAATCAAGTGAGGAAATTTATTATTACTTCGAGAATGGAGTGTCTAGTGCTCAGATATTGTATACACATTCATATAACATTAAAAAACGATTCAAACTTTTTTTAATATTCAAATGTACATACAATATTTATTTTTTTAAATAGCCAGAAAATATCTATTTCATGTTAGGAGAAAAATATTTTTTTCTAACTTTTTACTATATATTTTGTTAAATATTTAGTTTGTATTCTCTGAATATTTAGCTTATATTTTTTAAACATTCAATTCACAATATTTATCTGGTATGAAAAAGTGTGGCTTAAAGAATATTTTTCCAATATTTGAAAAAGATATTTATCGAATATTTTTGTGCTACTAGGGAAGTTTTATTCTCGCGAAAGAGCACTTCCATTAAAACGAACCTCGAAATTGCTGCTCTATTAAATATCTAGCCCGAATCAAAAAAAGTAGGGAAACAAGTCGGAAGTTTCGACTCTTCCGCGACATCCTCGCGAAGCAATAAAAAAAAGAAAAAAACGCTCGAAATCTGTTGAAGTACGCGCAGCGACGCGAAAAATGACGGAACATTCTAGCCGTGTGCCGAGAACAGGGCCGTTCGTTGCCGCCAGATAAGATTAACAATAGCTTGAAAATTAATCTCGAATTTCCTCTGAAACCGGGAGCATGTTGCGTGAACGTTTCCCGGTTGAAATACAACTTTGACTGTCCGCCCGTGGCGAAACTGGGGTGGATCGTGGGGAGGTGTACGCGGGTCTCGGCTGTATGAATCTAACAAGCACCGAATTTCTCGAGTTCGAGTGCTCGCGAGAGAGGCCGCGAAAGTCGCGTTTAGGTATCATCGTCGAAGGTGCGCCAGAGAGAGCATCGCCGACGATTGCTCGACGGTGGAAACTCTCTGTGGAAACTCGAGATCTAGGCCAGCCATTCAATTGTTTACAAGAGGACGAGAATTTAGGAACAGGCTGGTGGCCGCTAGTTGTCACGGCGAAACCCTCGTTTGGCCACCCGCGGGCAACCTCCGTTGGCCCCCGGGGCCACCCTCTGTCCCGAGAACCCTGCAAAAAGACTCCTAACGTAATAACGGCGCCGCGCGCGTCGAAAAACGAGCACGACTTCACAGGATATCCGACCTGCCAGGGATAATTCGAGCCGAGTTCCTCTCGGACGATAGATTTTCAAAGAGACCATTACCGGACCGGACCCTGCAACGAAACGCTCCGAAACATCTCAAAACCTAACTGATCACTGCACTGTGGAATGCACCGATGGTTGACCAGTTAAGAAAATTTTCTGTAAATGTCTCTTTTATTATTTATTACAATGAGAGACTTTATCCTTTATTATTTATTCAACGGAGCTAACTTCTCGGAATTGTTGTATCATTCAAGGTTTATTGACATTTTTGAAAATTCAATAATTGGACATAAATATAAATGAAAATAAGTTAATACCATATAAAATCTAGTTTGCGAACAGACTAGGTAAATGTTTCGTGGTTTGCTTGTTTTTAATTAATGTGAGAAACTATATTTATTTATGGCACCTTTTTCGAACGTTTCTACTGATTTTTATTCTATTGATTTTTTTCTATTGATACGAGGTTAGTGCCTTTACGAAATTTTAGCAAGAAAATATTGTCAGACCATTTCCACATTGTTGAAGGAGTTCCAAAAAGTTGTAAATTATCGGGACATTCGGAGAGAATGGCTTTTTCGAAGAAGACGCTGGAAGTTGAAAGAAATCAAAGACCATATCGCATCTCGAATGCACTCGAACACGGCAGAAAAACGCTGGTAATATTTCCTGCATCGATTCTATCATGCTCCGATCCCCGAGCGAGCAGAATAAAATATCACGGAACACCTCGGCCCGGTTTATCAAACATTTTCCGAAAATCCTAATGGATTTCCGCAATCAAATCCTAATGCATTTTTGCAATCAGCCGAGAGGAAAAGGTAGAACACACTTACGGAAATATCCATTAACGTTCAAGAAGGACGCGATCTAACGGTGTCGCGCGGAGACTGATCGAACGAAAAACTTGGAGCGAGAACTATGATTCAAACGGACTGCTTTTACTCGGTTTCTTCTGTGAGAAAACGTGTGCAGGCACGTGTGTGTGTGTGTGTGTGAATGTTCACCTGTCCCCCGTGGAGCTCCAGTTTGTCAAAGAAAGGAGAACGAAAACATCGCGTTCAGTATATCTCAATTTTCCAGTGGAATTTGTAGTTACATATCCATTATTTGATTCTTTATCATAGAACCAAGACAAACGAAACGGCGAACAGACTTTTTCATCGGAATCTCTTGCTGGAGCATGCGAGAAGAATTAAATTTTGTTGCTCTTACGACAGCATTTTAAAAATAAATACAATACAATGTATTTAGTGTATAAAATATTCTGTGGTAAAAATCGTTCCGAACGATCCTAGTCCTGCAAAGTAATGGTGAACCTGAGAATCCAGGAAAATAGCCGCAAGCGGAATGAAAAGGTAGCATAGTGACGCATCAAATGTATTACCAAAGCTGTAATTCAATGGTACGGGCTGCGGCAAGAGCAGACGAAGAAAATGTACCTTTCTATCAAGAGAGAAAGGAAGCGAGTGGGCTCAGAGTTTCCGAGAAGAAGAGATTATCTTGCTTTATCTTGAAAATCTGTCTTCGCGCTGGAAAATGCTATAAAGCGAATGAAAGGTTCCTCGCTGGGATTCGCGATGCGTGATAGAAAGTAGATCCGCGGAACTGAAAATAAAGCATTCGAACGGAATGCGTGTACAGAGAACCTGTTGTCCGAGGAAATACGCGTTCGATCCACATTCCGGGGTTTTGCGGAGTAAATGGAGGACTGTATGCAAACGTACGCTCGGCCTTCTGCTTAGCAGCGGCGATCCTAAGCTCATTCCTCGCGCGAGCCATTTGTCACTTTCTTCTTCGATGCGCGAAGAACTCGAGGAAAAATTATCATAACTTCCGAACGTGAAGTTTACTACTTCGGTACGTTAGATAATTCCCCCGGTGGAACTTTCCGAACTTTTCCAACTGGTACTCGAGTTTTACACATTGAGCTGGCTCTTTCTAGATGAAATATTCGATACCGATGGCATTAAAAATATTCATGCGGAGATGCATGTTTTACGAGACACTAAAATTCTGCGCTGGATCGATGGCGTTCGTTCAATTAATATTTTATTAAATAATTGAAAGAATATAGATTAAAGCAATTTTGCTGCGTCTGCAAATTTTAATTGAAATTCCAGTATTATCGTAATTAACTTGCTTTATGAACATTTTAAAGACGAAACACAACGAACATTTTCAACAATTTTTGTTTTGTTTTCTCTTTTGAACATTTGTTCAAATTTTACCTTTACTTAACTTCCAAAATAAATTCCACATCTATCCAGCGGGTTTGCAAAGCCTGTTCCGATCAAATTATATTTGTTTACACTCGTTCATTAGAATTTTGAAGCAGAAATGCGAATTTTAAGCTTCTTCCACGTTGGCCAGGGGTTCGTAAGGGTGTGGCTGGCGCAACTGGAGAGTTCCATCAAAATGATAGTAAATTCTTTGATCCGGATGGAGCAGCCTAGCGGCGGCGCTCCTTTCCAGCCGCACCGGGCGTCCTTTATGTCTGAGCTACGTGTATTCCGATCGCTGGGACCCTTTTATGCCTGCGTTGCTAGACGTGGTCGGTTTCAAGCCGCATTTATGGACGCCTTTGATGACTAGTTTGCCGAGTCCTCGGACGCCAACTCGCCGGATGGACATCAGACTTTTCAGAGACACCATAGAGAGAGACAGGCTTAGCCTCGATCAGGATTGTTTCGCCCGCACGCTGATCGCTAAAACCCCCAACTCACCACCCCGTGTCCGGATTTATGAAGACCGGTCTCGTGCGCTTTAGGATCTTGTCCAGCCGGTCGCAGAGGATTAACTGTTTACTTTGAGAAGCTAGGTGAAATGGAACTTCGGAGACGACCGCGTCTCCGTCGCGCTGATCTCGAGTCTCTGCGGATGCTAGAAAGTAGACTCGCGAAAAACTTCTACGGAAACTGCTTCGGCAGCCTTGAGAATTCCTCAACTGCCGTAGTTTCGTGTCTGCCAGCTTTATTTAACTATGAGCCGCCGCTTGGCGCGGAAAACTCCGTCGAACAATTTTCTTTTTTCAAATCGTCGTTGCTTCGTCATAGATAGCTATCTTCAGTCCACAGGGTTTTACTCTTCAAGAACGTGACTCAAGTTCTTTTTAGTCAAAAGACACAGTGATGCAACTTCTCTATTTTCCATTATTTTTTTATAGGACTATATTTAAAGGAAGGAGAGTACTTCCTTGCGCCCAAAACATGTCATATTTGGTATAATTTTAATTAGAAAAATGTCACAAATGTGGTCATCGAAGTCCCATAAAAAAATAATGAATAATAAAGAAGTTGGAAATTGGAATTAGCTATGTTTACATTTCTCGGCGACTGAGGTCTCTCGAGCTCGGCAGTCCTTCTCTACGTTCGGCAAAAGTCAAAGAATATTATCCCTGGCTTCTCAACGTCCCTCGGCATACCCAAAATACTGTAGATTTAGGAACCGACACAAATTCATTAGCAACCAATACGTTGCAATAGCATCGTCGTCCCTAAAGTCTTTGAATTACGAGTGCACCGCATGATCAAAGAAGCAAAGTTGGGAGGAGTGGAGGCAGTCCGCGGTTTCTGCATGCAGAAAGGATCGGAAAACACGGTGAGCCAGGTGGGGCGAGGAGAAGCTACCGCCAGACAAAACCGGCTTGCACTCTCTCCGTCTGTTTACATCTTTCTCCCTCTCTCTCTTGCGTTGGACCGCTTCTCGTGTTCTTGTCTGTGAGATGCAGTCCAGGGTTGGCTGGTCTCTCTCACTCGCCACGCGAGCGTCGAGCGACCGGCTCGATGCACCTGCACCCGTGCTGCACCGTTGCTCATCACCGGTTCCCCTTCTCCTTTCGTGCAGCGGCGACCGGCTTGCGCCTACTCGCGCGCTCAATCTTCTCTCCCCTTCTCTCTTCCTCTTGCGATTCTACCGATCTCACCAGCGATGAGAACGAGCCCGGCTCGAGCACTCCTGGTTCGACCTGTTAACGCGTTCTCCTCGGCGTCAGTCAGACGGACTGAAGTTTCCGTTCACCGGCGTTATCAATATGTAATTAATGGATTTTATGGAAATTTTACAGGGCTTCTTTCATCGCGTACAAGCTCGTTCGATGGGAAACTTTTTTGCTGAGGGGGCGACAATTTTCAAGCGTTTACGAGAAATCCTATCGCGTGAGGGGAATAGTTAGCTACGTTATGGGGGGAACAATTTCAGACTGGGGATCTTTATCTTGTATATAGAAAATGTTTCTTTCCCATAATGGTCCGCAGTCTTGAATCGATTGAATGAACCACAATCGACATTCAATGAAAAATACCAACTTTGTCGTTTTACACTCACCTAGTTTTTTTTTATAAAGAAATTGATAAAATTTTTCTTCTCCATAAAAGTCCGCAGTCTCGAATGAGAATCGATTGAACGAACCACAATCGTCATTGGATGAGGAATAGCATCTTCTACTTCGCAATTGTCAGGATTCAGAAAGACAGTTCGGGAAGAAAGTTCGCAAGGAAAAGGCAGAGTTGAACAAGACTCATTCTCCCGAAAAAATTCGATGATTTCGAGTTTTCGGCTAACGGAGAGAATTTACCGTTTCGAATATGGGAGCTTCGAAAACAGGATAGCTCGGCAAGAAACGTGAAATTCAAGTCGGTGGCTCGAGGGCGTCGGACGGAGAATGCTCGGCAAAAATTTCTCGCGACTTTGTGCGAAGGGGAAGAGCGATGTTCCGCGACAGATTCGTCGCCATCGCTAGCTCGGCGGGGAACTCGTCCGTGGATGGCCCCGGGGCTATCATCCCAATCTCACGCCGCACGAAACAGCCAACTTAACCCATTCGCATATTCCGACGAGCGGAAACGTTCTTGTCCCCTTTGTACCCTTGAACGCGCGAACGAAAGACGCGAAAAGACGTTGCGCGAAGAGAAGAGAGCGAGAAGCCCGGCGCTTTTCCGCGACGGGTCGTCGTCTGGACGTTTCCTTTTTGACAGGCGTGTTACACAGAAATTGCCGGAGTTTCCCGCGGGAAAAAGCGAGGAGAATCATCCGTCGTGCCACAGCCTATCTCTTTACGTTCAAGAGATACGCTCTTCCGAGGGAACAGCTGAATGCTGGTTTAATGATGATAATAGGCGGCGTCGACGCGCCACGTCGTTCACGCTGATCCGCCTGGAATGTCTTTACCTTTTCCACTGATTGATTGGGAACCGTGGATACAAGTACACTCGAAAATGTTTGACGAGTTGCCTGACTCGTCTACCGGACTTGCTTTCTTCTCTGCGGAACGATGCTCCGGATTTTTATCGAGTGCTCCAAGCGCTTCTGTCAAGCCATCACGATGCCCCTCTGAAGATGTCTCTGGAAACATTGCTATCACGGAAATATCAATTAAAACAACCACGAAAATCTCACTAATTTTTATTTTCTGGAAAGGTGAGAAATTATAATTATTCTATGGAGTTTAAAGAATTCGAGACATTGCGCGTTGTTACTTCTCTGGAGGGTAAACTCCTAGCAATTAACACCCTTCCGGTTTTAATCGCAATCAACCCACGATTCCACGGCTGTAACGGAATATTTGCAATGAAACAATTATTAACTGAAGTAACACTTTATCCGGTCGAAAATTCTGCTGCAACGTGCTCCAAACTTTTCTACTATTTTAATTGCGAAATTCTACACTCTGTATACTTCGTGCCGTGGTGTTAGTACCTATTTTCTGTAGCGTTTCAATTATTTTTTCGTGGTTGAAAAGTTTGATATTTTGTTGGTACAAGTATGTTTTAATGAACACATTAATAATGTCCTGTTGTTATGGTAATGTACCGGCATATTCTAAATAATTTATGGAACGGGATTAATATTTCAATAGATGTGTAAATGATGGTGTGCAGATTGGAAATTATGTGGCGAGGATAATACGGAGGATAGCATTATTCATTTACGCTTAGATTTTAGTTAAACCTGTACTTTTTATGTTGTAATTGATGATTTTGAGAAACTAGGAAGACTGGAAACGTTGAACACGACTTGTGGCTCGCGTGACTGTTCATCAGTACACTCATTAAACCTAGTTTTATTAATCGTCGGAATGATATGCTGTCTGCATCCTGTCGATCCTGTTACTTCGCTGATACCTGTTTCATATAGGATATCTAATTCTGATGGCGATTTATTTTAAGCGACTTTATTCCTGTCCATTGTGTATTTATACTTGCCGCGAGAAATTCTCCATTGTGACGAGGCTTTCTCAAGTAGACTGCTTTCTGCAGAGACAAGTATCAGATTCGAATTTCTTAAAAAAAAGAGGCACATACATATATCGAATTGAGTAATCTCCTTCTTTTTCGAAGTGGTTAAAAATGTAATTCCAACTAGAAAGAAAGTATTATTAATAAACTTATATTATATGATAAACTTAATTTTCATAGAGAACAACGGCTCAAAAGAAACAGTGAACGAGTTGTACATACAGTTTTTGACACACAATGTATCCATCGAATCGAAAACCGTGATAAAGCTGGCCGCTTAAAACATGATAGTCTGGGATGAAACATCATGTACGATTCAGAAGTAACGTGCATAAAATTGTACGAGCAAAGCGCTCTCGAGTATTATTAATGTTTACGTTGCATATTAAAAGTAACTGTGATTCGGCGAAACAAGTTTATCCGGTGCGGTGTTTCCACCGTCGAACATCAACGGACAAATGAGAACTGACGGGGAGCAACGGGGAGAAAAGTTCCGCGAAAGTGGCACCGTTATCTGCATTAACAATCTTTCGTTTTTCATAACGTCGTCGGACCTCTCGTACATTTTCATCCTAACGGGGTCTCGTTTCCACCGTATTTTCCGTCATCTGGAAATTAACACTACGCGCGCGTCCATGCAACGAGAGAAAAACGTCCTATATCCCAGAAACGGCAACAACAAGAATAGAGAGAGAAAGAGGAGGAGGAATCGGAAGGAAAAAATATGCGACGACGCGCACGCTGAAAAAAACGAGAAAAATGCACGGAGCACAGAAAAAATAAAATCGTTTACCGGACGGACTGGTTGGCTCGAATAACGAAACAACGGCGGTGCAAAAGATTTTATTTGTCGAAACAAGAGAATTTTCAATGCGCCCTGAAAATTTCTAGCCGGCATCCGCGGTTTTTTTCTCTGCTCCTTTTACCCCATCCTCCCCGATTTCAATTTGGTCCGTTCGAGCCACCCCCGCGAGTGTGTTTATCGCGACGACGACAACAACCGAAAAAAGAGGAACGGAACGCGGGGAGACTAAAAAAAAAAAGGGAAACAGAGATTACACGCGGAGACAAATTCCTGCATATCGTCGGCAAATTAGCCGGAGCGTCCGACAGAGGTACTTGTAATTTATTAAACGCGAGGGAAAGTTTGCGTGACGCGTTTTCGCGAGTCTTTAGCCGGCCGACGAATGTTTGCGAAGCGGCGATGAAGCGCGAAATGTGAACGACCGAGTTACGTGTGTCGGCGAATTTTTTTGCCACTGGGAAACAAACGTCGATGGGAAATCTCGTTGCTGATGAGATGCGGTTGATAACGGGACCGACCAATATTGTCCTTCCTTTTAATTAAATCGTTTCGCGAATTCATTCGAACTTTCATTAATGGCAGCTCGGATTGACCATCGCCTAACCCAGACCCTGAAATATTTTATGAAACTCGACAGTGTAATGTATATTTTACTTTGATTCCCCTCAGGGTTACAATTCTTTCCTTATATCCTTAATACTACCTTACTCTAACTTAATTTAATTTTAACTATCATTTACAAGTAACACTAAAAGCATTAAAATATAAAGAACGAGAGAAACATATTTACAGAAGCTTATAACTAACTTGACAGTGTAATAATTATATTTTTGTATAATTCCTACAGTGTAATAATTATTGTGTAATTCTTACAGTGTAATAATTTGTCGATTATCATGGATTTAACGTGATTTTAAACAGCTGGCAGCTAAACGGGAGAATTTTTATTTCGCATATGGAGATCCGCAGCGTGACTATTTCGTTGCATAAAAGTGTCCCGTGCAGTATTAATTTTTCAGTTTGCAAACACACGAGCGCCTAAGCCGGTCGCTGCAACAACAGTCTCTCCCACATTCGTAATATGTGAGTTTCGAAGTTGCCGGTCGTATATCGCTCGAATTAGTTGCCCCCATGTTTCTGGTGTACCATAGCTGTAAATCCTAGGCTAACTTTGTGTCGGCAAGGCCAATACCCCGTTCTCTCCTTGCCATAGCACGGTTAGGTTAGCGGAACACGACTTGTACAGGATGAATCATGCAGAGAGAGAGAGAGCCAGTCTGAATACTGCAACAACGCTTATTTTCTTATGGACTTCCGTCTCCGTGCAATGAAGCACCGACCACTACGAAACGCTCTTCACAATTTTTTCTCCACATTGAAACTATGCTCTACTTCTCCCCGTAAAACGATTTTCTTGTTCGACCATCGTACACGGCATACAGGGTGTCCCGCAAAAGTGGGTTTTAAAAGCTTCCCTTCGCCGCTCGTTACACGTCGAGCAAAGAATGACTAATTTCAATATATATTATCATCCAACAAGTTCGCCTCGCTGTTTCGCTTTTTACCTTGTTGCAAATGATTCAGCTGCAAGGGAAATTGTTTTCACATTTCTAATGGGACGCTAATAAGCTCGTTTCCTTCCACCCCTCCGGGGCTTGACAGTATCTTATAATGAGATGTCGGGTTTTCGTAATCTCTACACGGGACTGTACCTGTTTGCTTTACATCGGCGGACGCGAGGAAATATTTGCGGAACGGTTTTTTAAATATTGTCCGTCCGGTTGGCCTCGTTTCTGCACAATTACACGTATGAATATCACTCCGTATTGTTTATTCAAGCCGGAGATAGCGTTTTAATAAAAAATAAATATTTATTCGTACGAACGAGATCTTCGCTCTCTGCGAGTAATGGTATTAGCATATCCTTTGCGCTCGCTCAAACAAAAAGTTCGCGGTAATCGGTGAACAGTTCTGAACGTTCAATTTCGTCCGGAACGATTCAAGATCAAATTCCACGGAAAACAATTTTAGTACCGTTCGAAACCGCTCGATCGCATCCGCACGATCTTACCCCGTACATTTCTACCGTTACAAACAACGAATAAAACCGTTTAACCAGGTTCTAATGAGATTTTTTCTCGAGCCGTGATCGCCGTTGATTCGGTGTTTCTTTGCCAGGCTAATTCACCACGGAAAAAAGATTCAACTAAACGACGCTTGATCGCGATTACTTTCGAAGAGCGTTACCTTTTTCGCACTTCTCAGCAGGAATGTTCTCGAATGGTGAAAACGCACGGCGCTCGCTGGGTTCGCGAATCTCGCGCGAATAGGTCGAAACTTTAAATACCATTTCGCTCGGGTTGCGTTCTCGGCAACAGGAAATTATTATGCTAGACACTAGGCACGTATACCAGTTGAGCAGGTATATTTATCGAGCTAGGAATCCATTCACGTGCATGCATGGATCCCGTTACGATCAATCTAGATCCCGCGCAAAACACGCGCGCGCTCTTCGCGAAATTTTGCCGCGACGATTCTATCCGCGAGTTCGATCGATCGGACGCGGCCGCGATCGTGTTAACAATCGAGCTGCGCATAGAGGATGCACTCGCGAATAATCCGCGCGAATTTCATTATCGCCTCTTTCATCCTCTGCCATGAACGAGTCATTAACGGGAAATTATTCGATCGTGATCATTGTCGGCGAATTGCGTTTTATTACCACCAATTGCGTTTTTCAGTTTTTACCATACGCTTTGTCGGTTTTTCGACTTGCTGGTCTTCCGCGCCGGATTTGATGCGTTTATGACATGTTTTAAGAACCAGCTGAGCCGACAGACCTGTACAAATTTCTATAAATTTGTTTCTGATCGTTTTATGATATAACTGGAGGATGTTGGTAATGTCGATAATGCAAACAGACGTCGATAATATAAATTCCTATTGAAATATTAATCAAAAGCTGCGATGTTCGTTTCTTTTTTTGTTGTATTGAAATATGATTCACAAATAGCACTTATATTTTTTCCCGAATTTTCTATTTTGAGAATATTTAAAAAATAAATTAGTCGGATCGGTGCTGACGGTCTCAACAACATTTAATTTTTGTGTTTCCTTACTTATGTTTATTTATTTTTATGTTATAGCAATAAAAAAATAGTTAATCAACCCTGAAACCTTAACTGCAGAGTATATCATAGTAAATTAAAAATGTGTTTCCTTATAATTTCGTAAAATATTTTTCCCTTAAATAAAACACAAAAACTGACCTTCTTTTTCATTCCAATTAAAAAAACTCATGCAGTGATGGGTTTAAGTAACTTATTCAAAATAGTATGAAAGTCGAGCAGAACATTATCGCAATCCGATTGTCCGTAATGACAACCATGTTGATTACAAAACACCCTGGCGTTCCTGTGGTCATTTTTGCACGATGCCAGTTCTACTTGATAAAGTAGCATCATCCGGTCGGTTGAAGAGAGGTTTCGAATCGCATGGTTCAAGAGTCAGTGCGTGTTCTTGCCTCGTATCGCGGTTTCGAAAATAATCGTCGATGCAGGTAGCAATCTGAAAATTCTTCCTCCGGTCATAAAGAAAACCGTCAATTTCCGATTCCATGAAAGAAGAGACGCGGCGAAGAAACTGCACGAATTTCTTCAATAGTTGGAACGGAGAAAAGAACTCCATTGAATTACACGCTTGTTACAATTAACTCAAAGACGTATATCCCGGCTTGGGGGAAACAATTTGCGAAAGCTGGAATTGAACGGTAGCCTAATCCGCGTTCCCCTGTAATCTACCAATTAAAAGAAGGAGCAGAAACCAGTTCCGACGATTAATTTTAAACTTATATTTGCCTACGAGTTTGCTCAGTTTACCATTTAATAATTATCAAATATAATATATTACGATATAAAATATTATTTGTAGCTCCTGCTAAGCTTTTATTACTACTCCTTGAAGCAATCAAATTGATCGTTGACCAATCGCACGTTTATTCGTTTCGGATGATTAACGCCGCGAAAAGTAAAACCATAAAATTGACCGTCGTTTAAGTGGCAATATTCAATAGTAATCGCGGTTTGAGAATGCTGTCTTCTACGCGCTATAATGCTCGCGACTGTTATGGCTGCCATATAGAAAGACAGCAAAGTTCCTGCTCACAAATGATGCTAGCCATTAAGCCGGATTACGTTCATGTAAATTTACTGCCTGATAGAAACGCTAAACTCGACACTGGTTTATTCCTATCAATTTTAAAAAATCAATTTTTAATAAATCTTTTAAAAATTTCATTTAGTGGTTAGCTTATCGATGACCTGTGAGTAAATGGTAAATTTTATCGCTGCGGATAGAAATAAAAGTATAGTGACAGTTCGATGTCGCTCGGAGTTCTTCGAAAGGTTTTTCATTTTCTGTATAGAGAAACGTGTTGGTTGCCAATTTCTCTGTCGAAGGCCACTTTCTTCAGGCTCTACATCAACTTCAGGCCACGGTGGTTACCGCTATATAGAAGACGAGAGATAATGTATCGAAGTGGTAGAACGATATAGTGGGGATGGCTCCTTAGTGCTCTTCAGAGACCAATTGGTTTCCTTCCACCTATGGTCCCGCGTGGGCGAACGCGACTTCAGATAGCATGATCGCAGCTCTCTGTACACGCAAACACAGAAAAGGAAACACGGTTTTCCGAATTACATTAAAAAATGTAATGTAACGTTTTCTTTCAATTTTTCTTGCCACTTTACACGAGACGCGTCATTGAATTACATTAGGTTCGTTGCATTGAACACATTAAGAGAGAAATTTATTATTTAATGTATTGAAATTCCAATTCAAAATAAAATAAAAACTATCACCAAAACGTACTAGAACTTTTAAATCTAATAAAATGCAGTATTTAGCAGAAATTACGAGCAGATGGATTTGTCAAAAAAATTGGCGAGCGTAAAAAACGGTTTCGAAGTAAAGTTAGCCGGTGTCGCAAGCGAGCGGGCGGGGGTTTTTCCATCGTTATCATATAAAACGAAAACACAAATCCCTCGACTCGATTATCGAAGTCGTCGTTGCGGTTTAGTGTCCCGTTGTATTGCAAATATCGAATATCCGTGCATCGGCCGTGGACAAATTTATTCGAGTACGTGCCGTTCACGGGTCGATGCTCGACAGGTGGTATTTTTGAACGGACTTGGATCCTCGACGACCTATAATGTATCTTCCAGTGGGTACACACGGAATTTAGCTGAAAAGAGATCCTCGAGAGAGTGGTCTCTCACGAACGGCCACACAGCTTTTATATCCCTGATGGACGGTCATTCAAGGGAAAACCGATTTCGCCTTTAAGAGGTCGCCCGCCTCTAATTGGCGAATCCCTGGGAAACAATTAGGCCCTCCGCGATTTCGATCGAACCGATTCGACACGAGTTTTCCACACGTATCTCTCTCCTGACAAACGAACCTAACGACTACGATAAGTGTGTAAGCAATTATTAGATTAATCGCTTTAAAATACTGTTTTATATATATTTTTCTGCGCGCGACTCATTTCACGGTGCAATTATCGGCCCCCCAGATAATGCAATCGACTTTTCATTCGGCGACGTTCGATTGATCGACGTTTCCGTTGACCGACGTTCGAACAATCGACATTCTACTGTAATTGAGGAAATTTTATTTGGGTAGAATCGACGCTGAAACTGCACGGCTCGTTCAGCGCGATAAATCGATTCGGACGAGGGATTAGACGATATCGGATAAAATGATATACCTAATCTCTGGTAACGTTTGATCGAACTCAAGTTAGATATAGAAGTTGCAAGGAAATTATTAACAAAAGCAAAAAGTAATGAGAATCTAAAATCGTTGCCGGTGATTTTCCATGGAGTTTCGGTATTCGATGAATCGTGTAAAATGAATTTGATTTGATTCCAAACCGCGGACGACGGTCGAAGAGGCATTCGATCGTTCAATTATACGAAGGCTTTACGAGTGGTCGGATTTTTAGGGGTTGTTAAATTTCTCGAAGGACGCGGCGCATATATTACGTAAAACGTAAACATTTTATGAAACGAACGCTGCAGAAAGTTACGATCTCGGAAGTGTCAATATCAGAAATTTATCTTCGCGGCAAGCTGCGGGATCTATTTCACGTTTTTCCGACACTTAAAAATTTAAGGTCGGCGTTCGCGCTTCGCAGCGGCGAGATTTCGAGAAGCTTTTCCTCCGCGAACGATTGAAATAAACGTTCCCGACACCGAGGAAGCTAATCGGCTGGAATCGAGCACCGCGACTGCTCCGTCAATAAAAATTCTCTTGCGTACATTGTATAATATTCGCGATTAAATCGGCGCACGTTTAACGGCGAACACGTTGGACCTGTACGATAAATCACTTTTTACCTCGAGCATGAATAACAACTGCGCCATTAAAATATTGTTGCTCCGCATTATGCAGACTCGTCGAACGAGGATGAAAGAGAGCGGGAGACAAGAAACCGTCTTTCTTCCCGGGAAGGTCGCAATTTTATTGGCTGTCGTTGCGCAGACCGAAAAATATGAATTTGCATGAGTGGCAGTGTGGTTGCAGTCGACTGGTGCAGCTGCAGTCGCCAGTCCCGGATTGCAAATGCGATCGTTGGGTTTAATCAATTTTTATTGAGTGTTAGGAGAGGTTCAGGTGGAAATTGCACAGTTTGCGAGTAAAAACGAAGTAGGGTTGTCTGTCTCGCTGAGGCATCCGAGCAAGAAGCCTCCCGGTCCGAGTGAAGGAGTCCTCTATTGGCTCCTCGTCCTCTCTTCTCTCTCTCTGTCTCTCTTCCAACGTCCTTTTGCTATGTACAGGGACGACGGATAGAGTACGGTTCCTGTTCGTTAACTGGCGGCAGAATCCACTCGACTTAATCGATCCTTTCTCTCTTGGACGAGCTATATCTTCCTCCCTTTGTTCTGAAAATGGAAGCCAGCTAGCCGCACACCTCCGCGTATCCGAAGGTTCCCGTCGGGAAACGTTCATCAACGCTCGCTAGCATTTACAGGTAATAGTACATGATATTGGCTGTCATGGAAATTCCACGGGGTCCGCGCTGTCTCTCGATCGAGAATCGATGGGCGAGGGGGGACGCTTTCTCGCGTCGCCGGAACTATTGTGCACTTCTCGTTTGCCTTCTCTCTTTGCGACTACGACCGGGACGTTAATTTGTGGTCGTTCCGACCGGGGGCCGATCGATGGCCCCTTCTTCGCCTACGAAAACTGCATCCGATCTGCATAAGACCCGCAGACGATCTCCCGCTCTCAAAGACGTATTCACAAATTTTTTGAAATTTTCTTCCGGAAAACTACTACACTTCTCGCATCAGTATTTTCCATTAATTAAACCTGTGTTCACGTTCTTTTGATTAAATACTAGCGGCGATCTAAGTGGCTTCAACGTGGCAAATCATAATTTGCATGGTACAGCAATTCGAAAGTTTGTTCAGCTGTGAGGAATCAACGCGATGCTTCTAAAAATGCATTTCTCTTTTTATTAACTAATCCACAGTCAGGTTGTTGAAGTTCGGTCGAACAGGCAAAGCCTAGCTTTTCAACTCGATGCATATGGCATCGACATCGACAAAATTAACTTTATCGTATTTTGTCATCCGACCATAGAAACGTAAGGGTTCCTTTTATGGGGTTTCAAGATTTTTTATCTAGTCCGATTAGCAACGATTTGCGAAACGTTTTTCAAAGAGGTTCTTGTTACGGATGAGTAGCTTTGATAAATATATGCGTCTATAGCTTATAATCCGTTTTTCTTGTACAAGTTTCAAGCGGTTTTAGTAACTTCGATGGCCTACATACGCTGTCATTAGTAGCCACTCTGAACCATTCATCAAAAATATAGTTATGGAGACTCGGTTTGCTCTAGCTCATGGCGACACTCTTAAAGTTTCGACACAGAACCGCACCCACGCTTTTAAAACTTTTGGCAATCGTGTTTTCGAAGCAGCGCTCCTCTGAAACCTCAGATGCACCGCACAGGTTTTTTTTAATGTGATTTTTGAATGATATCTTGTGCATTTTTGATATCTTTATTATACTCGATTGCTATTGATGTCAGAATTTCACTGGAGGTTTACAAGCCGCGATGAACATGTAGTAAACGTTATAGTCGATACATTTTTGGTATCTTTTTTGTTCCTCCTTACAACCCCAGATATTACTGGCTAATTATTTCGAAGGCTGTCCGAATTTCGTGCATAATAACAGTATTCGTAGTATCGTAGCGAGAGTAGTGGGTTTCCAGGTGTCTATCAGCGAGCTGGTCCAATTCGCTCGGAGTCGATAGTGTTTGTGATAAGGTCCTGCGATCACTAAACGCCCTAACTCTGCACGCCTGTGTCCTCCAGCTCCGGGACATCCTGTACAATATCAGCCGGTGAATCGCGGTATTATCTATCGATAAATCTCATTAACACCGATCCGCTTAATTACAGATCGGCCGGTGCTCGTGGATCGGCATCGACGCGACGTGCAATCGGTGTCGCCGCCAATACGATCGTCTACTTTGCATTTTAACTATCCCACGGCGCTGTGCGTCGTCTACATCTACCCATGGCGCGCCGCTGCCATCGGATGAATGGCAGAGAACGGCGACACGTGTTACGCATCGGTGAAACTGGATTTCTAACCGCGCGGAGAAAGAACTTCGTGGAAAGCTATTAATGAGCGCGGATCTGAATCGTCGAACCGGGAGGACAGGGAAACCGGATTATAAGTTTGCCCCGTTAATTCGCTCTAGCCCCCTCCCAACCCTTCGTTTCAACTTTTCTTTTTAGTCTTCCATTTCTTTTCTTCTTCTTTTTTTTTGCTTGTCCGTTTACACCACAGACGGCCGAGAAAAACGCGACATCCGACGACAGCACTCACGGCGAACTGGTTCGCCTGGATTTTTCACCGGAAATAATTACCGTTCTGACCGCTCTACAATTTCTCTGACTACTCAATGATAATTGATAAACGCGCTTTTACAGTAAATCTGCCCTCCCCTCTGAAAGTTACGCGCTGATCCCCGCGATTAAGCTGTCCGGATGCACCGAGGAAACTCCTGTTTATTGTAATTTCCAATTTATGGTGCTTCGTCTCGATACGCTTCAGCAGTGCCGATTAGGAGAGTTTCTCATCTATTTTGTACTTCATTTAAAAATCTCAAAGCGACCCTCCTATCTCGATAGAAAAGCAGCGTAATGCAAAACAAAGATTGGAACACCCTCCAACAGACTTACCTCTGCTCCTTTTAATTACCTCCAAATTTTCAACTTCTTTATTTTCCATTATTTTTTATGGGACTTCGATGATCATATTTCTGGCATTTTTCTCATTAAAATCATACCAAGTATGATATAATACCGATGATATTTACTTGTGTAATAGACAATTAAAGTTTCGGGCGCATGGAAGCCTTTCCCATACGCTATCCTTTCTCGTGCCCGAAACTTTAATTGTCTATTACACAAGTAAATATCATCGGAATTATATCATATTTGGTACGATTTTTAAATACTGTACAGCGATTTTAATTGGCAAAATTAAATATTTCCAGGAACAAATGTGTGTGTATATTGTGTGGTTACAGTACTGCGTTTTGACTCGTTTGACTATAATTGTGTAAATTAAGGAATCGTGTACAGCACAAAAGCGCACGAATGAAGATAAATAGAAATTTTGAAAGAGCCGGCTCACGAACCAACGACAACTCGTAGTGTCGGAATAATTCTTGATTGTTTCGGTTTTTCTTTTTCAAGTCGGACAGTATTAATTAATTTAGGTTAAACGGGGAACGCGAGCAATTTCGAAAGTCCCAATCTTTACACAACGACACTCCGTCGAAATGAACGCGTTCGTTGTTTCGTGGGACGGAACTCGTTTGCTAAACTCGTAATAATAACCTTTATACTCCTTTAACAAGTTATTTATAAATGCGTTTCATTCGTTACAAGTTTGTAACCGCGTGTAAATGCATGGTTGTAACGATTTTCGCGCCGGGACCGTCAAGTTTTCTGCTCGAATTACCGTGTCGCATGAAAATTAAAGAAATCTCGGATAAAATGTTCAAAGACGTTAAAAGATGCCCGTCCAGATTTTTTTTTATTTTAAATACGTGTAACGAACCTCCGCCTGTTCCGCTTTCCAGATTTCCTCGGCGAACTAAATATAAAATGAATAAAATTTTTCGCTTAAAAAATTGAACCGCACATTTCAACGAGCCTGGCGATTATACGTATTTTTTTATATCCATTTAAGCATCAGTTATCGCCGCATTACACCATGGCAACATCAAAGCGAAACAAGCGAAATCAACCTCTACAAAAGCGATTGCTGGATTTCAGGAAAACTCAATGGTCACGGTGGAAAGAGGAACCGCAAAATTGCGGAATAAAATTTTATTTTCCGCAATAGTGGCTTCTGTAGATTAAAAATAATGTGGAGGAAGGATAAAATTTTGCGTAACACTTTCCCCTATTATTTTAACAGAGTAATATTTTCCACGTTTCCTTTACAACGGGAAGCGTAATAGCCGGAGCTTTCGTCTACATTAACACGTTCAACGTCCCGTCACCTAACCATGGGTGACGACTATGTTTATAAGTGGGTGACACTTTTCTTCGTGCAATTAAAACAAGATTTTCGGGGTTGTTTATATATTAATATTATTTATAATACAATACAATTATGACGAATACATGAGATAAAGTAATAATTTATATAAAATATACTTTTACTAACAAACGAGAAATACTAACCAATAAAAATGAAAATTGTTGTGTTTGCTACAAAAATCCAATCCGTAGATACCACAGTTGCCCATCGATAACCTAGTCTGGCAACCTAGCGGCGGCCATTAAAGCAGAAGAACAGCTTCGTGAATGGATCCGCGGAGAAAGAATAAATAAAATATTATCGGATTATCCTACGTGCAGTTCCTCGCGTAGCACCAAGAAGACCCGCGAACCCGAAGAATCGTTCCATTGATGGGGAACGTGTTGGTAACAGGCTTGTCGCCAGCTGATATTTTAATCAATCTCTCGGCGTGGGGAACATGTGTAGGTCGGTTTCCGTCGGACGTTACCAGCACGTTTATACGTCTTCCATCCTGTGCGCGAAGGAAAAGGTTGTAAAAGGAAAAACGAGGGTACCCGGGCGCCAGGAATCAGTGCCGAGGAGAGGGCAGCAGGTAGACCTTGCAGACCATCAGCGTTTTCCAATTAGACCGGACTCGATCGATTATTATGCCCGGCGGAGAGCACCGGGGACTTGTTCTGTTCGTGGACGATCCGAGAAAGAGAGAGAGGGGGTTGAACGGGGGGCTGAAGACAAGAAGAGAGGGGGAGGGACAGGACGTAACGGAGACGATCCACATTCAGATGCTTTCCCACAGTGTCCGGTAGGCCAAAACAAGCCTGCCACCGCCTTCTGCTTCACCCTCCCACCCCTCGCCACACTGCTCGCTTCTTTTATCTTGCTTTCTACCTCCGGTTAGCAGCGTCCCGAGGCTTCTTCGTCTTGTTCCCTTTATCCTTCGGCATCGAGTACTCCACGATGCCCCCTCTACTCTCAGCTGGTTCCCCAGTTCCACTACACTTTTTGCTTTGCGATGCTGGAAGCGTGGCGGCTCGCTTCTCCCACCATACCGCCACGTGGCTCCAGCTGGAATGCGTCTTTGGAGAACGGACGGACACGTTCCTCCACCCCCTTCCACCTCCTCCGGATCACCCCCTTGGCTGATGACTTCATTCCTACCGTTTTCGAGCGGGGGAGATCACTTCAACCTGCTGTGTTTGGCTTCGGTCCACCCCTTGCGCGAGTCCGTTGCGTAAGTTTCTTAGAAATTCAATGCAATTATTGTAATGGATTGTTTATAATTTCTTTCTTCTTCAAACTGTTTAAAAAGACTATACTTGCTGACTCCGGAGACACGTTCAAATTATTTTCTCTTGAAAAATGGCCGGTGAAATTCGAACGGATGGAGTATATATTGTTTATATTTCCGGGTGACTGTCGATTCGAACCGGTCCGCGTTTAAGCTCGGAACAAAATCGAAGCAGTTAAGAGAACAATTCGATTCTCCGTAGTCCTAATTCGAGTCGAAAACTAGGACGCACGCCGAAAGTTTAGCTTTAGTCTGTTCCATTCGGCATGACTCCCCTGCACCCCAATCGATTCCAGTCAGTTTTCATGCGCTATAAGTCTCCCCGGTCTCTATATCGTCTTGCATTATGCATAGCACCATTGACATAGCGCTCGAACTTTGCGTAAGATTGCGTTGACCTCCTTCGCTTCGAATTTTCTCTCCTCTCCTTCTTCTTTGTTCTTTTTTTTCGACTGCAAGCCAACTCGCGCCAGACTGCAGTTTTAACTGCGTCCTGACGAAGCCCATTTGCATCGACGACGCTCGATTCGCATAAGGGTGCGCGTATGCGAATAGATTTCTTATTACTTGCGCCTTATAATCGGTGGTTATGGTTATCGGTGTCCATCTTCTGGAAACGATGCTGATATTAAATGTCCTGCAATGAAAAGTGACAGTTATTGTTGATGCGATCGGGTTGCTAATTGCACTCTCCGAGACCACTATTGCGTGCATGGTGTAAGAATGTTTATCGTATTTTGACCATATATTTTTATTGATTTATGCGTTATATATACTTTAATCGATTTGCGCAATACGTAAATGTGCGTGGCGTTTTGGTTTTGTTAAAAGTAAACGAGCAAGAAACGGATAAAGAAGCATTACGCCGTTCTCAGTCTCCTCGTTACAATGGAAAAAATAAATGACTCGGGGCATGTTTATTGATTGTATCGTTTTTAATGCCTGGCTCGATACCATCTTCAGGAAGAGATGAAAATGAAAAGCAACACCTTCGAAAAAATGTAAGACGGTAAACTTAAGTTACCGCATCGTGTAATCCCCGTTGGCACCATGAAATATCATAGACGCGGCAATTTCCAAAGGAATTCAATCTCGCTGCGATAGGTGCTCGAACCACTAATTTTAACAACCAGTTTATTATATCATATACACGAGCGAGCTTTTACGATTACAATAAAATCCAATAAAGGGGCCCGATCATTCGATCTTACGCAGGCATACACGTGTATTATACATGTACATATGCACAGGTATTATGTATTTACATATTATCCTCGTACCACGTAATTCGAAGTGATTGCCAGTCGCAGCAAACTCCTCGTAACAGGTATCGCTCGACAGGTGAGTCGCGAGTGTCGCAAGAAAGTGGCTATATCTCTCGCTGGGAGACCACACGACTCCTCAATCAAATTACAGTTTCACGACTGAGAATTCCAGGAGGCGTCTATTTCTCGCGGACGTACTTACGGAGAAATTTTCATTGATAATTCCAGCACAATATTCCAATCGCAACCGTTCCTAAGGGGCGGGCACCTGAAAATCTAACGACAGACAATCTTATTGAAATTACACCCTTGCAATTTTGCGCGATCGTTGATCTCCTGGTAATCGATTCGAAACTTGATTTTTGTACATCGCTTTTTTCTCGTTACTGTTATCTTCCTCTGTGCACTTCATTCTTCTTCCCGCTTCTTCTGTGTTCGTCAGTGTACTTCGCTTTTCTTATCTCTTCTAATGTAAGTTCGTTTGTGTACTTCAATTGGCTTCTTTTCTGTGGACTTCGATCTTCGTGAGGCTTCTTCTGTGTTCATCTGTGTACTTCGTTCTCCTTCAGGCTTCTTCTGTCTTCATCTGTGTACTTCTTTCTTGTTCAGGCTTCTTCTGTGTTCATCTGTGTACTTCGCTCTTCTTCAGGCTTCTTCTGTGTTCATCTTTGTACTTCGTTCTTCTTCAGGCTGTCTCTTCTAATCTGTTTCTACTTCTTCTTCTTCCTTCCTCGTTCTTCTCCTTTCCTCTCGTTCGATCTCGTTCCTCGAGTCTCGCCGCGTGATTACGTGACTTCCGTGCTTGATCAATACCAACCACAGATTACCGCTCGTAATGCGTCCCTCCAGTATGTAAAACAGCCTCCTCCAGCCCGGGGGGTTAGAGTTTTTTGCACGGATTAAGTTCCCCGCGAAACTTTTCATCCTTTCTCGCGCTCTCTCTCTCGCTCTGACCGGTGTACGAACGGGGTTAAGCGTTATTGCGAACCACCGGCTACCAATTTTCGCTTTACGCGAGCGCGCCGCGCGGAAACGACCAAGAGAAAACACGCTCGCTTATGTCCGTCTCTCGGCGACCCTCTCCACTCGCGTGTCTAACATGCGACTGCAAACAGAAATGCTAGGCTGACTGGCAAGAGCGTAATTCATTGCTCCACGGAGAACCGTGAACCTCGTTTCCATCGGGAGAGAACCTTGCCGATTCGCAACCGGTTTTGATAATATAAGACACGTAACGAGATCATTGCTGCACCGACGATCTCTACCAGACGATTTTATACGAAATTGTGCGCGCACGTCGTGAATAAAATATATTTTATACCATGTAGCTGGAACTTAACGAGGTAATGCATTTAATTGAGCCGCATTTTTCGGATGTTTCCTCGAAAATACATGTTCGATTTGGCGTTGAAATATTTTTTAGTTTTTTTCAGGAATAGAAAGTACGTTCTCGAACAGTATATTCTCGACGCGATTTATCTTTCTTAACGGCATGATTAAATTGGATGTCGAGCCCGAAGTTCCGTACACTTCCGGGGCAATTCAAACATTGACTTTGGATGATCATTTCGTAAAAAGAGCCTGCGCAGCGGAAACGAAAACCGCCATTACGGGGAGGTGGGGGGAGGGGAGTAGGCGAAGTTTCATATCCAAGATGATGAAAATCTCATAAGCGGGCGCGAGAGTTAAGTGCAACAGTTGAAACGAACTTTCTTTTGCCTCGGATCGCGAACTTCCCTCCGTTGCTCCAGTTCGCCGTCTTCGGTCGACTACGGAGCCCCTGAACTCTCCTCAAACTGTTGAATCGGTCGGAATATTTTTCTTCTTCGGAAATACATATGCTCTTTTATACGGACAAGAATTGTTCGACGCTACGGAGGAGAACCGATTCTTCTGACCGCTGAAAAACTCGTAACAACAATCTCAAACTTCACGAGTCAGATAAGTGATGAATATTTTCACGAGTCAGATAAGTGATGAAGATTTTCACGAGTCAAACTAGTGATGAACATTTTCACAGAGTCTAACGAATACGAATGTTATGCATTTCTTTTTAGATGAAACAAAATTTGATTCGTTCGGTAAAGTTTCGATGAAAATGTAAGAAAGAAAAGTGGTCAACAGTGGTCGTGGCGAGCTTAAAATGTACGGTATACGTTGTATCATAGAAAGAGAGAACGGGAGACAGATCGGTGAAAAGGCAGAGTTAAATGTGCGAAGGGGTGTGTTTTGGC
Source organism: Lasioglossum vierecki (assembly GCA_028455595.1). Classification (NCBI taxonomy): domain Eukaryota; kingdom Metazoa; phylum Arthropoda; class Insecta; order Hymenoptera; family Halictidae; genus Lasioglossum; species Lasioglossum vierecki. The sequence continues at coordinate 22,190,510 of CM052343.1, forward strand.
AGTGGCCGTGGCGAGGGCTGAAAAAGGAGGAAGGTAATGGCAGCGACCAGACGCAATCCATGCGTCAAAATATTTCAAAACGTTCGCTGTCGGTGCGGAGCGGTGCTGGAGAATTCAAGCGAAAAACCAAGCCGCGCGCAATTCCCATTTTCCGGGGGCGTTGCGTCAGGCCGTCTGGTGAAACGCGTCGACAATGCTCGAGTACCTTTAATTCCCAGGATCAGAATTAAGTGGAATAAACGTGGAACTAGCGCGGAAGTCGATGAAAGCAACGTGTTAAGTCTTTATAAAATGCGTCCACGACGGGGCAGGTCTGTTGCCCGTTTGTGGGTGGCAAAAGGGGGTGGCTTTGCACGCGTCAAATTAAACCAAACGAGTCCACCCCGGCATACCTGCACAACACACACACACGTGTCCGTTCTCCCTTACCCCTTTTACCAGTTTTTTCCTCCCCCTCCACCCGGCGAGCATCCCCTATCTTTTTTCCTCTCTTTTCGACGCCGGCTACGCTGTTTCATCCTCGTTCTAACTCTCTCTCTAACCCCTCTCTTTTTCTGGGCTTTCGTTTTTCAACCCCCGTATCTTCGCCGTCACACGCAGCCAGCCAACGGCAGACCACCGGCGCGCCTCTCTATGTCGCGTTTAAACGAGATTGCTTTTAATATGCAGTATACTATAATGCTGACTGCACAACCCCCGCCGCCGCTCGGGTTCATTCTCCCTGTAGCCGAAAAGCAATTCTTTCACCGACCCTCTGCTCCACGCCATCGCTCGTCCGCTGAATATAATCTTGCGAATTCCCCTTGTAAATTAACTAGAAACGCGCTAGACATTTCTATAACACCGTGACTCGCAAATAAATATTCAACCGTTCGACTTCTATTTTTCTTACATTATTCGGTTACAGTCGTGATTTGTTGTCAGCAGTTGCATAAACGATAATAATGCTGAAACTCCAGTGTTCTGATCGTACCTTTGCAATTTTTCCTTTGAAAGATGTTGAAAACTCGAACCGAAACGGTTGCGCCGAAAGCATCGTTAAATTGAACGAAAAATTAGTTATCTGTATAGTTCTTCAGGAAATGGAAAATAAAAAAGTTGAAAATTTGGATTAACTAAAAGTGAAAGAATAGTGTCCCTGGCGCATAAATGTCCCTCGACAGACCCATGCTGGGGACTTATATGGATAAAATACTGTATATTCGTAGAATGGAATAAGGCTCGAAGAAATGTTTAATTTGCCAGTTAAAATACCACCGGCTGCAAAGGGCTAACAACGGATATAACCGCGCAAAGACGTCAGACTACGCCTCCGTGTTCGATGAACTTCTACCAGCCGCGATAGAGCTCGCTCGAGCTTTGGGAATTCAAAGTTTGAAATGTTCGACGTACCTCGAACTTGAACTTATTGTCTCGGACTGCTCGAACGTCGGAACTGGTTGAATTTTCAAACAGCCCGAACTCTGAAACAGCTAACACGCTTCTGCGCCGTTTTCGCTGCGCCATGAAACTCGCTTCCGGGACGGAGGACGGGTTCTCTCGTCGGCGGAGATCGGCGGTAGCGAATTTTCAGAAAATTTTACAAAATTAAGTATTCCAAACGTTGCACTACAAAAATCAATTTGTCAAGATTAAGATTTTGAAAATATTTATTATTCGAACAGAGTAAAAATCTTCAAATCTTACAAATCCAAATTATTATTAATTTCCGCTTATTCGGAAAATTCAGATTAAATAAAACCTTTAAAATAGTCATCATAGACTATCAAAAATTTGTATCCATAAACAAATAATCGATAATCAAAACACAAATATATTTTTGCCCACGAAAAGCGGGTTTCCAGAGCAGAAAATAATATTCGGCACGTTCCGCAAGATTGCAACGAAACAAAAGCAGTAGAATTTTGTTTCGCGCAGATGGTCCACCGGTCGAGGATTAAATCGCCATTGTACAGATAATAGCGGCGGACATTCAATTCGTCGTTTACGACGTGGACGGTGGTCCGGATTTTTCGGATGCTTTGAATGCACGGTTTGAAGACGGAACAGGCAGTTTTGGAAAAGTGGATGGCATTGTCGTCGGTGGATAGAACACGACGGAAGGAAACGGAAGTTCGCGGGAGGCGAATAAAAGGAGCAGCGAATATAAATCCAACAAGGGCGCTCGCGCGCGGCCGCGGTCGCGTGGCGTACGTTTAGCATCGTTTATTTCACGCGGAACGGTTCGTAAGTACGGGACAATAGGGTAGCAAGCGATAAAAATTCATACGCGGTTTACCCTTCCGTTGGCCATTATTATTTCATGTCATTTACCAGGAACACGGTGAAACGCGACGAAGCGAATGTCCTAGCGCGACAAAATTCGTGTATCCTGGTTATGACGTGACCGTTTAACGAGCCCCATAAATTTTTCGCCTGGTTTTTATCGTGATCCGGCTATACTATAATGGCGACCGTTCCTGTCGGCCTCAAACCGTGTTCATCTGTTTCACCGGACCGGCAATCTCTGTGCATTAGGCAACAATCATTACGCCATGCTTTATTAACCTTCAGTTGCTCGTGCTACGCGAACCCACAGAACCGTTTACACGGAACTTTAGATGAGTACAACGTAAACCAATTTTTATTGAATAAAATAACTACTTGTGAACAGACTTGTTAATCGCTTAATCGGATGGAACTTGTACTCTCTTATGAAACTTGAAAATATTGCAGCTTATAGATAAAATAAAATAAAATAAAAATAAATTATTGAAGCTCTTTAGATCCTTAAATGGGTCCATTTCGCTTTACAATTTATTACTACAATAATACAATTTAGTGTTACAATGTTACCGGTGAGACTCGAATGTATAACTTACAATCTATGTATTGAAACAACAAGAACACATTGGAATATACCAGAATGTACTAAAATATACAAGAACATGTTAGAGTATACTAGAATATACTCGAATATGCCAGAATGTACCAGAAAGTACTAAAACATACAAGAACCTGTTAGAATATACTAGAATATGCAGGGATATACCAGAGAAAGAGAAGGAACATCGTCGACGATTTTTCTCAAGCAAACCTGTGACCATATCGAGCACTCGACGCGAAGCTGAGTCACCGGGTTAAAAAAATGGCGACTCCTGAGGAACACAGCGCAGTAGAACTCGTTTCCACGAATGGTCCTCATTGTTTAGCATCCTGCGTTTATTGCCGACGGCCGTTTCACACGTTCGGAAATATATTGCGCAAACCGTCCGTCAGAATATTTGTCCTGGCTGCAATCACTTCGGGGTCAGAGCATTTAGGCAGTCCGGAGTTGGGCGGACAATTACCGCGGCGTCCGTGGCCATCGATGCGTGTCCGCCAATTTTTACGTCGCGGTGAATTTAACAAATTTCCCAGCGACCACGTAATTGTACGTATTTTTCAGATTGCTTGTACGCTTTATTAAACCTCTCCGCCTCTACACTTTTTACTTTCGTATCTGCTTTCCTTCCCCGCGCAACAAAATATCTCGAAATTTCTCGCGCGAACGCAAGATAATTGAACGTTCAAAGCGCGAAAATACGATGCGCGTTTAACTACGGCAATATCGGAAAGCAACAAATTTACAGCGATACGTGTTAGAAACAACGCAGCGGCAACCGCGAAACGACTTTGTTTCAGTTAATTATGCACCGGCTAATTATGCCCGACTTTGCTTACGGCCAGTGATTATGATTTATTAAAAATCCCTTCATTCATACTTTCCCGCACAGTTTCGAACTACCTCCGTGGCTTATTCGTCTCGCGAGAGGAAAGAAATTCTACGCGCAGATGGCTCCGGAAGTTTCTGCTTAGTATAGTAGTATCCGCGAGATTTAAACGCTTCGCGGGGTTATATTATTTACAACGAAGATTTTACATCTTCGTGTCTCGGGACGTGTTTTCTTAACTCTTCTTTACGTTTTACCGCTGCAGATAGAACTTTACTTTTAGAGAGTCTCTTTATTACTGTGACCTTTATTTATTTATTACTTTAACACTGATAAAAATACATATGTATCAGTCTAACGTTTCAATTTTGCTATGATTGCTTTTTTTTATTAATATCTTTATTGGTATTAATAGATCCGAGTGGATGCAGGACACTATACATTTTTTCGTTACGATTCCTGACTAGGCGCCATCTGGTCTAACTAGCTGAACTAAAGTTGCCTCTAGACTTGCTTTAGACTCCGACATCACGAATGGAACATGAGGAAATTGAATGCAATCACAGGCATTCGTTTTTTCACCTTATACGAGCATATTTTCAGCTGCACAAGGGTTCATTTGATAGAGGAAGGTTAACTGCGCCACGCTGTGCCCCATCATACGACTGAAAAATGTCTACTTGTGACAGAAAAATAAGTCCAAAGTAGAGCAAACATCGAGAAAGACACCAGCAGATTCCGATGTATTTTTCTGTCACAAATAGACATTTTTCACTGGTATGATGGGGCACAGCGTGGTGCAGTTAACCTTCCTCTATCAAATGAATCCTTGTGCAGCTCAAAATATGCTTGTATAAAAAACGACAGCCCGCAAACCCATGTTTCGGTACAAAATCTAGTAAGATTCTAGTTACTTTCTAGTTATATTAGACAATTATATTATACAAAGGCTCGATCATTTACAACAACAAATAGCTATTTTTTGTAGGGAGGTTGTTTTTCAGGTTCAAGAACCACGTTAGCTATTAAAATGTTTTAATACGAGGAAAAGAAAGAGGACTCATCGGTAAGGCTATCTAGTGGGACTTATTGTTAGACTTAGATTTTAGACTTTCTAGTTATGCCACGTGCTATCCCTGCCTCATAAGACCCAAAAATTACGGAGATGATAAACGAAATGCATTCGTCAACTGTTTCCCCGAGACTCCTTAAGCTTGGAAAAGATACCGCAGTGAGGTGCTAACACGATATTGTTCGTGGAAAGAAGTGGACCGTTTTCATCGGTGTGACTCTCGGGCCGGTCTCGGGATTCTCAACTTCTGCACGCGCGGAACTCCGGTGCTCGAGGAATCAGGGCATTATCTCTCTATCGGGCGTGCTCTGCGCGGAAGAAACAATTTGAATGGTTGAAGCGGCACTCGGGGAAAGTTAAGCCGGGCACACGGCGCGCGGATAAGGCCTCGAGGTCGATGCCGTAAGCAGCGATGCAACTTCTTCGCCCTAGGTTGCTGACGTCGTCGTGAGTGTCTTCTATTAGTTAGCCGGGGCAACGGCGTAAAGAGGCCACGATAAATGGCCGAGCCGACAAGAGAGCTGGAGAACACGGACAGGAAGGAGGAAGGAGAGAAAGCTTGTATACGTAGTTTGCCTGGGTGTTGCCTGTAGGATTGTGTTTGCGGTTTGTACTTTCGCGGCGTCGGAAATCGCCGCGCACCCTCTCGCAAACCCTGGAATCCCTCCACCGAACGCGGGCTTCTTTGCTCAGGATAGCCGACGGACAATCTGGACGAGCGTTTCAAAGCTTACAGCTCCTAGCTGTCCACCGTGCTCCCTGGCAAGTTAAGCTTCTTCCGCGGTCCACGGGAATTTGGTTAGACTCGGCTTTTTAACAAACTGTTGCGCCCGTCCACCTTGGTTTCACGGTCCTCCGAAGACGATGGCTGATCTCTACCGTTTAAACAGCAATTATTGTTCAGAGGTTACATGTAAATAATTATCTGTGGCCGTAAAAAGTTCTCAGATAAAAAAAATACGAGCGAGTTCGTCAGCTTAGAAATACCTCTTTGTAAAAATTAGTTTGAAAGAATTCTATTTAATTTTTAAAGAGTTACATGGAGGGCTAAATTATTTAAACTTGCCCGCTACCTAACACCCAAAAATTTGAAATAAAATTCATTTAAAATTGAAATTAAAAAAAAAGGATTTCATCAATTTTTTTTTTTATCATTTAGATATGCGAGGACGGTGGAAGAAATATATTTAATATATGTTTAATGATTTTGTTTCATGGGAATTTGGTTAGAGCCCATTAAACATTATTGAAGTCATTCGGAATTGATTGCAGGCTATTCTTCTTTTCCGAGTGCAACGCCAGAGAACGTTTCTACCTGGAACTTCCGTTAGACTATCGATCAGCCGGTTCGGCCCATTTTTACAGGCGTTTCCCTGACAAACAAAGCTGGAAAGTTTCATCAAACGGTTTTGGATAAAATATGCATTGGGGCCAGTTTGCCTCGGCCCGGTCCATCGGAGTGCAGTCCTGCATTTAAACTCGCTGCTGCACCGATTAACTTCGTCCCGGTGGCTGATGAGAATTGTACAATATATTTCGGAGAAAGTTGCCGATCTCGCGTTGCCTAAGAAACTTTGTCTTATTATGCAATGGATGTAGAGACAGGCTAATTAATATGAAAATGCATGTAAGGAATTATAATATTTTCGAAGGTATAAAATATTTAAACAATGTGTGTTGTTATCATCGCACAGGTTCGATCAAAATAAAAAGAAACAAGCAATCTTGTAATTAACAAAATCCCAACATTTCGATAAAATATTTAACTTGAAAAATATTTAATAATTTTCTTATAAAATGGAATATTATTGAGAGGAGGCGTGCCCAAAATTTCATGGTCGAGAAATAAGGAGCACCCTAGTGCGTACACAGGACTGATTCTTCAAAGAAGCGAGTAGAATGAAACTCGCGTAGGCGAGCGTACACCATTACAGCCTCGAAATTCGATCAGTAAATCCTTGGTGATGGGTGCGAGAGCGCGGCCAGACCCGAGCATCGATCCGTCTAAGTGCATCACCTGATTCGATACCGAATGTTCCCATTTCTAAGACATCTGCTGGGCTGAGGCGTCGTCGGCTGAGCCCTGCAATATCGAGGCCTTGTTCCCTTGGTTCCATGTGTACTCCGTCGAATGCCGAGATTAATGCGCGCATACCATTTACGTTGGCAAGATCCGATCGTGGAATCGGAAGCCAGGGTCAACCGTAACTTTAATCGTGATTCGAAGACGTTCAAATCACCCTGCAATTCATTATCTCGAATCTTTCATTCTGATAGAGTTAGACGCACAGTTTTTGAGAAATTTGAGTTTGAAAAAAAATATTTTTCGACTTTGAACAAATATTGTGATGTTATTATAAAAATACAATATTATAACTGAACAATATTTGCTCAAACTCGAAAAATATGTTTTTTGTTTTCAAACTCAAATTATTGTTACCTTAAATCGCTTGAACGCAAATCGTTGCATGATCCTGCGCCAATTAAATCCGATCCTGTCACGGCAAACCTGTCTTTGAGAATCTATGGGATCCAAGGGTTCGATTAATTGATATATTTTTCTAAAGAACATTCTAATACATTTATCGGTTTATTATTGACGAGAAGCAGCTGCGTCGAAGACAGCTTTCCTTCGCACAAACCGCATTTGGATAAATGGATGTCCACTTCGATTGCCCCGGCACATTCTTCACGGGACCATTTTTCACAAACTGGACATTGTATCGTGCTCTCCACTACGTCTTCCTTGGAAACGAAACAGAATCATTTTTCAAGTTCGCTGTAAGAAAATTCTGGTCTCTTGGATTTATCGAATTTGATCGAGTCTGCACAGAGACCGAAACAGGATCTTCAATCATGCTGGAATTGATGCAATATTAATTTGGAACGTGTTTTTTTTTTCTCAAACAGTTCCTTCGGGATAATTCTTAGGCGAGGTTCGTTGAGAACAGCATGGGTTCAGCAGAGCCTGAAGCACGACCATCTGGCAGCCAGGTGTCCGATTTTAAGATACGAATCTGAAATGCCTGCGAAGTATTGTTCCTCCGCAACGTTCTTCGTCCGTGTGTACCGCGATCCAAGTTGAAACAATTCCCGGCAAACCGCTTCTCGCTGTGGTATTCGGCCAATTAGTATTTTATGTGCATCTAGGAAAACATGTATGAATCACAGTTTGATATTTCTCCATGCTTCTCGTAGAAGTTTCCAAATACGTTCCTTTAGGAAGGTCACTCCGATTTTGATGAAATTTTAATATGTTATGCAGCAACATATTCTAAACAACATTTTCCTTTCCGAATATATTATTCAACTAGTTAACATTTAATATAATAATCATTTTAAAATGTCATTGGTAGATTCAATTTTTACAAAAATCATCAAGCGAATCTAGAATTTTAGCCAGCAGTTGTAGTAACTAACTAACTTAGTTATCATAGATAAACAGGAAACCGGGTATCTATGTAGGATGAAGTGATGTTGGCAACAGAAAAATGCAACATGAATCGTGCGAGATTCGATGGCGTGCAGCGACCGGAAAAAATCTAGGTGATGAGAGGTGATTCTCGACGATCGTGAAAAAATAAAAGAAAGGGTTGGACGGAAGAACGACCGCGCTCCGTCAACGAGACAATGGCTGGCCGTCGATCGGACGAATATCCTTCCGGAGGCGGCCTATCAAACGCGCATTGCGTGATCGCCGGTGAAAGGGCACGGGAACGTGTAGCACTTCATCTAGTATGCCACGCACGCTATGCTTTTGCCCGTGTTCTTTGCCCTAGTGCCCGATGTGTGCGTTCTATTAACAGCTCGCAGCGTTTTGGCACGCTGGTAATTCCGGAATGGAATGGTCCTTGCGGCTTCTAACTCTGTTTAGAGCCAACCTTGTTCCCGGCGAGTGCCTGTTTCTGTAATCCGAATGGCGATTCGTGTCTGCTTGCTTTTCAAGAATTTATTCCAGTGTGAAAAATACAATCAAGATAGTTTTCAAAGTCGTGTTACAAGACTGCAGATGTATATTTAGAAGTTGCAATTTTTGTGTCCGAATATTAATTTATTAACCCCTTTGTCCCTACAATATCGTGTCTGATAAGAATACCATTATCTTTAAATCAAAATTAAATTCCATTTTGGTTTTGTTAATGTGCAGCTGTTCGAGAAAAATACAAAAAAGGTCTAATCAAACAGATAACATGTTATATTTTTGTGGTTATGGCCTTTTTAAATGTGAGATAAATCAAAATCGTCTAGTTATAACGTTTGGGAGTTATGCAGTATACTTAGGAACATTCACTTTAGAATAATATTGGAAGGCTCGGAAAATTGGCCAGCGGTATCCATCAATGGTGGCGCTATCTCTCACTAAACCATCAAAAACCTTTTCCCCCTGGAAAGTTCCCTCTATATCGAAGCTCCTCTAGCTTCCACAGTTATTAACATACGAGAGGTCTTCGTGCCAAGTCCATTCCTCGGTCGATTCTAAGGTTTCGGTCGTCCCGAAATCTATGTGACCATTACCGATCTCCCCTAAACTCATTTCGCCGGTGCCAACTGAGTTCCCTCGGCCGATTTATAGTATAATACACGTAACATGCTAGCGCGCCAACAATCCCGATTTTTCAGGGGAAAGGGAAGCGTAAGATTAAGCTGCAGTTAGGCGGATTGTGCCTGGATTCCTCGATCTACGACGGTGCACTAAAAATATTTATTACAACCGTGTGAATTTCAAATAAGCTAACTTTGCCCGAAGTGCTTCTAGGTTTATGGACAAATATCCGCTGCACTTTATTGGTGTGGATTGTATACTTATTTAGGGAGAAGATATATATTCATACCGCGTCCTTCGAATCCGTTATGGCTTTTATTCGGTGCAGGGTAAACCGGAAATGTTATTCTCATACATTTATATCTAAATTTTCATTTAACATTCCACCATTATATTTAATCTAAATTCAAATTCAACTTTCAACCATTATATTTCAATCTGAATTCAAATTCAACTTTCAACCATTATATATATATTTAAACATAAATTCAATGTGGTCTAAAGTCAAGATTTGTTAAAAATGAGTTCATCAGTCGTGTCACATTAATTCAAACTAAACGAATATATTCATATAAATTATATTATTCAATCAAGAAACACATAACTCAGGCCACTTTTACAATTACGTCGCACACATATATTTGCAACATTGCTGCAACGAAGTCAACGGACAATGCGAATAACTTCAGCTTGATCGTCCATTACCATAGAAATGGTTGAAGTAAGTGGCACGTTTACGTAGATACATATCTCTGACAGTGACAGAGGGTCTATAGAATAATCGTCCCCTTAAGCCAGTGATCATGAGTTAATGACTCGCAAGTGGTGCTATCCAATTAACCCCTCTGAAACGATGAAACGTTCTACGTTACGTAGAACACATCAAACATTCGACAGACCGTTTCAAACAAGATTTCACCGTTTGCGCAAAATATTACAAGCAACCTTCCAGACCAGTTACCTGATATCACCTTGAAACGAAGACGTGCTCGTTGGTTCTTCAAATAACAAAATCACGGTCATGGGGGAGGGGGGGACGCGGAGCAACTACATTGATCCAACAATTCTACGGTCTAACGCAATCATATAACGCGTGGTCGCGGCTGAGCAAACATCAAACACGCTTGAAAATCATTGCCCGGGGCTTGGAGCTGGGGGCTCGTAGAATATCACATATTCCTTCTAAGTTCATAGCGCGAGAGAGCGCTTTCCGTGATGGCCGTTTCCAGTGGCGGGTGGCCACGATTGAAGCTCAAAAGCCTCTTCGTCCGGGTCGGTCCTCTCACATACAGCCTGGTTCCTGGTTTCCTTGGTACAGTTTTCTCGGTGTATCAGACTGGGCGCGAGGGTAGTTTGCCGGGGTAGGTGGGATCTGTCCCGGGGTTCTGGCTTCAACTCTGTCGAGGCTGGCTAGACAAGAGAACCTATGCCCTGTTGAACAGAGAGTTCTCTCGCCGGAACCGTCGTCCTGGCCGTCCACGAAATGCGACTTCGTTGTCGTTTAGACCTTAGACCACATACAGGGTGAGCCAGAACAAACAGAACACCTAAATATCTTTTTCACTGTTTTCATTCTATTATTTTCATTATGGAACGTATTCGATTTTGTTCAATTTTACAATTTAGCTAACAATAAGTTCTGGGTCCTCCTCGTTGAATAAACTCTATATATAGAGGTTTCATATATTTTTTTTATTATTTAACGTCGCTTTTTTTAATATTTATGTGAGAATTATTTTGCGATGGGACCTACAGTTTAGAATAAAGGTGTGAATATTTCCAGAGGTCGTGGAACAATCAACAGATTTCCATTCGACGTAGCAGCATATTCTCCATCATTTATTATCCACCAATTTGAATTATGTTGCGACACGAGTTGTGGGGCATACACCGTTAAGCCTGGAACACAGTGACCTATGCATATCGTATACCTATGTCGGGTCTATAAGTATACATGTATGGTCTAAGGTTTAGACGCGTTATAAACGTGTAGAATCCATTCCTCGCCGTTGAGGCGGCAGCCATTGTTGGACACGGAAGATCAAACGGTGGAATTTTCCCCGGAGGTATGCGATGCTTTAGCAGGGGCGGCGAGGGCGCGCCGTTGGGGTGGCTAGAAAGGAGATACAAACAGCAAAGTTCCTTTCACCGCAGTCTGCCACCTGTCCTTGTCTCCACCTGCGATATAAAAAGCACATTTCTTTTCCAGGTCGATGCATTCCACTTGCGTTTCTCTACGCCGTCCCCCACCCCCTTCGATGATGTCCTAGTGTTTGTCTCTAACGGTCTCTTTCTCCTACCACGATCCTACAACCCCTCCACCGTACCCCCACATTGGTTCCCTACACCCTACCGAGATCCACTGTCTCGCACTTTGCCAAAGCCTGCTTTGCATTGCTCGTCCGTGTCAACGACGCGTTCGACTCTGTGTGTACAACACGCCAGACGAAAAGCACCGCGCCAGTGCGGTTTCCAACGGCGACTTGGAATTTTAATTTGATTCTGGCTAGTTCGCTACCAATCCTCTTTCTCCGTCTCTGTCTCTCCGGTTTGGTATGTCTATACCTTTCGGTCGGTCGGTCGTTCTCTCTGTGTTTCTCTGCTCTTCACCGTGACTAAAAGTTTTTCCGAGTAATGAAGCACTGAGGGCTGCTTTCTGGATACGGGTTCGCCCGCGCTCTCTCTCTCTCTCTCTCTTCTCTCTGAAGCTTGCGCCATGCGACGACACGTTCGCTAGGACGATGCGAGAGCAAATGGAGGATGCTGATGCCAAGTGGGTGGTTTTAGGATGTCTGGGTTTTCTCGTCTCTTCGCTCGCAGCTCTTCGGCTTCCCTGCGCCGGTAATTTGTCTTCCTGAAGTGGCCCTCTGGTCTGTCGGACCTTCTCTCCGCGACCAAGTTCACCGTGAATTTCGCATTATCCGCTCGAGGTTTTCGGGGTTGATCAACTACTTGTTTGTTGTTGATCGAAAAATACGCTTTAACCCTTTTCTGCAGCACTTTTTTAATGGGGAGGAAAAATTGAAAGAAGCTCAGTTTTTGTGTTTTATTTAAGCGAAAAATATTTTAAAAAATTAAAACATTTTCGCAAAAAAAATTAAAGTAAGCATGTTCCTGATTGACACTCCGTATTATCAATTCGAGTTTTTCTACTTATTTATTGCTGATCGGAAAATACATTTTAACTTTAATTTAAGGAAAAAATATTTAAAAGAAATTAAAATAACATTTTTAGTAAAATAAAAATAAGTAAACATAGTAAGGAAACACATTTTTAGTTTACTATGATACACTCTGCAGCGAAGAGGTTCCTGATTGACACTCCTCGATAATTTGGTGTTCGTAAAATTGGATCGCTGGCGTTAGAAGTTGAGTGTTCGGTAAAAGGGACCTCCCTAATCGAAAATTATACTTCGCCGAGGTAACAAGACCCGGTACGTGAAAACAGAGTCGACTGACATGGGAAGGAGTCCGCTAACACAACGTTCGCCACGCGTAATTCGTACGAATGGCTTTTATTAAGTTGAGAAACATTGTTACCGTGCAGGGGAGGGAATTGGAACAACAATCCGCGTGTTCCGCGCTTCTTCCTTGTCCACGTTTCGCGCTGTTACCCCGTTATGAATATAAAGTTTACGGAGCTCGGTTTCGTTTTCGAAAATTTAGGTCACGAATCGAACGACCGGAATCGAGTTACAAGCCATTCAAAGGTATTTTCGTTCGACTTACGACCTACGTAGTTTGCTTTGCTACGCTGCCGCGGCGAAATGGCTGCGAATTCATTGACTTTGTCGACCGTATCAGATTATTTCGTCTGAAACTCTATTTAAACTATTGAGTTGCCGTCTTTGAAAAATCTATTAAAGAAGCTTCTTTAATAAAACGATTGTGAAATTTTATACGGTATTTATGTTGTAATATCAGGTTTTGACAAGTACTTTTTGTGTGTTGCAGGTAAGGGACAATTCCGAACAACAATGTACTTCCAGAAATATACAGGGTTCACCGATTTCAATGAGCTTTGGATATGTGGTCAAGACCATTATTCTGAACAACATTCCTCTATAAAATTTTTGGCTGTCGGTTTTAGTTTACGAGATAATCGCGGAAAAATTTTCTCCTGCACATATTGACGCGCATCAATACTTTAAATTTTTCGTTCGGAGGGTTGCATAATTTGCTGTAATTGGAAGTCCAGCAACTCGCCTCAGACTTCGCGGCTAAAGATCATGCGGCGCGGTCGAAAAAGAATTCATAAACTCAACATATGCAGGAGAAAATTTTTCCGTTCCGGTGTCCTTGCGGACATTCCCGAGTAACTACAGAGTTCTGATTTATGGCACGATCCCTTCCGCGGAGACGAAGATCCCTGTTTTCTATCGTGGAGGAAAGGTAAGGGTCACACTGCGTCAGTTTCAACTTCTGCAAAACACGTGATTTTTTTAGAAACTACCTGTATCCTCAGGTTTTTTTCGTGGTAGGGATATTTGGGGGTGTTCGCAGCTGTTTTGGGAAACTGCAGTCAGTCGAAGTTTCTGCCTCATCAGTATAACATACGACCGCTACGGGTCTGATCCTGCTCCCACTTTTTTGCAACCCTTGAATTTGACTGCGATCGCGTACTTGAGAGCCACCACGAGCGGTGCAATTACCGGTCAAAGAATTGTGAGTTAATCGCTGTCGAAGGATTTTAGTGCATCGACTGTCGCCGTGAAATACAATATTTGTTGTGTGAAAACGTACATTTGACAGTACAGTGAAAAGTGAAATAATTCGGGATGTTCTTCTTTTAAAAAGTTGTGATTTGTGCTGCAATACAAGGGATATTGCAATTGTTATTAGTGCATCTGTGTGAAAAAAGATGTGATTTATTTATCGATCTGAAAGTGAAAGTGAAAAGTCCAGATCGTTGACCGCGTATCCGTCAGCGTGTCGTATACCTGAAATCTACCACCAACTGTGGAGTTCGTTGACTTGGCTGTACATTTCGAGGCAACAAATGGATTTACGGCTGAATAGGTGAGTTTTTACAACAACCAGTTACTGCCTCTTCTTTCGTTTGGGTAACACCCGTAATGAATTGACGAGTAATGTTTTATCGCGATTATCTCGTAAACTAAAGCCGACAGCCAAAAATTTTATAGAGGAATGTTGTTCAGAATAATGGTCTTGACCACATATCCAAAGCTCAATTTTGGGACACCTGTATATTTGTACACTTGGAGAAACGAAAAATGACTTGAAAGGGTAAGAAAATTTTCTCTAAAATTGGATAAATATTATATATATAATTGGATAATTATTATTGGATAAATATCTTTTCCAAATATTGCAAACATATTTTTCAAGCTACACTTTTTCATATGAGATAAATATTTAAAAAAACATTTCTTACTTGATATAAAATAAATATTGTATGTAACGCACTTTTCACCGACTCAGGATCGCCAACGTGAAGTTGGTTGAATATTGTTCAAATGCAGAAAGTTTTCACGCAGACAATTTTCACAATGCAAAAGATCTGCAAGATCTGCATAGAATCCAGCACAAAGCAATCTCCTGGCTGGTCCGCTCTCTCTCCCCCAAAATTCTCTATTTGTTGGCTGCTCTAACATCGAAACTAGATTTCTCAATTATTCGAAACTGTAGCGGAAGCACAGAACGGGTTCAAGTTATTAATACATCGCCGGGAGCAGCATTCATTGAAACAGCTATTCATCAAGCCGCGCGAAATTCCTTTAGCCTAGCATATTTCGTCGCGTTCGTTCGCTCTATCGCTAAACCAGCTTCTAGAGTTAGCTAACAGGAAATCGAGTTCCGTATCGATTACCGGCAGTTTAAACTATTACCGATTCGGGTCGGATGCGTTCTAAACAAACCACCCTCCCGCGGAATAATTAAAACATCATGGTTCGCGGAGGAAACGTTCCTCGAACGGTCGTGATATTTTTCGGCGTGATTAATTGCAGACTGGAAATTAATTTCCTGCTGGAACACAGGGACAAGGGGTTTGGGGTTCGGATTATTCCTGGAATTTAGGCAATAATCGTGAAAACGACGAAAGTATTGCTCGGCTGCGTTACGAAATGCTTTCGAACACCAACATCTGTTCGCTAGATTGCAGAACGCGTTGCGCCCAAGGGAATTAAATTTGCACGGTTTCATTCTCACTGTCGCGGTTACAGCTCCATTGCCCGTGTCTTACTAGCACTCATTTTTGCTTCGCAGAGTTATGACTCGGATAGACTGCGAATGTTTACGCGATTCCCAATTTTTGTAGAACAATTTTGAGAAAACAGAATCAAATAAAATATTGTTTTCAGTAGTGGTAGCCTTTGTAGATTTGTAACAAATCAAAATTGTACTAAACTCTGTCGAATTTTATATTCTGGGATTTTTTTGAAAATTTTCGTATTGAGGGAAAGTATTGCTTAATTTAATCATTCGATGCAGTAATCGATAACTTAATCATGAAAACGTTTATGCAATTTGTTTCTGTCGAATTTCATATTCTGGGATTTTTTTTAAATTTTCGTATTGAGGGAAAGTATCACGAAAATCAACAAGAATGCTCTTCTTCCTGTTATCAATCATTCGATACCGTAAACTATCGTTCGACGACGTTCGAGGTCATCGTTACCCGGCGAACCAGTAATCACAGGGATCGTAAAATTCCGTAGCACTATTTACTACCGGAGGATCAAAGCACGATAGTTTACTTTACAACTTTCACAAATTACAAGCTCCCGCGTGTTGTATTACTGCAAGTTTTTGCGGGGAAAAACTTAATAAAAAAAAAATTACCCAGATCCGAGTTGAGCCTAATCCCTCGCGAACCATCGCTGTGCACACACGCGACAGGGAAGTTCGGAGAGCGGCGGGTGTCGCGCAAAGGAACCAGTTAACCGCGTTTTCAACGGTTAATTATCGCGTTTCACGACTAAACACCCTCGACTAGGAGATTGGGCGTCGCTTTTGCGTGAGTTAGTTCTCGCGGAGGATTGTGGGTGGTCGAATGAGGAGGGGAAGGGTGTCCCCGCGTGTGGTCGTGTTGCGAAGTGTTCCCCTCGGTGAGGATTAGAATGGGGTATATAGGTAGCGCACACCAGACTGGCGTAACTCGTCGGATTTATCCGTCGTAGTTCTGCATCGTTACGTTATTTCGCGGCGCGGATAATTAGCATTCTGGGGCCGAAACTGGCGTCTCGCGTCGTTCATCCCACGGCTGGTTCTGCTCCCCCGCTAGTCGGCCGAACGCGCGGCGCGTTCGACGCGCGGAATATCACGGGAAAGATGGCGAGAAAGAGAGGAGAAGTGAGGGGAGAGATAGGGGATGGTGGTCGCAGGCTTTCGATGCGGCGTTCCAGCGCGGCACGGAGCAAACTTTATAGGGCGACGACTGTTTTGTCTCGGTGATTTGCAGCATCTGCACAGAGCACCTCGAGCGAGCAGCCAGCCAGTCAGAGCCATTCCGGTGTGCGGCGAAGTAAGAGCATTTAAGGGCACAGAGGGGAAGAGAGCGAGAGTAGAAGAGCAAGGGAGAGAGACAGAAGGTAACGGGTGTGAGAATTATTTGGAATTAGAGGACGACGCTGTCGGCCGCGATTTACGTACCACCGCAGCGCATCCATAGGTGGCAGCTAGGCGTGGTCATGGTTGCAAACCATTCCTCCAGTTTCGGACGCTGGCTCCCTCGCGATTGTAGTCGGCGAAAGAAAGAGAACACGCCGTCCTTTTCACCGATATTTAATGATATAGGTAATTTTAGTTTCGATCGTAATAATAAAATAATTGCAATGAATTTTTATCGGTGCACGGTTTGATCAATTTCTACACACTAGCAATTTTCGAAGCATGCCCAAACGTGTTAATAATTCAGTCTACAATGGCCCCTGTATTTTCTCTCCAGTAATTCATTCATAATTAATAGCTCGCCCTTCCCCGGAATCATTGCGACTGGTTATGCGATGATTTTCTAGTTCCAGGATATCAGACAACTTGATTCGACCGATTAAACAGATTTTTCAACTCGCTTTTCCATTGTCCGTGTTCTGTCTTTTTCTCCGCTTGATTCGTCCCCCATTCTCGACACAGTCTAGAATCCTATTACGTTGACGCCGACGCTCCGCTGAAAGAGATTAGATTTGTAGAAGGTGTAAAAGACGAGGGGAGATTGCAAGCCCCCGGTTGTTGAGAGCTGATGAGGTGTAAAAAGAGGAGGATGGGCAAGAATGTTTCCTGCTGATCCTGTTAGCGGATTCGTTAGCGGGGCTACTTAGCACACTCGCTTTGTACTGTACTTTGTCGAGCGGGTGCCGGGGCTAACCTAGTTTCGACCTGGATTGCTGGTTATTTAGAATTTAGGATTGATACCGCCGCGTCTCTCTGTTCGCAGCACTTGTACCGCGTAGCTTTTTCGGGATTAGACGATCAGACGCGTGCAAATTGTTGATCGACAAGTTTCCTGCCAATGATATCCTCGATCCGAATTTGTTAACCTGTTTGCGCTGTTTTAGTTTTTGCTAGCCAATGGGTTTTCAGCAAACGATGTCAGCCTGGAACTTTTCTGATATAGATGTTTCCTAGTTCTCGAATTTGTCCGTCCCTGGTGGTGTGTTGTGGCGAACCGAGCGCCTGGGGCCTACGGAAACTTGAAACGACCTAAACTGCTCGAGATGTCCCAGAAGCCCTTTAAAAAAATTTTCCGACGCATTTTGACCGGCGAAGTTGGCTGGCTCCGATGTGACCGACGGTCTCTTTTACTTGGCGATAAACGTGGTCGATCGTAAAAGTGAATCTCTTATGGAAATGGATGTGTTTGCGGCCCAAAAAAGCAATATATAATGTTAAAGAAATTTTGAGACACCCAGTATATTATATTTTCGTTCGAGAAGAACCCTTGTACGTTCCTCAGGGTGAAAATTCACCCCAAAAATATTTTTACACACTGTACCGTTATTGAATTGTTCTCCTAGTCCCTTTTATGCAACTATTTTTGAGGAACGTATAAGGGTTGAATGTAAAAGTGAGACTTTTCAAGACGACTACGACCTAGATTGATCTTTTATCGAAAAATAAGAACGTGGTGAAATGAGATGACGCATCTCGCACCCTTGTAATCCTGGAAACGAGTCTTACGGTGGTGGAGCTACGTTCGAGGAGGTTTATTGCTCGGGCGAGAAGGGGTGTTCACAAGAAACTCGCCGAAAGCAGTGTTCGAGTCAGTCTGAAGGAATTCAACTCCATTAGACGAAGAGAGAAAGAGAGAGAGAGTGAGACACACTGGCGTCTCTCGTTCAGCGACTATCGCTACTCCACGTGGCCGGAGATAAGAGCAAACGCAACCAACTCGAGAGCCACGAGAGCGGCCATCAAACGAGGAGCTGTAAGGAAAAATGACAAACCACGGCGATGTTAAAAAGGGTTTGCACAACAATTCATACGACGACGGCTGGACTCGGAGGAAAAGGGTAAAACAAAGCTAGCTAACGGTGCACCGGTTGATAAAAGAGGACGTGCTGATTCCACCGAATAAAGAGGCCAACCTGACCTCTGCTACAATGCGTTGCAACCCCGTTGCGGCCAACATTCTTCTTCGTAAATTATACAAGCCAAACTCCATCTACTCGAACATCTCGCTTATTCCTGACGATACGAAATGTTGTCGAATAGAAAACATGAATAGTATTGATAGCAAGTTTGCAAATTAATTGAACTCGACGTTTCGATCTCTATTCGACGTTCTTGATCGATATAGGTATTGATTCCTCATCTTTCGAGCATCTAAGAACAGTTTTTAATTATTATAAATTTCTTTTCAGCCTTCGACGAAGCGCGTGCAATCTATCGGCCAGTTTACGGACTTGAGCCGATAACGAAACGCCATTTTGCCATGATAGGGCCGCGACCTTCTCTTTTCCACGCATTCGAACGTCGTCCGAGTCACTTTCTCGTTCCACATGGCAGCGTCTTGTGGGAATCGGAAAATGCTTCGAGAATTCTGGATTAAAGTGAAACTTTAGCTGGCAGCTGGGTCGACGTCCGATCGACGAAACTGCCGACAAAGAATGTACCTTGGGAATGCTGGCGACACGTACTTCCCTTCATCCGCCTCCACCTTGGCTCGCTTTAACAAGGTAGAAGCTGAAGTTTCGGTGGATAGTAAATTAATTATCGACACCGAGGTTTTCTTGGCTTGTTTGATAACACCACGGATAAGGATCAAAGGGATCATACAGGTTATAGGAAGAACTTTCATCGAATTTCTGTTACGTTCGATCAAAGATTTTTCCACGACAGATTAACAGGACCGTGACGAGCCAACTAATTAGACTTTGCATGTTCAACAGCCTGGTTAACTGTTAGACTCGAAAGAATTTTACGTTTGATGTACACCACCACCGACGAACCTCCAACTTCAACGAACAAATTGATCCGCGAATTTTGTTGCCGGGGAAGTAACCTATTTCGAGCGTTCCGACGAAAAGCTTAGCATCCAGGCGACTCCGAAGTAGAACTCCTTCTAAATCCACCTAGTCCACTTTGCAAAAACTACAGGACATCACGGGCGTGACCAAAAGCATCGTGATCCCCTGTTTAGTATTCAGATCGCACGGTGGGGATCGATGAAATGGTTGCAGGACGAATAGTAACAATATTATCCGAGTGTCAGGAATCTTTATTTTATTAAACCTATTTCGGGTATGCGTATCATTCGTGTCGCGGCATGTTTAATTAATACATGAATACATTATCTTCAAGAAGTAGCTCAGTTTACTTACTGGGTTGGTTTGGACTAGGTCGGGAAGTAAAATAAAAAAATATATAAAAAATCTTTTTAAAAACCACGCTTATATTAGAATGCACTAAAAAAAAGAAAATAATAATTTTAGATATTAGCACGCTTTTATTTATAGTCACTAATATCTAAAAATATTATTTTCTCCTTCTCAATGCATTCTAACATAAGCGAGATTTTTAAAAAGTTTTTTTACGTATTATTTTTCGATGAAATTTTTCGATTAAATACTTTGCACGTTACGGTATTGGGTTCAATTGTACAGTGCAATTTGGCGATCAAAATCTATCTTGACTCACGAGGTAGACTCAAGCGCAATTTTCTGTCTTGGCACAGCATTACGATCACATTCTCTTGAAAACCAAACGTTTGAGCCAATTTAATTCCTATACATAGATATACGTAGGTAGTCGTTATACAAAGTTGCCTCGGGTCCCTTTGTTATACTGTTTAAAAGTGTATCTATCTTATATGTTCATTTCCCACGAGATTTCATGATCATCTGAATTTTTCTGTCCAAGATAACGCGTTTCGTTTCGCCACGTCGTTACCGATCCTGCCGGACCGATTCGTCGATCTCGTCAGAGTCGGCAACCGTTAAACGTCACTCTAAAGTATTGAGCAACCGTCTGGGTTTTCCGTAAACCGGTCGGAGAAGCGCGCGAGAACGGGCGTAGCTGAAAAGTCACGTTCGCGGAACGCTGCCTCCCCCGTTCCGCAATATTTATCGCATCGCACGCGTGCGGTTGAAATAAAACAATACGTGCGTTTGCGTCGGAGATTACACGCTTCCCTCCACTACCCCCGGACGGTTTTCGGCTTTAATGGGTCACGTAGATCCGCGCAGCCGATTTTCAATCGTTGAACGCGCGCGCGAGCTTCGACGAGACGCCGAGATGCTTTATTTCGTTCCTTTGCCGATCGAAACAACTGTATCATTCGATCCGGATTTTATTGGC
Organism: Lasioglossum vierecki; assembly: GCA_028455595.1. Taxonomy (NCBI): domain Eukaryota; kingdom Metazoa; phylum Arthropoda; class Insecta; order Hymenoptera; family Halictidae; genus Lasioglossum; species Lasioglossum vierecki. The sequence goes on from CM052343.1 coordinate 22,211,574, forward strand.
AGCAAGTTGGAGCATCCTCTGCGGAATCGATCGATTTTATTCAGTCGCCCAAGCTGGCTTATCAACCATGTTTTATCTCCATTGTATTAGTTAGCCAATATCTTTCGTGACAAGGTGTACAGGGTGTATAAAAATTATATGTCACAACCACCATAAATTGATTCTACAATAAAAGAATTTAACCTTTAAAACCTTAAAAAAGTCAGTCAAGGACAATTTTGCGGCAAGTTTTTTGTTAACAGATCTTCACCGATCATGAGGTGTAGAATCGCGCGATGGTGGTCGTAACATATAATTTTTATACACCATGTACAGGAAACCAGTTGGCGAACATTCATTTTTCATTGTCCCGAATAACGCGATAGATAAAATGTTAATCTATTCGCATCGACGGCTTGTTATCGCGGTGGTTTGATGGGGAAGAAGCGCTGGTTGCACAGGAAAAAAATGAGTCGACAATGTAAACGCAAATTTGTTCATATCCGTCATCCATTTGCGCGAAATCGAAGTTTAAAATCGAGTGATTACGCACGCACGCGAGCGCCGCTTTGTTTGCTCGTCTGTCCATCACTGGTTATTTCCACTTACGTGCATTCTGTTACAAATATTGACAACGATGTGATATTATTTATTCTCCATAACGATTCGATGGAATCATGCTATTTGCGTGCTGAAAAGACGGACATTATCCGCGCTCGGTGTTCTCTCCAAGTAGAAATAGTCGTCATTAGTCAGACACACGCTGGCAGAAATCGTTTATTTAAAAATAAATGCAGATCACGATCGATCATTTCTGTTTCCGGATGAACAATTTTTCAATAATATTCTTCGAGAATAAATAGATTAGAACAGCATTGTGCAAACAATTAATGAGCAGGTGTCTGGGTGCCAACTCGCAATTTCTTTCTCAAAAGCTGCTTTCACATTTTTGTCGGTAAAAGTTATTGTAGACTCTCGTGTTCCCGGATGATCAGAGAAGAAATTGCAACGTGATCAAAGATCGATGAAATGGAGATGCTGGTGATTAACATGAGGGTTAAAAGCGAAATAGATTGAATAACAAGGGGTAACGAGAAATATGTAATTTTTATTCCTCGTCGCCGCAATAGTTAATTCCGTTACATCATCGTCGTTCATTATGTAACGATGTCGACAATTCAGTTTCGCTTTCGACGAGACGGGACGAGAGCTCGAATAGGCGACGCCGGATCAAATTTTGCGCTGATGAGCGTCATTAATGGCATGCTGTTAGTTGCCATGCCGCAGCTCGGGTATTGATTGTTCGCCAACTGAAATCGGTTTCCTCCGAATCGTCCGGCTGCATTATGTCTGATAAACATAATATCAATTAATGAGGTCGTGTCCGGTTTGGCGCAAGCCTGCTTGTCGTCCCGATGGCATGGCGATGAGAAAAATGGCGGCTTAAAACGCCCCTACTGCTGAAAACCCTGATAATGATTCTGATGGTAGGCTGATTACGCGTTCGGCCTCGTTTCGCCTCGTATTCCATTATCCTTTTTAATGGACAAAAAAGAACCTGCTAAAATAACAGATAATTACGCCGGTAACGAGGAAATGTGATAACAAATGAGCAAACTGATTGAAAATGAACGACCATTAAACAATCCGACGTTGACGATACAACGGAAGCCGAACGTCACGCTAATAACCTTTGCCTCGACTTCAAACGACAATTTTTTTCGCAACGCAATTATTAAATGCATTTTAATTAGCTGTTCAATACGTTCTACTTCAATATCAAGTAGCCGGAACGTGTCTTATCTCAAGTTTTATTATCTGAGTTTATTTTTGACTCGATTTAGAATAACGATTTTAAACAACATAACTTGAACATAAATTTCATTTAACTTGAACAGTTTTGAATTGTATAATTTCTGTAAATTTTCGAGAAAAATTCGCGGATGAAATAAGGTCGTAAGAAGCTTGATTAGAATTTTCCGGCTGGTTTCCAGTAATTTTCAGTCCGGCTGGCGGGCAGAGCACACAGAGAGGGACGTAGACGAACGAGACGGCGTGGCGCACACGTGCTTAATTTAGAAAACTGGTTCGCCGTTTCTTAGACCGAGTTCGTCCGAAATCTGCAGTTCTCGTGGGTATACGTAATGTCTCATTCATTATTGAAACGCGGAGCGGAGCTCTCCACCGAGGTCTGGCAACCGAGTTGAAGAGTTTCCTTAACTATAATCTATTAAACGAAACTAATGCGGAAGGAATCCGCAAGAAGCGCAGTTGACAAAAGTTTGCACATCTGTCCGAAAATAGTGAACGGGGAGGAAAATGGATTGCTGAATAATTAAATTCGGTTCGAGAAGTTCCGAGGTTTTCACGGGGGACGATCTTGGGGAATTAATAAATCGCGGATCTCTGGATCATTCTTCGGTACGTATCATTTTAAGTGCACGTGTCGACGTGCATTTATCAACAATGACGCGCACTAAAGTACACGTGCGTATGTATTAAGCCTATAATTATTATATAATAAATGTGCAGCACCTAATTTAATTTATAGTACAGTAAAACTCCTCTATGTTCGGTTTTCTATTGAAGTCTCGCTGGTCAGTATTTGAGGTTTTACTGTATTTCCGAGCGCTGTTTCAACAACGGTTTCACGCGGCTCCGGTTGGATGAAAAATTTTCTACGATCACATATCTCATATCATAGAAGCGTATAAAATTATTTTCGGAGAACGGTCGATCCGAGGCGGTTCTTACGACTTTTTCTAACGGTGTGGCAGCGTGTACAGATCGCGCGGATTGTACAGAAAAAAGTGTGCGAGATTTTTCAGCAGACCTCGCACGATTGTCGGCCAGCATAATAAAGAAGGAACAGATGTCCACGGCGACGGGTGCCGGTAACGAAGTGTCTGTCGGAGGTGCTAGATCAGCAGGGGCGAGTTATACGTGGACGAAATTCGGGTCCGGTGCGCGTCGAGTGGGAACGGATTAGCCGATTTGCCAATATCGGCTGGTGCATCTGCATACGATGGATGAGAGATCGGTGCCGAGACACCGACTCGTTTATTGCACCCCGAGCCGGGAAAACTCTGAGAGGAAAACATTGGTGGCGCGTGGACGGACATAGAGAGAACTGCATTCGACCCTCCGCTTTTCCCTGTCTTTTGTCCCCATGGCCGAATCGCCGAAATAACATACGTATCTCCGCAAACAGGCGAGAGACAGAAAGAGAGAGAGCACGCTCTCGATCGACGTCCCATTTCGTCCGTGCTCGTTGCACGAGATAGTCAAAGTAAGTAGGGAACATAAAATAAATCAAGTTTGCAAATTAATTAGTTATGCATGAAAAAAATCATCTTTGGAAAAAATATTGTTTGCAATATAGCGGTTCCTTCAAACAATTGAAATAGTGCACAAAATATATAGATGGCCTCCATGGTGGAGGATATCCTTTTGGCGGTAAACTTGTTCGTTACTAATCGTTACTGTTTGCAGTTACTAATGATCGAACCAGAAATTTATTTTATATTACATTTTCGATGGAGAAGAATTTCATTTAAGTAGGAAACGCCGCTCGGGGACGAGCAGAGAGATCGATCGCACGATTCATGAATAATTGGAGGCTCAAAGGCCGCGTCGGGTCACCTTTCAGTGCTGTCGATTTTTCGGCAAATGGACGCTCCACCATTCGACAATCTCTAAATTCTTCGCTCAGGACTCTTTCGACCCAATTCTTCAACTACTTCCCAGTGATCCTCCGTTAGAGCTCTCGGAAATACAGAATTTCATATTTCCCCAACTACAGTGACAAGATACTGAAAAATTGATCGAACTCAATTAAGTGAACACCCGTTCTTGTTTATTTTTAATTTACAACGATTCATGGTTTTATTGCGTTGCCCCCGGGCCAGCCGCGTTCTATGAAAGTTTTAATTTCATACAAAACATTTTGCAATACATTTCGACAGTCAAACATGTTCCGCTATCAATTTCCGTTTTTACTTTAACAACCGTCAAAATTGAATGCCCGGCATCCAACTGGATTTTTTCATCTTTGCAAAGTTTAATTGCGCTTTATTTACCGACCAGTTTTGGAAAGCATCTTTTTCCAGCGATTCTTCGCCAAGTATTTTGTTGAACTGTTACGTCAATATGTTTCCGTACACGTTTCAGACATGTTGACGTTGAAACCCATTAAAAATTGTACAAAAATCATACGGAATGTAGATTTTCTAGGTAGGTGGAAATGTTTAATTTCCGAGTTGAAATAGGTCCGACTGCAAATGATGAATGAGAAAGTGTACAGTTGTAGGGGTAATGGTAAATTTAATGTTCAAGAATCCGCGTGAAATCTATTCGAGCAGCGAGCGGCAATTAACCTCTTGACCCCAGGTCGGGCTCGGTCCGGTCCCCTAATTGCGAGTATTATTTTGGGGGTGATCGTGGCCGCAAGGGAACAGTTCATTAATATCGGTGTACGGCGGCGGCCGTGTTAATTCGACCGAACTCTGAGCGACGGGGAAAGGCCAGATTAAAATGTTACACGGTTTCTGAGCCGACGTAACAGGTGAATTTACTGCGGGCGCTGACTTTTATTGCGCACGGCACATACCTCTCTGTTTCCCCGTGCAATTTCTCTATAATTTGCCCGTGCCATTCGTCGCGGCTTGCACACCGAGACGCATTTCGTCCTAGCTCCCCCTCCCGCACACTCTGTCGAGCGGTTATCGCCGAGCTAGCTCTCGCACAGCCATCCGCCCGCTCGCTCGACGACTTCCGATTTTAATGAAATTTCTTGGGCACGTAGTATCCCGGTCCCCGATGCAAAAGTAACATTAAAAGCCGCGTCATGTATACTGATCCATCTTCCAGTCGGAGTGTTTCCGTTCCGCGTGAAGAAGCACGTACCCGCGGACTCTGTTCCCGTTGAAACGTTGTTTCCCCGAGTTCCGCCGCATTGATAGAATCTCAACACGTTTATTATCTTCTGCCTTCGGCCGGTGATGCATGAATCGGGATCCTCCAGTCGATCATCCCGGATCGATCTCCCCGAAAGATAATCACTGCGGCATTCTTAATTACGGCTCCAGGAAGACTGTCCTTTTTTTAATTTTCTGGTTATTAGGTGGACTGGAATCGGTAAAAATTGAAATGAAAAAAAGGAATTTATAACACACAGGGAAATTTAATTGTTAGTATTCGTTATTCGTAACAATAAAAATATTAGAATTTGAAGGAAACAAAGAATTGGCTAGAACGTGGTCAGCGACGCTAGCCAATTATTTGAAATTTCTCGGTTTTCGAAAATCGCGGGCGGTTCGGATTTGAGAAGACGCAGGACCAAGAAATTCAATTTCCCCGGGCTACAAAACGCAACTCGAAGCAGTTGGCTACTATGGGTTAGAAAGCGTCGTCGTCGCCTAAAGGGGAGCATCGTCGGGCTATTCCGCGCCTAGGAATCCATTTCACAGCTCGTCTTGCAAAGACCTTCCCGAGTGTCGTTCCCCATATCTCCTAGCGCCGAACGTATCGAGGAAGGTTTGTCGGGGTTTCCTGAAAAATATCAGCTCGGTCCAGATGTCTGTTCGCCGAACCGATGGACCTTGGGTAGCTACCTCGTGAGTGAACCGGGCCAAGTAATTTCGTTGGTGAACGATGTCTGATCGGCGATATGTCGCTGCGTAATCGGTGTCGTCCGAGCTAGGATTCCCGCGAAATTAATTATAAATGACACGCGGCCGTCATGGGAAATGACGCAGGATGCACGAGGCTGGAGAGAGAAGGCAATGGCGGAGAGTTCGCAGCCGAACAGAGACAAAGGAAAAAGAAGGATTACACGATGGGCGGCGAGAGGGAGGAAGAAGCATGCCGCTCTCTACCACCCACCGATCAATACACCTCTACTGGTACCAACACCATCAGTGGCTGAGGTACCGGGATCAAGCCGGGTTTCCGGTATTCGTTCGCAGAAAGTATAACTGCATTGAAATTGCATGGCAAGAGTACGCGCGTCGCGCAGCGTCGCTTCTCCCGCGGCACCCCCTTTTGTCTCCTTTTGTCTTGGCTCGCCTCGCCTCTTGCGGCTGTGTTCACGCATGCAGCCCCGTCTACCGTGTGTGGGTGTAATGTATTTTGCGAGGAAGAACAACTGCACGCCGGGCAAGACGGTCCCCGGGATCGCAAACTAGTTCTCCACCGCCTTCGCGTGCTCGCATCCCTTCGAGGCCCTCTCTAGATTTTCTCAGATCATCCCTGAACCATTGCCCAACTGAAAATCAATGTGTCCATGTTTCTGAAGGCCGTTTGGATCTCATGCGTGTATCTCTCCGGTGAATTTCATAGTGCATCATATTTCATAGAGTTAACAGATCTGGTATATAGTAAAGTAATTGCTTTAATGTTTTTTAAAATATTTTTTCCTTAAATATAACACAAAAACTGATTTAATCTCAGTTTAAAAAATCATGTGTTCAAGGGTCAAGAACACGTGAGTCCCTCCACTCTTTGATCTTACACTTCTGCCGTTCATCTTTTCCTTCTTTCTCATCACATGTTACACCAGCTCAAGTTGTTATTATTGTTTAACTACATCTCTCGATTACACTTCCCTCAGAAGTTGAATTTCCTGATAGTCCTGATTCTCCGGCAGCAAGAAAGGCTATTAACGAAATCACTATACATTCTCGCCCGAGCCTGGCACCTTAGCTCGAGCACAGATTAAGGGCTATCCTTTTAGAACAAGCTATACCAACGGCTCGGGAAACGAGTTCTCTCGCGTCGAAACGATAGTCAGACGCCTTAATCATTAAAATCACGCCGATAAGAGATGATAGTCGGGTTTGAGTTTCGCTGAATATAAAATCCCCGTGATTAATGTCCTTTCCTGGAGCTGAACCTCGGTGCGATTACTCGGGATCGTTAGCTGCCCTTGAAAAATATAAAAAAATATCATCGAACACACCCCAGGTTTTATCACTTTATGTTCGAGTGATTAACTAAGCACTGCTTCGGTTTACTCCTGCGGTTCGTCTCAAATCAAAGCTGAAACTTATTAAGATTCCACGGTTAAAGACGTCCGCGAAGGATTATGGGACAACCGGGCCGAAAGATTGAATCTTTAATTGAACCTTCGAGTAAGTGCACCGCCAGGATTACGCGATTAGGCCCACGAGATTGGCGACTCTATATTTATGAGCTCATTATTATAGATACTTGTGCAAGATTATTGCGAACAAAACTCGCTTCCAATATTTCTCCGGTTTCCATCATGATCCATTCGATAGGTCGAAAAAAAGCGTCTACTTGGAAAGTATTCCGAACGTAATGAAATTTTGACACGTCATTTAAGGGTAGGTACTTTAGGGTGTAGAATCTGAATTTCTGAAAACACGATTTTTATTACACTTTTATTTATTAAGGGTGGTGGGGGAACCCTCTTTGGATACCCTCCCCTACGGTGACGATTAGGGAAGGTAGTTGGAATTAATTTTAGGTAGGTTATTATTATTTATTATTATTACTCAATAACTATGGGGCTTAAGAACTTTGTTCTTCATTTTTTGGCAAGGGCATTAAATTCCCTTGAAATTTCACTGTTCAAACTTATTTTTTGAACCAATAGGTTTGGCGATCGTCTGTTAGTTGAAGAATTACTATATAAATTTCTGTTCTTTTTCTGGAATCAATATTGATAGACTTCGGGTCGACTTCTTTCCACGGTGCCGTTGGTGGGAGGTCTTGTTTCACGGACACCCCGTATGAATATGCATCGGAGCTCGGCGTAGACAAGAGGGAATATTTATATTAATATTATTCCGCCAACAAGACGGCAGTGGGATAATCGCATTTAAAACTGGTTCCCTTTGCCGCGCTATACTGACCAGAGTAGGAGGAAAACTGAAAACTCGATGTAACGCTTCTTTCAATGAGTATCGCCAAGTCCGAGAGAACGCGAGGGTCGTCAGTGTACAACGTGGTCTGCATTATTAAGAACTTCGACGAACGTAACAGGAATCATCAATGCAAATTCCAGCGCTTCAAACTTCAAAGACCCGAAGTTCTTGCGCTAACGAAGGCATTCCGCTTACTTAAAATTCGTCCGAGACGTCCATAAACCGCGATTAACAATGTTGCGAGCTGAACCCCGGGAACGAGACAGTGCGAAACTAGTTCGTGAGCTCTGGGACCGTGTTGATACTCGTACCACCTTGCTGTTCCCAGCCTGGATTCCTCGGATTCTTCCATTATTGCCAGCTCGTCCTATTACCCTTTGTTCACTCGATATATTTTTCGCGTAACTTAACGCTGCCACTACACGGAAAAACTGACCCGTTTTCCTCGAATATTTCACGCAAAAACGCTCCTAACTGTTTATCTTTGTATCGTACAGTCCATTTCTTATCCATTTTAATTTAAATTAATTTAAATAAAATAACATCTGTTACCACTGCGACGGGACGAGGGTTAAATAGAAGATTTGTAACTGTTTGGGGCCGGAGTAAAAATATTCGATAAAACACAAAAGCGGGGAAGCAGAAGAATGTAACAGCTATTTTCTAAAGAAGATTTCCACGAAACACGGTTTCCCACGATTTTCGCCGCAGAGAGGGAGTTTTATTCGATCAAACCCGCCGCAGGAAGCAGATTCCCATCGAATCTGCCCGGGTCACGTTATCCCATTAATTATCAGATAATCGTTGACCTGCATCGATACCGCAAAACCGATCAGCCAACGCTGGCTCCGTGAAATCCGCTGTCAAGACGTCGTCGTCGTTCTCGAGTATCCGATCACCGATTAAGAAATCCCGACAATACGTCCTCGGTGGGTGGACTGGTCGTCGAATCGACGTGGATTTCGAAGCTGGATGTCGATTGGAAGACTTATCGCGGCGCAAACAAGCGAACGAACGGTTCCTTTTGCGGATTTCGCCATTATCTCGGGGAGCCGGGTAGTTCACCGAATTTTCTGGAGCCACCGTTCCACCATTTTTATTCTTCGCGGTTTCAACGTGTTTCACACAGTTTTTTTTATTCTTATATATCTATTTTATGGTCATTTAAATGTATGCAAATTTATCTACGAATAACAGAACAGTATAATTGTAGGAGCCGTCGCTGATGACTATAAAATAGATATAAAAAAAGAAAATTTTTACCGTTTCTTTCTCTCGTTTAGATAAGAGACGTTTCACTTAAATATTCACTGTTTCGATAAACAGCAAAGAAACGGTCGGACGAGGGAAGAAACCAGTCGCGTTTCCATCGCGGGACTGTTTTCAATTTGAAAACGCGGACGCATCCGGGGACGCGCAAGAAAATTACACGGATTCCGATGCGGGAGAAAAGGCAGGCCAGCCTTTTTCCCGACGTACGAGAGTTTTCCCGGCGTCTCGCCCTTTTCACCATGTTTTCATTCGCGTGCGACCATCATCCGCCCCCCGTGCAGAGAGGGCTTTTCTCTGTCTATGATATTTAGAAGGCAGCCCGCTGCATTATATTTATATCCGCGAGAGAGGCGAAAAGAAGAGAGAGAGGGGTGAGAGAGCAGCAGCAGCAGCTCACTCTTCGTTCCCGCCGGTTTTCATTTCGCGTTTCTCCGAGCGAAAAATCGCGTCGGGAGAGAGAGAGGAAACGTCGCGGCTTTTCGGCGTTTCCCGTTACCAGTGAACCGTTGCGTTCGACGATCTCTTCTTTTTTTCGTCTCTTCTTCCACTGTTCCCAAGCCTTTTCCCCGCGCGAACCCGGGAAAAACGAACCGGCTTTCGACGTTTGTCGCCGAAGAGATTCTGCCGGGAGAATTGCGAGCACGCGGGGAGACGTCTCCTTTTCTCTCTTTTTTCATTCTTTTTCGTTTATACGGCACTGCTTCTCTTTTTTCGATTTTGTTCGCGGTGTTGCGTGCCGCCCCGTCGAAACGCCGTCCCCTGAATCAAGACTGATTTTTCGGACGCTGTCCTCTTTCGGTTTTGCTGCCACAAAATGCTGCTTCGGTGTGGACATAGCTTTACCTGCAAAAATTGATTTTTTGGTCGTTGCAATCAATCAGTTCTGTTTGAAATGCGAACAGCGCAAAATTCCGTTGCCTCGGGGAATAAACAAAAATTATTGTAATACTTTTTACTTACGAAGCGGAAACATCAATGTTATTTTTGATAATTATTAGTTTCTAAAAAGTTTCCTTGTGTCTAACTGGTTCATTAGCACACCTTCAATGGACGTGCGAATGAACGAATTACGACTGGCACGTTAAAATGATTAAACTGACGTATTAGTAGAATCGACAATTAACCGTGCTCGTTTGGTATCGATAAAATTGTGCAATTTTGTAGAACGCTGAAAAATAAATATCTCGTCAACTGTTCGAACAAGTTTGAAGAACGAAATCACCGTGAAAAATTGACAGCCTCGAGCTACCGCGGACCGCTATTAAATGTAAAAATATAATTTTGAGTGACAAAGTTGTATGGTTTTTCGCGTGTAATAACGCGTAGAAGAGAATTTCATAGAAAACTCGGGAAATGTAGACAAAGCTACTATTACCGAAAATTCTGGTCTCTCGATAACAGCTCGCGACCGATACATGATCTCAATTTATTTGTTGCTGTTCCCGAAAACCCGCAAAGTTTTATTAAAATCGTGGCAGCGCTGGCACATCTATTGTCCTAGAAACGATCAGATTATGTTAATACGACCTGTTTCCAGCGTTTATCTCGAAATGGGGAGTTATTAATATTATCAGAGTTTTGAGAAATTTCGTCGAGCAATCGCGCTGAAAGATCATTAAGCGCCGCCTGTACATATTTAATGTTGTTCGCGGAGTGATGAATGAGAAGTCCAGTTTTTATCCGCCAAGTCCGTTCTTTTCTCGTAACTTTTGCGTTGAAGATAAATTGAAGATAAGCAGGGAAAGTCCGAAAAACATGGAGGGGCCGGGTGGTCTACTGCTCGCTATCTCCTTGACAACGTCGTTCTTCTCCGTTCACAGTAGTGTAAAGGTGCGATCTCATTTGAAATGTTATTCACCGAATTGAAATGTTCATCCTCATTTTCCACAAACTCTGTTCAGTTAGGCTACCGGCCAATGGAAAATCGCCTCCGCTGCACGTTACCCTCCGAATTATGCTAACGAGGGGAAATTGCATCTAAATATTTACAATCTGAAGGTTTAACCCCTTCTGGCGTCAAGAGGCGAGCTTGTAATGAAGATTTCAAGCAGAATCAAATATGTTGTTAATCTCTTGACACCGTTTCACGTCTAAAGAATTTTTCTAAACGATAAAGAAGTTGTAAGACGTAACAGAAAGGCAAAAGACGGTGCTCCAGTTACAAGATGGTTGTTAATGCAGAAATGTAGAATGTAAAATGTTAGTTTTTATAACGCGGAGACCCGGGGCCTTATTCCCATTCTTGAGGGGAACCGAGGATGCTCGGATCCGAAAATGTAACAACGTTTGCCGCAAGATTCTAATTTATTCGAAGCATCGTCCGGGGCCTCGCGGGGGCGTTAAAGGCGAGCCGGAAGAAATTCAAAGACAGAGCCGTCCGCTTTATTCACGCCTCGTCGAGCATTAAGAATTTTCCGCGTGTGACACATGCCATGCCCGCTTAAATTTCGCAGCTCGGAGGCCGAATTCAAATGCGAACCCGGAGAAAGGCGACCGTGTTATTTCCTCCAACGACACCGCTTTCCGTTCGTCTTTTCTCTGCTCTCCGAATTCTCTGCCACATCGCTCTCTACCATTTCTCTCTCTCTCTCTCTTTTTATTTTGTTCGTTCTCTCTAGCATTAAGGAGCGTTCTCACGGTTAACGCGAGGGAAACCGATCCCAGCGTATGCTTCTCGAGAAATTTTACACCTGCCAGCTGATCGTAAACAAGTGGAACTGATAGAGACTTCTTTCTCGATTCCAGGGTTACCGTAGGAACCGGTGATCAGGTCTAGGAGAAAGTAGCCAATAGAGCGTCGGAAGTTTAGGTCCTCGGGGAAATTTGATAGTACCGTTTTCAAAATGTATGCGGGTTGGGAAATAATCAGTGTCGAATGGCTTGTTACTTGAAACATCAATTCATACAAAGTATGATGGTGTATCCAAAATAGAAATAAAAGGAGTAAGTAATACAATGAAAATAGTATGGAAATTCAATCGTCCGCATTTTGCAAGGTCTGTTCTATTTTGATTCTCTTGTTTTCAAAATAAACACACGATCAGCATGCGACTCGTAATAAAAAATCTCCGGCAACGCGAGCTCCCTTCTAAAAACGCTTTCGAATCACCAATTCAAAGTAGATTATAATAGGTATGATAATTTCATACTCGGTATGAATTCTTTCGACGCTTTAATCCATCGTTGCGAAAACAGATCGCGAGAAATGGCGTTGTTTCATTGAAGAGACGGTTCAGCGCCTTCGTGTACTTCTTAGAAAATTTAGTTATCTGAATTTCTACGGTTTTATTTAAAAATTTATTTATTATTTAGAAATTTATTTTACCTCCTAATTAATTGGTTAGATGAAAAACAATGGTAGAATGTTCTTAAATTTTTCTGATCTTTTACTGTTTCATATTTTGGCCAACCAATTCTTTCATAAATGAAAAAAAAAACGAAACAAAAAATATATTCCAACATGTATTATTCGAAAGAGATTATTTTTCGCAAGTCTCCCTAAATTTTTCGATCCAGACCACTGTGCGACAGTGTGAACAATGCCGAGAAACACACAGAGTAACCAACGCGTGTGTCAAGGTGTTAATTCCCATCTCTTTTTCAGTCGGTTCAAAGAAGAAGCGACGCATACAGAGACGCGACTTATCAGAAACTCTTGTGCCAGGTCCCAGTGCGACTCGTGCCCGAAAATAACGCAGAATACGGCCGTGCATACGATGCTCGACGCCGCGCCACCTCTTTCGCTTCTTGTGTTCTACGTCCCGGGGAACTTTCGATTGAAACGACCAGAGCGATCTTCCCGGCAGCGATACCGTCGCTTTTTCCCCGTCTTTCTTCATTTTCGATTTCCGGCGAAGCTCGAACCGCGCGGCTACTCCGCCCGCGATCCCGATACCAACCCACCACGCAACCCCTATGGCTCAACCGTTCCCCACCGTTTTTCCACGAACTTGTCCTAAATTGTTTCTCCGATCAATCCGGCCGCCAAGCTTTTCCTCTTCTCCCGGCCGTTTTGCCGCCATTTCTTTGCGCCAAGTCGCTGCGCTGTAACGAATTGAATGTCTTGCGGAGAGTCTCTCCTGCGTTTCCAAACGGTCCGTGCTTTAAACGTCTTAAAATTAAAAAAAAAGAATAGAATCCTATAAGAATTCCAAATGGGACGAAAACCATATACAATTTTCCTAAATTCTACGCAGCTCGCAATTTTTTACACGTATGAATATATATACGAATAAAATTAATTATTAATTCATAGAATGTTTAAAATCAAGAACTAGATCTTCAAAGAAGTTGTCTTTAAACGAATAATTTATAATCTAATCCTTTCCACTTTTCAAACTTTCGTATCGATTGCTACAATGTTTTATCCAATTTATAAAGGTGAACGGAGCGTAGATTTCCTCGATGTTTTGCCATTGCGCCCGTCTCCAATTTTATTACACCAATAAATTGCCCGATGCAAGGTAAAGATAAAGCTTTTTATCTTCGAGTCCAACACCTGAGAATGTCATTATGCAAAACTGTGCAGATTATTTTAGCATGTGTCGGCAAGCTGTCGTTTTAGGGCATTAAGAATCCACGCTCATCTTTGAGTTGTAGAGCGTGATTAACGTTGATGCAACCGGTTGCTATTTGCTATCACACGAGCGTCAGATGGAATTCACTGCAACATATTTATCGATCATGGTAGCAACCGGTCAGTCCCACGTGTAGGCGAATCCAGTTTTAATTTCGAAACGGAGAATCTTCTCAACTTATTGCATTAGCATACGGTCTTGTAGATACTCAATGCATTGTGTTTAAAGTACATAATAAATGCAATGTTTGCAAGTGGAACTGGACGGAAATAACACGATAACGAATGTAAAACACATGATCGCCTTTTAGAATAAAAATATCAGATTAACGAAGATTAAAATGATTAAAAAGATTAAGATGAACAGATCCGATGCATTTATTATGCAACGAGAATGAGACGAACGTAAAAAATATTGCTACATACTTTTCAACCAATTCAACATGTTGGGAGTTGCAATTCAGTTGGCACGCTTTTATTTTGCATAAAGATCCGCTGTCTACCGATTAGCTGCCGACCATAATGATCAGTTCGAAGCAAATGTGCTGCGAGTATTAACGTCGACCCATTATTCATTACGTGCTACAAGTAAGAGCACTTCGCCCATGAAAATTTTGTTGCGATAAGTATGAGCATAAAAGCCGAAGGAAATATTTCAGACACGAAAACCGTAGTGGCTAGTCGTCTATAAAATGGCGAATTCGTAGCCGATATGGCCATAATTCTCAAGTTAAGCGCGGGTTCGATAACGTCGGGTGAAAATTACGCGAAATGAGGGTAAATAGGAGGAAGTTAGTGCGCCGTTATGGCATTATGCAAAGAAAACGTTTCATTATCCTCGCATTACCAGCTCCATGCTCTGCGTGTTTTATCGCGGAGATATGATTAGCGAATTCACGGATAAGCCGGTTTACCTAGCGGACTAATCGGTGTCGCAAAAATCTTAATGTTTCCTTTAATTTTCTGCAAACAGCCGGATACGTGAATCCTTTCGTGGGATTAAACTACTCTCCGTGCCTCGCAAGAAGTACCTCGCACACTTTAGCCGATAATTCCAAAAGAAGTTATTTAATAATCGTACAAGATCTCCAGTATAATAATTGTTATTCATGCTACATACACACATGCTTATTGAACGAATTATTCAACACAAATCTTATGAAATCTATTCGAAACTCCCGCCCGTTAAAATTCAACCAATTTAGTCGATATTTTTAATCGATGGTGCCCATCACTACCATAAATATCGGTGTCCCATGGAAATCACCGACCCCCCAACAATATTTCACTGACACCAGATTTGACCGACGACTACTTTGGCCAACAACGAATCTAAAATCGTTGCCAGCGATTTCCATGGAAGCCAAATATCGGATTTCCGGATCAGTAAAAATACAGGAGCGGTGTAAAGGGCAAGCAAACCGTTCGAAAGTTGCACGCAAAGTACGCGGAACTCGGTTTCGCAAACGTGCGGGGTTAAATCGATACTCCTGCGACTCCGGTATCGATGCAACGAACCTGTTTCCCGCCGAGAAGCAACAGAAATCCTTGCCAATAATTTCCCTGTATTCATTTTTTCGCAAAGGGGCGATTCGTTGAAACGAACGCGACCCCTCTTTTAATACAGCGGGTAGTTTCCACCGGTGCAGTCGCGGGCTCGGTCGAAATTAGTTTTTCAAGTGGTTCGACCCGGGTTATTTTATAAAATTAAAGCTGCCCGGGTACAATTTCCGTGGGCACGTGTTCTGAAATTCGCGGTAACCGTCGAGTCAGCTTTGAAAAAGGACCCGGCACTTCGACAACTTCAGCTCGCCGCAAAAATCCGTTTCTCCGCCTTGGTGCCAGTGGGCGAAAATGTTCCGCAAAAAGGAGGGACCGGCTGGTGGGTCCAAGCTTTTTTCGGGACGGGTAGTGTCCCTTCTCAGCTTTCCAAACGGCGAGGAAATTCGCGTGTAAAACGTTCGAACCCGACCCTCGGGGAAAGTGGACAATGTGTCCCTGCAATCCTAACTATAAAGACGGTGTCGGTCAAATCTGGAGTCGGTGAAAACTGTGTCGGTGATTTCCATGGGACCCACATTCATAATTTCCTTGGTAATTTCCTGAAAGAAGAAATTTCTAGCTGTACGTCTAGGTATTCTCTGCAGAAGATGTCGCAGCGATGCACATCTCGCGCGATCAATACGTAGCCGTGTAACATTACGAGCGTCGATTGTTTTTGATTTGAAAGACTCGTCGCCTCGGTGTAGAATAGCAGGAGACGGGGAAAGACGTGTCGCAGTAGAGCGATGTGTTCCGTTTTTTAATAATAGGACAGGCTCGATAATTGGACTTCCATCTGGCTCCGCGGATGATCGAAGTTTTAATGCGTGCGCGCAGAAGGGATCCGCTTCGAATCCAGGCGGAACACGAAATCGTGTTTCTCGTCAGCAATTTATGTCTGGGAAATCTCCAGTGTATGACGGATTTTTCAATGGCTGTCGCGCCATATTTCATCAGATCGCGGTGACTATTATTATTCCCAGCGAGTTGTTTTTCACCGACCGGGGAAAGACGCGAGTGGGTCGTCTGTTTTTGTCACAGCCGGGTAAACTGCTCTCCGCAACCGTTTGCATCGACGTTGTCACTGTTTTTAATGTCGAGTTCGACATCT
>CM052343.1:22228042-22266637 GCA_028455595.1 Lasioglossum vierecki
ATCGTGTGTGATTGTAACGAGCGAATGGAAATGCCGGGGCCAACTCGGAACAGTATTGATAATTCCGTGCTCGAGATGAATGTGATCGTCAAAGTAAATTCCTTTGGCGTCCAATCAGAGTGCTGATAAGAAAACAATAACTTGAAAATAGATAATTTGATCATCGAGAACTCTGTTACTTGCAAAATGCTGGAACCGTGTGAAAAAGTCTTCCTCTCTAACAATTGTAATAAATTTAAAAAAAAAACACGTGGATGTCCTTAAATTATCTTAACACACTACATGATTATTTTAATCCCAATATTTAGCAAGTGATTAGATACTGACATATTTAATAATGTAACCACTATTTAGAATAATGGTAAACAATTTTTAGTGGCTCCTCATAATCACCATCCGAATGCTAAAGGTTGATAAAATTTTTTACTTCGAAAGGAAACGAATACATACATTTTTAACTATTTTTGACCGAGAAAATAGCTTACTGGGAAAAATATGTTTACGTGTAACGGGTGATACGATGATGGGGAGAAATATGTGAAATAGAGGGATTGTTAAGGCCGGCATGGTTCCCGTACGAAAATTTTTCCCGCTTCATGGAATATAATGAAAGAAACCACGCGGTTCCGTGGCACAAAGCATGCTAGCAGCGAATGAATGTTTACGTACCGACCGTACCGGAAGAATTTTTAATGACGAGCGGCCGGAGATTTCAAAAGACAAAATTCCTTCCCACGAACAATCTCCGTGTCTCGTGTTCGCGCGCGGATTTTAATTATTGCATCCTCCACGGTTCTCCAAAGTTCATTGCCGCGAAACGGCGCGGCGCGCCGGCCGCGCAACAGCGAAAAGACATCTCGCATCTGTCTTGAATTTCGCCAGACCCTCTTCTCGTTTCCGCAAGCGTATTCAAACAATTTTACACGCTCGTTTCATTGCCTTCGTTTCCATACCGGCGGTAACCGAACCACGCACATTCACCAGCTCTGCGGATCGCAAAAAAAAATGTAACTTGTTTCTATCGTGTTTTAGAACGTTTATCATATCATTCATACATATTATTATTATTATATATGTTATTTTTATTATTTTTTATTAATAAAATCGAAAAAAGAAGTGATCCATTTCGCAGGGAATAAGGCGAATTTGATTTAAAAAAATAGAGACACAGTGATGAAAGGAGGCGTTCATGGTCGAAATTCCTAGGCACACGCGTGTAATCGCATCTCCGTTAAACGTTGACTTTATGTGGCGGGCATGGAGCCGCCATTGGGGAGCAGGCACGCGTGAGTAAGCGGCTCGTGTAGATGGTAAGAAAAAATTTATTAGGAAAATATGCACATGAATTGTAAGAAGCCCCAGCCCGGAAAATAACAACAGAGAGGGGCTTGCGGGAGGTAGACAAAGGGAGGTAGGGTGAGGGGAGAGAAAGAAAGAAAGCAGGAAGGAAGGAAGGCAGAAAGGAAGCCGTGGGTAAAGTAGACGCGTGTATCCGCGAGCCGAGGCCGGAAAAAGAGGGTTTTAGGGCTCGCGAGAAAATATAGGATGATGCACTTAAATTGAGCCGAGCCGTGGCGCAGAGTCCGCAGACTCCGGGCTCTCATTTTTGCGACGAGTCCCGCGGGACGCGTCCCTGGAACGTGGTGTATGTATGTACGGCCGGTTACAGTGTCCCGTCCGTTTCCGGATCGTCAAATTCCTATTTATTATACGAGATGTTATTTCACGCGCGCGGCTCCTCGTCCCGGTGAAACTCGGCCAGCTGCGAATGGCGCGCGACGATGCGAATATTACGTAAATGACGCCTTTCGCTCGCCGCTACCCGGTGCGTGATTGTTTTTTAATAAGTAGACGAACGGTCTTTATGCAAATTCGCGGATTCAGGAGCTCGCGAATTCTCGTTTGACGTCCTCCAGGCTACTCGGCTGGGAATTCGCCCATTTTTCTGGCTCCGCGATTGCGTTACTCAATTCATCATTAGACAGCGGATCTTCATGCAAAATATAAATTTTCTACCCGGATTTGAAACAATCTGGCGTGAAATAGAAATTCTTTCTTAATATGTTCAATAGGTTCTTGTAGTTTTCTCACTGTTTTAAATTGCACCCAATCATTTTTCTCATAAATGCATTAAATCAGCTGTCTATTCATGATGCAACTTGTTCATACATGAAGTGCATCAAAATATAAATTTTCTACCCGGATTGTAACAAACTGGCGAGATATAGAAATTCTTTTTTAATATGTTCAATAGGTTGACGATAATGTAAGAGTATTTTCTCATAAATGCATTAAATCCGTTGTCTATTCACGATACAACTTGTTCATACGTGAAGCACTTGGTACGAAGTGCACGAAGATCGTCAATATTCCGGAAGAAGTTGCTGAAAATTTCACGAAAAAAAGAAGTGGCATTCAAAGCCAGAGTGGCGTCGTTACCGACTCTCGAGACTGGGAAGAGCCCCGCCCACGTAGTTTTTCGAGGTCAGGAGATCCATCAAGGTCTCGATAGCCTCCGGTAGCAATAACGATGAAAAGACGCGTCAAACATCGGGCGGAAGGGTCGCGGAAACGTCGAAGGCCGACGACGACGAGGAGGATGGTGAAGAAAAGGCGACGACCACTTATCTTCCATCCGGGACACGTAACGGAGTCGATCGAACGTCTTCCGTGGCAACGACGAGATAAGTCGGCCCCGAAGATCGACTGATAACAGTGTCCTGACGGTTAGGGAAGCCGTGGGGGAGTGACGGCTGGTCCATCGGAGCGGAACGACGCCGAGATTAGCCGTGGAAAGAGAGACGGCTGCGGAAGATCAGGAGGGTAATCTGACTGGGATGAAACAAATAGAAGCCGTGGAGGAGGAAGGGAGAGGGTGTCCCTTTTTAAAGAAGTGGCCGTGTAAGGAAACCGTTGGAAAAAAAAGCCGCTGGAAGGAACCCAGCCACCGTTTTTCCGCGACGGTTTTTCGCCCGAGGCTTATCTCCACGCCGACGTTGATTGGACGTTGACAAACGATTCCTGGACGGCCTCGACGTCGATATAAAACAGTCGTTATCGATCCGCGGACCGGCAAAAAACGACTCGCGCCCCTGGTTTCGGGTTGCTTGTTTTAACCCGACCCGCTTCCCCCATCGATCCACGATCAACGATAAATCGATCAGCCCCTAGCTGATACCGAACCACGTCGCTTCGCTTACCCTTTGATCGACCCCCAGCTGATGGATATTAAAAATTGCTGGTCCTAGCAATATCCTTCTTTGACCAGGATTTGCGTCTTCCTATCGAGCGAGATCCACCTTCAAAGAGGAGGAGGATCGATCGTTACCTCCTACGATTGTTCTGCTCGAGAATAGCATTCGCTTTCTCTGCAAGAATTTCTCTCTCCACCAACGGAAACCCACGGTTCACTTCGAAGACAAATAACGAGTGTGATCGTTGCAGTTTAAATTTATCTTTCATGCAAATAATATCTTCATGGTTTTTTTTTTTTTAGTCGCTGATTATACTTCTAGCAGTTACTGTTAGGCTCCCCTCGCACCCCCAAATGTCCGCGTGGAATTGGCATTATTGCGTGAAGTGTTTGTGACATGAATCGCGAAACACAAATCATCAGACACTGCTTGCCGTCCATGTGAATCAATCATTCATCATTAATTTGACGGGCGATAATCCGAGTAAATGCATTTCTGCGTCGATCTAGGGACTTCCAGCCCCTAGGGGATTTCACCTGAAATTCTCGTAGACGTTATACGATTACGATCTCGCGAATCCTATTTAACAATATCGATTGTAAGTGCACGATTATGAATGTGAAATACTTCCATGATTCAAATAGTTTCTTCATATCGAAAGACCGCGGTCCGGTGTACATTGTTGCAATAAATTATTATCTCCACGGTAACCGGGGAACGTGCAACGTAACTTTATCAATTCAATACTTTTCCACAATTAATACTCCTTGAATATCGTTGCTTTACCTTCGGTATTACTTATAAACTTCATTAACAAACTCTGTTAGGAACTTCTTCTGTCCCTTCGAGGATGAAAGATCCTCTCTGCTCATTAGTAAGTTACGTGTCTACTTAAGAGTTCGGATGAAAAGTAGACCCAAAAGTAATTCACGACTGTGTGTGTGTGTGTGTGTGTGTGTGTGTGTGTGTGTGTGTGTGTGTGTTGTGTGTAGGAACTTCCATTCACCGAAAAGTACAAACGGAGTGAATGGCAGACATTATTCATAATTCGAGTTTGGATCGTCTTTTTCAGTATACTCGGTTTCGAGTTCGAGATTCGTACAGTCTTTTCCATAACGCTGGCCAGCAGGGGATTCAGGTCGCAATTATGGTAAAATAAGTTTGCAGAAACGCGCTTCGCGTCGCCCGATATGACCTTGTTCCAGAGTTGCTGTCTGTTTTGCTCTGTGACATTTTTGTCGCGGTGTATTCTCGTCCATAGTAGTATATTGGTCTGTGCTACGTCAATGGACAGCGTTGAAACACTTCGTCAGCCTGTTGAAAAAGGTTGTCGGCGAATCCGTGCAACAGCACCGGCCTTTTACAACCTGCCAGACAATCCACGGTGACACGCATTTACACGTGCATTCATGCTTCACATGGTCACTTCGAGTAAGTTCCACGAAGACAGCTAAACAACTACACGAAAATAGAGGTAATTTGAAAACGAGATTTACACGTGTGAAAAACATGCGACGCGCATTTTCAAAAAGACTTTTACATTTTTCATCCTCGAAAATTCGCCGGAAAACATTTTCGAAGAAATTTCAATTGCTACGAACTGCGTGAGGAAATAGAAAGGGCACTTTTTCAAGCTTTTCTGTTTCAAAAAAGATCTCCTTCATTTTCTGTTCTGTATACAGGGTGGGCACCTAAAACAGGTCACCTGAATAATCGCTTGTTTTTGAAAATAAAAAAAATAGCGTTGCATTTAAAAAAAAGCATATTTGACCTTCGTATCTCCTTGACGTCTCTCCTTATAAAAAAGCAAGTTTGGTCTGATGCATTTTACTCTAACTTCAATAGCAAGTGAGTTATTCAGGTGACCTGTTTTCGGTGCCCCACCCTGTATAATAGAAAATAAGTTGTAACGGTAGATTTCCGTATTGCCGGCGGTGATCTGTTCCGCGGAAACAAAGGAACGGAACAATTAACCGACAGCGGGGAACACGCGCCGCGTCACATAAAACTGGCAAACTGGTTCTTTGCGGGGGTTGAAGGGGTGGAGTGAGGTCTCGGTGAAGGGTACGAGGGATTTAACGTTTTCGTTCAGCGAAGAATCTTTTCTTGCGCTGGGGGAAATTGAGAAAGGGATTGGAAGGTATTGTCCGGGGGAAGAAGGTCGATTAATTAAAGAGAAAATTTCGAGGAGCACGCCACCTCCGCAGTGGATCTCGCTCTCCAATGGGATCTGCCCGAACCTAATTCAATCAGACACCTTCGGCTGCGTTTGTTTGTTCGGCTCGCAACCGATGTGCACGAGAGGGGGGCCGATCAATCCTCCCGGCTACAGGTACACAATGTAAACGTGGCCGTTAATCGATAATCGATAACGGGTGCTCATAATAAATTGTTTAAATCAACCGCTTCGTTTGACGCCGCTAATGCATTCATCGAGGCGGCCGACGGGGAGGGGTAGCAGCTTCTGGGTAAAACAAACAGGAGAGGGAAGGCCAAACTGTTAAACTCTCGCCACCTAAAACGTCAATGTGATTCTCCGTTAAGCGTATTCGAAATTGCTAGCCGAGGTGTACTCTGCTCGTCTTAATGTTGCTCATCCACGCTGCTCTGGCTGCAAGAAATGTACAGGACGCACCAAAACCTGTGGACCTACGATCAATTATTTTTTCCAAAATAGAAACACTCGTAAGTTTTAAAACCATATCCTTTATAACAAATTTACGACTATAGAATATTTATACATCTTATTTTGTCTTTAATTTTGTTCGTAAAGCAGGTTGATAATTTATTACTGTATTTTGATTTCTGTATTTAAATCCGTTGTTTCGGTACATTAAACGAGAAATACCACTCGAATTCGGGCGAAAAGACAGATATTCGATTCAATGGAGGCATCTCTGGCCGGGTGAATTCGTCGGCGAACGTTTATAGGAGAAAATGTTGACAACGCCGATCCCGGACTTTTAAACGATAATTAATTCCTCATTGATTCTTATTGTCCGGATCATAGCTATTCAGTCTACGTGCGGTCGGAATGTGGGTGAATCGATTGCACGCAAATCAATGGAAAATTAATTATCGTTATGACCCTGATCATACGCGCCGTTTTAGGAATGAAAACGCTTAGCTACTCGATAACGGGAAAAATCGAATAGTCGTGTCGGTTCCAGCGTGTTTCACAGGGAGTTTATCCGCCGGATGAAAACTCCGGCTTTATTTTTGCGCAACCGTCGATTCACTGGACGCGACTGATAAACTGACGGCGTGAAATTTATCGTGGCGCATTACGCTCGGCTAAATTGATTTCCTCCGCCGGTAACCGGCCCGATTAAAAGGTCGTTTATGACTACTGAAAATTGTGTATGCCGCCGTCCCAGGGCTCTAGTATATCTCGCGGAGTTCCGCGCGAGCCATTGCTCCAGGCAGAAGTGCTATCAAAGCCCCGGCTAAGATAAGCTTGACGGAGTGGCGAAAGTAATAACAAAAAAAAAAACTGAAAACCACCGCTGCTTCAAAAGTATTAACTGTCACAGCTTCCTGCGAATGCGTTTATTATATCTGCTGATCGACGATCCTTTCATTCCCATTGTCGGCGATCGGATTTTTGTCAATCAAAGCCGCTGTCGTCGCTCCAAAGTAAACACGATTATTTTCACGAAAACAATTTTCACAGAGAAAAAATAAATTTCAGAAAATAAAATAACCTGCATCCACATAATTTCCTCGACGTTCTCCGAACGCTTCTGACGGCGAGGTAAAAAAAAATTGTGGAAGGTATTAAAAAGTAGTCGAATCGGTCGCTCGATCCTTCCAGTGTTGACTCTGCGAAGGTCGAGCTGATCTGACAGATACATGCCGAATATTTCCATAAATATTTGCAGACACACATATCGTAGGTTTGCTGACAAATAGTAGCTGATAGACGATGTAATAAATCGCTGCACGTTACACAGAAAATGCTAATATAGCGACGCGGAGGACGCGCACTCGGCATGGAACGATTGATCTGCCACAATATTTCTGCAGATATTACGAGAAATTTTTATCCACTTCGCCCGGAAATATTGCTTCGCGAGTAAGTACCACGGATTGAGAATTCTCGCGACACTGTATTCAACATATTTCTTCCGCGATTGTTCGTTTCTTCCCGTTTCTCGACTCGTTGTCCAGGAATTTCTTCGTTCAAACAAACATCGATCAACCGTTACGAACGCTTCAATGTCTACCCAGGTATAAAGTCTTATTTATATTTACAATTGCAAAATTTCTCACCGAACAGACAGATAAACAAACAAACAAACAAGAACTAGATATTTACTAGTGCTGAACACTATTATTAAACGAACTACTACTATAAAAACATTTTTAATAGCAAACGTGATCTCGATTATCAAATGATTCAAATCCGAATCTAAACGTTTGGGTAATTTTATAAATCTTTCCAGCTACGTTGTAAGTATTACATTTTCTCGGTCAGACTTGCGTTCATCGTCGGATCTTGAGAGAGCGGAAAACATTAACCGAGACAGATCAGCAATTTTCAATACAGAATGGTTAACTAGTAGAGTAAATTACTCGAGCGTAATTAGAGCAAGCCACCGGCTAATGAAATTTGACATGGCTCTGTTTAGAAACACGCTTCCCTATGTGAGAGCCCGTGTTCCTACGCGAACGTATTCGCCCATTGAAACTAATAGCAACAAACGTGCAGGAAGAGAAATAATTCCAGTAATTGCGCTTGAATTAACCATTGCAGCACACAATACGAATCTACTTTTTCATTTAAGTTTTAAGGAAAATGAATTGCTAACTGGACGGTGGGATTGTAATTAAATTCTTTTATAGGATGCACATTGATTCAACGGTCACGAAAAGGTGACCCGTTTCGAAGTAGCGAGAGAAGACTGCCAAAGTATTCACAAAGGTCTGATTGCATAAAATAACATGCTCGACAAAGATTTACCATCGCTCTATTATTCTTTAATATCTACAGCGGATTAGATTCAACGCTAATGGTAATTTCGTCCCTTACGCAAACACAATACGGCGTGCACAGGTAGCGAAGGTCGCGCCACTGTTGGGCTAAGGTAGCAGTAACGTTATTGCAGCGCCAAAACTCATTATCCTCCATCATTTAGCATATAAATGAACTACAGGCCGCGGGACGTCGCAATTTGGAGCTGGCCCGGTGTAACACGCGTCTTTGTACATATGTTTACCAAACGCGCAATAGAAACTGCTCAATGTCATAATTCCCTACTTCCTCGTCTTCGTCCTCCAAACATCTCAACGAGAAAAGAGACTTCCGAAAATTTTCCCTCATCATTAACCATCTAGTCTAGGATCGAATACCTTAGATAATCATTTTAAGATTTTATCCCTGCTACCCCTGTTAGCTAACACAATCGAGAATTTTTAAGAGAAAAGGATCCTGAACTAATCTGCTGCCCTGTAAATCGAGGAAACTCGATATTCGATTCGACTATTCAAAAACGAATTCCGACTTGTAGAAGTCGGTTGAAAATAATGGAAAAATTCCTGTGAGCGAAGTCAAATGAAATGAGACGGCCAGCTTGAGAAAGATCCAGGATAATGGTCTTTTAATCTTCCGGAGGAGGGTGGTCTCATTGAAATGGTAGGTAGTAGCTATCATAAAGCTGCGACAGCTACACGCTGCCGAATAGTAAGAGAATTACGTCTCGTAAAAGTAGGACCTCTAAAGGAGACAACGGTGTAGAATTGATCTTTTGTAGGGGCACTTCCCTTCGAGAAGCACAATACAATTTTCTGTTTTGTTGTTCCGTGCGAGTATCGGGCGACTGTCCCGTGGCGCGGCTCGGAGTCACTTTGTGCAAACGTTTACAGACGGAATCACAATCGAACATTTCGAATACACTGTTCGATGTTTAAGCAGTTGCTTGTAATTGGCTCCGCGCAGTCAACAAAACGTTTGATCCCGGCTGCGCCTTGTTAATTCAAAAAGGCGCGCGTTTCCGCTCCGCGAGCTCCCCGAAACCGTTTTACGCCGGACAAAGGGCGTTTCCTTCGTCGTTCACAGTCGCCCTCTGGCCGTTTAACAATTTCTTACTTCCGGCGCAAACAGAATTTCGACCCGGCCGATTCCATCCAAGTATCAGCCATTTTGAACCCTTCCGAATCCCCGGTTGCAGAGCTTGCTATTGGGAAAACTCGCTCTGCCATTTCCCAGACCAGCTCGCTCTCGGACAGACGTCTGTGCTTTGCGTTATCGCCGGCGAACTATCGATCATTTACTTTCATCATCGATAGCAATCGTTTCAACTAGCAGTGATTTTTCAGCGCACAGTAAGTAATGTAATATGATGAATTTTTAAATGTTAATTTTGTAAAAGAAATAACACAATTTTTTGTTGGTATGTAGGCAAAAAACGGGAAATTTTTATAATATTATTCCGAACGTCTCGAGTTTTATTTTCATTACGAAGAAAATTTGTCAGTGGTTCGGTAATGGGAACCCACCACCGCCGACGAGAAATGTCACCGGTTATTCGACGATACAACCGAAATAACACGGAAACGAGACCTTTTTTCGCCGTTCCCCGCGAACCACTTCGATTTCCTACGGACCGTTTTCGACGGGGACGTCGTTGATTGTAACGTCAATCCTCCGCATCGGAATGCAGCCGTCGTCGTCCCTTCGCCGGCGACATTCGCGATTTCCACGTTTTAATTGCGGCCATTCCGTGTTCCGGTTGCGGCGTGAAACCCGTCGACTCGATTCAACTCGGTTCGATTCGTTTCAATCCGTTGCATTCAACACTCTCGACGCGACTGTTAAGGCGAATTTAGACTATTCACTTTGCACGTATATCCCGAATGAATGTGCATTAGTGATGGGCACCATCGATAAAACTATCGACTAAATCGATAGTAGCCAACTACTATTTTATATCGACTGATTTTTAAACTATCGACTAAATTAATTGAATTTTAATGTTTCGCAGTCGCGTGCTTCACGTATCTGACCTTACGGGAGGGGGGTGTTGTAGTCGCGTGTGTACACGGATCTGACCGATACGAGCGGGGGTCGAAGTCGTGTGTTATCACTTTCGTGGTAGCGAAGTGTTTAATATTATCTCGTCGATCTCGTCAAAGCCACGACGATTCACCAACTTTACCGCACGTGTATATGGCATCAAATGGTTTTTCGTACCGCAACGCATGATTCTACAGTCCACGTGCTACCAGGTGCTATTTTGGAGCCTTCCTCACAGCTATAACGACTGCAAATCTCTTCCACCTGTCCAGCTCGCAGTCCACATTCAGCGGAGGATTATTTCAGCCTATTGTAAACAGTATCTGTAGAGGTACCTACCGTCTCTTACAATGAGTTCCCAATCCACCTTTTGCATCCGAGTACATGGATGTTGCAGCCAACGTTGTGTAACTACTCATTGACCACTTTATGTATGAATATTAAATGAATAAATATAGTGTATTAAACAAACGTACTTACGAACATATTTATTAAATCCCCAATCATTTCCCGAATATCCAAATTGAATTTCGAATTTTCGAAACTTCCGAAACTTTTCGCTAATATTCGACCGTCTGACTTGCCGTTGAGTTGTACTACTGAAAACCGGATACCTCCTTCGATATCATGTTCTCCTAATACAAAGTTCAATTTTCGAGGTTTTCGAAAATTTTCGAATTTCAGTAGTACAACTCAACGGCAAGTCAGACGGTCGAAAATTGGCGAAAATTTTCGAAAACCTCGGAAATTGAACTTTGTATTAGGAGAACATGATATCGAAGGAGGTATCCGAATTTCAGTAGTACAACTCAACGGCAAGTCAGACGCTCGAAAATTGTTTGAAAATCAGGTTTTATAAAAATACGTAAGTTATGTCGAACTTAAAGAATTTTGCTTCTATAAATATTTCGAAGATGTTAATTTAATTCTACTATCGCAATTTAAGGGTAGGGAAGAAAGAACACATTAATTATTGTAACTAATATTTTTTATTTAAAAAAGAAGAGTACAATTTTAATACTATTATTATTACTTTAAATGTGTATTGTGGCGAGGTGAGACGAGGGTGTCTGGCAGGATGCGGGTGATGTAGATACGAATATCCATGCGATCACGAATGTAGATGACTGCTCTCGAGAGACAAGTGTAACTTACTGCGTACTGAAATGCTAGRAACAAAAAGGAACACAATTAGCACACGATTGTTACATAGACTGGGGAATAGATTGAGGAAAGTGATGGCATGATAGTAGTTCAAAGTTCAAAGCAATACTATTCGCGTTGGTACAAAAATCAAATGAACAAGATTGAATAATATATTTTGTTCTGATGGAACGTGAAATTGCAAAATGTTATGGAAGGAATAGGTTTGAAATAGTAGTATACATTAACATTAATTAAATGTAAATATACTCTAGTAAGTAGTGTTAACGAAAAATTTAAAGTGTGCAGTTATTAGCTCAAAACAATGTTATCTATGTACATACAAAACAATCATTTAAATAAAATGTATTGAAATAAATCATGAATTGTTAGTGTATCTTCTGTGTAAACGTCAATTGTAATAAAAATATCTGTTGGCTGCTACAAAATTTTAGTTCGGTCCTGGTTTTCACGATGCTGGTGGCGCAACTTGGTTGCCTCGTCTAATACGCTAGATGCAAACTAATGCCCCGGTTGGTGTCCGCGCCACCAAATTTTTCCCGGCCGGTGGCTGATGCCGGCAACCCGATCGTCAATAGTTTTTCGTGTCCGCCACCAGTGTCCTCGTGTAATAGGCTCCATATGATTCAATGCCCCACGACCGTGATGAGACACTGGTGGCGCAACCAAGTCGCACCAATGTGCATATAAAGTGAAGAAGTGTGAACCCGCCTTTAGCCGATCACGGGTCATTAGAAGGTACATCGAGCGGGTACCGCGAAATCAATTCGCGTGCGGACTACCGTTGTTACAACGTTACCGCGTCTCTCCTCGCAACCGTGAATATGATCGTTGAGACGATTATAGGATAACTCTCGTGCGAATGTTCACGTGGCTGGGATAACTCGCGCGAACATTGGGCGATCGGTACACAGAACTCCAGCGAATATATCCGCTAGCGTATCTGCAACCGACGGTAACGTAACCGCGAGTTCAGTGATTCCGCAGATTGCGTTACCCTGTGCTACTCGGTCTGGCTAATTTATTAAAATGATTGAATCTAGGCCAGAATCATTCCATTGTCTTGCTTATTACACGCTGTTTCGTAATTGCCGAAAGAATTTCGCAGTCTGTTTGAATCAACGAGAAGTATCTTGAACCAAAATCAAAAAATTTCTTATATCCCAAAGATAAATTACGATAGATAACCAATAAATTAATTATTAAAATCAATTAAAATTCGAATGACTTCGCCGTTCGAACATAATAATTTTTTAATGAACGTTTGTGGAGAAACAGCGACACCGTTGATTTGGTTAAACAATTACGCAGCTAGGAAAAGGCACGTTTACCTGGGAGATGTTCAGGGCCGATGCCAATGGTATTTTCGTGATCCGAAATTTTTTGCCATTCACTCGAGCAGTTCGCATGCAATTTGAGCTGGTTCACCCGAACGAACCGTTTCAGTATGTGAGCAGCGTTTGCTCTCAAAGGGTTAATGAAGGATCGAGCATGGGTACAGGGTCGGGGGAGGACGGGTGTGGACCGATAGAGACGGGCACGAGGGCGACGTAAAAGAGAGAGGAGCGCGGAACGTGATGCCAAAACGTGGGCGCGGCTTACGAACAGACATTTTCCTTCGCGTATCTCTCTGCCGCGTATCGATCTGCCAGCGGAACGTGCAGTCAAAAACGAAATGCTCGCGAAGCGCAGAACGCGGCCGAAAGGAAAGGTTGGCCCGTTCGTTAAACCACGACGGATGCCGTCCCGAGTTCGCTAAGGGCTCGGCTGATAGGGCGAATCGAATTTCTTCCCCGCCAAATATCGCCATCGTCAAAGTTAATAATTTTTTGATTAATCGCTGAAACCTATCTTAATCTTATTCGCTATCACTGTTGTCTGAAATATCAAAATAGTTCATCAGTTATTTCACGTCGTATTATTTTTAAATATATTCAATACAATTTTTAAGATATTGTTAAAAATAAACCATTATATGGAATTGATTTAACGTTAACATCCTTTTCCTGCAAATAAATCTCGGAACAGGAAGGGTTTGGACCACTTTCATAATTATGTTCACAATTATTAATATTTCTTGATTTTATAAGGACACATTATTCGTTTCCGAAATGAATCTTCGCTGTCTATATACTTTCGTGTATCGATTCATCCTATAAACGAACGTTCTGATAACGAATATATGTATACGTATTCCGTGAATGAAATTACATCACTTGCATCGTTCAATTAAGGGAGATGCTCGGCAGAAAATTGATATGTCGGTCATATCAAATTAATTTATACGCTTTCACGGTCTAGAATAATGAGAAACAGACATTTCCTTGCGGGCTAAATTGTAATCCGAGCTGTGCACGAGAGTTAAACGAGAAAAATAAAATGGTAACAGACGCTGTTGCCTATTGTTCCATAATTGTTTCTTTACCGTTGCTCTTCAGTTACGGGCATCAAATTTAATTAAGTCTCGAGGATTCATTCTTCGCGGACCTTTTTCATTGCATAATAATTTTCATTGCATAATCTCAGCTCAACAAGTGACGGAATTATTATTTTTCTTTTCTTAACGGTGTTTGTCTTCCCACTAAACAAACAATTCTTACTTTATTCCTGTTCGAGGTAATTGTAACGTGCATCTCACGGGATTCAGGTTTCCCAACGGATAGTTGTGTTTAGGGGTTAATAAAGTTACCCCGAAACATTCCGGTGTTAAGATAGAAAGACGAGCGCGGCTTACGTGACTCTAACAATCTTAATGGATGTCGCCGTCGTGTATTCCCGTAAATTTATTATAGACCCGGTTATCCTAAGCCCATATACTTAATTTGTACGGGAGCATGTGTGTCGGGCGAAGGTATGAGCACAAGTACGCCGGAGAAGCGCAACTTGGAAAAGTTAGCAGAGTGCTCCAAGTCATTAGCGCGCATCCAACTTTGATCGGCGATGGTGCAAAGAGTTTTGCAGTCGATAATCATGGTGAATACCGAAAGTTCCGTCGCTTTTTTCTTCTCGCAAACGCTATTACATTGTCCCGGATATTCTCTCGCACGAAATTCACTTGATACTCGGCGCGCGCCCACGTCCTCCCTAGCCTGCATAAAATTATTTAATCCAATCTTATAGCAAGTCGTTCCACGCCGGGCACGGTCGTGTTCAATTTGGAAATTCGCTAGTGCCCGTCCCTTCGTGTTAATTGGTATGGATGTTTATTTAACGTTGAAGCAAACCTTCTCTTGGCTGCTGTATCTTGCGATTGATGCATAAAAAATTGCATTTTGAAATTGCTTAAAAAATTCCTCTCATCAAAGCTCCACAAATCTATGTACATATAAATAAAAATAAAATGTTGTTCGTAATAGTACGAATAAAGGTTTAGGGAAAGAAACAATTGGAGAAGTTGTCCGGAAAAATGGAAAATTCATTATTAAATAAATAGAGCCTTGTCGTATCTCGAAACTAAAACATTTGATTTTTGTGCGTTTCTATAAAAATTGCGTTAACAACTTTTTGTTTGCCGTTGGGAGGGGAGCTATTTTCGTTGGTATTTTTTTATAATGTAAATTTCTACGGCCGCTATAAATGCATAAAGTTCACGGTCCAGTTAGCGTATTGTAGCGGTGATGCGATGTTCTAGTGGGCAAGCAATTTATATTTTGGAAAAACGGGGTCCGGCGCGGTGGCGTGACACGTTTCTATCATTCATTCTGACGCACACAATCCCACTGACAGCGTTCTTTTGCTTCTGTTTCAGGTGAGTCAACGAATTTCCAGGGGGAGGAAATTCGCGCTTCGGTTGGATCGGATTTGTTCGGTCGGGCGCAACTTCCATCGACCTGTTTCACTTGGAACGGTGACAAGATTTGCATTTCGACCGGGGAGGGGCCACAGCCCCCGGCCCCGATTAATTGGGTTAATAAGGAAACCAGCTGGCTGATCGATATTCACTTTGAACCGGGCTGGTCTCGTATTATCGTTCCCGATCTATCAATCTTTCATTTTTATCTCCCCGGTGCGGCGCGCCGCGCGGAATAATTCAAGAGTGTGAACCCTGGGCCTCGTTAAGTCAACATAAATACTTCACCGGCATCGACGAACCAGACAATTCATTTCCGTGGCCCAGCCGCGTTGTTTATTAATTTTCTCAAGCGACTAATGAAATTCAATATTCTTTATTTCATCCATATGATCCTGCGTTGCTAAAAAAAAATTTGGAAATTTTTCAAAACAGGAGACGATAATAGCTACCCTGATGTAACGACAGCGAAATTGATATTTGTTAAGTCTACTCCTGTTATTTACCCGGCACAAACACATAAAACTTTGCGATCCAGCGATATTGACGCAGCAAACAAATAAGTACACGGACAATCTCGCTCTTTTAAAAAAATGTGTCTAGCCATTGCCGGATGTAATCGAATTTTCCTTCAAATCCAAGATTGAAAATGTTGTCCTGTTATCGACAGAAATAACATTTTTGGTTCGGCACACGGGCGAGAGAAGTTCGTAAAAAATGTTCGAAATCGATGTGTTTTTGGTTATACGCGGGGGCGGCGAAGTAAGGCGCGGTGAAATTGGTTTTTGCGCGAAGTAACAGTGTTTGTCTAATCGAAAAACTTCGGGAGCATCGGTAACGGAGGAATAGCAAACTGGACCGAAGGATCGAGTAACTTTCTCGGAGAAATTCGAAGAAAGAAGGAGAAGGACGAACGAAGCGAAGACTCGAACGAAAAAATCTCTACCGGTTTGAAAAACGAACGTCGAAGTTGCAACAAGTGACCTGGCCGGTGAAAAAGAACTGTACTTTCTGAAGTAACTTCCTTCGAAACAACCAGTCGAACCATGAGCCTTGTACACGGATGGGCGAATAGCTGTAAGCAAGGGATTTTTCTTCTGGAACATGGACGATAGATTTGTCAGTTTCCGGAGAATATATTTCCTCGTGGACTCTTTCCACGCTGTGGATCATCACGGAATTAATTCTTAGAAGAAAGTAGAAAGTTTGTTTAAAGTCTATTGCATTCTGAGTATTAGAAATTCGTAAAGATCGGGTAAATTAGTGGTGCGCGGAAGGCGGCCATTTTCTATGGATGCGCCGCGAAGAAAATGGCTCCTCCGGTTCATCGGTGGTGGAGAATCATCGGGGATCGGGATTAGGTATTCGTGGCGGGGCGCAGCCGGTATAATTACACGAAAATTTCATTAAACGCGTGTCCGGCTCCTGAAACGTTATTAAAGCCCGAAGTTGTTCATGAATTTATTAGTCAGCCTAATATTCATCCGGCGCGGCGGCGGACGGGTTCCGTGTGCATTTAGAGACACGCTATTTGATCAGCGGGACGAGCGAGCTCTCGTGTACACATGGACGTTATTAGCGAAGAAATGAAAGCGGACGGAGCCCGTGCGGGCTCAAGGTACTGAAAGGATTAATCTTTTTAGCGGATGTCTCCTCGGCCTCTCTTTCTCCCAGACTCTCTCCCTTCACTTTTCAACCCTTCCGCGGTATCGCGCGCATTCTGCCGCCAGTTTATCGATGGTGGTTCATTCGCCGAGTGTTTCGAGCACACCACAATGAATATATCTCGGCGAATTCACCGGAGCCGCACACGCGTGTCGATACTGTGGCTGTAAGGAAGAACGCTGCATATCAAACGCTTTCACTTTCGAGATATCGCCGTTTAAAGTTTTCATGATTTTTTGATAATTATATAGAAAAGGATTTCGATGAAATTTTAATGTGTTATAGATTTCGACATTTTGAACAACTTATTCCTTTTCCAATATAAGGGGGTCGCTTTTAGTTTTCGAGATATTTGCAAAAATCTATTGCTAATACTGTTTTCTTGCAAATATCTCAAAAACTAAAAGCGACTACCCTATATTGGAAAAGGAAAAAGTTGTTCAAACTAGCAAAGTTCTTGTTATAGACAACCTTACGATCGATAAATAACAAACACATTTACCGTTCGTTGTTGCGTTCGCACATCCTGATTCTTCATTTTCCCTGTTTTGGCTCATCTCTCTTGCTCCCTCAATCCTTGTATCGTTTTTTGTTCTTCTTCTTTTTCCAACCACCATTTAAGCGACCTCAGGTTCTGGAAGTTAGGGTTGCGCGCTGCCCTGTGTTCAACAAGAACCATTGTTCCGACAGGTCGGACCCGCGAGCGATTTAATTGCAACGTTTCCACTCGAACTGAAGAAAACAGTGGTTCGTCGGGATAGCCAATTAACGGTGGACAGAGGATATCGAAGTCGAAGTTTATATCGAGTCCGGGAACTGTATTTTCGAGATGGTCGGGTCGACGACGCCCCGCCGACAGCCCTCAATGGAATTGTTCGCATAAATGCTACCGACACTCCGCAACTGTACCGAATGTGATGCATTTGGCAGTCTTGCGACCGCGAGCTGTTTCTTAGGGGATTCTTCTTGGTTTCTAACCATTCTAAAAAAAATGATGTATTATTTTAATAACAACGGATTTCAATACAATGTCAAGATACCGTATTAAATTTTTTCGTTATTATATAAATGATTAATTATTAAATATAATAATTAAAAAAATATATTACCATACACATTAAATGGTTATAGAAACATTTCGTCGCGAGCGATCAAGGCTTCGGCTCGGAAATTAACACACGCACAATCGATTCTGTTT
This sequence comes from Lasioglossum vierecki, assembly GCA_028455595.1. Lineage (NCBI taxonomy): Eukaryota > Metazoa > Arthropoda > Insecta > Hymenoptera > Halictidae > Lasioglossum > Lasioglossum vierecki. The sequence continues at coordinate 22,246,069 of CM052343.1, forward strand.
ATGAATATGTCAATAATATAATAATTGGAAACCGGATCCGTTTCGGCCTGGAAAAAAAAGGGAAACCATAATAAATATCGAGGACGGGATATTCTCCAGTGGCGAGGGTGAATCGATTCGAATAACATTATTCAATTCATAATACATGTCGCTTAATTCAACACTTTTAATCTATCGGATTAAATTCCTCGTGTCCGTTAAATCAATTTTATTTCACCAATCACTGGATTATGCTACCCGCCGGCATATACCCCACCAGTGCGAAATGAAAAAGCGTATACTCGTTCTACAATTTCATATGTTATTTTGGTTTTCATTTTTCACGTTTTTTTTTCTTCTTCCTCGCGGGTTATAACGTTTTGCTTCGTTCGTTGCCACGCGAGGCTCGCCGAACGCGCCCCCGTATAACGATCGACGAGAGTTCGTTGCCGAATCTTTTGTTCCGCTACTGACATTCGTTACCCTGTTCATTTGAGTATCGCGTAATTCGCTTTTCACGTAATGTTACATGGAATACCTCGTTTCGTCAATTTAGTCCCGTACAAAGATGATCGACAATGCTCGTTCGTCAGTGTTCCGTTAGTCATACAATTTCGATTTCCAAAGGCCCTGCTAACCGGAATGGTTTAATCTCTCCGAAATCCATAACGAAAAATACGCGGTACCCTGCCACGCCCCGAAGCGAAATTTTCCAACTGTTTGAAAAATTGCTTTCACGGAAAGAGATTCAAAGTTTCGACAATAGCAGCGCGACGTAAAAGGAAACGTTCGTTATCTCCGGAGTTTTCAGAAAATTTTGAAGCTGTTTGTTTCTTTGGTACGTTCGAGCATAATAGTTAATTGTTCGGATAATAGTTAATTGGATAATAAAGCTTCAAGACTGTCAGTGTAACACGATGTCAATATCTTTTGTCATCATCTTTATCCGCTCTCCTTTCAGAAAATTTTAATGGGTTCTGTGCACTTAATACTTTCGACAGGCATTCAGTTAACAGAACTCTGGATCATTATAATAAAATAATTAAATAAATAAATAAAGCATTTTAATCCCTGTTCGTTTGGTTTATTTTCCCTGTAGAAAATATTAAACGACTTACCGAACGACCTGCTAGTTTGTTGAAAGATAAAATCTCGAGAGTGTCGATTTAGAATAATCCCAAGTATACTGTACGTGGAATATACGTCTTCGAGATAGGACATTTATAGGTGGCAGACGGTGTGTTTGGGCTGCGGAACGTTCGGGCATTATTCCGTTTGATTGGCTGAAGGAGCGTTCACTTTATTTCCCGCAGTTTTCATCCACTTCAGCCAGCTCGGGGGGAAGTATTTCAATCTCCCGCGGCCGGTATAAACCGCGGTGAATCCAAGATCGAGATTAAAATATTCTCATCCAGCGGTTGAAAAACGGCGCCGCGCATAATTTCCCCGTGTGAAACTGTTTCAGTGCCGGGAGAAATCCGCGAGCCCCGGCCCTTTCTTCTCGGGTAATGTCTGTTTTTACGGACAATAAATGAAGTTGTTTACCACGTGAGGCCGGTAAACACCCCGACGCGACGGCCGCGCCGTTGCTGCCTCGCTAGATAAAAAAAAACTTTACTTCTCTCTCTCTCTCTCTCTTTCTGTCTCTGCAGCAGGAAGAGAAAAGGAATTCACTTGCAAATAAGTTTATTTACGATATGATTATCCAGGGTCGCGCGTATCCACGGACCACGAATAAAAGGCCGAGTGAAAACTTTTGTCCGCAATAAAATTTCTATTAAAGTCCGCCTGTAACGAACAAAAATTCTCTCTCTCTCTCTCTCTCTTTCGCGTGGATTCCTTGCCGCGGCCGCGTTAAACAGGAAACAAGTTGTAGTCTGACGAAAAAAGGGGACGAGGGAAACGGCGTGAGAAAGAGAGGGAAAAACGAGAGAAAAGTATCTCGCGCTCCTCCGAGAGGCTTCTGTGGACAGAGTTTTCCGCGCGGCGGGAAATGAAACTGATCGCCTCGCGTTTCTGTCCTGGAAACCTTTCGTTAAAATTATACGAAGGAGAACAATATTTCCTTCTCGTTACCCGGCGTGCACCGCGACTCCGTATCTGTCCGACGCCATTGGCTACCCCTCTCCCCTTGGAAAAACGAATTTCCATCATTTCTTATCGAGATTTCCCGCCTGTCCGCCGACACGTTTTCTTCACAAGTGGTTGCAGCCTGTTCGGAAAATGAAAAATTTCGGTTGATTTCTGATGGTTACGTTGTTCAACAAATTTTCATTTTCCTGGCTTATTTCGAGGAAATTAAAACAATGTAATCTCTTAAGTGGAATGTTTTTACGGAAATTACACTGGTAACGTGCAGCCGTTTTATAGAAAGAACAGAAACTGAACTAGAACGCGAGTAAAAAGTCGGAGAGGCGCCAGTAAAAATTACTGTCGCATTATTCAAAATATTATTTATATTGCTAAATATGTCTTCGATATGTTTCTGAAATTTTCGGTTCTTCTACACAAATTTTAACAAAGTGGTATTGAATAAATTCCTATTGGTAGTAACATTTGTATATCAAAAATTTGTTATTCCAGCTTTCTTTGATAATTTTTACCGAATCATTGAGAATGTTAATATTTTATTTAACACGAATATTGCGAGTTGAAACTGAACCGTGAAAATCAAGCCCCGAAGAAGCACGTTCGCTGATCGAATTGCAACGAAACCGGAGATGTTCTGGCCCGCGTAAAATGCATCCACGATGCAACAGGGAATAAAAATTAGAAAAGTTGGAGACGGGGTAGCATGGAGGAAATTCTGCTGGAAAAAAAGCAAGAAGAAGAAGAAAAAGCATACGCGGAAGAATCGTGGTCGGTGCTACACCGCGGGCTTTTCAACCGGGAAATTTAATTGGCTGTTCTCGAACTTTTTCTCGAGCTGAGCATCCACCCCTTTTTTTACCAGACTATGGTCACTGGGGATGATTATGCCGGCCTGGGTTTGCACTGATCTTGAGCCACACGAACGAGATAGAAATATTTCCTCCTTGTTTATCCGCACCCGTGTACGCACACGCACGCTACAGACTTTTTTCCTTTTCACGTTCCCCGAGCACCGTTTAATTGGTTCTTCGCGGACTGCCGGAGATTCGCGCGTTTTGATTCACCAAGCGAGATCGATCCGGAATGAGGGAGAATTGCTTGGGCCACGAGTGCGCGATGGCGTTAATCAGTTTGCGCGATAACCGGGAGAAATGAACCGCCGTTTGCTTGCTCGATCAATCCAGCTCCTCTGCGGAAGAACGTTCGAATTGTTCTAGCTTTTATAAAAGGTGTTTTGTTTTTGCTTACCAGGGATGTTACCCTACCGTGGCACGCCCATTTTCATTTTACGACATTTATGTAAAGTAAACAATGTGTGTTCGTATCAGCTAAGACCTTGAAGATCAGTTAAGATCCTGAAAAATCCAATATCCTGAATACCTTGGAAACTATCAGATCTAGAATTTGAAAACCCAATTTGTGTGTCCTTGAATGACGAATCTTTTCGTGTAAACCAATTATTAAGAAAATAATTAATGCCGCGAATTGGTTTTTCAAACGAAACAAAATTCTTCGTTAGAAGTTAACTATTTCAGTTATTTTTTTAACTTTGAAGTTCCTCATGTTTGAAAAGAAATGTAACCCTTTTAGAACCGACTCCTGAGGCCGTCGTAGGTGACCTTCTAGAGGTAGGTTTAATTTCGACGTACGGTTTCGCGGTATGTATCAAAAACTCGGTTTCGGCCAGGCCGCGTTTCCAGAGCAGGCGAGGCATCGACCCTGTCTCGAGTTTAGGCGAACAATGCGCCTGCGCCGCGTGCGGAAATTGCCGTGGAAATTTTTAGATCCTCTCAAGAGGCAACGATAAACGCGCATCCCCAGCATCGCACAGGCCCCACTTTTTCCGCCCCCCGGAAATCGCGCTCCTGAGGGAAGTTTTACGCCCTGTCGAGCCTGCACCCAAAAATTCACCGATGGATACGTGTTTGCCTAAGAAACGCTGTCGTTGGTTCCCCTCCGCCCACGCAACCGAGCCGCCACTTCCTTTCTTCTCGACGTGTACTTACAAGGGGATGAAGGCAACTGACACGCGATGATTTTCATGCGCTTTTACCGATGAAAAACATATTAGCCACGTGTGCACTTTTTCCCGGCGGAATTGGTCCGTCTGATGTGCCGTGCGTGGACTACGAGACGGCTTTCCAGAGATTTTCGGCGAAAAATTGTTTTTCCAGTTCTGTTCGGATCGACTGAAAAATGAATTACAACTTGTTTCAGACACCGCTCTTTAAAATTCAAGGCAAAAATCTATCTAGCCATAAAATTCGCGTGCGGTTTAGTACGCTTTTTTCCGTAGCTTCTCGAAAAACGAAAATTCAATCCGAAAAGTGACCATTCCGTACACATGCTCTCTGTGTATGCTAGTCAAACAGTCGCGTATAAAAAAGAATATTTGTCGCATCGAAAAAAATGCGCAAAAGTGTCAAAAGTATTTTAGACCGTTGCGAATCGAGTTTCGAGCACGAGCAGTTAAGGCAATCTAATTGTTCCATGAAAATAGCTACGTTAACCTGAAAAATCGAGTGGATTTTCACTGGTGTATAGTCACCGATACTTTTTTGCAGCAAAACTTAATTTCAATTTCGAGATTTACCGTGTCAGCACCTTTGAAGCGAGGATTCGAAGGTCGCGTAGAAATTTCGCGAAGCGACTCTCAATTATTCTAACGTTCGTTAAACAACAATTATGATACGTCTTAATTACACGTTCAACTACAATACTAAAATATTTACCGTACCGCTGCCGCATTATTACAGTCGCGATCCATCAAAGGAGTGCACTCTGCGCTAATTACTTCTGCGCGCGGTAGAAATAAAAATATCTTGCGCTCCTAAACCGTACAGACCTAATTAAATTGCCGCGGAAGTTATTTCCATGATGTTCGTTTCGACAAATTACCCTGCGCTTCTATCGCTACTTGCGGGAAAAGCGTGTGCGGCCGCTTTCCTGCTCACTTTCGAATTCTGTGTTTCCGGTGTACAAAAAAAAAAAAGAACGGAGAAAAAAAAAGCAAAACGAGACCATTTGAAAACAGATTCGAGTTTCTGAATAACACCCTTTCAGTTTGGGTCGCGCAAATACCTCGCCGCACGAAAACACCTCTGGAAAATTCATAAAATTGCTCGGCCAAAGGCGAATCCGCGTTTTAAATTTTTGCTCTAAATTAACGTTGGGGAAGGTACTCGTTGAATATTTTCCGACAAAATAAACAACAATCGCGAGAACCCGCGACTCTCGTTACGATCTTCGTTTTCCTTTCTTCCCTTCCGTTTCTCGATGATTGTCCTTTTGTTTCGTCTTGTTTTCACGCGAACGTATTTTTTTTTGTACACTTTATTCCTCTTCGCGTTATTTATTTCTTTCTTCTTTTTTCGAGTAAATACAACCGCACGTATTTCGTACATTTGCCACGTTTCCCAAGCGAACGTTCCAAAAGTAAGAAGAACGCTTTGACCTCGTTAATTTTGCAACTTGACACGAAGCAATTAACAGAGCGCTCGCAATAAAGTTAAATTTTCCTGGGCGCGACCGACGGGCGGCGTTGGAGCAAAGGCGGTGCGCTACAGCCACGATGAATACTGAGCGAGTTATAATTAATTGTAAAGACTACTTAATTAGCTTCCATTTATCACAATACGTCGTTACAATGCGCTGAAGCCTCGCGGAAAACGGGCGAAAAAGAAAATCTCCGACCGCGACGACGACAGATGCATATAGAACCGGGTCACGACGCTCGAACAGCAGTTTCTGGCTTGTCTTGTTCGGACTGGATGAAATTCCACCGGAAACTCTCCGGGCTCGTTTAAAATACTATTTGACACGTATTATACCGCTGTGGCGGACACGCCTAATTTACCCGTTTACCTGCACAAACATGTTCGCCGCGAGAACCGTCACACTCTATTCCAAACACGGAAACTTTAACGCCAGGCTTCGTTCGATTTTTGTTTTGTCAGTTCTCTTTTAGAACATTCATAAAAAAAGAAGGACCATTAAATAGAAATTAATTTTCATATAAAATAAAAATGCTACGAATCAATTGTGAGAAACAGCTAAAAAAATCCTGAGTTTTGTAATTATTCTACAGGACATTGCGTTCGGAATCGCCGTACACAAGTGATTATTAATAGTTAGCCATTTCCCATTCGATAAACTCCATTGTGAATATCAGTTAGCCTATCTTTTCAAACTAACCGCTGCCAACATATTACCTGTAATACCGAAGTGAACAACGAATTACGCGTTAATTGCGAATTAACGCCAGACCATTGTATTTTACGGTGTAACGTTCGAATCGAATCTCGCGGTTCGGTCACAAATTCGATGGCATTAACAGCCCCTGTAATTTCGGGAAACCGATACGGCCACTTTAACGTAACCGAAAAGATATATCTCCTTCTCGGCTATGAAAACTAATCCGCGTAAACGTGCACCATTCCCTGCGAAAATTAAAGTTTTCTATATTTTCCGAACATAATAATAGCCGGCCTGAAATCGTCGCCGCGTCAAAATCAGCTTCCAGTTAATTCGGCCAGTCGCACTCTTTTGTCGTTCGCTCCGGCACGCATCCGCTAAAATCTCATTCGGACTGCTCAAATGAAATCCGCATAATTAAATATCTTGAAATCACTATCACCGCGAGAGACAGTTGGAAATCAATAACCGCAACACGGCCAATCGCAATTTCGCCGGGCTCATTAAAATACTTCTCATCTCGAACAGTATGAACGATACACTTGAACAATGCCGTGATATTTTCAATGAAACGAATCGAGCTGCGGAGAAAGGTCGTTTATTAATCGTCAAAGAGCATCCGAGGCAGACGCGTCGACGCGGAGCGGCGGTTCGATCTTTTAAACAATATATAATTTTCCACTCGAGATAGCCTTTCCACCGAAAATTAAATCCCTTCACGGTCTCTTGGCTCGAATTAAAAATTGTTTCGGACGGCAACTCAGCCGTGGATTCAACTAATTTGCGAACTCGCGAGGCGGGCGAACGCGTTCGCGTGTATAGCGGATCGACGAGCGTAAAAATCGAATCGGGTTCACGGAAACAAATGGAAAACCGAGCTAAGTAGATCGTTCGGAGCACATAGCGCGAGACAAATTCGAGGCAACCGGCTCCCAGGCCGATATTGGATTCGACTCGAACACACCCCTCCTCTATCCAATTTTTCGACACGAGAGAGGCACCCGCGCGCCGTTCTGCGATCCGATTCCTTTGTTATTCCGCGATCCCGCGCCCGGGTACTTTTCTCAAAAGCCTCGTTGATCCGACGGAATCCGAGAATTTCCTCCCCAAGCCGAGGCGTCAAACTGCAATCGCGATGATAATCGTATCGCGGCCGGTACGCCCCCATTTTCCGACCCCCTACACCCCGATCCTATTTCGCGGTTTAAGCAACCATCGGATCGAACGAAATAATGTTGTAATAATACCCGGTCCCGATGGAGCCCGCCAGTACCTGATTGAAAACACCTTCCTCCGTTTCTCGCTCTAGAAAAATGTCGATCCACGCTGTTCTCGTTGTTATTTATTTACCAACTCTCTCGCCAAATTAATGAATCTACCCACCACCGGTCAAATTACCGGTTATTTCGTTTCACAGTTATCGAAATTATACGAGCTCCGCGCTCGGAATTCCCAACCCTTTGCAAATTAATTTCATCCATTAAGAATATTTTAAATATTTTAAATTCACCGGATCATTGTGCAAAACAAAACGGGATATAGGTAATTGGTAGTTCTCGATCATAATTTTGAGATAATTAGAATTAATTTTTATCGGCATATTTTATTTTGTTTAATAGCACACGTGGCCTCAAGCACCATGATTCACATCAGAATCGACACGTTTGGCTTTGCTTACAAAATTGCTAGTGTGTAGAAATTGATCGAACCGTGCATCGTAAAATTAATTCTAATTAAAAAACGGAAATTCTTGTGAAAATAGATGTTTCATATCCCAGTAATTGGAGCACGGTTAATGGATCGCGTGGCCCGATTCTTTGTAAATTATGCACACTGTGGTTTTCTGTGGAAACTAGGAAGACTAGCAATTCGAACAACAGCAGCAGACGATGCGAACGATATCCGAATCAATAACATGTTTCACCACAAAACTGGTTTACCCTGAACTCATAATAAATAAAGGGCGACAAGGAGGTGGGGAACGGGAGGATCCTGTGTACGGCAGTTAACCCAACTTCCCTAATCTTCAAACTAATTATGAGTTTAATCCATAACCACGAATATTCAGTTTCACTGGAACGGGTAATGCGCGTTTTGGTGGGATGCGTTAAAATTATCTCGCCGTTTAAGACTGGCGTCGCTAGCCCACCGACAAAATATATAAATTATGAGAGACACAAGTTATTCGTCATTTGTTGTGTAAATTTGGCCAAGGACGAAATTGTATTCTACAATGAATATCTAAGTATGAACATCTAAGACTGACGTCGCTAGCCCACCATCAAAAATTTATATAAATTGTATAATTAAATTGTGAGAGACACAAAGTTATTCGTCGATTTGTTATGTGAATTTGGCCAAGTACTTTGGAAATTGTATTCTACAGTGAAATGTTTAGCGACTACAAGGAATTCTACTATCCACCTTCCTCCAGGTGTACACTGGAGGACTCCCAATGTCCAGCAGCATCCAATGGTCGCGTAAACGCGTACAATTTCCCCTGTCCACGATGCTAATGTCCGCCGTCATGGTTCCGGAGATAAGATCGATATTGCGAAGTCCGAGGGTCGCAAGGGAGAGTAAGTACGTCCGCAGAAAATGACGTAACTTCCGTCACCTACTCGGCACGTAAACCACGTTAACTAATTAGGATCTCGTAATTTGCGCCCGATGCTGCCCGAGTTTCGAATAAGTTTGTTTTGCCACCGTGGGTGCCGGTAGCTCCTTATCGATCATCGCTGCGATCTACTTGAACCAGCCGATCTTTCGAATCGAGTATTCAGGGTGCGACGAGGAACTTGGGATACGGCGAAAACAATGTTGAAACGGTCCTATTATCCCGGTCATATTGCCAACTAATGGCTCCGTTTTCTTCGACGACAACGAAATTAGTAGAACCTTTGGATCACAAACGAAATCTAGCGCATTTATCAGCGGAAATGGCTCGGCAGATGCAAAACAAGGAAGATGTTCAATGAATTCGTTTATCATTTAAGAAATTCGATAGATAGAGTTCCCAAGAAAAACATGTAAAGAGGAACCAAGTTCTCTATGGCCGTAAAAAGTTGTCAGATCAAAGAAAATACTTAAAAATTATTTTAAGAGAACGCTATTTAATTTTTAAAGAGTTACATGGAGGGCTAAATTATTCAAACTTGCCGCTACCTAAAAGAGATATAAAAAAAAGGAAACCGAACGTCGAACTAATAAAAATTAATAAAAATTATTTTATATAAAAATCGAAACAAAGCAACTTTGCAATTTATAAAATTCGCAAAAATCCTGTGAAACTTGCACAAACGAAAAACCATCGAAATTCCTCGTACATCAACGACTTAGCTAGACGAATCTCGCGGCGCTTATTAGGACGTAGACGCGCTGCCCAGAAAAATATAGTCGCGCGTGTTCGAGTATGAAAAAAAAGAACGATGTGGACGAGCACAATGCGCGGAGCGATAACGCTGTTTCAAAAGCAGCGTCCGTATTGTCGCGCAAAAAGTCCCGGCTCGCCGATTCCACGGTATCAAAAATAACGAAACGCAAACGGGATACCCGCCTGAATTCCTGTTGCAACCGAGCCGGGCTTTTCCTCCGCGCGCGTATCATTTTCTGCGTGCGTGCGTCAGCGAAAAATTCGTGCGCGTCCGCGGCTCTCTTTCTTTCCCCGGCGTTCTTCTTCTCCGGTACAGTTCCCTATTTTTAATTTCCGTGCTCCAGCCCCGGACAGGCTGCTACCACTCTCCTCTATAAGACCGTTCTTTTCTCTTTTTATCACCGTCGCTTTCATACGCTTGTTCATTCCCGTATTGTCATTACGCCGTCGTTAGCGACCGGGCCGGATGCTCGCGTATGTGTACACACGTTGCTAACGATATCATTATTATTATTAATCGTCTTTTACGGCGCGCTAAGCAGATGACGCAGTGCATTAAAGTTTTTGCGACGTGTATAGCGATACAACAGTAGATGGAGAGTGTTAGCGGATAAGTGGCGTGTTCGGTCCCAGGGACACGTTGCTACCACGCGACGTTGATGGATAGTTAAAACACCGTTCACTGTTAAGCCAACGCCCTGAAAGGTTCTATGAAATTAAAGACATTTGTTTAGTCAGACCAAAACTGCTCGACTTAATCACGCAGAGTACACTTTTAATCCTTTTATCGCGACACCGATTCATTGTCAGAGATGAATGCGATTAATCCTGCCTGCCAGTCAACGTGCTAATCAAGCTGATACGTAAACAGCTGGAATTTTTAAGAATCCGGAGATTCTTGATTCAACGAAGCTTCAAGCATGTCCCAATCAACCGCAACCTCCTGATCGATTTAGGTGTTCGGGCTAGCTAAAATCCTCTAGCCAGAGAACGTCTTTGTGATAGAGTCCTTTGATCGACAAGAGATTCCGAACATGCTACTAGCCTCCTTTGATCAAGGATCTTCTGGTCCAGTAGAGTCCTTTGATAGGCTAGAATTTTTCGGCCTGTACAAAGTCTGTCGATTGTTTATTAAAAATATTTAGTTACGTCGTGTAGCGATTGGGGAGATCCTCCCACGATGTCCTTTGTTCGACGCAGAGCAGCTTAACGAGCCCGGGTAATTAGAAACAGAGGTACACCGAGTGTATCAGTTTGAGCTGCCTCCCTCGGTTTGCACTGGTTTCTCCGTCTATTAACGAAACCTTGGCCTGATAGAGACTCTCAAGGCCATCGGTGCCGGTCGTACAGCAGGTTAACTCGCTGGCTGTTGCTAAGTAAATATTGCTTATCCAAAATGAGCACCCCATTAGACGGCTGAAGAGCTGTCTACCGACAAGCGAAACGTACCCTCGACCGTCTTCACCTTTCCGCCCTCTTCTAAAGAGCCCTGGCTTTTCATTATCAGCCTCGCTTTGTGAACGCTTCGCCCTCATTATATCGTTACCTCAAAGTGCACTCGCGAGCATCAGTCAATATAATATCGAAGATTCGTTTCATTGGCTTCGAACGGCGCTGATGAAAGCGATTCGTTCATTTCATGTATACAACAGAGGGATAAAACAGACCGCGAAGGGGTTGCGAGACCAGACAGCAATGCCGACGAGACGGGTTCTCTACGAGTTTTGTTTTTTCCACCAACCTTTTTCCATCCTGTAATTATACCTGTCTACCATCGCTAGTTTCAATTTTTATATGTGCGGATGATCAATACGCGCGACCAAGCTTTTTTTTCTACGTGACGATTACCTTAGCACTTTGAAGTCTCTCAATCCCTCCGTGATGCTGGGGGGTACCTTTGAGGGCTCGCGTTTAGTTGCTTGCTTTTGTCGAGCTTTTCTCGCTTTCGATGTTACGCTTTATCTACCTTTTTCGAATTTATTCCTTTTCTGTGCTTGTACACTTCCGTCCGTGCTAGTCGCCTTACCGAGTCGACGTTTATTAAGATTTTAATGCAAAGACGACCTTACTAATTTTTATTGAATCCGAGAAGTATGTTAAATTAAATCAAACATTGTTCTTATATTTTCTTCTTGTTATTATTTATTTATATGAATCCATGAATCCATTAGCGTATTACGTAATGACTGAATGTGCCTCTTAGGTGAATTCAATGAAATTCAATTTTTAGTGCACAACTATCTAAAATTTATGTTTTAAATTTAACCGAGACAATTTCTTTCGCAATTTTCCTCCCAAAGCTGTCTGTGATAATTAAAACATTACGAAAATAACAACAATCACTGGTCACATTGGCTTTCCAAAGAAAGAACCAAAAAATAAATGTTTCTTTATAAAATGTATCTGTACAGGCTCTGTAATGGTGAATTAAGAAGTTTTTTGTAACAAGTCGAGTTGAGATTTGAGCATCCGGCGATGTAATCAGCCGGAAACGTTTAGGTTCGTTTCGCGTGACCACTCGAGGTTTAAAGGTGGGTCAGGTGTTCGCGGGTGAGGAAATGAAATTCAAATAACGAGGGCTGAAATTGAGACGGTGGCTCGTAAATTCATTTTAGTAACTGATACGATTACTCCGGCAGGCCGGTAAAAAGTCATCCCAGAAAGGCAAATTGTACAGTTTACCGTCGACTTAACTCGATTGACGGTTTCCCTACAGCGAAGCCGACGTCGCGTTTGCTTTCCACCCCCCTTCACCGTCCCAGCCACACCCCTCTCCTAAAACGCCGCCCTCTAATTTAACCGCAACAGAATGCACCTTGCAGCAAGCTTGCAGTCTGGATCACGAAACGAGCCCCTTCATTCCGGAAATCAAATTCTCGAACACTGCTGCAACGTTTGACAATTTTCTACCATACTATTCTCCCTCTCTGTCTCGTTCTCATTCTCTCTCTCTCTCTCCTTTACTCTGGTAGCTTCGCTCAACTCCGGGACCGTCGCGTGCAACCCTAAACTCGAATTCGAGGAACTTGCCTACAAATACAAGTTTTCGAAGGGAATGTTTAATCGAGACAAATGCTTACACCGTGATTCGTCTGATTTGCCTTGGAACCAACCTCGCTGTTGTGCCCCCGCTTATTCCGGACTTTAATCGAGCGTCTGGTAATTGATATGAATGTTGCGCTTGTCTATCTTGGAGATTATACTTCGCTACAAAGCTCATCTTCGCGTATCATGGATTTTATAAGCCGATCGAAATTTTAGGAAATGGTAATTTCACAGAAAATTTCATTCGAGCTGAACGAGCTAAATAATTGTGGAAGGTTTCTCGGTGTAATCTAACGTACAGTTCTCCGCGGGATTTCCAACTTAAGTGTACCATAGATCTTTCGTTTAATATTGCGTTTCTCCAAATGGCTAAACGCGAACTAATTTGCTTAACAGTATTTGCAGAAATTCAACGAGATAACAGCGAATACCCATAAATTTGCAAGCAACTCCATCGACGTATCTACGGTGGAACATGTTCGCTCAGTGGCGCGTACGAAATATAATAAACGTCTCGTGCTTGACTTACCGCAACTAGTCCTCTTGATTGCATCAGACATTTCTAACTTCATTTATTTTACAATTAACAAGGATTTGTTTACGAATGATAGAAGGAATCCAAAAATCGAATGAAGACCTCTCTTAACCCATTGCAAACATAAATTCATGTTTGTACAATATAAATATAAAAATAATTAAATAATTTTTAGAACTATTATAATAATTTCTTATTTGCCAAAATTTCACTCCTTTGACTCGACAATTAAATTATATATATGCCCTCGAGTTATAACCGTGACATCTGAAGGTCCTAGAAGAGGCACCGAACAATAATTGCATTTTCATATATTTCAAAAATACCACTTGCCGTTTAAAATACCCCACTGTGCATCGGAGAAAGAAAAACGTAGATAAAAATTTCTTTACTCAGCTAATCGTCTTACCTTTATTCGAAAACAAATAAAAGTTCCGCAAGAGTGCGAGAGGTGAAGCTTCTATTAAATTAATTAGCCGAAGGGGTGTTAGTCTGGCGGAGTAAATGAATTCGCGGGACAATGAACGAGTATAAAACGGAATGGCGGAAGAAGCGTGGAATCGAATGAAGGAGGGAGAGAATAGAATAGCTGTTGCTACCTAGAAGAAGTACAGCGCTCGTAAAGAAGACTAAGCGCGGGGATTTCGCCGAAGAAATTCCGACGAGATAAGGAGGGACATGTTCGCGTCCCTTCGGGGGACGGGGCCCGGTTTTCTCAAAGGGTTAATCCATTCCAGGCGACCGAGGTGGAAAGGAGTCACGAATCGAACAAGCGGCCGAGACAGGCGGACATAAAAGGGTGCATCGAAAACAACCACTTCGCGCAGTTCCGGGGCTACGGTTACGATCAGCACGATTCCTCGCGATTCCTCGCCAGGAGGAAGATCGAGAGAGATAAAGGGAGATCGCATATACCTATCGGCCCACCCCCCACGCGAAAACTTGCATCTTCTGGTTCTTCCACCGGTTTTACGAGGTTTCCACAGGGGGGCCAGATCCACGAGCGCATACGCTCAAAGCGATTTACGATCGGCCAGGCCATTCGTGACCGTGAAACGCGCTTGCGATCGTGTTTGCTGAAACTTTTCGCCCGCCGGCAACCCCTCGTCTACCAGACTTATTTACGTTTTAATTCGTTTCGTGAAATTGAACCACCCCCGCGTACGCTGCGGAACAGAGAGAGAACAGTCTCGACGCTGTTGTAATTCTTTCCGCTTGGCACGACGTTTTACGATATTTCGCGATGGCTGTTAACCTCGAAAATTCCGCGATGCGTTCATAGCTCCGATACAGTCTCGCGCAATAGTCTCCGAGTTTCGATGATGGGTTTCGCTCGGTACAAGGTAATACAATGTTTTGTGTTTACGGGATTGTGTGTGTCTTTGCTCCAGGCAAACAGTCGTCGTGCCATGTATAATAGTAATGCTACGGATTCATTTCGTTGAGTGGTTGGTCCAAGGAATTAATTGGAGAGATTGCTGCTGTCTGATTTGACTTTGTTGATTTTCGAAACGTCAATTTTTAGTTTCAGTAATGGTCGATTACAAGTCATCGTTTCAACGTGGAAAGAACATGGTTGATGTTCGAGTGTGCTCAATTCCAGTGTAAAATTATTTAAAATTATTCTAATGATAGAATACCGAAATGGAAGATAACATTGTTTGTTTTGGGTAGTAGTAGCACGCTTTTGCAACAGACTGTGTACCCTATTTAACGGTGCACATCAGTAGATTGGGAATTTTGTGCATTCGTAGCGTGCACGATTATCTCTGGAACTGTATGTGGTGGACAATGTAATGGATAGATTATGCATCTTTATGAGAGTATAGATTATCGTGCGTTGTTTCGCACGGGAGAGAATGGGACAGATTATTTCGTTTTTCGGTTAAAGGTTTTGCGAAATTAAAATGGAATGTAAAAATCGGAACGAATGTGTTCATATTTCTTTTTCACCGTTTGGCTTTTACTCTCCGGCCGTTTGTGAATTTCTGTTTTCCCAATGAATTCGAGGCTTTGCGATGGCATTTAGAATCAGGTCCCATAATCTAAAATCCCTAGAACCCCATTTCAACAGCAAAATAGTACAATTTCAATTATTTCGAACATTGTCGATTACACTAAAAACTTTTATGTTGCGTACATGCCAAAAATTCCATCACAATTTCGAACACTTTTCTCTTGGAAATCTAATAGAACTTTTGAAGGGCTCTTCGATCGGTGGAACCGGGTACAGGCATTC
Organism: Lasioglossum vierecki; assembly: GCA_028455595.1. NCBI lineage: Eukaryota > Metazoa > Arthropoda > Insecta > Hymenoptera > Halictidae > Lasioglossum > Lasioglossum vierecki. The sequence continues at coordinate 22,261,525 of CM052343.1, forward strand.
GGCTCGAACAAGACGCGTCGCCAAACAAGTGTGCAACACCGACAGCATTAATTCATCATTAATCCGTAAAAACCGCACTGGTTTCACGATTCACCGAGGCGTTCGGGTCGACCGAACGATGTTATCGCGCGCATTTATCAGTCTTTAATTATCTGGTCGCATTGTGTGTCGGCCGCCGTGTTAGCGTTCTCCGGCGCCGGGTCAAATCGCGATCAATTACAATAAACACGTCGCTACGATCGACAACGGTGATATCGATTTCCGTTCGCGATTCTCCAGGCTCTCTCTCTCTCTCTCCCATCTTTGTATATTAATTCCGCGAGAGAAAGAGAAAGAGATGGGAGATAGGAGAGGGGAAAAACGAAGCGAGAAACGTCGCTAGAAAATTAACGAAGCTTCAATTAATTCTCTGTTCCTCGTTTTAAATATTCCCCGCGACCCGGAGCGCCGGAATAATGGAAATGAAAAGAGAAGCATCGAACGCGGAAGCATCCTCGGGGCGAGTAAAATTCGCTCGTGAATAATTTCAATGAAGAACCCTTTCCCTCTCTCTCCCACCCCGATGGTTTTGATCCTTCGTTTCCTGACCCTCCGATGCTTTTTCCTTTATCTCTGTTGCCCGCACCGTCTGTGTTACCATTCGATAATATACGCGCGTGTAATTAACTGAATGTAGCGTGTTTGAGTCCCCTGAAAACCAGCCGCGCGATGAATGCCTCCGAACCGTCTGCCCTAACATCTTCTGTTTCCCGCAATGTAAAAGAATCTTTCGAATGAACGTTTTTGTTGCTGTTTCTCGGTGGTCAGTGCGCAAATCATCAGTGAATGATTTACGAATATTAATTCACCTAAAAAGACTTTAACTTCATGTATTATGAAAGCTATTGGATATCGACGAGAAATTAAGCTCGGAAAAGGCGCGCCGATGAATCTTTGAACGACTAGCTCCTTTCAATTATCAATTTTCACCGCACGTGCATTATCGCTCATAAATCGCTAAACGGCAGTTTAGTGTTCCCCGGAAAATTTCGCTGCAATTCATACAAAATATTATATTCGCATCTATTTATTTTATCATACTCGTACGAAACGGAGTTGGTAAAATGATAATACGTTAATATATTCGAATTATAATGTATTAATAATGAGCTCGTAGCACTGTAATCTCAATATTGTTGTAGAAATATTAATTTACCAAATTGTTATTGTAATACCCGATCAATTAAACAGTGTCCATCGGGTTCCGTGATTTTCTCTAATTATTCATTGATACGACTATAATAATTATTTGTAAGGAACGATTTAAATAGAAGCACTTAATGTCTGCTCAACAACGTTTATTTGGAAACGCGTACCCGGTGCAGGTAGTATTCTAAATGCGCGTCTTCTCTCAATGTTCTTTATAAGCTCGCCAGCCGAGAACCAGCAACTAACACACGCAGCCTCCAGCAATTAGTCTTACACTCGTAAACCTCCCGAAAGCTCGTGTTTCAAGATTAATGAATATTTCCTAGCCGGAAACTTAATGAATCTCGATTAACCCTTTTATCTATCGAGTTACCTCGAGCCCGGCCCTCTTAAGACAAAGTGATATATTACGGTGCTTGAAAAATTCATCCCGATACAAGCCCGCTTTTGTAATTTCTATTCTTTGATCAACCGGTAAAGCTAGGTAGATATAATCAACGAGGTAATTTTATCGCGTGCATTGACACGTCCAGACGCGGCGAATCGATTTTCCCCGGTACGTCTGGCGAGCAGAACCGTTCTTTAAATAGTCGACTCTATTTAAATTATTTATACGGCTGATGGTGACCGTGCAGGACTATAGAATCGTTTCTAAACAATACGTTACGAGCTGCAAAGTGGGTCGACGGGACGGTAAAAATATGGTACGTGTTAATTCAATAGGGAAATAATACATTTGATTCTCAAAAATTTTCTATTCACTTTTCTTTTTGTAAAGCGGAAAATAGATTATATCCTATATTTGTTAAAATATTTATTATTTATATGGCATTATATATTTATATTGTATATAATTATTAATCGTTGTAACCTAAAATAGTTGTCGGTTAAATCTCGAGATCTAAAATAGCACATTTGGTTCTCTCGGAATAATTTGTAAGAACAGTCTCACATTTCCCACAGATTGCAGGAACAGCATTACGAGCAGCGTTCGGAGCCGAAAATTTATTTACGACGCGAAACCAGCCACAAGATAGTAATTTTATTTGTTACAGCGTTCCTCGGTGGTCGTTCTAAACTAAGAATTATAGGGACAAAATGTTACATATTTCTCCCGCGAAACGCTTTCCGACTCGAAAATTCCACCTTTAATGAAAGTTTGTGGCATCCTGGAATAAGCTGAATCGCGCGACAAACAACTTCCAGGAAAATTTACTGGAAAACCACGGCTACCGAGGAACGGAGAATCATTTCGTTAGGCGTTCCTTCGTCAACAATAAAATCTCAGCTGCTTTCAAATTATTCCTCAATTACAAAATAAATAGTGGCTGCATTTATGTTTGTGCGATAAGATGTTTGATAATCATTGAGATTCTATATGTGTGATTGCGAAATGGATTTTACCTGTAGGTTGAGCAGGAAGGAAAAGCTCCGATGCGAGCAGAGTTCTAAAAATGTGTCGAAACAATGCGACACGTGCTGGCTCCGTCTAGACAACTGACGACCTAGAAAGTCGCGTCTGATCCGAGGGAGATAGAGGTCGCTGGAAAGAACTCGTTAATTGAATCTCGAGGTATCTGAAATGTGTTAGCCGATTCGAGCCGTAATATTCCTCGAGGATCGTTGGACGAGGAGACGATGTAAGTGTAACTTTTTTCCGGGCTGCTGGCGAACCGATGGAGGTGTTTCGACGAGATTTCTAAGGGAGAAATTACTATACTCCTGTCTTCTAGCATGAAATTAAATCGAATAACCAAATTGTTCACGGATTCAGAAGTTTCTTGTATGCGCGTGAAATTTTATTTCCCGAAACAAGCGAGATTCCTCTTTGCGCGTCTAATGAACATGGATATGAAATCGCGAATTCGTTTGCCGGAATTTATTTGCAAATTAAATACCATAATGCCTGTGATACCGCGGTACAAGCGGCGAGCAAATTGTTTTGCATAATCGATCAACCGCTGGGACTAAACGAATTCAACGTTTCGGGACACGTCACCGCTGATATTTGCTACTAATTCCATCCATTTTTATAAGCGTCTATTTATTTATCAGCGCCGAATATCATTTCGTTCTACCGTTTATATTTTTATATTAGCTGATTATTTTCATCCATTATTTTGTCGGAAATAAATAAAACTGCGGTTGCATCGAACCTCCACAAATAAGTTTCAACAAAGGTGGAGCTACGTTAATATTACTGACACGAGAAAATATTTCAGTGAACGATCTCTCAGACAATAACATTTTTTTAAACAGAAACTCGGTATTATTTTTTTTTTTTAAGGAATTCGATTCTTCGAGCGACGCTTTAAGGAAAATAATGCAGGAAAGGGAATAATTTCCCGTTCGCCGATAGTTATGATTGTCGAGCCGGTTCTATGGGAAATTGATAAAATTCTAATAACTTTTTCGGGTTTGAAAAACGCTTCGTTAATGGGACACTTTTTTTCCTTTGGTATCGAGTGAAATCGGGCGACACGCGGCGCGCGATCTCTTCCAACACCGAGAACGGGCGAATATGCTCTGTGGAAGAGCTCGTGGATTAATTCTTACGCTTTTATAGGCCGCAAGCCATATTTCGAGTAATCGATATTCTACATAATAGATGCTTCTAAAATCGACGTTCTGTATTAATGGTATCCCGATAGAAGGAAATTTTACTGCACGAACTCCGCAGAATTAGAATTGATTTAAACGCTGGAGAAGCTTTTATTAGCGCACGGGGAACGATTGTAATTATTCGCAGTTGATGAATTGAACCGTACAATTTCTTAATAAATTATTTACTCTTTCCAGAAATCCAACTTATTATTACGGAAATATTTCTGAAATGAAAAGAACGAAAAACCACTACGGGAGTATTACTCTTGCAGACTGTTTCGAAAAATAACGGAGAAGAGGCCAGGTGGTAACTCTACACGGAGAAACAAGCTTGAAAAAAGGAATATACTTGTTTTGTTGAGCACTCCATTTTCGAGAAAATCGTTGGAATATTGTCTTATATTATATCTCCAGTTTTTGTGCGAATAAGGAATCGATAACATGAATATTAATGCTTGAAGATATCTCTGGAATATTGTCTTATATATCTCGAGAGTTTTTGTTGAAATAAGGAATCGATAGTAGGAGTATTAATATTTGAATAAGATAATGGCACTGAATTTATAATAGATTATTGATTAAGATGTTTTCGAATTCAATGTGGGGAATAAGCAATTGGATTCAATAAGATTCGATAAGTTGATTGGAAAGTCTCTTTGGCAATGGTTCGACTAATCAATGTTTTCGCGATGTGAAAATGATCGCGTCGATCGATCCGTCGATAAGGTCGTCGGAGAGACGACACGGTATCACGGGAAATAATCAAATAAATAATGGATCTACTTGAAGCCTCGGTATAAACTCGATGAAAACCAAGCGGGATAGATAAAAGTAGCCGGCTTCGATTGTGTTCAGCTCGGATGCCAAAAGAACGTCAATAAATAACAATTCCGCTATATAGAACCTATCGGTTACCCGGTTCCGGTTGCAGGAACCACTGGCGGATAAAGGATAAAATGGACACGTGTCGCTCGGATGGAAAAGCCACTGGTTTCAAGTGATAGTCGCGAAAATACGTCGAGCAAAATGAAAATACACCGTTCGGATTACCGCGTAACGAAATTCGCCGTTTTTCGACGTGCATTATCGGAAGACGGTAAATAACAGTCGAGATCGATCGTCCATCAACCTTCGCGTAGAAATTGTTATTTATTTGCACTGCGAGTATTGAAATTAAATAAAATTCGGGAAAGACGATAACTTATTTTTTTTAACACTGGTCACACGATTTTCGATAAAGTGTCCCAAAATTCGTGTACTTCCCGGAAATGGGAGGTTCCTTGGGTCATTTGAAGCGACATTTTCCTTTACAAAAATGGCG
>CM052343.1:22266737-22558544 GCA_028455595.1 Lasioglossum vierecki
GAAAATGTCGCTTCAAATGACCCAAGGAACCTCCCATTTCCGGGAAGTACACGAATTTTGGGACACCCTGTATAGAACCACATAAGAAAGCAGTGAGAAGCAACTGTTTAGTATTTTTTTCTCTCCCGACCGATAGGAATGTTTTCCAAAATGTCCAACTTCTCGGAAAAGTTGAAATCTTAATAGTAATCGGAGACGCTGTGTATTATTCCGCTTATTTCATTATTTTGTTGAGAAATTATCTTGGGAAGTTGCGAGAGCCACAGCTGCGAGTTTCGAATGAATTCCCCGAGCAGCAACAAATGTTGCAGAAGTGAAATATTCCAGGAATAAATGAAAGAACGTTAGGAAACTGAATCCTGTTAATTTCGTCCACAAGTTGCAATTTATACGGTGGATATACTCACCAGGCTGGAAATCTTGAATCCTTTTTGATGTGTATTCGCAGCGCGCGGGCGTTGTAAAACAAAAATATTAGAGCCGTTGGGTGAAGTTATTCAAGAGCCGGTGGTTAGTTTCTCCAATTTCCATGAAATCTCGCTCGCGAGCTCAATTATTGCAGCGAAGTGTGTAACTTTATTCGCGTCGGCAAATTATTACGTCGAACGTAAAGCAGACGTCCCGGCGACGCCACGAGGGTGAAACAGGAGGGTGAAACGTACACCTGGCGTGGCTCTCGAGGCTCGTCAGCGTCGACTGCAACGACGAGCGGGATTCAATGGACGGATTCACCGGGGCCCGCCCACGCACCTCGTCAATGCTCCACAGATCAGACGAGGAGCATCCATTTTGATGAAGCGAGACACCAGCGAACACCAAAGAAAGAAATTAAACGGAGCTTCGTTTATCTTGCTGATCAATCTTCCCTCTAGTTTCCTCACGTTTCCCGGAAAATAATTACTTAGAAGTAGACTGCGGATCTTCCTTTTTTCTCATCAAAATCTGTACACCTAATATAACGTACACTATTCGGTAAAAATGCCAAGCATTAGTCAGACGCGCGTCCACAATTAAACTTGCCACATTTATTTGCTACGAGTCGAAATGTTTTGCCATTTTAACAACAATTTACAAGCCGGATTACATTTTATTAAAAACTATTAATCTTAATTGTAAAGCATACCTCGATTGCTCGTTGAGTTTCAAGCTTCTGGATCATTTTAATCTCCCTCCTCTATCCTCCGGGCAATTTTCGAAAAACATTTCTCTCAAATATTTTTGTTTGTTTCGTTTATTAGTAGAGATCAAAGAGAGCATCATTTTTTTATTGCGCATGTCTCTACACATGGAATGTCTCTTCCTCTTCAAAGCAAAAGGAACGAATGGAAAATATTTTAACAAATTGCTACATCGCCGAATCGAATTGTTATTAAAGTGGTCAATTTGATGAGATGCGTGGGGCAGGCAATTTAATAAAGCTGTCACATCTAATTTGACGTGCTTTTAAATTTCCCGTAACAAAAGGATTCTTCTCAGAAGCACTGCTACGTTCATTAACGTCTCCAACGTTGTGTTACGCGATCGAAAATGGCATCGGACGAGTCGACGTTTTCAGTCGGAGTTCGCGGAGCCTCGTTCGTGCGAAAAACCGCGTTGGAAAAGCAAATTACACGAGCGTCGCTTCTCTGTTTCATTACAAAGAAAATTCTTCGTAATTCCCGCGTATCGATTCGAGACAACATCGACGATTTAACAATATTTTCGCGGATATCATATCCGCAGGCCTTGCGCGCCGCGCACGCTCCATTTAGGGGAATGTATCTCGACAAAATGGAGAGGAAAACCCGGAGATCGAATATTCTTTTGTCGGCTTTGTCCTCGGTCCCTTTGACCGATCGGCCGAACCACGAGAATATTTTTTCCCTTATCTGGTTGCGCCACGGCAAAAGAGAGACCCCCTTTAAAAAAAAATTCCTCGGCTAACTATTGTTGTTTCGCGATAAACGAATAGAGCGGACACATCGTCCGTGGATAATACAAAACTGGTGCTTTAAACGTCAAACGTTACACGCCGACGCGAAATTCGAATGTCAATCAATTTCTTTCTTCTGCGTTGCTCTACCAGATCGAATCAATTAATCTGCCTCGTAAAATTCATATCAGAAAATCAGCAGATATCATTCCAGCAACCAAGAGGTTCGATATCAAGAATAAAGATGGATTCCTTAGAAATGTTCGAATAATTGTTGCTAAGATCGAAAGAGTCACAGTGACGAATTAACACGGAAACAGGTTGCACAATGGATTCGTTTAATTATTTTTTTTCCCGGATTACCTGGTGGGTCTGACAGTACAGTGCCTTCCACTATCCTTAATCCACGATCTAAACCCTTAAGCCTGATCCTGGTGTTGTAGTCACGTAGACACTTTGATAAAACAGAGCGGATATACTCGCTAAACAAAATCATTCCGCGTGTTTGACTTTTTCCGGGTAAATTTACACAGAGAAAAACACAATATTTTAACGGAATAATGACTTATCCTACCGACGAACAAACTCGAGTTTCCAAGAAATTTATACATCGCGCACCAGGATCCCATGGGATCCAACAAACCGTTGACGATTTAATAAAATATTCGATGAAAACACTTTTCTTTCGAATTGAAGCTCTGCTAATTGAATTCACGATTACGATGCTGCGTGTGCATTTTTTCCAAGGGGATTAAAAAAGGTACAAATTATTTTCAACAGATTCGAATTATTTACCAGCTTTCTTCTCGCGATTGACGGAGCGGTATTCCCGGGCTTCAATTATTCCGCATTAAAAGTACGAGATGCAAATGGTGCTTGAAAAGTTTCATCATTATTAACAAAGGACGCCTTAGTTTGTCAGTAACTAATACCTGCAACTGATACACAACTGCAACACAAAGCCTGTAATCTTGTCGAAGCCACCGTGCAATTTGCCGCGTGCAACAATTTATGCATATTGTTGCTACCGGCATCAACCGGAAAAGCTTTAAACTTAAGCTTCTACAAATCGTTCTCGCGTTTCGCTGTTCAAGCAAACAATTTTTACATAAAGATCCGGCAGTTCATCGAGAACGACTGTCCATAAAAATGTCGAGTCGAGGACAGGCTCGACGGAAAATTTGTAGCTCTATCCGGGATTCTGGGATCACGATCTTGTATCGCTCGATCGTAATTCAGCGTAGACGTTTGGTCGCGTTTGCTTCTCGGATCTTCGGGGAGCTGTTGTGCCGGCGAAATTACACCGTAGTAAAATGCTGCACGCCTCTCTGCAACCCTGTGGCCCGCCCCCGCCCCCGCAGTTTATTGCCGGTACACTTTGCTCGGAGGCAAAGGGGGTATTATTGCCCCGCGTACTTAGCCCGTGATACATGCTAAGTGCGCACACATTGTATTTCATCGGCGACACTCGACGAGCCTTTCATCGTATGTAGCAAAGGGAAGAAGGGTTAGGTTTGAAAAGGGGCGGGGCAGAATTGAGCCGAGACCATTGCACCTCGTAAAAGGAAGGAATCGGATGTTCCAAGCTGATTGCACGTCCTAGGAGTGGGGATTGGGGATGAGAATCCTTCGACTTGACCCTCTAACCGGGCACGCCTAACCCTGGATACCTTGAAATCGACACCGGGGGGACATAAACGATACGGTTAGTTGATTCCCTCCCCCCGGTCAAACCAGTAAACAAGACGGTTGTGCGATGTTCCATCGGATTTCGATAGAAGCTCACCAGCCCGAGAGAGACGGAGAGACAGCTGCGCCACGTCTTCGACGACGGACGTTTATTATTCCCGTTCAGATTGTTTGAGCTTACCGGAGAATTGTGTAGGTTGGCCCACGTGCGAGGATCGTCGCAGCGATTGATCGTATTGGCCCGTGATTGTCGCCGATGTTTGCACTCGTCGTCGTTGTCGTCGTGTGCTTAGCTGTGTTTAGACTGCAAGGATTTTAACTTTGGCGCGACCCTCTTTCGATGCTTCAAGGTACCTTAATCGGTGTTTAACATGTGCGTTCTTGTTCCTTCGATGTTGACCTCGTTGTTGTTTCGGTGATCTTTCTGCAACTGTTTCCTTTTATCTCGATCTACAATTTTAAATAAATAAATTGATATTTTTGGCGCACAGATTCGAGTTAGTGTAAGACCATTTTCAAGAATTATATAATTGCGTCTGTAAAAATTAATCAATGTATAAATTATTTAGTTCAAGTTTAATTCCGTGTTTAATTAAGTACAAGGATTTGGCTTTCGACCTGTATAAATAAATAAATTAAAAAGAGGACAAACGAAAGTATCCAGCAAAGAGGGAAACGAAGGAGCGCATCGAACCGCGATAAAGAAAGAACGAAGAAGAAACAATTGCAGAGGGGTCTAGAATGGAATTAGAGGTTCGAATAATTTGAATAATTACCCGGAATAGCCGTTCGAGGCTCTTGTGTCGCCGCGATGAAGCGTAACGCTGTTCGCATAAATCGGGAGAGCCAGGTCGTCGAGTAGTGGTCGGAAAAAAAGAATGATCAGCGGAAACGGTCCGAGGCACGTCGCGGAGCGTACTTAATTCTCGAAGAGGAGAACGAAAGAATGAAAGAGTGAGAGAGAGAGAGAGAGAAGGGGAGATGAAATCCCGGTGGTTTTCCGGTGTAGGGATGCCATAGGAATCCATTGGTGCCAAGCCCACGCGATCTAGCGTCTTCGTCGTATTTCCGGGCGACAGTTAACCAGCCGGAAAGGGGGCGGAGGAGAACAAGGCAAGTGCAAAAGATGTCTCGGTAACCCCGGGGCCAACCGGAACCCCCGGAATTCTTGCTTTCTTGCTGGTTGGTGGGGAACGGGGAGGTATACACCGTATCCTCAGACGTTGAGAACCAACCCTATACTATACTCGAAGGAACCAGCCCGAGGATATGGAGATTCCGAACCGTTGAATCCTCTCTTCGCTTTTCTTTCCTTCGACGAGCGTTTCCTACGACGGCTGCTGCCGCGATGGTACACGATTCTCGATTTAGAGCGCACACTCCAGAGAAGGGCTCACAGAAATATTCGCGGAAGCAACTTCTGCCCCGATTTTAGCCGGTCGTCTTGTTTATCGGGTTGTTTGCCGCCGCCCCAACGCGATTTATAGACAGCCTTTTGCTTAAAACTTCTCGGTCCACCCTTGGAAACCTTCTTGGGGGATGAATTTCTACATTAGACAATTACGTTCGTCCAGCGAATATAGTATCAGCAATAGTCTTTTGCAAATATCTCGGAAACTACAAGCAACCTCTTATATTTAAAAATTAAAAAGTTGTTGAAAATGTCGAAATCTATAACATATTAAAATCTCATCAAAATCAAAGTACGCAGACCTTTTCTATATAATTATAAAAAAAGGTGTGTACCTAAGTGATCGTCCATTCGGATAACAAATTTTCTTTGTCATAAACAATTTTGCGGCAAGTTTTATTATGAAAGGTTCGATCAATTAAGACAATAGAAAAGAAAAGGAAGGAGGTGTTTATTATGTTTGTACATAATGTGTACAAACAGAAGGAAGAGACAGAGGTGATTTCGCCGATGTTTCTCAGCCCCGTGGCGCGTTTAACCTAATCAATTAATCCGTCGATCCGCACACGTGTACGATCGCCCGACCGATTATGGGAAGCAGCTCCCGAGTGCTAACCGCCGGTTAATTGTCGGTCCTCCACCCTTCTTAAGTGAATGTAAACCAGCAACGAATTTCGAATCTGTTTGGTGGCTGGGCACCAAAGGGTGGTGGCTCTCCTTTCGACATCCACAATGAACGGTGTCGAGTGTTGCGGGATCGCTCGGTCGCCATCTGCCTCCACGGTAAACGGTGTCGTGCTAGCCTAACAGGCTCACAGTGTGCGTTCGGTCGCGATGGAAAAGTTCAAGGGCTTCTTCCCTGCACGGAGCTCATCGACTATTAACACGAGCAGGGGTCCACGTCTCGACCTGAGCCGGGTCTTTTAAAGTTCTAGGTCGATCCTGGATGGGGTGCTAATTGGTAAGGTCTCGCATTTGTTATATTCAAACACGATGTTAATTAGAGTGCGAATATGTGCGTACACTTCCTTGTCTTTAGACGTTAAAATATGTACAGTGAAAATCTCTATGAAAATTAACTCTTTGCACTCGGAAGCTATCTTAACTCGAAAATTACACATTCCTATCGACCTAGAGTAATTCCATTATACAGTTAGGAGCATGACTATTTTTAAGAATTCTTTTTTATGAATTAGTTTGGTAAATGAATTGTGACAAAACAATAATAAAAATTGATTTTTGCAGCTCCTTTAACTGGGCCAATAAATTATGTACATTATTTAATTAAAAGTGGTAAACATTACAATTATAAAATACTTGAATTTTGAATAATGATACAGTAATTTTTTATGATGTCTCTGAGTCACCTCCCGAGTGCTGGGGATTAAATTATTAACGAAACTGTCATCCCTCCTCATCCCCCAAGGTCCACGGTTAACCGCATAGGTGACCGTAAGCAAAAAGCAGTTTAATCGCCAAAGAACAATTACGGCAGCTTGAAAAAGTGTCCCATTGAAAAGGAAACTCGTCGACCTTCGAGTCCTCGTGTCTCCATTCACTTCAGCAATGGCGGTCGTTTTCTCGACGAATTGTACGTATCCCAGTTCCACGAGTTCCTGACGTTAAAAACGGGAAAGGACGGGGCGAAGAGGGTTCGGGGAGGTATGTGAGCGGATTTGGAAAGTCGAAGAAATTGGGAAAGTTGGATATTTCGAGCTTAATCTGGGTTAATTCGGGCCAGCTCGCCAGCTTTTGGCCCGGTCCGAGACGATTTAAGTTAATTCTGATTTTAATTTAGTTCGAGCTTAGTTAGCGTGGCTCTTGGGTTTTGGTCGATTAATTAGACGAGGGTTCGGAGGCACGTTGTAGCCCCCGTGGAAATTTGTCGGAGTGTTTTTAAGCAAACTTGAGAAACGTTCTGCGGAGCAGCTTTTGTAATAAAGTGAATCGCTGATCCGGTTCGTTAAAGATAGATTTTATCTGCCCGGGGTAGAATACCCACGAACTTGCTAATGAGGCTGTTACAATTCGCGATTTACAGGGCCTAGAATCTCCTGAAGATCCTGTTCCTCATCCTGTAATTCGATTTTCTGTCAGACACACCGGCAGTACTATTTTGTATAATACATGCACTTGAACAAGAGATACCGACATTTTACAGTGTTATCTGAGAACTCTCCTTCGTTTTCTTCTACGTAAAAATAACACTGCTCTCGCCTTTACATGTTTGCTCCGAAACTCAATTAACATTGAAATTACTTTGACTTGTGTTCCCTGTACAATTTTAAACTCCGGAGCAATTAATTTTTCTTTTGCTCCTTTTTATTCAGCTCCAATTACATGCTCGTGTGTTTCGTGGAAGCTTTACGAAACAATTTAATAGCAATTAAATAACGCGTGTCGGATTCTTGTTGATCGACGAACGTCATAATTAAACTGCAAACATCCGTGCATTGCGATCTGTTTCGCACGGAACGGTGTAAGATGAAATCAAATCTCCTTTGTCAATAGTTCATGCAGATTCAACCGTATGAATTTTGTTCGCGAATTCTACGGATTTTATTTTCAAATAATTAACACGTTAAAAGCGTTCTCAGTTAAATTCGTTGTCGGTCAAATCGGGAGTGGATAAAATGTTGTCGGTGAAAACTGTGTCGGAGAAATCTGGGACTTGTTGATAAGCTAGCTAAAATGATGAAGAGGACGCAGAAGAATTTTGATTTCTGAAGAAAACCAGTACTAATGACAAAGCGGTGTAGCAACAGGAATTATCGTGGAGGACGTCGGATCGGTCCCCATGAGAAATGGAGGATTAAAAATCTGGGATCTCGGTGTACCGCGATAAGAAATCGCCTAATTCCGTTCTGGATGGGACACGGTTATCTCGGGCCCGATAAATCTTCCATTAACCGAAGGGGCCAGCACGCAATTATAGGTCGGCCCTTGGACCACGGGCACGGAAATCATTTGCACGCGGGATACCATTGCGTGCACGCCGCTCACGGTATTGTTCGATCGCGCTATAGCGCGGTCGCCTTTGGTGTTTATTGAAGCCAAGCCGGTATACGTATCTATATATCGGTAGCAAAGGTGTTGACCATGGATCCTGAGGCTTTGTATTGTTTGCGGAGATCCGGCCAAATATCGTTCGCAAACTTTGATCATTTCTGGTATTGTTCGACCGCGTCGTACTAATTGCACGTAAGGTATACCGACGTATTATTCGAGGAGACGGTTGGAAAGGGTCGGCCACGAAAGAGAGGGGGTGGTAAAAGGGGAGAGGAGGATGGGTTGCGAATATCGGTTGCAAACTTCCGAGCCGTGGCGCAACCGTCCACGCCCGGAAAATTAGAGGAACGGTTCCATCGTTCCCATTCAAATGTAAATGCCTGTTAATGTTTGCTGTCAGACTCGCTTCTCGTTCCATTAATCGGCTCGGTTGCATTAAAACAGAAATTCCAGCTCGCTCCGCTGTGTCCCATTGTTTAATTAACCCGATTAAAAATCCTACGTATCCCGTTCCATCATAACGTTTATACGTTCCATTATTCCGCCTGATCGGCTCGACCCCGAACCAATGACCCCTCTTCTCTGTTCCCCAGACCGCTGCTCTGTCGGTTCGCAAGTTCTCGCCGCGCGTCGCCTCGGTTTTCCCAGCGAAAACGAAGCCAAAGGGAAAAGACGTTTATTGGTTTAGCGCTCCGCGTTGGAATTTTCATTGTTGTCCGCGCGGACCCATCGTTGTTTTCTTGGTAGCTTCGCCGGCCCTGTCTCTGCGGAATCGCTTTGTCCCTGCGAATTCTCTTGTTTTTCGAGCTCGCGTCTGATTCTTTAGGCGGTTCGGCTGTAATAAAGCTTTTTTATACAAAACACTGCGGGGGAAACGAATTTACATTCGGCGAGGGCAAACGGTCTCGCGAAACTCAGGGGTCCACTCAAAGTCCCTCGTTTGTACTTCGATTTTCAGGAGACTGTGGAATTTGAATGGTTCTAACCAGACTTTGGATGTTTATGCATTTTCCCATTTTTCTAGACTAATTTTAGGAAGGTGGAATTAAATGAAATTTTGGTTTTAATGGGAACAAACATATTCCAGACTTTTCTCAACATTTTCAATTATATTGTATTCCAATTGCACATTTGATTATAAAATACTTATTAATTGAATTACAACGTAATTGAATTAGTACAACTTTGCTTTGGGAGAAGGAAAAATCGTCGGCAAGAAATCGCGTTTTCTCAAAATTTGTTTTAGAGAAGAATAGGTAAAACGCAGCAACATTGTATCTGACTGGAGTGTGTAAATTGCAAACTTTGGAGAACGATGGTGCCGGGGTAACGCGTGAACGTTCGCAATCGGCTAATTGGTTTCGAAATATTCCATTCTTTAATTCCGACGAACGAGTATGGACGACGGTCCCGATAATTGCACGTCCGCGTAAATACTCGTAAAAACTCTGGCAAATACTAAATACCGATTCCGGATGGTTCGAAATGTCGCTTTACAACAGAATATGCACGGTATCCGGCCGTGTTAAGGGCGGACGCTCGAAAATGGCAACACATTTCATATCGGAACGCGGCTGCTCGCGCGTCAGCCATTTTTCCCTGTTCCGTTTCCCTCATATTCGGTGGATGTATGCGCGGAAAATTTCGCAAGCCGCGGAACCGGCGCGTCGGATCCCGCGAAAATTGGATACACGCGGCGGCGGCGCGGCCCGGCTAAGAACGCAACCGTAAGCCCGACGGAAGTATGAAAAATCCGGTTATTATGGCCCCGAAACGGCCATATTGGGACCGCGTAATAATGTGGCGGGCTTGAAGCAGCGAATAAATAAGAAACGAAGCCCCTGTTAGAAATGAGCCCTTAAAAAGTTTTCTTCGTTCAGCGCTCTACCCGGGTAAACGAGGCCATCAAAAACCACGAAAACGAAAAGAAGAAAAAAATTTTCTTTCTTCCCCCTCCTCTATTCATTTCATTAAACAGAGATCCTGAAAAGTTCAATATTTAATATAAAACTCTCGGTTTACCCGCAGGTACCGCCACCGAAGTTCGAAATCCCGGTTGTGGAATTCTTACCGTGGAATTCTATCGTTCCCTTTGCTAAACAATCCAAGAATATTTTATTATTTACGAAAGAATTATTTGGCGAGATATTCGCAGTAATATCGTTTCACCGACGATTAATCTCGGTATCACTAAAATTTATGAATTCGTCGCACAGTTCGATTATTTCGAATGAAAAAACAAATTGAAAAATCTCGTTATCATTTCTAACAAAAATGCTGAGTAATTTTGCTTCTAGTAGATTATTTATCGATCATGCATCGACCGCTTCCGATGCATTAGCGAGGCCTTTCAACAACGCGATTCCCATTGCATCATTGATACACTTACGAGGGAATTTTACCTGGATTTAATGGACGCGATTGGCGATCGTCGTCGCTATTGCATATCGGACGAAAGAAATAATGACTCCGCCAGCCGGGATCCATACTCGTCCGGTGTTCGCCCGGAAACAAAACGATAGGAATTCATCCGCGGCCAACATCTGTCCAACAAATCGTCCAAAAGAACAGTTCCCGGGCTCCCGAGACCGGCGTGTTGGTATTCAGAAACGCGGAAAAATCCGCGGAGCAGCTTGTTAAGGCACGGGATTAATTGTGCCACGTTCGTGCACGGGACCGCCATTCGTCGCGCGACAGAGAATAATTCCGCTCCGTCTATCCGACTATGCAAATCGTGGCGGGGCAAAACTGTTCGAAAGTAATCTGCCAATAAGAACAACAGCGCGAAACGCGGATATCGAAAACACGCTAACCGCGACCGCCCGACAATTTGCATTCCTGATACCTGATATACACGGACTGCGCTGTTCAAACGTGCCCGGAAATTCCGTAAAAAATGCCTGACTTTTCTTATCGGTGTAACGCGATGTTCAAAATCTTTCCTTGTCATGGTTCGGATTTCCTTTTTTTCTGCGGCGCTCGTACGCCGAAACTATTGATTTTACAAATAAAAATTGTTATCACGTAAATTGTAGGAAATTATCTCTAGATTAATTTTCCTATTATGTTAAAATTAAAGAACTGACTCTACTATTTTTATTCAGATTAAAAGATTTTATTCATTAAAAGAATAAAAATCACGAAGTATCTTGGCGCGTAGACTGCGAACCTTTATGCATTTATAGGAAAATTGAGTAGAGGAAATGAAAAAATTAATATTATTATTATTATATAAAATAGTTCTGTAGTTCTGTCACGCAAATACCGAAAATTGAGCGACGTGATTAATACACAATGTGTATTTTTCAAAGAGGGAGTGAAAGAGAGAAGAATAAATAAAAAAATAAAAAAGATTCACAGAGTATATTGATAAGGGTTAAGAAACTTTTAATTCGCGATCGTTCACTATTTAGCGCAACTGTTTTTTGCGGTTAACAACGCGTATTTGTTACCACGGACTGGCGGACAACGGATTCGGTACTGTTCTGACCTACATACTGGACAATGAACTCGTTCCGGTCGTTACCTTTCGTATAATTAATGAAAATTTGGTTATTGCCAAGGCGATGTTCATTGGATTAACTTTGGCTGTATCCGGTGTGTCTTTGATGTCTGGGTATCACCTCGTCGAATAATGTCATTCCTTTGAGAATAAGAAGCACTTTATTGCTGCCCTTTTCCGCGATGAAAGTCTCCTCGAGATTAAGACCAAGCGCCCTTTAATAATAAAATTGTCGGAGCAGTTTCGAGGGAACTCGAATGCACAACATCGCGCACTGAACGCTAAACAATCCTAATGATTTCGAAACAAACTTGCTCTCTCAATCAAAGCTATTCTAGAAACACGGATCTAAAATTGTTGTTCGCGATATTATGAAATATTATACGTGAATTAAAAAAATGTTTCATCGGCAATGACAAAGATGTCGAGCACCGTAATTTCGAGCATAAAAATTTGATGGCCGTACGCGCGACGAAGGTTGATTCAATTTTTTCGCTCGCCCGTCTCGATAAGGTGACGCGAATAAAATAAAATTAGCTATTAATCAGATTCCGCGAAACCCTGCTGTCCGCCACGTCGTTCTTCGGTTCTTATTGTTCACAGCGTGGTACGTGCAGTGAAACGATTTATCTCCGCAATTTCAGGCCGCTGCAATTACGAACGGACGTATCTAAATATCAGTCGGAATCGCGTATTTATCAATTAATTGCGCATTTGCGGTTAAACTAACCCTGTGGAGATACAAACACATCTAAATGCCCGTTGAATAAACGATGGAAGTCGCTCGATATAATTTTCGAGAAAGTAATTCGATTGAGATATTTCTAAATTGGATTATACAAGGTGACAACTGAAACTAGGACGAGTAGTTTGTTGAGAAATAGAAATAGAAATAGGAGTATAATCACGCAATTAAATTCATTAATTGAGGCACACATTTATTGGAGCACTAATGATAAATAGACTGCGAATGCTCATGCAATTTTTTATTTTTCTAGATTTTTAGTCATTGCACAAACGGTGTTGCAACCCCTACGTGATGTATAGAAAATTGGAGCGAGGTTAGAACCTTTCCGGTTTCGTTAGATGGGACACGTTGGGCAAATTTTTAATATCAGAAAGGGGTCCTTAATATTATTCATTAAGTTCATCTCCCTATGGAAGACTGCACCCTTCTACATCCGATACGTCTGACTCTCATCCCAGCCACTTCGGCACTCTGTCACGCGTTTCGTCGCAATTTCCGTTCCCATCTATCTCAGGTATTCCCAATTTTTCCCTGACTTGTCTCGTATTTCCTTCTGTCTGAAAATCCAATTTGATACGTCCACTATCTAGAAATCCGATTTCACGCATTCACCGACTGAAACTAAATGTGCCGACCGCCCCTCCACTCTTTCTACCCCTCCGACCTACCCTCTCCACCCCCCTTCCATTACCTGTCGCCCGCAGTTCTACCATTGAATAAAAAACGGATAACTAGTCCTTACTTTCTTTCAAACATATCCAATCATCTCGCTCGTCTATTAGCTGCGAAAGGTGGAAAGCCTTTCTCTATCAGAGGTGTAAGCAGAAAAATCAGAAACATTATAGTACACGAGAAACAAAATGAATTTATTTCAATTTACCGAAACGGCAAATTTGATGAACTATAGAAACCTTCGGAGAAAGAGCAAAGGGTGAAAACGAGAAACGGTAAAAATGGCAAACAGCGAAACCACGAAACAGCGGGGAATAAAAACCGTGTAAAATCAACGAACCGAACGAACGCTAAAACATGTAAATAACAAAACCATCGGAGGTCGAAAGCCTGAAACGGTAAAAAAAATATCGGAGCATGGAAAGCAGCACAAAATGGTAAGGATGGCTAGGCATAAAAATCACGAAACGTTGAATGGGAAAAATCGCGAAGGATGAACGGTAAATGATAAAACCGTCGAGGTGTAAGAATCGCGAATGGTTAAAGATAGGGAACGGTGTCGAGGTGGTAAAAAAAACTGGGAGGAACGTGGCCGGGAGGTAGGACACGCGAAGAAATACGGTGTTCCACGTCCGAAGGAAAAGAAGCATCGGCGCGTTCGTATCGTAAATCCGGATTCTACAGCTGTCCCTAACAATCTTTCTCTCTCTCTCTCTACACCTTGACTACGGTCCATCAAACCGGATCGGTGTGTTCGTGAGTCGCTGCGTGTCACGGTGGGATTCTTGTTTGAAAAGTTGAGGAGACGTCTAGCGGCGTCCTGGCAACTTCCTCCGGACCGAGAGCGTCGAGACGCGTCGCGCAGGGGGGATCCAGGCGTCGTCGTTTATCATATTGCCGCGATCGCTTCGGATCGCGTTTTCACGCGACGTTGCTCGGGATTATTCAATCTGGCCGAATGTCCGCGCAGCCAGCGACACAGGAAGGGCTTTCGAGGAATTGAAAGCTTTCAGAAAGGTGAAACGAGTGATCCGGCTCGAGATTCGCTATCGAGGGATTCACTGGCAGAATGAAATCCGAATTCGGTGCAGGGGTTCGACGTGCTGGGGACACTTCTTTTTTTTTATTTTATTCGACGCACTGTCGCGACGCCAGCTACGCGCGATAGCTTTTGCGAAGCACCGGACGGAAACGAATGGAATCGTAATTTATTCGGTCCACGGAATGGGTAATGATTCGCGTGGTTATCTTCGAGGAGCGAAAATGTTGCCGTAATTGTGGCCAATAATATTCGAATATTATTTTAACGAAGACACCGGAGAATGGTCGATAAACGTATGGTTATATTTAGTAGGAAATATGTATTTAATGATGAACTAGAAGAAAGTTTCGATATTTTTGTATTTTTTATATTTTTGTATCTTCCGTTGTCCTTGTTGGGTGAACGCTAGAAAGTCAATGAGAAAAATGGACTTGGATCGATCATCGGAGGTGGATAAAAAATTCCCGAGGACCGATCAAATTTATCTAGGCGAAATGAAGCGATTTAGAGAAGGGGGATCAATATTTGCGTGTCCAACGTCAATATCGTTAGAGTTATTACCGTGGAGAAGCTGAAGCAGAGGGATCGCGAATGTTAGGAACGCGACGGTGATAAACAGCGGTTCGCTGCGCGGGTCGTAGCGGGTCGTAGCGGGTCTAAGCGGGTCGAGGGGCGGTTACGAAG
The DNA here is from genome assembly GCA_028455595.1 of Lasioglossum vierecki. Taxonomy (NCBI): domain Eukaryota; kingdom Metazoa; phylum Arthropoda; class Insecta; order Hymenoptera; family Halictidae; genus Lasioglossum; species Lasioglossum vierecki. The sequence continues at coordinate 22,281,407 of CM052343.1, forward strand.
CAGCCGGGACAAAAAGAGGAAGGAAATGAACGCCTTGAATCGCAGGATGTGAACAGGCGAGCCCCGGAGAGCGCGAATGAGCGCGTAAGGATCGTGGGACCGCGATTGTTCGGTCGCGGAAATGACGGGCCTCTAATAACACCCGGTTACTGTTTGCCGCCGCGCCGCGCCGGTGTCTCGGCTGCTCGCGGAATTACTTTTTCGCGATGACGATGCGAGCAGCCGGCAGCGTAATTGCGCAACTAGACCGCAAGGAACCATCGCCGGTAGCTGGAGAATGAATTCCTCGATGGTAAGGTGTGTCCCGATTCGAGGAGAGGAGAGGTCGAAGTCGATTGGCGACACGTCGATACAACGACCGCGAAAATCGCTAACGCGAGACCTTGCGAGCTGGTTTACCCGGCTGGAAAATGGCTGCCATCCTGCCAGCACATGTTCGCGGCTCTGAAAGCCCCCGCGGTTCGGTCTGGGTGCTTATCAATTGAAAACTGGCAGCTTGATCGACAACCTCTATTGAAATATTGAACATCTGATAATCCCCGATCCTTCGAGCTGTGTCGACTGCCGAAGGAAATTGGAGAGAACGTACTCGAGACGTGTGTAGGGATGTATGGTCATCCGACTCGATAGACCTCGACATGCTGATTTTTGGGTCGACCTTTGTAAAGGCTTGAAAATGATTTTTGATTCCATTAAGATATGCTCGATTAATGTTTCCATTGAACGAGATAATTGTAACCTAATAAAACAGTGCATATAATATGTAATTTGCAGTTATGTACATGTCGTAAACTCTAATATATCTATCGATGGAACTTTTCGAGATACTTTTCCCGGTCGTCGAAGTTGCTAATATATTCTTTCCTTTTTTCCAGGTACGTACGAGTTCTCGAACGGCATTCGGACCAACGAGCTCCACGATGCGATTCAACAATTCGACAATGGCCACGAAACTTTGATCATAAGCCATAACCGTACGTAACAGGAACCTCGAAAACGAACCTCTTCGCAAAAATTGCCCGGTCGTCGCAGAATCCGCAATTTAACGCGCCATTTCCGAAATATCCGCGGAAACTCAATAATCGGAAATTTTTCGAAAGAAACTTGACCGTCGTCCACCGTCGGCGAAACTTCTCCCACCGAATTTCGGGACGAATTGACGGGCTCGGTGGTCGGTTTCATTATCGGTTTATCGGTCTCTGTTTTCTGCCTTTCTACTTTCGTCCGTTCCATAATTCGCGCAATCATGTTTATTGAAAAAGCAGTACCGCTGCTTCCGTGTCTGGAACTCGCGATAACAGTGGAGCTATGATTTGCGAGAGAAAGGAGATACTGTAAAGCAAATATAACTGTACGTTCCAACCGAACGAGAATGTTCTAATTTCTTTCTTTTATCGTGCGAAAATATTATGTTCTTAATAATCATTGATATTCCGCATTTAACTGCTAATATTCGAGGCTACGTTGCGCTTCGTTAAGCTGTGAGTAAAGATATATCAAAGATAGGGAATCGTCAGCTATTTTCAGAAGTAGATGTATTCACGCATCACTAAAAGACAATAATAACAGGTTTCACGAAGTATTAGAACTAGTTTCCTCCAAGTATCTCCACTCGCAAGGAACATTAACCATCTGCTACTAATTTCCTAAGCTATAACTAAAAACTACCTTCTTCATTTGTTCCTCTCAACTTGTTGACCATTAGTGGCGCGATCATAACTTCATTTGTATCACACACAGACACGATTATTACCATTAAAACAGATCCGTGTTACTATATATTAACCAGTCAGTCTATCCTCAGAGTGAACAGAGCAACAGGAATTCGTCGCGAGTCTACACTCACTCCGAAGGTTAAATGTCGATAAAACGAGCATAAGCGATCGACTGAAACATTTTCCCGAAGGCTACTAATTAGCTTATCTTGTATCGAGAGGTAGAAGTTAGTTCCTTGCTAGATTGAAATGGAGATGAAACTGGCAAGAGATGAACGTTTTCGATAATTCAAAGCACATTTTACGGTATTAAACTGGCATGAAAAGTAAGCAAGGTACAATAGGAATAATTCGTTTTCTTCAGGTCCATACGGCGAGCCCGGTAAATTCGGTCAGAAATCTTCGTCGTGGGGGTGACACGGGGTCGTAATGCAAAGGGTTTGCGGAGAGAGAAAAAAATGGTGGTCGGAGGGCACAATGGGCGCAACATCAAAATGCTCGGAGCCTTGGAGGCGACGTCTTGAATCCCGGAATATTAATTGCCGTCCACGTGTACCGTGCGACAACAAATCCGCGCGTATTTCCGCGCCGGACGGGAACAATGGGTGTCGGGATCCCGGTGTCCCGGTCGATTGTCCCACGAAACCGGAAGCCCTGGGTGATGCATAGTCGAAAACCAGTCCAGGTTACGTCGTTGACGAACGTTCTTAGGTCGGCGTTTAGTCTCGCAACGACTTTCACGCGAACCATTTTGTCTTCGTCGTTGTTGGTGCTGCAACATCGAACGAACATCGGCTTTGTCTCAGATATTTTTGCGATTTTGGTCGGACGTCGAACTAAAAACTTATTTTTTTTTTTATTCGGGAAACGTCGCTCGATATTATTTTGTCACGTCTAATTATTTGCTATTCGATCACTGTCACTCAATTTTTCGAATTTCGCGATCGGTTATCGGTTTCGGTCTGTCGCATTTTTAACTATTTTTTTTTATTCGGTATACGTCGTTCGAGATTTTCGACGTGTCTCGGTTAATTATTTGCAATTCGATCGCTGCCATTCAATTTTTCTCAGATATTATCCAAACACTGGCGTCGAAATAAACATTATTGTATCCAATGGATCAATAGCTGAACTTCAACTTTTAATTCCATAAACAAACTTGAAAAAACCACGTCACATATAAATTGCTGGCCACACGATAGCAATGTTTACGTGGAATACGGCTGCTAGAAAATATTCATTGGCAGCTCGGTCTAATAAGAACTCGTTGCATACAAACGAGGGTACAAGCGGGCGTCTCGAGTCGATCGTAGCAATCATGAAAAATTGTTCCAATCGCTAGGCGGGATCGTTGAAAAATCGGAATTTCCCCATTCGGAACAATACACCGGGGAAACGATCTCCAGGCAGAAATAAAACTTCTTCGTTCTCCATCATTCGGAAGAAAAACACCGCAGCGGAAGTAATTACAAGTTCGAGGAATTTAATTTAGTCGACGTTTCACGTGCGCGTCGGTTTTCTCCATTGCGGTGTGTGCAGACTCTCTCGGAGCACGGGCGCGCGCGCGCGTTTGTTACAAGCGTGACTGTAACTTTGGTGGTGTACGTGACACAATGACGACATCGTCCCGAAACGAGCACAAGCAGTTCGCAAACGAGAAACGCTTGTCCCGCCGCCGCGGAGTTTGTTATTCTTTATTGCATCTCCCCGCCGGCGGCCGTCGCCGTTATTCTATGCATAATACCAGAGCTCGGTTACGTTTCTTCTCCGGCCGCGATCGAACCTAATTAGAAAACTGAACAATGCGATTACCGAGCGAGAAAGAGGCTCGAAAGCGGGCGCAAAATTAAAGAGGAACTTTCCGTTAACGTCACGGATGAAACGAGCTGGAAACTTCGTAATGCCGGGGACCGTGATGAGAAAATATCCACAAGCCCGGAAATAATTGCTTTAAGAGGCTCTTCTTCGTGCAGGCCACAGTTGCCACTCTTCTTCTCCGTTTTCTGTCAACCACTCCCTAGCGCGCTGCCGGCGAACGGGTCCGCTTTGACCCGCGAGTATCATTCTAAAACATTCGAAAATCTCTAAATGCATATTTTTTTCTATCAGGTTAAGATCTGCAATTTAAACATAATTCTTTTTAAAGCTTCCCAGAGTTAAAGCTTCCCACTGTATCCTTTAAAATTTAAATTCCAATCGGGCACGAACCACGACAACAAATTCGAAAGGCTAAAAAAATGATGCGAAAATTGTAAACAGGAATAACAGAAATATTGCTCTGACAAAATTACACAATTGACGACGTGGTCGAAAGTTTATTTTTGATGTGCGATTTTTCATTAATCTGGAGTGAAAGCGTCAAAGTGCATCGAAGTATTTTGAAAATAGACCGTGTTCGTGGCAGTGATAAGCGAATCGAATACTGCACGATGCGCGCATTCACTATTCATGAAATATATGCGATCCTTTGAGCTCACGGGGCTCTGTAATGTGTATTAATAATTATGCGGTAAATCGTAGCTAATTGCGCAGTAAATCCTGAGCCAGACATAGTCAAGACCATTAACGAAGAGATCAAATTTTACACGACAATTCCGGATATGATGACGAAGACGCGAAACGGGAGACTTGCTAATTATACCGCTAATATATGCTCCAGTTGCTTTGTCACCTAGAGCTAGAACATAGAAATGCCTACGCTGTATTAAATATTCAAGCAATAATACAGTATTAATAATTCAGTAGAAATTCGAAAATGTCCGGCAAGCTCGAATGTGTGAAACGCGAATATCCGTTGTTACAGCGGTGCGTTCTCAAATAATAATATCGTTATTACGGAATTAAAATTATTCGAGTGAGAATTCGAAAACCGCAATCTGGGATTATCGGCGGTAAAATTGAAATCAAATCGGACAGATTAAAAGGATACTAAATTACATGTAACTGCGTCGAAATAAATCACGCTGTACTGAATATTTCACTGGAACTTCGTCAGGGAAATGTTTAATGTATCTTCAGAAGGAACAGACGTTTGTACAACTTCATCGAACGAATCGATTCGAGTAACACGCTGAATTATATATTTCATCAATGTTCACGCGGGGATATGATACCGCCAATGAAAGTCTGCAAAGAAGCAACGAAAAACCGTTTCATTATACACGGTATTTCGCGTCTGCCGGAATACTGGCAGCGTATTTAAAATTCTATAAACGTGTTATCTATAGTCGGCGCGCGCTGTCCGCGAAAAACAGGCAATTTCAGCGCGGCGGGGTAGTTGTAAAATTTCAAACACGACCGTTCCTCTCGGAAATTGATATTCAAGGGCGAAGTATGAAGCTTCATCGAGCAGTTCGACGCCGCAAATTCATTTCGCGCTGTTTATCGGATCCGAAATTTCGGTAATGTGTCATGATACGCGCGGAGAGAGTAGGTTCGATAAACCCAGGCCGTTCCACCATGGATCGGGCGCAGTGCCGGGACTGTTTATTTATACAGATTTACGAAGAGAACCGGAGTGCGACGAACAGAGTAAATGTCCGATTCCACCGGCTGTCCTTCTTAATACGGTTTTCCGGCTGATTTAGTTATCCAGCCGATAAAATCGTAGCCGGAACAACGGCGAATTCGCTCGTCGCGACGTCACCAAAGATTTAAGACCGACCCCTGCATATCCCGTTCTCTTTCACCGGCGACGAGGCCAACTTGTACCCGGTAAAACCGTCGGCTTTTCGAAACTAATCGCGGATACCACCGTATCCGGGGACGTGCTCCCGTAATTTCACTTTCGTTCCACTTCTTTTCACGAGTAACTCGCGTTTTCTCACGAATCCGCCTAAAACCGATGAATTTTTCTGTCGAAATCAAAAAGCATTTTTTCTTTTATTAAATTAAACCAGAAATATTGCAGAATATGAGAAAATGAAGAGCTATGGTATGTATATATTTCTGTGTGTGTGTGAACCACAACAGAACTACAAATAATGAAGTATTTGATTCTGAACTGGAGATATGAAAGTAATTTGATTGTCAAACGTGAAAGTGTGAATATTAAATGCCATCGTTTACACTGAACAGTTATTTGTAGATAATTCTTGCTGGCACACGTTGGTGCGTGAACGTTAAATCTTGCCGCGTACGACGGATAGATTGTAAATTAAAGACGGATACGTATTTCATGGGAGTTAATAAACATTTTGCTTTGCCGGGCGACAAAGTTAATTAATTTCCATAGTTCCAACGAGGTAATTAACAATAATGAATTATGCAGACGTTCATGACAAGCGAAATATGCAGGTATGTGTTCCTTTAATTAAACTGTTATGCTCGTTTGGGAAATCTGGCCGGTGTTTGCGGTAACGAACGAAAGCACGCGCGAACTTTACGGCTGTTACAGATGTTGAATACCGTTCCATGAATTTTATAATAATTTCATTCGTGAAGATGGACGTAACTCCTCATCAACCTCCACCAAACCTAATCAAATAATTAATTATTTATTTTTATGCGCTTCCTCGCCGAATTTAATGACCTTCAAATATGTTGTGAAGGTAATCATTCTGAACAACTTTCCCCTAAATATGTTACCGCCGCTCGGTTTTAGTTTTCGAGATATTTGCAAAGAACTATTGCCAAGAGCGTGCAGAAATATGAAAAATTCAATGTGCAGGAAAAAGTTGTTCAGAATGATGAGTTTGATAAGCCCCTAAAATACATAATTAAAAATAAAATAAGTAAAATAAAAACAGAATAAAATATAATAAGTAAAATAAAATAAAATAAAATAAGTAAAAATGTTCAGCAACGATTGTGAAAACAGCGTAACATTATTCTTAGATTTTTCAAACTTCTCACCGTTTTCTATCTCACCTGGCCAATTTCTTCGCAAACGCATAAAAATCCAGTCTGATTATTAAGTGCACAAAGCCAGTGATTTCAGCGAAAATTATTGTGAAAACGAAGTTTCGGAATTACTATTCACAGTGCATGCTCCTACTGGTATAATGCGGAGAAGGGGTGCGTCAGGGTGAAAGAAGAGAAACGAGGACCTCGACGATGACACGTCGTAAGCTGAGCATGAAATCATTTATCTCCGGGATAAGCGGCGCGAAACGACTGCGCTCTTTCTTCTTTCTTACATGGATTTAAACTTTCCTCCCGCTAAACCCTCGGCCTCAGCCCCTCTCCGCACTACCCTGAACCTGAACCGTCGTCCTCTCGCTGTCAGTCGAGCAGCGGCGATGAAACATCCCCGTAACTTATCTCGGTTGCTTCAGTTTTACCGAGCTCTAAGTTCCTGCTTCCTCGTTAGGGAACAATTAGACAGCAGCGAACCAAGCGCGTCTGCGCGCCAATTCCGCCGGAAATTGGCTTTTGTGACTGACCGCCATCTTGCGGAAGTATTAGATTAGGACTTCTGGCTTGTAAGCCGGCTGCCGTTGTTTCCGCGAGCATCTCGCGCAGTTCTCGAAATTATTCCGACGATTATTGGAAATAAATGTTTTACCACTGTTAAAAATATTAATACGTTGAATACGTTAATGGAAGCGTTTCGTCCCGGACCTGCTAGTGGACTCATCAGTAAGGCTGATCTAGCAGGTCCTGCCTTATACGCGCGCAGATAATGATGTGAGGATTCGCGTTTGTGTGATTGAACGCACGCGATGTGTCTCGACTGATGATACGTTTCTCGGGTGTCTTGACCACTGGACAACGAACTACCGTGATGTTAACTTTGCACGTGTTATAAACGATTGACAAGACAACGGCTCGTGCGTTGTACTTGTCTACCCGAAAACTGGAGAATGTCGCGGCGTTAGAGCGTAAAACTCAACTGAGCGACTTCGTCTTCTAGTCCTAGCGCGATGCTCGTCGGATTCTCAAATATGAAATAAGATGCACTGATTGGTTCCTGCAGAAAGTTGCATTTCCCAATCAGTACACACCTTGACCTTTAGGACCTCCTTCCCGTAATTCTGAATGAGGCCCTGGGAAGGAGGAGTGGGGCGAGATTTTACTCGGTCCACTACGCGACGGTTCCAGGTAGTTGGAGACCCATGGTGTACAAAAAACTAAATGTTAACCAGATGTCTTGCCTGGTCGCCGAATGACCTTAGTTTGTTTAATTCTCGAGGAGGATATTTAGGCACGTTCGTATCATAAATCTTGTCCGAAAGAAACCTATGAAAACTGTCCCTGTGCGACGGAACAATACTGGTTCGATGAATTTAATTGAAAGTAATTATGCAATACATTAATTATTAGTTTCCAAGAAAATAGTGATTATTCTAAGTCGGAAATTGAAAATACTAGATTGTTATTCGCTTTAGCTGTTAATAAAGCATCGTGGAAGGTGTAAATTCGCATGAAGATTCATGGCTGGCGTGGGCAACAAGTGCCCTTTGCCCTGGGAGCGCCCTAAATTGTCTGCAAGGGCATCTCTTGATCTTGGGTGCTCGAGAACAGAAAACTATCTGTGCGGAGACGATCTCACCCTTTTATTTTTTATTCTGTGCAAAGTGCCCTGAGCAGGCTAAGCTAATTTTTCTACCTATAGTTTGGAAATAGCAGAAATTGAAAAAATTACGTAGAATATATACACTACACCATCACGATTTAATTTGCGATAGTGCGAAGACTTTGAATTGGCGAGAACGCTTTTTTCCCATTTCTTGGAGCTTTTACACCAAAGCCAACAGCGTGCGGAAACGGGCCGCAGCCAGTTACCGTTTCACGATTTTACGGTTGTTTTCCAATCCGGGACAAAAAATGGCCAGTCGCAGGTCTCGCGTGTGTTCATATTTTTCGTTCCGTATTGTTAAATGGAAGAAAAATGACAGCGGCATTACGGGACAGAGGATCGTGAACGGTCGGACACGTACCGGCACAGCGCGGCGTGTACCCCGTCGGTTTTCATGCATTTTTGCGGCGACTGGTCTGCATAAAATCCATCGTCTATTTTAATATTTGAAATATCATTTTTCCTTAGCACGGGCCTGGGGAATAAAGGGAGGTGGGGAACGGTGGCAGAAATGAAACGGCGAGGAGGCGCGAGCCTCGATGCACCATTCACTTTTTCGTCGTACCGATTTTCCCTCTGCATACGGGGTGCGCGAAAAATTTCATTCAGGGTGGACTAACTCGACTATCGGAAAATGTACTGTCTTTCAGGATAAAGAGTGAGCGTAAAATTTCAGTTTTCTTTGAAAAATGTTTTCTGAAACATCGAGCATATATAGTTTAGTACGAAACTGTAATTTTGGTAATTATATAGAAAAGTACTGCAATTTTCATGAAAATTTAATGTGTTATAGATATCGACATTTTCAACAACATTTTCTTTTTACAATATAGGGGGGTCCCTTTTCCCATATAGGTTTTCCTATATTGGAAAAGGAAAAAGCTATTCAGAATGTGTTGCTGCATAACATATCATATATTAAAATATATTAATTGTCCTAAATAAATAAATAACATATATTAATTGTCTTCTGAATAATCACCGGTGGTCCGGTGGTGGTATGATTTTCCGCACACCCTGTAGATAAAAGTATACATATGTGCCGGCTATCTGTGTATAGCTATCTCTTTCTGTCGGCGGATCTCCCTTGTCACGCACAGAATCCGCCCCCACGCGGTATTTTAATATTTTTCACTTTTCCCAGCGACGAACCCCGGCGACAAAGAAAAATAAGGGGATCCGCGACGGAGAAATTTCGAGGAGGTACAAATGCGACCCCGTCCATGCAACTTCTCTATCCGTAAATTCGCGCCACCGACAACGGATCCTCGCGCTTGTTGACACTCGCCGTAGACGGATCCGCGGAATTTGTCTGTACCCGGAAATTTATACGATGCCTTTTGTCGACGGCACCCGTATACGGTGATTTGTGGTCCTCCCTTTTTGCCATCTCGACGCTGTTCGAGAGAAACAATGAAATACCGAGAGAGAGAGGCTATTACACGTTTCACTGGCTGCGATTAACAAGCTTTTATTCAACGTTGAACACATTATCACTGGCTTTGTAATAACCAGACTGATCTCTACGGCGTTCATAGTAAAATTCAACAAACGAATTTCAAAATTGTTGATTGACTTTAAAAATTCAAGATTCCACTTCGTTTTATCGAAAATTCAACTCAGTCACTTTTATAAAATAACGCTCGCCAAGTTTACTTGAAAGTTGACTCGAAAGTTGATTACTGTTGGTTTCTGTCATTAAACCGAGGATCCCGGGCTTTATTGCGATAAAATCTTGGTTATACGCTGCCTGAAAAGGATGTACGTGTATGTGCTTGTGTGGAGGTAATGGAGGGGAACGGGAGAAAGGAGAAAGAGAAGTTTCACCCTTGCTTGGCGGGCTTACCGATATAACTACTTAGTAGACGCTGCCTTAGACACGAGGACATCCAATTTTTGTTGCGGGAAAAAGTGTCTGAACCAAGTGTTTATAACGCTCACGAAGGTATCACGGTAGAAGAACCGTGAACAGTTCATTTTCCACGATATTTATCCCAAATGTTTCAAACACCAACTCGAAACTTTTACGCGTAAATCGTCCACTGCTTGTAGCGGATAAAAATGTTTTCCATTGAAATGACAAAACAATTGATGTAGTGTTAACGGAGCAATTAAAAATATTGCGAGAAAAATTCGCCATTGTACGGACACGCATTATACAGTTTAATTGAACAGAATTCTTCAGGTCGGATATTTTTAACAGAGTCGAAGCTCGTTGGCCGGCCGATAGTTTACGCGGAACGGTGTAATTCCAATTAGCGCGTCGGTATTCAGAGCTGAGTAAAACAATAATTGCAACTAACTTCCGGTGTCCTGTTCGGAGAGTTGGTCGCTCCGCGCGCGTTTCCTGCGAGACGCGAGCCAGGCAACGGCGTAAGTCGTCATTGACACTCTGTTTAACGACCCGTGCAATTAAACGGTCATCTATCTCCGGACCGGCGACGTTGATTTAGTATCATTTCTACGTCATTCCCCGGGAACCGGCTCGCTGCCCCTGTCCTATCTATTACTCTATTTTTCCCACCTCCAGGCGTCGTCGTTGTCGCGATTCGCCTTTCCCATCCTCCCAGAAAACGAAAATAATAACACGTAATCGCTGGCGCAAATATACACGTCGGAACTGCACGGGATCGTTGCTAATCACCTGAATATCTCTTCGGAAAAAAGAAGCTGCAATTTACAGCGACTGCCAACTAACATTCGATCATCCTTCAGAACAGAATAGCTTTCTAATATTATACCGAGCGACTTCACTTCACTTTTTTACTTCTGGAACAAGAATTTCTTCCTTCGATTATTTGTATCGTCGCGTCCGGCGATGCAGCCACTGATAACAATCAACGATCGAAATATATTTTCTGTCTTTTTCCGATACTATATCTATTTCCTATATTAAGTTAAAAATCTTTTTATTTTCACTGAAAACGTATTATTTTTCAAACGTCGAGTTAAATGAATTTGCAAACTTGCTGTTAGTCTATACGTGATCGAACCGTGCGACGAAATCAGAAATTTTAGTATTTTTCCGATACTGTTGCACGAGGAGTGCTCACTGAATTTCATTATTATTATTATTAAATTCGGATTGAGGTCTAATATTGATAGTTAAATGAACTGTCACCGGACGTAACGGCAGAATATTTCGTAACAAATTTATTGGAAAAATTGTGATTGGATGGAAGATTATCTGAAAAATGACGTTTTCGAAAAAGGCTGGAGAACAATGAGGCACATGTAATTGGACTCGCATGACGGTAACAGAATTTCCAGTTCACCACGCGAAGCTTCGAAATTTCAAATGTTTAGAATTCCCCGTCCATTAGATCGATCGTTTCGCATGTCAACGGCAAAAAAAAAAAACGCGAGTGTAATGATTTCGAATTTTGACTCGCCGCGTGTAATATAGCGATCCAGTGTTCTGACGATATTCCGAAATTTTTCCCCGCGAAATTGGTATATCGAAGGCTCGCATGAATGGATTCTGATTTGGACGGAGGATGGTCGGCGTATCCTGCGGCATTTTGCACTCGGCTCTCGTTGCGACGATGAGTAAAATTTATTTATGACGCGTATTTTCGCGAGATGAAATGGACGTGAGTGAATTAGCCGATTACGCGGGAATAAAATTGGATATCAAAACGTTTTGCGATGTTCCATTATTATGAAAGAATTATTACATCGAGGCGAATACTCGTATTTTGAAAAATTACTGATGTTACTTCGATATCCATATTTCATTAGCTTTCTCTCGTAATCTCGTTCCGTCGGAACGAACGATCCGTTTAAAACATCAGAGTTAAACAGCAACGTGTTTAAACGAATTTTCATAAATTATACATAATTACACGTAACATCAATCTCTTCCATTTGCCGAACATAATCAAGCCTCCATAGACTGGAATACAAACTGTTCCACATTGGTCCGCAGTGAGTTAACAATTTTCGAAGCAACGGCAGCAAAAATGATAGTATCGGCGCTCGCAAAAAGCCCGACATCCCTGGGCAATCCTCGCCACAGAGGGATCGATAACAGGCGGGTAGATAACGTTCGATCGGCAGCCCGCAAAACAATCGTCTTGAAGCTTGTGGAAAAACCGTGACCTTAGACCCATCTCTCGGCGCGATAACATTTCGTGTTTCAACACATTCCGATAATTAACGCTCGTCAGGTGGTGTGGGCTGCGGCCGCGTTCCTCCGGTACACGAGGAAACCAATCGTGCAGCTCCGACGTCCAAAAACAGCATCCGGTATCATCATCGACCGTGTATAGCTCTCCGGAACGATCCGACGAAGGCTGAGCAAACAGTCCGGGCAACAAGCCTCTTCAATTAAACACGGAATAACCATACGGAAACACGGTGAAGTGGTAGAGCAGCGGGTGGTTTCAAGGGGGTTTAAAGGGATGGGAGGGGGGTTTCGGGAGCGCATTCGAAGCAACGATACAGCCGGCAGCCGGCCACCGTCCGCGGGGACGTTCGTTAAACCGGCCCGATAGTTATGAACGGTCGATTTCACTTGGTAAGAACCGGCCGTGCAACATTATCGCCGATACGTATTACGGACCATAATCCCCGTTCCCGAACCGCAATAGCAATGCCGTTAATTAGCCTTCTCGTGTTTTCCTGGGCTACACCTCGGTCCATCACCTACCATTGTCTGTCGCCGGTAGCTACCGTTCCGACCGGCCGGAGAACTTCCGAGTCGAGAAAAAGCGAAACAGTGCATTGAATTTGTTTTTGTTAATGCAACACAGTAGTTGGTGCGCATGCACAAAGTGAGGTTATTTGCGCCGGTATCGTTGAAGGCGTAATTGCGTTCATCCTATTTTCTCGAATTAAAATCTGCCAAGTTTTCTACGTGGATATTGAAGTGTACTCTCATGTACGCACGTACGTACTTCTCAAAAAAGAAGCAAAGTTTAATCAAGTTGTATTAAGTATGCTAAGAATGCCTACTTTCTGTAATAATGATAATGAAAGCAACTGATGATAATGATGAAAATAACAATGAGGTTGTAAGATACTACAGAAATAATTTAATGTTTCAATTTATTTAATATTTTTTTAAATTAAAATACTATGGACCCTTGACCCTTCTTCATGATCACAATTAACCATAAGTAGCCACCTTTCCAAAGATAATTATTAAGCAGTCTTCTTATAAGCATTTCTAACCGAAAATATCAAGTAAAAATTCATTTTATATTATCGTCGTCGTAATTCGGTCATTCGGCTATAAATTTCAAGATAAAAAGCGAACCGGTGCATTAAATTGTTCTGTAACAAATTCATTAATTGGCTTTCTCGTTTGGTGCTGGGGCCAGTGCTCGATCTCCGTCAGCCAGGATCGCATAGGCGTCGCCATTGCCCAACCCTTTCTCCTACCGGCGCCGTTAGCTACCGTTCCATCCCTCCAGAGAATTTCGGTTTCTGAGAAAACAGAGCCGGTAGCGCGTTGGTAAATGCACCGGTACACCGGCTCGAACACAAGGATCCGCTTACGAGCACCCACCCGTTTCTACCCCTTCGCTCTGCCACCCCCGGACACCACCACCCCTCGCAACCCCTTCGCCTATTCATCAGACACGAGCACGTTGTTTGAGGCGCCATTACTACCGCCCACTCGAACCGTTTCGGTTGTTGCTGCTGTTGATCCCTCGTCTCCTTGATGCTCGCGACCCTCGCGTGCACCTATGTACGCTGCAACATGCGTGTGCGAGGATGCGCGCGGTGGTGTACGATGGCACAGCCTCGTTTACGCGACGACGACGATGATGATGATGATTATGTGTGCGAGCCTGCGGAAAGCCTGCCGTGCGATGCGTTAGCGTGCGTGCGTCACGGAAAAGACGCCGAGAGTTTGCTTAAGGGGTGGAATGCGTGCAGAATCCTCGGCGAGAATCCATGTACCAGGTGTGTTCGCGGAATTCTGACGAGATTGATCGAAATGGGTCGGAATTTTTCAACGGTTTTTTTTTCTCTTCTCCAAGTGTTGATTTTTCTCCTCGGCGAGAACGGCGAATAGTTTCCAGTTAATTAGATAATTTGTTCGGTGACGGGTCGGGCGATTTTCCCTTGTGAAAGATTGAAGGGTTGTTAGCGATGTACTAGTTGGCGAGGACGTTTTCGGAATGCTGTTCCGTTTACTTTCGCGGGATTTTTATTATTACGAGGATCGTGGATAAACACGCCGACAAACACTCCGGACTGATATGTTAATTGAATTAGTGGTAGTTTATTCATCAAACCTGAACGCCAAATGTTTATCCTTCGACGTGGAGAATGTGCTCTATTTTTCATTGCGAGACTTGCATTAATATTGTTTAATCGACCTCGTTTAATTTATATGTACGCTCCGAATTCCTTTGGAGTTGTTCGAGCGTTCCGATAAAAATTCGAGTTCCCGCGTTACAGACCGGCGTTCTCTTGTACTTATAATTAGATGGAAATTAACGCGTTTACGAGGGAACGGATGTGTTTTCGTTATAGTTATGTCAGAACTGAACCGAAAAAGCCTGTAATTATGTCAGGAGAGCTTTGCTCGATTCAGATGTTGCGCACAATGAAGTTCCCTAAGTTTGCTTGCTTCGGAAGTAGAATTATAGGAATTTAGCCTAGTTAGGAGATTAGGATGTTTCTTGGGTAGACAGAAACCGGTGGGATGGGGGAACGAGATTAAGGTCGCATGGGAAGTTAGACTGCTTACTCGAAACACGCCGCTCAAAACAATTACGTTGCCGTTGCCCTTCCGAATGATTAAATATCGCGACTCAAATTTTGCGCGCTGCCAAACGTTTTGCAATGCATCTCTCTCGGTGTGCGCATCCTGTCTGGTCGTTTCTTTCGCGCGGGCTGAAAGAGAACGGCCAATCGTTTACGCGCGATACTTCAAAAATGGCGTTGCCTCCCGGCCGCATAAAACGAAGCGAACCGTGACGAAGAGAGAAAAAAGCAAAGTGGCTTTGCAAGAAAATTCAGAGTGGCGTTTCGGTGCAAGCGTCAAATGTAGTGCAAAGAGCGATATAGTATGCCGTTTCACGGTGAAACAACCGGCGGGAAAGAAAACGATCCGAACCGAAGGAAGTGGCCGTGAATAGAAGAAAAATCACGGCTTTCTGGTCAACTAGTTAATGCCCAACTAAATACCGGCGTTGTGCAATTTTCTTCGTAATAATTTAGTGGTTTTGAAATTTATTTTGTGTTCACACGTTGAACTCAATGTCCAGAGTCACCTGAAATGTGCCTGCAATAATTTAACGAATACCATCGTAACTAATAACATTTTTCAGAATGTTTCAAAAACAAACTTTTATCAAAATGTATTTCTCGTTTGTTAGTAAAACTATATTTTATAAATTATTACTTTATCCTGAAAATCTTGTTTTAATTACACGAATATGATTCAACGTGTTAAATCCACTTCGTGGAACCTTTGTCCCAGCATTCTTGCTCTTTGGGAGATAACATTTTATTTTTTAAGTTGGTAAACAGTCGAGTCTTTGAATGAGATTCGAACAGTCGAGATGGCAGCTTATTTCTAGGAACGAAGGTTGCACGGATGATTGAATAAAATGTCAGCGAAAGACATCGGCAAGGAACGGTACCAGCCACCGTTTCTTCGGGAACGCTTGTGGCAAAAGGACGTGGGACGTCGAACCTGGAGTCACGTCGCCCGGTGACTCACGTAAAAACAGGATAACAAAAAAAGGCGTCTGGCCCTAGGGTTTCGCAGGAAGTGACATGGCTTCTCTTGTGTCGTTTAAACTGTTTCTGCTGTTGTTGCCGTCGTCGTCGGGGCCGGCAGCAGC
This sequence comes from Lasioglossum vierecki, assembly GCA_028455595.1. Classification (NCBI taxonomy): domain Eukaryota; kingdom Metazoa; phylum Arthropoda; class Insecta; order Hymenoptera; family Halictidae; genus Lasioglossum; species Lasioglossum vierecki. The sequence goes on from CM052343.1 coordinate 22,297,450, forward strand.
ATCGTCCGCTTTGTCTCCTCTGTCAGCATTCCTCGGACTATTCAAGTTTCCCTGGCGCACGCGAACTCACTCGTAACGAGACAATAAAGAAACCGAAGAACCGTGACCCCTGACCAGAGAGACCTCCGTCTGTGGTTCTTCTTCGTCTCTCTTCGTCTCCTTCTCCCCAGACTCAACCGTCTTCGAGGATATCGTGTCCACGTTTAATTTGCAGCCGTTTATCTTGGCCTCCATTCGCGTGGCTCCCTCTGGAAAACCAACGTTTTTCCCCCTTTCTACCCATAATCGGGAGACAATGCCGTTTTTTCTTTGCCTCCCCCAACGTCACCTGCGTGCCAAGAGAATTCCTGACCTGTAATGAACGCTAGAACGGATTCTCGAAGATATGCAATTTGTGACAGTTTTAATAATGGTAGAAACCTTGCTGGTCCTGTCTCGACTTTTAATTGAACGCCAGAACAATTGTTCGACCGTATTCTTTTTTCTAGAATTTTTCTGTACTTTCAATTTCTTTGATTTCCCGTCGAAACAACACTGGTAATTCTTCGAAATAATTGACATTCCAACGTACAATCAAACATCAATTATGAATCGTAATTTTTGCCGCGCGTTCTCGACGTCGGAATTAATATCGAACGATTTCGTTATCGCACGCATTTAAATTTCCGGTTTCATTAAACGGTTCCATTCTCATTACTCATTCAAGTAAACCGCCCATTAAATGGTTTCGTTCTCATTATTCTCCACTTACGAATTCATCAGCGAAAAATAAATTTCCTAAAATTGTCTACACCACCTCGGTCGTTAATTACACCGATACTAATAGAAATGTTTTATTAATTCGAGGAGGTTTCGTTAAACAGCAACGGCCCGGAATCCGGCATTGTTCCATGTTGATACTTTGGTATTAAGTGTATTTGGACATCAAGTTAGAGTCTCTCAAGGGGTTGTATTCACGATTCTATTCGGGTCCGACGTGCCTCCCCTAAATTCGAGACTCGAACGGTTTCGTTCGAACGATTCTGAAAGGACAAGGAGGCGGGCGATTCGAGTGGTCCTTCTGGGGGGGTGTCGATTAATCGAGTTAATTGGAAACAGGCAGTTTGAATAATGGACCCTTTTCGGTGATTGAAAAGGGTGGGAGCTTGTGTTTGGCGTGAAATAGGGCTTGTTATGCGTCTCGAACGTATCATTTATTGAATGCAGTATTTCATTTAATTGTTACTGCCGTGTAATGTTCGAGTATTTACCACCTTCGCGCGGAGTTCAATAAAGGCACTCGATTCCCTGTTATAAATTGTTATCGAATTCCAGCCATTCATTTTATTCACTTAACCACCTTTCGTAAATGCTTCTGCAGAAATCAGAATGACCAGGCAATATTTCGTTCGTTCTCTTTGCCTCAATTCTTCACCAGATACATGTTAATTTTTATTATTTAAACAAGCTGTTATAATATTCTAAATATGGGCTAGTGGAAAATGTTTAATTTTTAATTAATGTTGGTACAACCTAATGGGTGTCTCAAAATTCCTTCAACATCTGGAAATTGGAAATTCTTGAATTCTTGAATTGAGTTTAGCTCTCTCTCGGCCAATGGATTTTCACAAAAGAAAATGTTGCTCTAATTGAACTCAAGAACCATCTCCGGATATTGAAGGAATTTTGAGACACCCTGTATAATAGAGAATTGTCTTTAAAAAAAGAACCTTACGCTGTCTGCATTAAAATATGATCGCAGCAGCAATATCCTGTACGTCGAGGTGTTCCGCAATAATCCAATACGTTGCTGCCGATTTCTGCACGCATGCGCGCCGCCTATTCTGAAACCGATGTCTCATATTTAACGCAGACTGGCGGTATTATTCCTCGGCGTGTTTCACGGGGAATGCAAATCAGCGTTAGTTGTACTATTCAGTAACGTATGATAGAGGGACGTGACTCGGAGGAACACAGACATTTATAATTCACGGTGTGCACCGTGGCCCCCATCGCGAGTACTTCAACTTCCATTGAGTGTTGCCTAACAATGTTTGCTTAACCCGTTGCAATGCAAACACTCGTTATACTTAAGCGACACGCGGCCCTATCAGACGAACGTGTCCCTTCGACACGCGTCCCCCGAAACTCGCCCGCGTCGAAACGAAATTTCAACCATTCCATCGATTTCGTTCCTGCGAGCACACCACCGCCGCGCCATTTTGTAATCCGCCAGCCGGACAATTTACCCAAAACGAACTATTAGATTTTCAGATATCATGCGACACGCCCGGCACAAAAGCAATTTTGGGGACAACACACGCCCGGTAGACATTTTGTCCACGTAACAATAAAATTTCTTCGCACGAAAACGCAAATTTCCGAGCCAGGCTGCGCGCTGAATTTCAACTTTTTACCATTGTTATTTCGGGCATTCCGTTCGGAACGGTCGGCCGATTGTTTAATTCAAACATTATTGGAGAGTTCGATTAAAAATTCACCATTGAAAGATGTGTGTCAGTGGCGTCGACGACTCCTCGCCGCCATTTTGTTCCCGTCGCCTTTAATAATCTTTCCTTATTCTCGCAATAACCGTTCCCATTGTTCCTTTCCGACGCGCTTAACTTTAATCCGTCGCCAGCTGAGCTTTTTTCAATTAACAGTAATCTACCTTTATCCACACAACAGAAACCAGCATAGCGGATACACTTGAGCAGACGTTTGCAATTATTGCGCTCCTTCCTCGTTAACGGTTTGCGGTTTGAAGCCGTGACATTACTGGCTTTAAAGGGTTTTAAAGCCACGCGTTGGATTTTCATTTACCCGGCTGTTCCGACGAAGCTGAGAAACATTCGCGTACATATGTACGGTACACAGTGCGCCGAGCGAGACTGCTGATCGAATAGCTATAATTTACCTTTGCCTTTCGACGCGCTACGGTTAATTACTCTGCCGCTGACACGGCCAGGAAGAAGAATCCCTAACGCCACTGTCGATTGCAATGGAATTACGATGCAATTCCGATACAGACGTTAAAAAGAATCGGTTTCGTTTCACGGCTGCCTAAGTTTCTCAGCTGATCGAGACACATCGTTTTTAATAAATCTTTCGGATCATTTTAAACAGGCAAGTTTGGAAAACATTGTGTTATCACGTAGGACATCTAATTTTCATCCCTTGATTCGATGAATTACGTATGACTTCCATTTGACACCGTGTCGCGTCGTCCATAATGGATTATGCCATTCCGCATTGGACGCATAACAGCTGGCACAGTTACCTATCCGCACTGACAGTAGTAACAAAAAAATATCGCTAACTCTCGAATTGAAATAAATCTCTCAGTGGATTTAGCTAATAACCGACGGGTCTGTTGCGCCAAGGATTGATGTAAAAAATATTGAAGCGCTATATAAACAGAAATATACTGTTCGGTATTTACAACTTTCGCAATGAACTGTCGGCAATAAATAGATCGGCATCCAATAAACGTTGACAAACAGACGAAATAAACAAAAATGTACATGTATCGAACGAAATTCGACATTTACGAATAAAGATCCTTAACGTGCATGATTTTTTTGATGAAGAAATTGAATGAAGGTTGAATAAATTGAATTGAATAAAGATTAACATTTTGTTGAAGGTGAGTAAGTGTCCGGTGATTTTGGGACGGAAGTTTATATTTCCTCCAAAAAACGAGACGTCTTAACACATTATTAATCAATAACGTGTTATTAATAAAATAAAATGAATGGTTGAAACAATTTCTAATGGAACCTTCAATAGGAACAGCAATTTTCATTGAGAACTAACGAGTCACGTAATAATTTCATTTAAATAAAATAAAGCTAGAAGAGTTTTAAATGCTTCTAAATAAAAAAGAAAAAGACGGAGCGAGCGTCTGCCTCAAGTCTAATTATCGCTGTTGGATGACGTCGATAGGTAGGCTAGATTTTCGCGGGCCGATAAAACCTGGCATGATAGAGGAAGCCCTCGGATCCACGCCGTGGGAGAGTCCCACACGGCTCACGCACCGGAACCATCTTTCGGTCGTCTTCCCCCGGCAACCTTGTCCTCTTCGTCAGCGCCTCACGAGCCCTCGGAACTTTTAAGTAGATTCGTAGCCGGAAGTGGCGCGTCGCGGAGGGTTCTCGACTCGCGACAGGTGAACCTCCTTCGAGGAACGAAATTTTTGGCCCACTTTGCCCCAGGCCACCTTTCTTCGCCACGGATAATGAGACCTCGAACCTGCTCCTCCTTCTTTATACCTCGCCTCACCTTTCTCCTACCTGCCTATGCTTTACACTCCGGTTCACATCGAGGCATTATAATCGTTCCGCGGTGCGTTGAATCGTGAAACCGCGTCTTTTTGAATTACTTTGTAAGTTGCTCCGAATACACCAAGCCTAAATTAGTAGCGCGCAATTGCACAGGCCAATTATTCGCATTCTCGCGAACGAAAACAAATAATTTATTCGTGGTGAAAACTGGACAGGGGAAATTACAACATACATTTACAACATACTCGGTTTGAATTTTCACGAGCACCGTTCGGAATGGTCGGAATTTCATTAGGTAATGGGCCGAAACCATTTGTAACTCATTAACGAAGCATATTTTTAGTTTCGAATAATGCGGCATGGCTACGAAGGAAACTGGTCTACGGACAACAAAAAAAGAAAGTAATACGAAAATAGCTGTGCTCTGCCGGCTGAATAATGTGGCCGCATAAATAATTACGTAATAATCATAACGGTAATTATAATGATAATTGTAGGGCATTAAACACAGGTGTGCGCGGAGTGTGCAGCACGTATGCGAATAGGTGGACTGCTTTCACGCTTTCTATGTAAATATGAATAGAACATATGCATGTATTTTGTCATTGCTCGGAGTGAAGTTAGTTATGCTCACGTTGTGGCCTGTGCTTTTCTTAATTCCCCTAATTTTATCTTCATTTCCCGGGTGGCCCTCCACGTTGCGACCCGTTGTATTTCAAATACGCGCTGAATAAGCTCCGCTGAAAAGTTTAAGCGTTCTTAGTTACAACAATATTAACCCTCTGCAGTCGGGGCTACTTTAACTGGACAACTCGACATATTTAATAATGTCAATAATTGTTATTCCAGTTTATCGATAATAAGTTTGTCAACTGGACTTCTTCTGAATACTGAATTGTAATATAATATAATATAAATTATAATATATAATAACACTGAATTTTCTATTTCAGTGTCCGACACAGTTTTCTTTTTCTTGAGAAAGATGCATATTAGGATCGAAACGTTGAAAGTTTTTATTTAATAAAATAAAATATAATAAAAAGTTTATAGAGAGAAAGTTTATCACTTTGATCTAAATTGCTCTTATTGTCATTAGAAAGTGATAAATACCAAATTGCAATTCTAAAGAGGATAGCTTCTAATCAACTGGCAATTGTATGGAGCCGCTATTCCAGGCTTCCCGCATCTTCCGAAATTTCTGTTCGAGCCCATCGATGCATCCTCGCCACGCACCCACGTGATTCCTCCCACAAAATTAGTCGTAAGCCCGGCGCCTCGACAATAGAGAAATCGATAAACAAGTCCTGATCCGGGGGACAATAACGTAGCCCAGGATCAGTGCATGGAAACGCGCACCAGCAGACACGGAACTGCGGCAGCAACGTGCACCAAACTGCAGCGAACGGGCGTCCATCTGAGCAATCCTTTTTCCTGCGGCGTTCGGGGGACAAGAATGGTCTGGGCGTTTCGTGGGCCGATCCTGGCAAACAAACGGTCCTGGCTGAACGTTTGTTCGCGAGGCCAAGGTACAAAACCCGGGCTCGCGAACACCGGTAGCCGAGATAGCGGATAAAAAAGGCGGATTAATGAATTCCGGTCGCAGGACATCGACTGAAAGAGAGAGAGAGAGAGAGAGAGTGAGAAAGGGGGGCAGGCAAACCGGTGCAAAACGATCGGCGCGATAAACCGTCGAAATGGTCCCCCCGGCTCCCGACGGATTTCATTCATCGTCGAAACCGGTGTCGGGGGTGTCAAAGGCCAAGGTCCAGGGGGCTCGTTCCACTCGGTTGCGATCCGAGAAAGAGTTTCGAAACTTCCGCGGACGATATATCTTCATCCTGCTGAATGTCTTTTTCTGACCGTTTCTTTTGGCGAGCGAGCTAGGGGCCTCCAAGCGGACAGATATCTCGAGGCGCACTTACGGCACGCTCGCCCGAGCACTTCAGAATTTTCTCACGCTCCGCCGGCATAAATATTTACAACTTCGCTTCCGGGGAACCCGCGTGAAATGTTACCCCACCTGCCAGACATACACGCAACCACCCCCGCGCGAATCCACGCCGACACGTCTTCGACCCTTGTGTCAACTTCCAGAAAATATCGTATCTTCGACGGAGTCAAGAGGGTCTTGTCTGCAACATCATCTTCTATGCCTTGGTTCCACATTTCTCGAAAGAAAGCCCACCACTGTGTTTTCTATCCTGTACAATTGTACAATAAGATTTGTTTAAGTCACCAATCCTGCTGTTAACCCTTCACTGTATGATTTTTTAAATTCGGATAAAAATATTGAAAGAAGCTTAGTTTTTGTGTTTTATTTAAGGGAAAATATTTTAAAAAATTGAAATAACATTTTCAGAAAAATATATATTATTTAGAATAGTAAGAAAATATTTTTATTGAAAATTTTAATAAATACTTTTATTGAAAATTTTATTAAAAGAGAAATCATATATTGACTTCTTGAATTTTCAGAATTTTTCAACAATTTCGAATTTCGCCAACCCAATTCTGCCATCTGTAGACGAAAAACGATAATCACTTTCCAAACGACTTGATATAATACAAATGTATAACTAATCGAGCTACTTCTAAGCGCTCTCCTGATTGACGAAGATGGGTGATTAAGTAAATCACCAGACTCATATGGTAATCATACTAATGGGACCCTTAATGGATATACGAATTCCTCGTTGATTTCAGTTTGTGTAAATCCGGCCATGAAAGTCTACATTTGCATGTACATACTGCAGTCTACGAATTCAGCACTCGAATCTCTCGACGAAATTTTTAAAGTTTTATGCACTGAATAGATAATTGTATTAAATATACAGTTACGTTGTATAATTGTTCGAATCATCTCGAAACGTCTCTGGGACGTCGATTTTCATTCCACTCTAATTATATATTGCACGTTAATGATGTACCTCGATATTCAATCCTATGTTGATTATTCAAAATTATTAATATTTACCGATCGGAATTATTTCCCCGAATTTTACATGTGTACACAGTCTCTCTCTCTGAAGTCAGTATCAACATTATTATACATGTTTTCGCCGGCCCATTATACATTGGAAAGCTAACATTCATTAACCAACGTACATTATTATATTATAATTTTTCAGCAGAGTGATAACGGAGGGCAACTACAATATTCATAAAGGATTAACGAGCTGAATGAGACAACCAAATTAAATCCAAATAATACGCATCATCGCAGAACAAACAATCAAACAAACAATCAAATATTTAATCCTCTAAACTTCCAAAATCGAGACATTTCTTTTAACCCAAATCCTCTTTAACCATATATTCGACGCATATAAAATAGTAAAAACGGTTTGCAATATTTCTTTAATTTGTTTCATAGTTTTTTCCGATTTTCCATTTCTTTTTGCAACGTTTCGTGCTTTATTTTTCGTTATTTCTTAGCGGATGTTTCATCTCTGCCTACAGACGACGCAGCCTGTATAAATACACATTAGCAACGGGGCTGGTAATCTCGCGTACAAAAAACAAATCCTGAAACGAGGAGTGCATAATACCGGGACAGGTACAAACGCCTCTTTCTCACCTTGTTACACCCATTTTTCTCCGGCACCCTTTTCCCACTCTTCTTTATCGTTCGATCGTCTGCCCCAGGCCCTTTTTGTCTCGTCCTTAATTTCTCGTTCTTTGCACGGCTCGCGGTCATGTTTTGCGCTCGCTTTCCGGCGGATCTGCACGTAATGTATGGCTCCCCGAGGACTCGGCCCAACAGGACGTTTCACTATGATCCTTCCCGGTTTTTACAAGTCCGTCTCCAGAGCCAAGCCTAGGCTTTTGACCTTCGGCCCAGCCGTGGTCACCGGCGCCGGGTCATCCAGGGTCACGCTACCCCTGGCCACGGGACAGAGCTCCGTTTATTCGGAGAACAACCACCCCTGCGTGAACCCGGGAAGGGGTGCTCCGGAAAGGTTTGATTTAGAAGACACGTCCTAAGAGAGCGCAGTTCGCGAACTTTGTTAGAACACGAAGAGTTCGCTGGACGTGGACCTCGTATCGTTAGTACTTTGCTCACGCACACGTTCACCGAAATTTCCGCCATTTGTTTAACATACTTATCGAGTTCTATCGGAACTTCCTAAAACTTCGTTCGTGTACTCTTTTTTTCGGAAACTCTCCGTGTTGGATCATATTTACTGTATACAAGGAGTGGCCAACCATTTCACGTACATTGTGCCAATTTTGTTCGCGTAATCCACGAGTATAAAAATAAAATACCGGTATCAGGAATTTTTAATTTTTCTAGATAAATTTTAGGAAAGTAAAGCCAAATGCAATATTATTGTCAGTGACGATGGTCATGGAAATTCTATTGAATTTCGAGTTTGAACATTTTTTGAAAATTTTCACACGCCGTCAATGCATAAATGCATAAATGACGCCACGGTTGGCCACTCCTGCCGTATACCATGGGCGATCGAGTTACCATACTTGTACGAAATCATTATATTTATGGTTTCAGTGCAATAAATAATTTGTAACACTAAACCTACCGACGAAACACCGGTTGTCGTTTTTCCATGTTGCAATCGTAATAAAAATCGCAGGAAATCTACCAATTAATTAACTGATATCGTTCATTATCATTATAAAATAATATTCCTCGGCGTCTGACTCGATGGTTCGCGTGAGAATAACTGTACCACTAATTGCGTTACAACGGATAGAAGACAGTAGGCTCTGTATAATTAAGTGATAGAATTAATGCACTGCTTTTCTGAAAATTATTCTAGATACCAGATAAATTCTTTTTATCGTATTACATTCCACAACATGAATATATTTATATATAATTTTCATATGCACTTCTAGCAAGTGTATTTTCCAGGTATAAAAAAAGAAAACAAGACTAAAGTGTAAGTTATAATATAAGCGAATAAAGTAGTCTTCCAGCTCTGTTAGAAAAAAAATTTTTCATTAACGGATGTAAAATGCGCTCGCTTCCTTTGATGTAAGCCATCAGTCCGGTAATTACAGTTCTCAGGAATTCCGTTTCGGAATGACGAGAAATTCACCGCGGGATCGCCGAGCCCTGCACTTTTGCAAAACGGAAGGGTGGAGAGAAAAGTAGACGTTTCGAAGGGATTTTATAATATTTTTTTGTTCGAACAGATCCGATATAATACAGCGCGGACGCAGTTCCGACGCATAAAATATTTTTTATCAGCGCCTCACTGCCGCACGACATGCATTTTTTGCATCGAATTTTGCTCGCTCGCTCCTTTTTTCCTCGGGCGCTGGCGTACCGAATGAGAAATGAATTTTACGCGGACATCGTTGATATGAGAGGGCATTTACGTTTAATATTCGAAAAATATGGTTCGCGAAGCAGCGACGGAATTTATATTCGAGAAACGGATTCACTTACGTGCCGCCCATTTCGATTGAGTCGGCGATCATTGTTTCACCCCGGCCACTGGAAAATCACACTCGGCGTTGCTAAATTTTACCGAATTCCTGCAACGTAGACCCTTAAAGTGCAAGGGAAACTATTAGAAGGCAGAATCTTTATGCGAAATCAATATAATCTGCCTGAATCCCAAAAAATTTCTTAATATATTTTTTAAGGGTGAAAATAATACAATAGTCTTTTTGCATTTCTCTCACAGCCTTACTAAATTGCAAATGGAATATGTTTTCATCGTTTGTAAATGTTCGACAAACTTACAAGCAAATTAATAAAAGGATCGCAATCAATTAACCAGATCGTGAGAATACTGTTTGCGTTGGCCAACGAATTGCCATTTGGTTGTTGGTTCGAAAATATTGAAGCTATAAATAAATTGTTGTTGACTGAAATCATATTATTCGACGAAATATGTTGTTTTTAAATATGTATGGACTGCGGTTTTTTTATGAATAGTAAATATGCAATGCAGACAATTTTTCGTTTGCATAAAAATGCAATCTAGACGTTAGAACTTTTGACGTTATTTCTGTTCGAATTTCAATGCAATTTGCCAAACAGCTCTTGGAAAAGAATATAACATTAGGTTGGATTATGTGTCAGAGATTTTTCAAACATTTTGTCCCGGCAGTCATTCGATTCCGTAATTAAGTAATCCGCGCGGATTGCCTCAGCGCTGATAAATCACAATAAACCTTTTGTGTCGTTTGAATTTAGAGCGAATCACGGCAGATTATACGTTTTTGATGGGTAATTGCTCTTTATGAATGGAAAAACCGGACTGGCGTGAAGCAACATTATGGCGCAAATCGGGCCACTAAATCATCGTATGAAAATGTTTCGCGAAATATCGTTGAAAATGATTTCCAATCGAATTTCAAGAAAGGACGCTTGAAACGTACGATCGTCCTCGCTGAACGCATGTACATTTCGATTCCAAATATAATTCGACGGAATTTTAAATTCTATATGATTCGACAAAATGAATTAATACTATTCATATTAAAAAAGCTAGCGACGTCCGAGTTTTAGCGAACATTTTGACGCACGATAGTCCGGTCCACTTTTTTTATATGCGAAATCGTTGCCCGACCGTTGGTAAATTAATTGCATCTAAATTCTGAATTAGCAAGAAATTATAATTTGAAATCTCTTTGACGAAAAATTGCGAAACACAATTGTTAGTATTTTCACAGCGATTCCGAGCAGTGGCAATTTTATCGAGAAAATTTTAGTTCGCGTTGCGGACCGATTGTTTTCTCAGCAAAAAAGGAGAATCCAAGTCGTACGGTGGAATATAAAAAAGTTATCGTCTTTTTCTACAGCTTTTAGCAGGTTTTTGTAACTTTATAACAGTCGCTGTGCGAAACAAATATTTCCCTCGAATATTTTGTATGTTTCTCCATTACCCGATATTTGATTAAACGCAAATGGAGTCCCGTGTTCGGCAGCGCTGCTCAAATTTCGATTTCCCTATTTTTCTATTATCAAATCGCGTCTCTCTTTCGCGCGCACGGTTTGTCGAAACAAGTTTCGCAGTAGACAACGAATCAACAGTTTCCCCTGTTTTTTTACGATTGCCAGATATATCCGACGAAATATCTATCAGCCGGTTATTTTTTCGAGACGCGTACCCGATCGGCTTGCGTAAAAACCCTAGGGGGTAGAAATGTCATAAGTCACATGTTGGGGTGTGTAACATCTTTCAATTCCCCGCGAACGGTGTACAGAGAAACTCTAATCGAAAATTCCTCGGGATACTAATTCCGGGCCGATTCCCTTTATTGCGGTCGACCGTTTGCAAAACATCCCTCTTTGAGGATTTCAGACTCGGCGGAGCTCTCGCAGAAACTGTAGTTCAAACAATCGCTATCGATCCGGTCGATGTAAAACGCGTGGTCGATAGAAATTCTGTCGCACGACCCACTCGAAACGTTCCATTTTCTACGACGACGCTGGAAAAGAGGGTTGCGCCAAAAGAGGATCGCCGTGCCTAATCGATAAGACTATCGTCCCGAAGGAACCAATCCTCAAAAAGATTTTCGATTACCCACCCTCGATTGCACCCGTCGAGCTATTCCCGAGTAATGTACGTGTGAAATTGTATTTAACCCTGGACGTTCCGCGATAAACAAACAGACAATCGATAAATCGTTCGGAACGAATGAATTCTCAGAACGACTTTCGATTAGCCACCCTCGATTTAAGTGATCGAATAACTCTGTTGCAACGCGCGTAGAAAGTCGCGTCGATCGAAATGCGCAGACTGGGAAAAACTGGGAAGTCTATCCGTCTTTACAAAAGTATTTACAAAGAAAATAAAAAAAGAGAAAGGTAAAAGACTACTAAGTATCTAGAAAAGCATATTATTCTTCTTTGCAGATAATGATTCTAGGTTCGTTGTAGTTATTATTGCGGAGTAATCACGATTAAAGAATGACATTAGATTATTCAGCTTGTATGAACACAACCTGATTTGAATTTACACCGACACGATTAATATCACTGAAGTATTCGCGTCGCCGAACATAAACCATTCCGCGAATTTCCTTAGCGAGCACAGGCCGCGCGTATTCTCTGAAAAATGTAGAGCGGCTCCCCAAAGGGTTCTCTGTCCTAATAACGCGAGCACTTACATTCTTGTATAATACGCGTTAAAGGGCCAGCGCAGTAAGTAAAGTTGCTGTGGATCTGGCAAGTAGCACAGCCACAGCATGCTAAAGGCGGAACAGACAGGAGCAGCCGAAAAAATAAGGAAAAAACGAGTCCGGAGAAGGATAACGTCCTAATAAAAGAGAAAAGGGAATCTCTAGACGGTAGCAGCGGCGCGAGTGGTACGAAGAGAGACAGAAGTGGTGGAAGAAGGAAAAAAAGAGGGAGGAAACGCGGACCGGAAAGAAGGGGAGAAGATATGAGGGGTGTGGATCAAAACGCAAAGGACGCAGCTCTTCTCCCCTCCCCGTTCCTGTCTGCCGCGATTGAGAGGGTGAAACGCATCGTTGCGAACTCGTGATTAACCCCCGGCGTGTTTCCATCCCCTTTGCGCCGCGAGGAACCGCGCTCGACCTCAGACTTTGAGGAACTTGCCGTTCATTCCGGCAAACTTGCGGCGTTTTCCCGCTGGGAAAGGGAAATGAGGAACGGACACGCCGACGAGAGAGAGAGAGAGAGAGAGAGAGAGAGAGAGAGAGAGAGAGAGAGAGATGAGAAAAATAAGAAACCAAGCGAAAAAGGAAACGCGGAACTAGGGGAAAGGTGGAGAGAGGGTAACGAAAGATATATCCTGCGCAACGGAGAGTGATAATGCACGGAATTAAAAGTTCTGCCGTTCCGGAAACCATTCTTCGCCGCTTCCGGCCCCTCTATCCTCCCCGTTCCTTTTTGCCCTCGCTGAAATTGCTCGCGATAGCCCCCGGCGAACGTGCACGCGTGTTACCCGTCGCGCCGCTTTGTTTTCTCCGCCCGGGGACCACCGCGATCGTCAATCGAACCGCACCAATGATACATTTAACGTGGAACTTTGTGTTACAGCGACCAAAAATTTTTATCGTCGTCGTCCCCCACGTAATTCGGTCGCTCCTTCCACTGGCAAATACGATTATAGCTATTGATTAAAATGCGTCTGAAAGGCTGTGTTGTACGTTCATTGAATTTTTTGTCTCTGTGTTTATACAATCCAATATATTCCACGTTTGAAACTCAGTTTCGTTCAACTAGATTGTAGAATTCGATTTTTTAATTATACTTTGGTTCATATCGATCGACATAGAAATTGCACCCCTCCGAATTTCTTTTCTGCCCCGAACCTATATTTCAGCGTTACCTTCATACGAGACACGGTGTATTTTCGGAATCGCGATACTGTATCGAGGAGGTGTGCGCGAAGCTATCTCGAAATTTAGAACGAACTTTGTTTACGTGTACCTCCATTTTCGAGGAAATTGATTTTGAATATTCATCGAGCTTCATGATACTGAATCCAATTCAACTGGTCTGACCAGTGCTTGGAATTTCTACTTGCTGTGGGCATCCGCAATGATGCGGTATTATTCCGTATCGATTTCGTTGTTGTGTCTGTTGCTTCTCTCGGTTCGACAAGTTTTAAAAACTAATTGTCCTCGAACAAATATTGTTTTTTCGTTTCTATTAGCTTGGATGGCTCTGTCGTTTTTCAGAGAAACAGCTAATTTTGCAATCGAAAACACATGCTGCCAGAGAGGCAACACTTTGTTATACACATTTGTTATAATTCAAACGTTTTCCTTAAAATGCAAAACAATCTTCGGTTCAAACAGTTTTGTACAGTATCTTGTTACATATTGTTTGATCGAATTGTTGATAACAATGTGGTGATCGTAGATTTTCATATTTTACATTCATTACAAAAGTATTTTACCACCAGCTGTTTTAATTCCACATTGTTCCGTAAATAAGCTTGATTAATTTTGTAATTTTTTAAAATTATAATGTACGTGTGGCATTCTTTTACTTTTCTCTAAGAATAAACGTCAAGCGATTCGACCGGAGACTCATAAAATATTGTATAAATATAAAAGAAAGACGCGTCTCCGGGAAGAATAGCATCGACGCAGGATCCATAATAAAAAAAGGATCTATGCCCGGCGAAGTATCGCGCGATTGTTTATTTCTTCTTCGCTTGGAAGCAAAGCGAGCGAAACCGGCGAAGAGAGAAAGCTCCTAAACCGAAAATTGCCGGATTCGAATATCTGGGTCGTCGAAGAACGCGAACGAAATCGCGCCTCACAATGGGTGCAACATTCCTCCGGACTGTTACGCCTCTAATCCCCTAAAAAGAATCTTTTTAGAGCCCGGTCTCCGCGAACAGTTTTTGGATACGTCGGTCCACTTCGCTCGCCAGTTACGGAATTATGGCTGTGCCGTGAATCATCCTGCGTAAAAAAGGATACGATCGGGATGGTAAACTTTCCTGGCAAAGGGGACCGCGTTGGTATTCGTCGGATTCGTTGTTTCTGGGTGTACCTCTCCTTCCCTCGTGTATCCACCCTCGCTGATTCTACACGTAAGAGCGTTCGGCGTGCTACTCGCGACACACGATCGCGAATTTCGTATTCGAATCACGCCGCGGGACTAGAATAACACTTTCCGCAAATAATAGCCCATCTGCCAGCTCGAAGAAAACTGCTGGACCGTCAGGAAAAAGGATATTTTACGAGCGACGAGGCTTCGTCAGGAAGCGACATTCGCGAATATCAGTTTCGTACTCCGCATTTCAATAAGACACGACCTCTCGAACCACGACCCAGATTCGGGCACACTGTTCCGTAATTATTTACTTTAGGGGCGTCCTCACCGATTTTCAACTTTTTCCTATACATGTTAAAAACATTGTTTAAAGCAATGTTAAAACGTTTTTTTAAATGTAGCTTTTGAAAACTTTCAACAACAAAAATTCCAACAATGATGACTAACGATTCCTCGCGTAGAAATTTGACCGATCATCCATTACACGCGACAACGTTGAATAATGTCCCTATTCTTCGATAGAAAATTATTTTTCCAGCTCCGCACATAAATAGTGACGAGCCACTCTGTTTTATTACGTTTATACGTCTGCATTGTAGAAAATATTACAGTCGCTGAGTTGTGCGTATTTTTCGGACGCGTTTCATAAATTTCGTACATTTCCCGGCAAATTCATTACCGTTATATATGTATTTAAAACACAAAGTCGGATGAAACATAACCAGAACATTTTTCGAGCATTCCAAAAATTTATCTTGATATATCAGCGGACTTTATAGCAGGGCTCCTGCGAAATTTACCAAAAAAACTGTTTATTATCATCCTCTTTCAAAAGAGATCGCGCGTAATAATAAATAAAACGAAATACCGAACTGTAGAGCATTCACTATTTTTCAGTTTCGCGTGTTCAATGAGACAATACGAGCGATTACACGGTAGGATGATGTTCGGCTTCGCATAAACAGGGGAAACAGGTAGAATCGGAACGCGATTCGAACATTGTTGAAAAGCCGAGCGCGCGGACGCAGAACGAGCTGAAATTTACCGTCGACATTATTTCCTTGTCAAGTGACTACAAAGTGAGAGTATGAATATTTCCCCGGCGTCAATTTCGCGGCTCGGCAACACTGCGAAATCGCGGCCATGAATCCCCACGCGTAAACAACGTATTTTACTGCGCACGCGTTTCGACGGCGACATCGGGCATCCCAACAGCCTCGGAAAAAGGCACGAACCAAAATAAAAAAAAAAGAAAAAATACACGTCGATGAGGAAAAAAAACTAATTTGGAAGACCATCCGCGGAGGGTCGCACTAGGCATCAACTGCGCGGAGCGCGAAAATAGGAAACGTTATCGAGCGCGTGCACGATGCCGTTTTAAATTACAAAATTTTGATGTTTCCGCTGCCGGATCGATAGCTGCCAGCGCGCCTTTTGTTCTTCCTCGTTTCAGTTTCCACGTACCTCGAAACAGAGAACGCTGGAAAAACCAAAGACGGCACCGCGTCCTCATAATTGGCCAATATTTTATTCATGCGTCGCTCCATACCGTCACCATGCTTCGCTGTACGAAGAAAATTCATTGCTAATATTTCTCGATGGATTGACCACGTGAAATGAGGAGTTCCCGGTTTTGGTACGCGTCCAATTTCGTAAATCGATATTTCGTCCTTCCATTTTTCAAATAACAGGATCTTCGGTAATTTTATGCTCGACGTCTCTGATTTTCATCCCCTTATTTCCTGACTCGTTTCGATTTTCAAACTTCTCGCAGAATCGACCACGCACGGGTATCGAAAGTTTCCGGCAAACTGGAAATTCGTTTGTTTACTCGATACAGTAATTACTTTCCGAGCCGCCTGCAGTGCGATTGTTCGTTTTTTTCTCTCCAGTATGCTAAAATCATTGTCGCGTTGAGAACTTCGGTTCCAATGCAAATCTACGAGATGCAAGGCTCGCGATGCGTCGTTCGGAACTTTACATACGTTTCGATTTCCCGAAAATGAGAAACTATGGCCGCGCATTAGACCGGAAAAAGTTATGCTGTGTCGAGGTCACTTACCGGTGCTACCTGTCTATCTCTCTCTCTCTCTTTCTCCTCTCCTTTTTTTTACTCTTTATTTCGCGGCCACTTTGATTGCGATTTATGTTACCAGCATGCGCACGCCTTCTGTATTTGTTTCCCATTCCTCCATTCATTTTCACCGGGTCAACTTGCCGCACCCGTCCACTGTTTTATTACGTTTCATCGCTCGTTTACTTTAACACCGCCACTTTTTTACCCCAGCCGGAAACGCTGCCGAATACTCCTTATTTTTTCTAAATCAACCGAGTGCACGCACGATGTTTATCTGAAAAATTTTCAAAACTATCCACGATGTCCCGGTGAAAATGAAAAAATTACAGGAACACTCGAGAAACATTTTTTGGTTATTTAAATGCTTGAATAGTTTCGATGTTTTCGGAACAATAGTTTGCTAGTTAATTATTCTGCTTTCAATGACAGAGAACTGTAGGAAAGACCGCTGTATATTTGAATATAATTCAAATCCGCTCGTTGAAAGTACGCCGAATCATTAAAATGAATGTTGTATCCCAGAAAAAATATTACTGTTGTTATAAAGGGCTGCTCCAATTAATTTTGTTTCAAATAAAAATGTAGGAAAAAGTTATAATTTTGAATATAAAAGTCCTCCACTTTTCATTCGGGATGATACATGTTATGCATTTCATTGGGGGGTATAAAATACATAAAATATTTTGCAGATTTCCCTTTTTTTTATTAAAAATCTCGCGATCATGACGAATCTACTAATGACTTGCCAGACGTGTGTAAATCGTCGCTTAATGGGATATAAAAAATGTGTACAAAAAGACTGTAAAATTGAAGAGCACATCCCAGTGACGCAGCTGGATGCGCATATAAATTCCGGCATTTTATCGCGTCGTGAAAGATATCTGGGAAATATTTCGGGAAACACTTGGCGCTTCTTGCGAGACGTATATGTAAAATCACCGGTTATAAATGATTTGTCGCACGCGGGAGTTCGTTACGATGTTTAAATTATCAAAAAAGAGAGAGTACGAGAATTAGACAGAACAACGCGCATCGTGCAATTAGTAACACAGCTGACACGCTCCGATAACCGTGATACAAGTTTCGCGCGATGATTGGTTTCCCCCATCGAGCGACGATCGAACCGGATAAAAATCTGGTTTTTCCAGCGATGTATTTTTCCACCTTTTTTCGTTCAATCGAATCCGCTTTTATGTCGCCTTCGGTGGATACACTCTACGAATTACAACCGTACGCGTCTGTCACTCTCTTTTCCTCTTTTTCACTCGTTCATTTTTCACTCTAATCTCTGTCCCACTTTTTTTACACACAGAAAATCATCTGCTCTGAAACATGTGTGCGACACGTCGCAAATTATTTTTCTTGGAGAATTTTGTCGAATTGATAGCAACAGTCTCGTATCTCCCGACCGAGAAATTTGAGAAAATCGTTTTGCGAAATGGAAGGTGGAAATTTACAAATTTAACCGCGCTTCACGCTTCGAAAAATTTCTTGAATGATTTTTTAGCGCGAGGATGAAAATTGGTGAAAAATATATAGAACCGTAAAGAAATTTTAAATTATATTCTGTTCACGGAAGCTACCAGATAGAAAAATGTGAAAGACGTTGAAACGTTTGACTGGCTCGAATTTTTAGTGGGCTGTAGAGCGCTAGAATATATCTTCTGTCGGATTTCCGCGGTATTTAAAAACGAACGGTTCACGACAGTCACCCCTAAGCGGTAATCGTGCAAAATTAAAATCCCAGTGCTGTCGGTCTTGATTTCCCCGAATTTCCATCTTGCCATCCAACGGAATCGATAATGGCTGGCGTGCTCATCGGCCGTGTTCGTCGTCGGCGAGGACGATAGAGGGAAACGGAGGCGCAAAATTTTTCAGAAAATTTTTCCAAGCCGGATAGGTACGTAAAGATGGGGAGAGCGACGGAGGTTTCTTCGGAGGGTTTTTCTCTGGTTTTTCCCTTTGCGCCGGAGCCAATTCAACCCCTCGGACATTAAATGCAATTTGCAGCGGCGTGCGCGTGAGTGTTCTGGATTTCATCGGGCGCGACGATCGTAAATCGACGGGGCTGAATTTCGCGCGGATTCTCGTTAACCTGGTCTTCGAAATAAAAATTTCTTGCACTACCAACCGAAAATTATTGCCAGTCGACTATGCGGAATCGAATTCTCGCCGATCCGGATTTTAATGGGTAGATTCATTAAAATAATAGATTCATTCAACTAACGCGGAAATCCAGCTTGGAACGTGTTGAAATTCGCGAATTCGTCTGAAAATTGCTCTATTTCTTGCGTTCCGGTGAACAAAAATTTCTGAAATCATTCACGCACGTTCTACCGAGTAGCAAATACGACAATGAATTATTTCCGAATTTTTGGTTGCAGATAGAGTTTTTTTTTAATCCAGAAGCATTTCGTTAACCCAGACTTTTCGAGCGTCGGAATTGAGGTGCATTATTATATAATATTATAAGAAACTGAATAAACGGAGGTGCAAAGGTCAAAGTGGACTCAGAGAGCCATAATAATAATTATATTAATAATTATATGATATTACACTTACTCACCTTACTGTACGGAGAGAGATGATTTCCTCGGAATATCTCGGCTGTATTTAGGAACACCTTGAGCCGGGGGTCTGAAGAAACATTTTCTGGAACTCTCATCGCTGTCTTCCTCTGCGAGACGGCGGAATATCTCGCGTGTGGGGGGAAAGATCTTCCGCGGGTCTATAAACGAAGGGTCGGCACACAACCCCGGGAGTTGTCGAGGTGCGAAATTTTCGCGTGCGAGGCAGTTTTCAATTGTCACGGTCAAGTGACGAGGCGAAGGTATCGCTGCGAACAACACGACCTTGTTTTCCCTCGTTCCTTCGAAGGCTGGGTGGAAATAAAAAAAAAATATATATATAAGAGAAATAAACGAAGTGAAGTCAGAAGTCTAATCGACTCCGGTGCCAACCCTCCAGGTCCGCTCGCGCACGAACGACTCGACGAGAAGCCGCGAGAACTTTGCCGACTTATGCTGCTTGTCCACACGAGTGCACACCCTCGCGAATTTTTTCCTTGCGGCTACGAATTATGCTCCTTCCTTGGTAACCCCGGGGGAGCTCGAGGGACTTGATGACTCGACGACGCTGCCTCTTTGAGTCCACTTTGACCTTTGTACCTCCGTTTATTCAGTTCCTTTTTGCGTTAATTGATGGGTTCAGTTTTCACGATTGTTCGTGTCGCTCGAATTTCTATTCGGTAAACTTGATCTTTATCATTTTTTTAAATGCTTCACCTACCGAAGCCTATCAACCCTTCGCTGCATAGTGTATCATACTTCTTGCCATTATATTTATTTTTCTGAAAATGTTATAATTTTTTTAAATATTTTCCCCTCAAACCTCGACGCAGCTATCACACGATAATATTTCAATGCAAGATTAACTAAACACTTCCGATGAAAAAGTAAAAACAACCATCCGTCGATTCTCTCTAAAAGCGACGTCCGTTCTACCGGATCGAGGCAACTCGTCGATAACCACGAATACGTCGAATTAAAAATTAAACGGCATGATGGAGAGTAGACGCAATACGGACGCGCACGCGTTTACACTCTCCGCGTTTGTATAGGGTCGACGAGTACAAATGTGACAGCGGGTGAATTTATTCGCGATGAGCCTCGCGAATTTTACGATTTACAATGCTCTACCTCGTCTTCGCGGTTGTTTATCATCGGGGCGAGACGCGCGAAACGGAGGTACATTTTTATCTCCGTTCCCGAACTAGTGGGAAATTGATTCGCGAAATAAACAGCCCCGCTGTCTCGCCTGTGGCCAGAACAATTTTCTCTAAATATATCTCGATAGAGTATCACAGACGCGTTAACTGTTTAATTCGTCTACGAATTATAAAGTACTTAAGAAGGTAAGGCAAAACGTTCTGAAAAAAATGATAAAATGTAGAAAAGAAGAGAAAATGGTCAGAATTAAATGTCACGTGCTTCGAGTCCATTTCGAGGTGTGAAAGTAGAGGAGGATCTCTGGACTCAAAGTATTTTCCTTTCGGGCCAATAAGTTCGCGGTGGTTCGCGACAATAAATTCATTTAAAAGAAACACATATTTCCGCGTGTCGGGGGTTTCGGTGCTCCCGTTCCGGTAACTCGGCGAAGAAATGTGGTTATTTCGAGTGATATCTACGGGGGTGGCCAGGGGTTTCTCGCATTCCGTGCACGTTGTAGGAAATCAGAATCAGAATTACGAGCGACTCGCGCCGACAAGGTTGCAATTTCGCGGTAATGCGACGTAATACAGACACGGTGGACGGAGAAATTCGAAGGAATATCGTCGATAACCGGCCGGAAACGACGACGGGGTGGTACGGGACATTCCGCTGGAAGATCGCACTAATGACGAGGCGAGGGTCGATTTGAAGAATTATTATCGATAATCGAGAAAATACGGGAACACAGAGTTCACGGTGGCGGGCAACGTTTCTTCTGCGAGGAGAACGAGAGATAGAGAGAGCCCCCGGTACAAGAAAAGGAAACGGCAGATACTAATGAAAGATAATCACAGCGAACCAGGGCGAAATAATAAGAAGTTAATTCGATTTTTTTGCTCCGTTTCTGCCGTGATCAACCTGGTTCCGCTGTCAAGCCGATTAATAAATACTTGGACAACTCCGCTATCGATTAGATCTTAGCCCACGGTCGCAGCCCGGTAATTAAAAATGTTACGGAAGCGGCGCCGATGCCCTCTAGTCCAACGGGAGGAAATTACTGGACTCCGGAAAACTCGATATAACGTAATTACTGGCTGATATCGGCCGGATGCCGACTGTGTTTTGCGGAATCAGTCGGCCATGTTTATCTGTGAAATTGAAAAAGAACCAACGGATTACAAATCCATTACCAAGTCGAAATTCATTCTTAAATGGAGAAGGTGTCTCGGTGGACCTCGAACGTTTCAGCTTTTTACCGTTTTTACTTTGTTGATCCTGGTTAAACAAGAATACTCCAGTTCGTCTCAATTATCAATGCTTCCTGCCAATTTTTAAATGGCTAGTCGCGGTGAATTCTTCAGTGACATATTTAACAGAGAATACGCTACAATTTATGGTCCTTAATTCTCCTCCCTTAGTAATGCTCCTTGGGCGTTTGCCACGCTGATTTCAAATCTGTGATACTTCTGATAGAAACTAATGAAATTATGTTTTTTTAACTGATTCGATCACCCACTGGTTCGAAAGTGTATGTATATGTATATTCTCATGTATGGAACACATGCGAATTTTGAGACACCCTGTACATCAAAGAACATTGTGGTACTTCGTATTAACCTGGCTTCGTTGACAAACTGTTTGCAAATAATATTTCTCGGTTGGAAAATATTCGAGCGCGGCGTGTTCAACCGCTCGCAGATTGGTCTGAAAGTTTAATCGAACTAGGCAGACGTCGCGGCTGGATTGAATTAATCAAGCACGTCTGTAAGACACTAATGGATCTGTCCGTGGTTGTCGATGTCTAATTACACGATCGAACGTCTGGATCCGGTGACGTGTTCCGCGGGAGACTTTTCGCTTCTTCGTGGAAGAGGATAAAAAAGAATCCGTCGATTGTCCTCAAGGAAGGAAACTTTCGTGGTCGAGAGGAGAGGTTCATTTGAAAACGAATGTGCCAGACGACGAGTGAAATCCGAAGATCCGTTAGTTTCCAGTGAAATGGGGTTGTCGAGAGGGGGTTGGAACAGGGGATGACGGGGTGCGGAGATCGAACAGCCCGGGAATTAGAACGGATTAGCGATTCTCTTTTTCAATCTCATGAGGAAGACTAAAGAGAGTTCGTTTTCCTTTTTTTTTGTTATAATTCGCGCTTCTGAGACTCGACGGTAATGGCGCGAGCGTTCGTAGATAATGAACCCTTCTCCCGTGTTTAATTGCCCCGTTGATTTAAGAGTTTTATGATCCGGTTGAATTCCATTACGACAGGCCGGATAATTGCGGAGAGCCTCTTTGATTAACATTTATGACGTTCGGATACTTCGTACGTTCGTACTATTGCCAGCGTAATTATTCGAACGAGCTCGATAAATAATCCAAAGATCCGGAAGCAACAATAGACTTTTTCCTAACATTCTCCCGTTGAATTTTCTGATCATGTTCCCCGGCGAATATCGTTATTGACCGATAGTAAATAATACGAAAAGTTGAACAACAGAAAAGTCGAACAGCCTTGTACAAGAATAATAAATCACAGTTTCCAAGTTATTTACAAGGTAATGAATTTCGCGTTGAAACCGTTCCATTATTGTTGCCTTCCAGAAAACGATAATTTTTAATTAATGTATGATTACACGGAATGACGAGGCACGCTGCCGAGAAAAATAATTAATTAATTAGCACATCGACGTCCAGACACGTTCACCGCCTATCCGAAGGCGAATAAAATTCGCGAGCAAAAATTTCGAGCCTCTCCGGTTATTGTGATTAATCGAAACATAATCATACTCCATTCGCGGTTACATTTCCTGGATTTATGAAATTCCTTTTTTTTCGATGGACACGTGTTTATTTGTTTCGCGGATACACTAATTAATATACCGCGTAAACGCGCCGAGCTCAGGGCGGACACGACTGTTCGCCGCGTTCTACGTAATCCAATTATCCACGGTATTAATTAAAAACAATAATGAAAAGCGTTCGGCCGGTCTCTTTTATTACGAAAATTACCGACGACGACATTGCACGAAATAATGTTCCCTGCATACTACGTTATTAAGCACGACAAGCTATCGGAACGTGATCTTTCAGTTTTCATTATAATGAGCTTCGGAGGTATCTTAAGCATTTCCAATGAAGAATATTATCTCTGTAATGTTATCATGTGTAGCATAGTTTCGAGACAGCTTTCACAAGATGACAGTAAATTTTTTCTAAAGAAAATTTCAAAATGCAATTTTTTTCTTACTTTTCTTGATAAATTGAAAGTGACCTTGAGAAATTATGCAACAAAAATTTGCTATAATCACCGACTAGAGTCGCGCTAATTATCTCGGTAAAATGATATCCAGTCCATTAGAACGAAGTAACAGGGTGCAGCGTCGGGGGTTAATTTTAATAAGCGTCCAGGGTAGGTCTAGCAATTTCCCTTTTCATTTGGCCGAGTTCGATGGTCATGAACCCGGGGTTTCACCGAGGATGGTCGGGGGTTCACGCGTGTCGTCTCCGCGGCGAGGACAATCGAAGTATTCTTCGTTCGGGGAAAAGAATAAGAGGGTGGCGGGGTCGAGGGGTAGATGGAAGGTTCATCGTCATGGAAGTCACGGCTAGATCGGGGCAAGCGTTTTCATAGTTGGCCGAATCGCTGGAGGCGTCTCGCTTAGAAGGTTCCCTCGTTATCCGGAAGGCAAACTTCTTCCATCCCCTCCGCAACCCCCGATGAGGACGATGAACGAAGCGATAAGGAAAGTTCGTCCCGGAAGGTGGCCCCGCGCCGAGATAAGCCGGCCCGCCGAGGTTTTCTTAGGGCGCAACCGAGCTTGCGGAGCTTCCATCCCCTTCTCCACCGCCCTCATCGACAAACCCCTTAGCCGCCGCCCTTCCCCTGTCACCTTTCCGCCCCCTCTATCCGTTTTGCCAGTGTGTCTCGTTAATAGTTTTTGCGCGAGGTCTTGGCCAAGATAAAGACAAGGCATGATCGCGAAGAAACGAACGTTACCACGGCGAAATTAAATTTCGCGGAAGGTGGAACATGGCGGCCGCGTGTTACCGCCCCTCTGCCGCACACTCCGCACACAATACATCGGCGGAGGAACGGTAGTTTATCTTGGCGGACGGGCCACGTGTTATCGAAGCGCGTGTTCCGTGAAGTATGGGCTCTCGATGCGATCCCGGCGTGATGAAAAATGGATAGAGGTCGATGGAGCCACCGAGGTCCGAACGGGTCGAGGGTGCTTCCTTTTTTTTTTCTTCGGGTCTTCTCCTTTTTCTTCCAGCAACTCGCGAACCATCCTCCCACGCCCCGAGAAAATTTGTTCCCTGCACGATCCTTCGCGGATTCAACGCGGATATAATGTAATTATATTCTAGAATAATTCCATTCTATATTAATTTTTTCTTTGTACGAATATATGAATTTGATGTAACTCGGACATAAATGTTTAGTAAAAGAAAGTTGACTAGTTAATAACATATTTTATAATGAAAATATATATTGGAGAAACCGTCGGATAATGACTATCGACTAATGATTAATTCAATAAATTATATTATATGTACGAATATATGAAATTGATATAACCCGGACATAAATATTTAAAATATAATTAAGTTAAAATATATATTGGAGAAACGGTCAGTCAAATAGAACTTACCCGCGAAGACGTTGTTTTCACTGTTCAGCCGGCGTAGCTCTGTTGCTGGCGGATGATATTCTTCTGATTATTTATTCAAGCGCACGTTGCAGAATCGGTACGCGCACCCGATAATTTTCCGAGTTTCCGTAAACCGAAAGGAATTCGCCCGCAAACCCGTAGCCACCTCCCTCCGCCCAGTCGGTGGCTGATGATCCATATTGCAAGAGAATCTTGGTAACTGCAGCTGCGATCAGTGTGCGTTTTCATATAGTGATTTATATCATCGGAATATCTAGGAATATTAAATTATCAGTGAAATTTCGTGCGCGCCGGAATACCCGGTTGTTTCGGTTTAAATGCGCTGCCGGAATAAGATATTAGCCGAGGGTTGTTCAATATTTCATTGGTCGTGAACGCCGCGACGTGATAAGTGTTGTTAATATACACCTTGCTCCCGTTTATAATGCATTGATAAGACCGCCATCTTGGTGCGCAGGCGCACTGTGGTTCCAAAGCCCGAAAATGTTTTGATTGTTGGATTGAGTACCCTGATACTGTCACCAATTGGGGGTAAACCGAAAAGGTCGAATTTTTATACCTGAGCAACAGTCGCAGTTTCAGTGTGAATTTTAAGTGCACATTATAATTGTATTGTAGCGTTGTGTCTTTAATTGTGGATTCTCGTGCAAACGCAGCATATCAAATATCAAAGTTGAATTACAATTGAAAAAAATGTTTCCCGATTGTTCGGACTTTAATGAATAGCTTTGACAGCTTTAATGAATATTCAAGTTTTAGCACAATTCGCAGTACCGTTTTTACTGATAACTTTTAGTTTAATACCAATCTATTACTCCCTTTTTGTTCTGAATCGTGTCGTACGAAATGTATAACTAAAATCGTAATCCTGGATATGAAGTTGAACGTGAAATAATTTTGTGAATTCATTCAATTTTATATTTTACGCGATTGTTGCTCAAAGAATCGGATTACAAAAGTCTACTCCTTCGAGTACAGAGTTATTGCAGACGAGCAACAGGAAAGAAATGCAATTTCTCTTCCCGTCTGTTCCAACTGATTAAACGTAGTTAATAAAGAATTTGAAACTCACTGGCAGCGATTAAGAACGCCATCCAATAGAATCTTGGAAAGTTTCGTCAAAGATTCCCGGAACCAAGTGAAAAGTTTACCTGTTCGCTGTTTGTGGATGAAGAAATTCATTTACATTTGGAATTGTTCTTGGACACTCGAGAATTCTCATTTTTAATGATTTTTTTAAATGAATATGAGATCCGTAGAAGACCGAACGCAGGATAAAATAATGTATAATTAGAACGATGATTTCGACAAAATTTGACATGTTTGACAGAAATGTGCGAAACGAGCGAACGCTCCGAAACCTTTTTCATCAGTTCCCTTTGATTTACGGTGTCCTTTTTGATTTCCCTCGCGCTTGAACAATCACAAATCCGCTCTGATCCCGTCGCTGAAACGTGCGACGCGTGTTTAATATTATTTACGTCACGGTCGTTTCTGTTGAATTATCGACGGCGCATTTTGAAAGGCAAACAACGCGTCGCGCATTGTTCCGCGCACCATTCGTGGTTATAATAAAACCAATTTAAAGATTCTGACGCGCGCCCTCATCGGTTTAATTATTTTCTCACTGTTCCCGCATTATCCCCGTCAAATTAAGGATACACAATGCGCAAGGAATACCGTTCTCAATCGAATACTCCGTATTTCTACAACGTGGGAAAACTGAAATAATCAACATCGCGCCTCGTCAAAAGTAATTATTTTTCTTAAATTAAATTTAACTTCGCGCATATGAAAACAGGAAAATGTATATTACTTCGCGTCATTAAATGAACACGGATGATGCTGAAGTAGTCAGAGAAATATGAAATTCCTGAAACTAAATGCGAGAATATTCTTTGTTACAATTAGTTTGAACATGGACGAATATGTTTGCGGGGAACACGATGCTGCACCGAGTATAATTAAATTCCATATTGTCTTGCTTCAAAGTCAACGGATTAAACAATTATTATAGATGTCAACAATAGTTTTTAACAGTAGCAACTACTACAGAACAAACTAGTATAGTTTTCATTAATAATTTATTAATAAAATAAATAGTTATTATCGATAATAGTAGTCTACTGATGATTATTATTAAAAACGGCATCGGTGAAAATATTTGTCGGGTCGGATAGTATCGTGACAAAAGAATGGGTCTTTCTCTGTTCGCGAAGAAGCGGAGAACGTGGAACAAGCGACATTTACGAGTAACCCGGTGGGCTAACAAACGGGTCGAAGTCATCGGAAACAAAGCAGTCTGCGGATCTATATCGAGGGATACTTTTTACGAGGAGAAACAGTCGCCCCGGCGAGGTCCGGCGAAGCAGTAAAATTTAACAAAGCTTTTATCGTAATAAAGTAGGAGAAGAAAAGGGACAGTGTGGTAAACGAAGTGTGAAGCACATAACGGTGAAATCAATAACGCCACTGAGCTTGTTATATTGTTATTGATAGTTCGTGTCTGGCTGCCGTCGTCTACCGACGGAATCCAATCGCCGCGCCCGCTCCTTCCCCCTCCCCCGTCTTTTATTCCTTTCATCTCGCACGGAAGATGATTTTCCCATTTAACCGATTTTCCTTATTGTTTCCCTTTGTCCACATCTGCCGTGTCAAGTTTCTCATCACTGAATTTTCTTCATGCAAAATATTCGCACGTCTTTTGCAAACGAACAACTTTTTTCAAATTCGACCTGAAAGATTAGTTTGCTAGCAATTAATTATTTATTTATTCAGATTGTATTATATATTCAGTTAAACATGAACGGTGTCACTACTGCAATGAAAAAATAAAACTGAATGCTCGTAGAAGTTATTGAAGCTCGAGACCGGTTCACGGAGCAAATCAATCCCGTGTGGATCGCGCGATTTTAAAGGGTTAAAGATTTATCGCACAATAGATCGATGGTTTGATGCGCGGCAAGAGCGCGAGTATAGAATTTAAGCTCGGACTTGCCGCTAACGCGGAACTAATATCGAACTCGAATACTGGGTCAAACTTGCTATTGGTGAACGAAAATAAACCGGGAGATCTGTAGGATTTTCCAGACTTTTCGGATTAGGGGTGGTAGTGACAGGATAGGACACACAGTTCAAGTAGTTTCTATAGAGAACGTCGAAGCTAGGCTAACGGCGAACCTCGCGCTGCCGTATTACATAGGTGACAGAGTGTTTACTGATGCAGATCGTGTGGTGTTTGTTGGTATGCAGAAGATTAGCAGGGTGGAAGATTCTACGTTCGTAGAATATCGCGACAGTGCTCGCAGGGTTGATACATTCGAGATTAGCATAGGGATACGTTACACTACTGTGCAATCCTGCTGGGAAGTGTACTGTTGGACAAACACACTGCTGGACTATCGATCTACATCTTCCGATCACTGTTGACGATCAACTTCCACCTGAAAAACTAAAATCATTCGAAATTCGTGAGAGCCAAGTGTGAAACAAAAATGTCACTCGATAGAGCATCAAGAAAATCCATACTCTGCAAAATTTCAACCCTGTATCTCGGAGGGTAGTCACGGGGTGAAATTGAAAAGTAGTTTTTGCCTTATTTTCTCTAGTCATGTTTAGAAATTCTGAGAAAAATCTGTCACGTGTCAAACACTCGAACACATACTCTGTAATTCGTTCGAATTTTTAAATTGAAAGTTCAGCTTGTAAAACATGGAGAACCTCGAATTATACGAGTTCTGGTTATCGCTTCTACTTGGAAAAGAATTTAGACGTTACTCGGGTAAACACAGGATAAGGAACTTATCGATGTTTATGTAATTAACGAGTTCTCCAATAAGCCGCTGGAGAAGCTCCACTTGTAACACGTCCCCCATTGTGTACTGCCTATGCATACTTGAAATATCGGGTTATCGGGAAAGTCGTAGTAGGCGACATTCAGTATATCGTTAGTCTAAAGACTTAACTTTAAGCCGGCGAACTTGCAGATCGAAATTGGTTTAGACGAGCGGGAAACACAGCCAGGGAATTTTCCGTTAAGATTGCGAGATTGAAGATAGGCTTAGATTTTGCTCCATTGTTCAAGTCTGTGCTTTCTGGAGGCACCACTTGAAGGAACCACCGCCGATGAGACTGGAGCAATCAGTATCTGCCTGGACTCACAATACTTCATCAAGGATGATGTCGAGAGTTGATGGCTGGCATCTTCAAACTTTTTGCTCCAGATATTCGGCTGAATATAAGATGAAATATTTCGGCAAACTGGCCTATTCTCTGTAAAGCGTTGCATTTCCCGCGATCATTGTCAGCTGTCTTTTCAAAGCGTACCTAATCATCTACACTCCCATTCAAGTCAGCCTCCATCTTGGTTTCATTGAATTATTTTGATTAGATATACCTACTATACGATAATATTCAAACGCAAAAATACAAGTTTTTATGTAATTTTATATATATATTAATTTATGTAATTGTAAATGTAAAATATAAAATTTTATGAAGCAAAAACAAAACATTATAATATATAATATATAAATAATAATATACTATAACGTTTTGTTTTTGCTTTATGAAATTATATATTTTATATTTCACATTTATTTAAATGACCATTGGAAAAAAGAGATTGAGATTGTCCTGTACCTTATGAGCGGGGGTGCAAGTTAGAAATGTAAAACAGGGAAGGCGAACCAGAGTTTATGATAATGATAAAGTGAGATTTGTGAAAGAAATAAGTTTGCGAAACAACTGGCAACGAAGCAACACGTTTTTCGCACATATTCGGTATATCCGCAATTCCGAGGGCGATTCGTCTGTCTGACTTAATTCCGACCTTTCGGAACTTTCGCCATCGTCCCTTTGACAAATCGACGCCTCGCAGCAACGATCCGTTAACTAACTAGTGAAACGGTTGGCCGTGTTAACTTTGCATCCAGCCTTCAAACGTGGCCCGACCCTGTGTGATCGTGAAATTCGCCGGAGCTTTGGCCCCGATTTCCGGCGTCGGAATTCGAGCCCAGACATTCTGATCCTCTTTGTGCCGTTTCGCGCGGAAACATCCCCCCAGCTTTGACAGTCTCTCGCCCAGAACCGAAGGGAATAGTGGAACCGAAATTTTACGAGTCGGAGCGAGGCCTCTTTTATCGGGATAAATCGTTGAGATTAGACACTTTGGCATTAGGTTAATCGACGCTCGCCAGCTCTTTGTCGCTTCAATATCGAGATAGAAAAGATGGGTTACCAGGTCAACAGAATATACTCGTAACAAGTTTTTGAAAATTACCACATTAATTTCAACGTTTCGATCTTATTTTAGAATCGTTTTTTTAGAAGGTTAATTTCTTTCTTAAGGGGCGCACACACCCCCGACCGTTCCGCCATGATCGAAAATTGCTAATCTGAGCGATCGCCCGTAGAGTCGCAGCTCGCTCACGATACACAATTTTTGTCAGACACTAAATCTGCGTCATTCGAACCTCTGAATAAACTAAAACTGGGTCACTCGATGAAAAATCGATCACTTTTTGCTGTCGATGTTGGGAATTTTGGTAAAAATGAAATATGACGAAGCACGTGCGAAATTGGTGATGGTTTAAGTCGTCGTCTAGCTGATTTTGAATTTGTTTGGAAAATATTTTATCGCTTGTAACGAATCAGGTGTATTACGAAAAAAATTTCATTCAAATTTATTTCGCCATTTATTTTACGAAATTCCGATCGCTGTATAAATAAGTATGGAGAAGCTTGCCGTTATTACTAATGTTTAATTTAATGTTATATTAAATTTTCGATCGAGAAGAATTTCATTTGACGCAAAACATACGATTCTCGCGAAAATACAATGTCCGTGAATTTCAAAATACTCCAGAATCCAGCGAAACAGAGGTAAATAATGATAGACAAAATACTGAATAAATCGACGAGGTCTGCTGTTATAACTGTAGCATGCCGAACAAAATTGGATGAGAAAAATTCGCCGAAAAAAGAAAATGTTCTCCGTGAAATGTCGCGTGAACGTTGAGCTTTAACAAGTTAATGACGAAAATCGAGTTCGCTCCCATTACCGGACAATTAACCCGTACAGCACTATCAGACTCATGGTAACACTGAAAACGATCATTGGGTCACCGATGGCAGATCCGGCGAAATCTGTTACACGGAGCCGATTCCGTACGATCGAATACAATTTCATTGGCCGGCGAGAAACGGTCCCGCCAATGGCCGGAAAACAATTAATCTGCATGGAAATCAAAATTTCCATTCCTTTGTCAGATATCAAGCGGGATCGTTCCACAGTGTGACGCGGCCGGGGGCGGGGGGAGGGGTGGACTGATATTTCACCGATACCCGGGATGCACGGGTAATTTAAGATGAATTTAATCGACGTTCCGACGACGCAATGGGAGGGGGAGGCACAAAGAACACGAAAATAGACGGGACTCGGAAGGAGGGGAACGGCAAAAAAAAAAATGAAGGGAAAAAATTCGCGTCGATCGAAACACGGCAACCGGATTCGTTCTTTCGGCGATCAGCCGTGCAGGGGGAATCGGCGAGCGTGCACCGATTGCCCGTGAAACGCAGCTCCAATATTTTCGCATGCGAACGAATCAATCGGCCGAGCCGAATTTCGCGCTGCACTTCTGCGAGACGCGTGCAAATAACAAGGATTTATGCCAGCACGAATTCGATGACGGATTCCGCGATCCTCCGGGGACGGGGCCGCCATTGTCGCGCGGATTTCACGACGTGTATTGCGGATCCCTCGCTGTTATTACCATAAATGTTAATCGGTGTTTCAAGAAGTGAGCAATGAGTTCACTTAACTTTAACCCTTTGCATTCGGAGCTGTTTTCACTGGAAAATTAAACCTACCTTCCGACGTACAATATTTCCATTCCCTATGATTTTTCAGATTTTTCAGTAACGAAATTGGTATAATACTTCATTCAAAGCCTAAACATTTACGAAAGAAAAATTTTCTAGCTGATTTTTTTAATAATCTAGAGCAAAATCTATATTCATTTGTAATATGTTTGATAAGTTGAAAATAATATAACAGTGTTTTTACACGCAAAGTGTTCGGTTGGATGCAGACACTTTTTCGAATGAAGTTGTCTGTCCAAGTGATTTCCTACAATTTTCCAGTATAACCGGATTCATAGTGGAAAGTTCGAGTTCGATCTTCCTCATTGGTCCTCCAATAGGAAAGTGTTTTTCCGTTTGTTCGAAAAGTTCCGTCGGGGAATCTTAACGTGGAAGTTCTTAGCAGTGATACCTTGAACCGTTTCGATCGTTGATCCAAGCGTAGAGGATCCAGACTCCGTTCGCTGCGAGCTCTAAAGGACCGTAGGAGCACGGGTGTCACGAAACTTGGTCTAAAATGCAGGGTTGCTGTTCAAGGAGGACATGGCACCGGTGCTCGGCACTAGTATCTTTGCCTTAAGTATAGAAGCTGCGAGAGAGAGAGAGAGAGGGAGGGAGAGAGAGAGAGAGAGAGAGAAATAGAGAGAAGGGGACAGGAGGCAAGTAAAATGCCTGTCTTCCGGAAGCGTGTACGGGACGCTTTCATGGTAATTAGTGTATTCTCTGAGTGGCCTGAGTCATTAGGTTCCCTGGCGGTGCTATGTCAAAAGCACTATCTCGCCTCTCTGCCGCGAACATACTTCTTTTGGCCCTGTCTGCCACCATATTCACGACGAATTTCGGCCAGATTCCTTTTCTCTGATAATTTATCGTAATTTCACGACGGGCTGCGCTAATGTCTCGATTTGCGGCGAACTAATAAACGGTTCGAGTAATTGTCAGGCTCGTTGAAAAGTAATACAAGAATTATTTAATTCGGTATAACGTCCGTCGACCGTGAACTTCCGTAACCCATTAATTACACGGACTCGCAAACGAAAGATCAAGGAGAGTTTCGTTTAAACAATTCCCTTCATAAATTCCTTTCTTATCTCCGGTCTGTGGTGGCGAGTACATTTCTTCGTTTTTTTTTTTACTGTGGGAATATTGTCGCGGCGGATCTGCGGTGTCGCGTAATCTCCTCGCGTGTAATTAATTAACAGGCGCGCGAGACGTTATTATTACACGGAATATAGAAGTATTTAGCGCGGCGGCTAGTAGCCAGTAAATTATCAATTTACCGTGACGTGTAATCGTTGGTTGTTATCGATTTACTTTATCCCTTAATGAATAACGACTGATGACTCGCTGCTGATGAATATTAATTTCGTACCGTTCATTTGGTTAAGTCGTCTCGAACATGCTTCAGCCTCGGTTAGGTGCTTTTAGGATTTAATAATCTTCTAATTGATGAAATTTCAAATAAATGTACATTTATATGGTTGTCAGGAAGACGCCGCATGTCGCGTACTTTCACTTTCGAGATTTTGTCGTTTAACATGAAAAATATCAAGTTTAATTTAATAAAATTTTCACGGTCGATTAAACCACTAAACCAAATTGAAATTATATCGTGTTTGGTCTTGTTTTAATCAGAAGAATGCCAGAAATACGTTTTTAAAACTCCTATGAAGAAAATAATGAAAATTAAGATGTTTGTGTTGTTGTCGATTACCTGTTCCACGATAAAATTAATTTTCAAAAGTTATCTATTTCAGCAAACTGGTTTTTAGCTATTTAGTATTTCGCAATTTCACTAAAAATCATATCCCTTAACAAGTATGACTCGATTATCGTCGGGAACGTCGGCCAGGTAGAATCTTGGGGAAGTTGCAGGATGATTTGGCAAAACGTGAGCGTACGGCTCCCGTCCAGAAACGATAAGACAAAAATAATCCGCTGGTGGAGGAAGCGAGAATGGCAACAACGAGGGAAAAGAGAGAGAAAGCGTGGATCCGCGGTATCTCGGGGTAGCAGCTTCTCATCTAGTTTTCTGGCTTAAACTCGGCCTCGTTCCCGCTAAACACATAGCCGGCCGACGCAACGGGGTGCGACGGGGGATGGACTACAACCGAGCGTGTGTCGTTATTCCAGTTTTCAGGCCAGCAAGGAAATTATTTCGAGCTCTGGCGAGCGGTTCGTGACGCGTGCTAGAGGTGCGCGGGGGTTGCGGAGGCCGTGGACCCACCCTCCGACTGCGTAATTCTGCGGCTGCGAGTTAATTTGGTGACGGCGTCCAAACAAAAAGCGAACTGCTCGGGAATGATCCTCCGGGAGTAGTTCCCCGCGATTCCCTACTCCAGATAGGCATTATTATGTCAGCGAGGTAATGCGATACACGATTGAAATTCCGACCGAGTTTCGGCCGATGGACCGCCGGATATTTCATCTCTTGTCGGATGTTCGTGGCACGATGAATTTTTCATCATTGGAGGCTCGGATTCGTCCAAGCATCGAAAGAGAACTTTTTTTTGCAGACTAGATTTTTGTTTTTCAATTTTTCCAAAATTCTTGTTTAACGAATGGAGGATTTTCAACTTTTTCCGAGGACGTATCGTCAACCTTCCATCGGCTCTCAATTATTTCGTAACGCTGGTTCATTTAAAAAATATGAAATCACGGCGAAGGACGGGACAAATTGTCGAGCAGAATATCCAATCAATTATTCACTAAAATTTTTACTCTTTAAAAAAATGCATTTCACTTCCGTATAAAAGTTCGCTCGCGATTGTAGGTTAACCCAATAGATCCGCGATAGATCCGGTGAATAAAAAATAGCACGGAGAAGAACGAAACGCTGTGAGAATGTCCTGGATTATTTTAATTGTCGATGTTTCGTAATAAATTTTTTCGAGAGGCATCCACGAATCCCATGGCCGTTTAGAATTTGTCCGGCAAACGTGTTCTCATTTACAAGTCAACAATCCGCTGTAAAATCCGAATCAAGATTCCCCGAAGGAATTCGCCGGAGGTATGAACGAAAGTACGTCGATGCTATTTCTAGAGAAAGAGGAAAATCAATCCGCGGCGATTCCGAATGAAAAATTCATCGATATTTATTCCGACCCTTGGATCAACAGATTCCATTCGGGGAGGAGCGTTCGATAACGAGGCCGATTATTTACGCGACGGTTTTACCGCAGCCTCTAATACCGCCTTCCTAATGACAACAATTATTCTTCACGGTCGAGATTCATCTCGATTAGCAGCAGCGCGGCGGCTCGCTAATAGAAATTTTTTCCGCGAATATCTTTTCATACCAGACGAGGGAAACGCGATTTCCAGTTTCTTCGAGGATCTTCGAGATGAATATTCGCGATCGTCGAAAGGAATGCACGAGGTCACGACAAGATCGCGCGCGATCTTGACCTGGTCACGGTGGAATTAAGTGCTATGAAGCACGAGTTGTCTACAATGCGACTGCATGCCGACTGCATAGCTGGCGAGAACATTAACTCAAAGAGCTTGTTTCACCGCAATGCTCTTTTACAAAATAAATTTTTGATTTCGACGCACGGTTCGATCATTGATAACAACAGCAAGTTTGCAAATTAATTTAACTCAACGTTTGGATCTTCAAGAGAGACATTTTTGTGTCTGAAAATTAATACGTTTATATATTGAAGCTAAAAAGAAATATATATTGCGACACAGCTGTGTAAACATATCTTAGAAGAAAAAATTATTAAACATATAATTGAGAACCAACCTGTATTTTCATGCTCCGTGAAAAATTAATTGATGGAATTAACGACGGCGTAATGGAACAATTAATATATACCTAGACTCGATATCCTCGCATTTGCATTGACACTTAACGTTATAAATAACATTAATAACGTAATTTCGCGAATTGTGGGAATAAAGCGAAGGATATATCCACCGGAATAAAGTAAACAAAATGTAATATCGATATTTCGTAAACTAATTAATTTCGTGAAGCGGTATCTATACGGACGTTAATAAACCGTCGTTAATTGTGATTCGTGCAATAGGAACGGACAGGGTGGTCTTGCCATAAATCGAACGGGAAATATAAAGAAAAAGCGAACAAGAGGGATCGTCTGAAAGGATCCGGTAAAAAACAGCAGTGAACGTCTTAATTTCCATGAACTTGTCATTCTCCGCAAGAAGTTATTATATTTCTCATCGCGTCCTTCAGTCTGAACCCCCAGCGAGAAACTTTTCGCGAAGCGGGAAGAGACAGTTGGCGTTTCATAGCCGAAGAAATCTCGTTAGCTGTCGGACTGTGCGCCAAGGTGGAAAGTGAATCGCAATTAGGAATCAGGTTGCTCGTGACAAAGGTCAGTCCGTCGCGTCGTCTTCGTCGCGATTTTTCCTTTGGCTCGAACTGGGAAACGGGTTTTTCCGTACCGGCAAGACAACGGTGGCGACAGACGCGTCCATTGACCCTTGGAATACTAATCGAGTCTGCCTCTTAGCGAGAATCTCAAATTAATTCCAATATATACGAGCATTGTCTTTATATGCGTCATTAATATTTAACGTTCAAAGTTGGTGCAGATTTGTGAGCGACACACGATTAATCTTCTTCCGAAGTCGTCCCTTATTAAGGGAAGGTATAGAAACATTTGCTTTTCAAAGTTTCATCATATTCAGAAAAGTTAACGATAAATAACAATAAATATGAAATGTGAAAATGTAAATATGTAAATTCCCTGAAACATTAGCTTTGGGGATATATTGGAAGACCGGAGCGTCCTCGACGGGTCAAAATGACCCCGCACTCGTCGGGCGGGAATTAAAATCGTCCGCGTCTGTAAATACGCGAAGACATTCGCGATGAATGGGGTCCAGGAGCTCGTTCGATCAGCGGTACTAACAAGCGACCGTTTAAATACCGCGTTTGCCATTCAGCTAGCCGCTAACAATGAGACGGGCAAACGATCAATGCAAATCACGTCTCGTTCTAGTTTCGTCGGGGCGCATCGACAGCCAGACAGTAATTAAATCTTCGACCGGAAGTCGGCTGTTTTTCTTCGGTCTAGTCCGCAGGATGTAATTTCAGGGCGGCTGACCAAAAAAAGATCGATCTTTCTTCGACTGGTGAAATTCTTGGAGGACGTGAGTGGTTTTCCTGGTCCACCTCCATTTCGTCTGCTGATTGAAAACTCCGCAGAAAAAATATTAATGATTTTTATTAATGAATTAAAGATCATTGTGTAGTTCATTTTTTTTTATTCTAACAGTGAAAGATGTAATAATAATTATTATAAAAATATATAATATTATTCTAACATCTTTCACTGTTATAATTTCAGACGCAATTTTTCTCCTTCCTTCAAATTAATTTGCAAAATTGCTTTATAGTGTTTATTTGATCGAACCGTTGCGCCAAAATGATTAATATTTTTCTGAATTGGAACTGGACTTGGAAACAGTTTGAGAAAATTGTGTCGCGAGACATTCGCAGGCAGCCGGAAGCTATCGTGGTTATTCAAATGTAATTCGAGCAATTTATCAGCGGCCTTAGTATTCCGGTTTGAAGAGGCACGTCGCCGGTTTCGGGGAGCCTAAACGGCCGGCATTATTCCGAATATTTAATCCGCGTCAAGTGAAAACGCGTAATTGAAGGGTACCCTTTACGGGGACGATTTCTCATAGAGAACCGTCAGTCTAGTGGCGTTTCGTGTTACTTTAACGAACCGACACTAGACAGAGCAGAGGACCTTCGCAGTCGTCGTTTCTACCAGAAGAATCTCTTTGCTCCTCTCTGAATCTCCTCTAGCCCCTCCCTCTCTCTCTCTCTCTCTTTCCTCGTACCAGTCCGTCGTTCCTCTTTTTCTGTTAGTCAGGCGGGAAAAAAAACTTTAAACGACGCAGCCGCGTTGATAGGAAAACGGCCCTTTGGTCTTCGCTAATTTTTTTCTCCCGGAAGTTTGCGAAAACTCTCCAAGCCATTTTTTATCGATGTCCCGGCTTCAGCTCACTTTTCCTCGGAAAAGGAACGAGAGGACGTCGGATGAGTTACCTACCCGCCGCGTTTCATATTTCCTGGGTGAGCACGGGAGCAAGGCCAATCTCGACTTGAAATTCGTGGAAAAGTTCGAGGACACTGCGGACGACACGACTACCTGGAAATGGCCGATCCACCTTTGGGATTTTTTTCGAAAATGAAAAAGAAATTTGATTTGCCGAGGTAACGACGCGCGGCGCGGCGACCCGTTTCGTTCGCCGGACAAAAATATTATCCCCCGATAGCGTCGGTTTTGTCTTCGCTGATAGGTACTATCCAACGAGCGAACGCCGCCTACAAATATTGCGATTTTTTTGCCACATTTCCAGCCCGTCGTCCCTTTTTTGTTCGCGGGCGCGTATTAAAATGGATGCTATTAAAACTATTATTCGTCGGACGCGTGGTTTCGTCGTTACAAGATGCTTTCGTGACGGGTCGCGATTTTTAGCCCTAAACCGTTCCTCGTAACAAGGTAAATACCTATTTTTCGATGTTCTTTTTTTATTCAAATTGATGAGTTCACGTTTACACCAGGGGTTATATTTTTGGGGTCACACCAATACCAATTTCACTGACGAGGGTTAACTATTGATTCTGGAAATATGAATTTGATCTCGTGTATAACTGCGATACAAAATTCTAATAGAAGTAGAAGCATAACAGGCTGGAGGCAAGCGTTTCATTTTCCTGGGAGTCCAATTACAAGTTGCAAGTCGCTCGAGCAACATGTTGGCGAGGCAACAACATGAAAAAGATGACGCGGAGAAATTCGAGGAGCCTGGATACAGCGAAGATCCCCTGTCGTTGCTGGTTAAACGAACAGTATCGAAAACAGTTTCGACAGAATTGTCGAAGGGGGATCGGGCAAGTAGAAAGGGACTGGCTAGGTTCGACCGAGGAAGCAATTTCTCCGAGAATTTCCGGGCGTAATATGTGCTATAATTTTCCGGCGGAAACTTTTGAATTCTCATAAAAAATTAACCCGAGCGAAAATGATGGAACTTCGTCGGCTACGCTCAAGGGCTGGAATATCGATCGAGGAGAATACCTAGAAGGGGGAAGGGGATGGATGGTCGAAAGGTGGGGGTGAAATAGGGGCGGGCCGAATTCTTGAAAACCCTGACGACCAAACTTTTCGTTTGCCTCCGGTTGGCAGGCTCGTTTAAAGAACAAACTTTCGCGGTATTAAAAAGGGAGAAATATGCATTAACCGGCGCGCGGCGGCTCAGCACTGGAAATATTTCACGTTTCTCTGTTCGATCGGCGACCAGTTCCGCTGATATTTGACATTGATGCAGACGCGAATCCGCCCGGGCGAAATTTGACAGCCTGGGATTTCGATATTGTCTAGATACGGTTCTCTTCTTAGCGTACAGTGACTCCCACTAATATTCGGACGCTCTGAAATAATCGCTATCTTTTTTAATATCGGAATGCACGATGTGAACATTTTTTAGAAGTTAGAGCTATTAATTTATTACATGATGTGAGAAGAAATGTATTAAAAAATTACAAGGATGTTTGACAGCAATTAGGAGAAACACTTTCAACCTTTTAATATTAATATTAAATATATACTATTTATTTATATTTAATATTAATATATACTATATAAGAATATAGGAAGAATAAGAAAATATATGGATATTTAATAAGGATATTAATATATATTCCACGTTCTCTGTTTTACCAACAGTTATAAAACCAAAATCTCCAATTAACGTATGCGATCAGGAATACCGATATGTAATCTTTCCCAAATAGTTAACAGTAAACCAGGCACGTTTCGAAACAAGAGGAAAAACGGGAATGGTTGGTACAAAATAAATATCCCGAGGGCAATTTGTCACCGAGAGTGCATCGTAACGAATCACCGTTGGTGGAGCCATTAACTTCAATAAGTTATATTCGAACCTTTATACCGCAATCAAACGCAATATTGTTGGCAAGTAGCTCAGATATAGGTAACCACGATTCTACGCAGCTGTGGTGCATGGAAATATGTATCACGGTTTTGGTATCGTTACGCACGTAAGCGGATGAAAGCAGGGAAAGATCAACGAGGAAATGTTCTTTTTGTGCGATGTGAATAAAATATACAGATTTCATATTTTCGCGAGAAACGCGCTACGTTATCGGCAAATTGTAACAAACAATTCGTTCTGGCTTTTTTGTCACTAAAGATTTATGTCGTTATTGTCGAACCCCGATACTCGGTTGCAATTTATTTTTTCGCCGGTTTAAACACTATATTCGCAACACACGATTGTGAACATTGTGAAATTGCAACAGGGCGTGAAATATTCGATAAAAAAACACCTGTCGAGTTTATAAAAGAGATCATGGTAATTATATAGAAAAGGTATGCGTACTCGGATTTTGATAAAATTTTAATATATTATAGATTTCGACATTCTGAACAACTTTTTCCTTTTCCAATACAGGGGGACGCTTTTAGTTATCTTCTATGTAATTACCCAAAACTAACTTCCATACGGAACATTCATTGCAGGAACAAACTGGAACGTAAATCCACAATAGTAACGAGTGTGTATTTTATTAAGCAAGAAGCCGCAGATCGTAAACCCTAAGGTCGCAAACAGGGCAGCTAGGTGGGCGAAGGGTCGAGGGTTAATCATCGTTACGTTTCCAATAAAACTGGCCGCAGAACCATTCTCACTCTCCCGGAGTTTCGGCATTGCGACAACTTGGAATTCGACGTTTGCCTCTCTGGGAATGAGTAAAATCTCGTCTGGTTTGACAAAAAGGGTTTGGCCGCGTCTCGAGGTTGCCGGGGACAATGTGTACCCTGAATAGGATCGCGGCGGGGCCAGGGCATCAGCGTTTAATTTAAATAATAAACGCTGGACAGGCCTTGATGGCGTCTCCCGGTGCATCCGACGTGGCGGTGTTCGCTGCCAAAAGCTGTCCCACGGACAGATAGTTAACCGAGCAGTAAAGCTCCGAGCAGTGGCGCACCAGACGACCGTAACGGCAAACGTAACTCCGGCATCGAGAACCACCCCTCCTCTTCCTTTAATCTCTATCTTCCTCTCTCCACAACGCGCTGGAAATCCGTTTCTCGTCGCCAAAATTATTTTACTTCAAATACGACTGTTGTTGGCCAACGCGATCGTAATGAATTCGAGCACGATTGAAAAACCAGCGTAATTATTGTCAGTGTAAAAAGCATGTATATGGAGTAAAGTTCCATGTAACCAGTTATGTAGAAAAAAATTAAAAATTATTTATTTTAGAATATATTTTAGTTGAAACCTCATGTGAAATGTTTGAGGCCCTGGTTAAAAAGTTGAATTTTCCCCACGAAAAACGGATTTCTAGCCCACCGTGCGTTCCTATTTGTCTCTCTCTCTCTCTCTCTCTCTCCGACTCTGTATTTCCGTGCATCTCTTTCCGTCTTTGTCTCGCCATCTTCCTCTTTCCAGCACCTCTGACCGGCGAACTTGGCTGGCCAACAAGATACGCCTCAGACGATCGGCCGTCGCGAAAGTTTTCCCATTTTCGGGTGAATCGATGCACATAATTCGACGCATACGCTCCGCCGTTCCAGTTTCCACCCTCTGACGGCCTCGTCTCCCGTTTGTTCCGCCCTTTGTCTTCGCGACGCATAACCGCGTATTTAAAGCGCGACGTGATGGCAAAAGTTTTACCCAGCCGCCGCCGCCGCCGCCGGCCAATGACTATGCTCTCTATCCGTTCGATAGAGAGGACCGTGTTGTGTTGTGTTCGAATTCTCGAAGGGAGCATTGGCGACGAAGGGTGGCGTCGTTATTGGGATGGGATAATGGACACGTATTGTCAAGGATGGACGCCGTTCCATTAGTGAATTTTTGTTTATTCGTATGGGTGGCGACTGCAAATTGGCAGCTCTCGAATTGATCGCGGCGGTCACTGCGAAATTCAAACTCCAAAGGGTGTTTATAATTGATCTTTTTTATAATTATGCGTTCGCGTGGGCAAGCATTAAGGGCGTATTCTCAAAAATTGAGATTTTCACTATTTTTCAATAGTTTTTATGTATAATTTTGTACTTTATTATGAAGAAACCGAAAACGACACCCTTATCTCGATAAATATAAATATAAATTATTTATAAATTTTAACAATTCATTTTAGTTGAGGAGGAGTTACCTCCTCTCTGCAAGTACTGGATTAGTCACGTGACATTGACCGCGTTGCTTTGAGTACATTAGAATGCAGAGTTAGCTCACCGGGAGTTACTCGTCGAGCAACTTTCCGACAAACGTGGGCCGCGCGTATTTCTCTTTTCAATTCGCAGCCGTTGATACTCGACCCTTAAAGAACTCGTGATTTTCGCCGTCGTATTTTATTTTAATGCACACGCTGAGCTCCTGGCCGGCTACGCGAGCACGTCGAGAGATCGATCCGGAATTTACCGGCCATTTAGAGCCGG
The DNA here is from genome assembly GCA_028455595.1 of Lasioglossum vierecki. Classification (NCBI taxonomy): domain Eukaryota; kingdom Metazoa; phylum Arthropoda; class Insecta; order Hymenoptera; family Halictidae; genus Lasioglossum; species Lasioglossum vierecki. The sequence goes on from CM052343.1 coordinate 22,339,943, forward strand.
GACGACTTATTTGTTTCACGAACCGACCGAATTTACGCGACGATCAAAATTATTATCGTACAATATTTTTTAAATATTCGGAATCCCTCGTGAACGGGAAATTCAACGTCGAAATACTTTTCGGTCCGCTGTATATATATTTATATTTCCGTGTATTCTTGGTCGTAAAAATTCGCTCATGCGAGCCGCAACGACGGTATAATTTGTAAAGGAGCCAGTAAACCACGCGAACGACATTTTCGATTCATGTGGCACGGGCCAGAATGATACTAACAATAAAGAGACGTATGCAGTTCCACGTATGCGAGAACAGTTTCAAAGTTGAAACTCGAACCAGAAGGAAATTTCAACGAGACCAGTCGCTCGAACTTGAAACGGTACAATGGTCGGTAAACTTCGAATGGCGGCGGGAATGAACGAACGGGACCCCGGAAAAATAGCGGAAGTGGTGGACAAAAGTTCGTTTAAATCACTCTAAACTTTCTTTCAGTCTATATCCAACCGGCCACAAAAAGGAAAGTCGCATACAAGAAAGGAAGGACGCATATTTTTTAGTGGAATTTCGACGCGCCGCTGGATTTTCCTTCGAGCGAGGAAATTGAAAAGGGCCCATTGTTGCGGACGAGATTATTCCTATGAATGTTTAAAACGGTTTCCGGCATGTCCGCGAAAACTGAAAATACGGGACGTGAACAAAAATGATAGACAAGAGGATAGAACCGTGAAACGATGTCACGTTTCTGTGTCGCGTTTCAAAAGACGTTTCAGCTACTAATTCGCGGAAGCTAATTAAAATCTTGTCTTTTCCTTTCGCGAAACGGTACGGTTCGACTCGTTGAACGTGTTATTTCGGAAAAATCCTCGAGTCCGCGGCCAAGTGAAAAAGTCCGCGAAATTTCATTACGCGTAATCGGCATTTTCTTATTATTAAGACGGGGCTAAATTGCCACTTTTACCGCAGTTCTTTTCGGCATCGACGACTTAATGATTCTCCGTCGACAGATGTTTCATTCTCTGCGGTTCTTTAGAAAAGACACGGCCCTTTTTTCGCCGGCGAGAGTTGCGAGAGCTGCGCTGAAAGGTTTCGAGCCGCGGTCGCTTCTTTTAAACGTGTTTCCGCTCGTTCTCAATTGGCCAGCCACTGTCGTCAACTTCAGATGATGTTCCATGAAAATTTAGTGGATACATTTAAACGGGTCCGCCCCGATTCTCCGTCGTTGCTCGGCGAGAGTCAGTCGCGCAATACTCGCCCCCGGTATTTAAATTAAAAACGGAGCTGAATGGACAGATTCAAAAGACCAAGATAATTTCGTGAAAAGCTCCTTGAAATTAAAATTTTCAACAAGTCCCGTTTATGAAAGTGAAATACGGCGACTGCGCGATTCACGGCGAGCACCACCGTCCGGCGTGTTCCCTTCGAAGAAAGTATCGATCGGTTTCCCGAGAATTATTGAAAATATCTGGCCAACCACCATTGTTCTCGGTATTGTACCAACATAAACGGAATATTACGACGTTTTATAAATATCGTGCGGTTATTAAAACAATTATATGCTCGTGTAAATTTCCATTTTTCATGTAGTTTTTTTTTATTAAAACAATTAACTGTCCCGCAGATGTCCGATGAAAATTGCGAGTAATGTATCGGATACATTTTTAACGAGTTTTTTTTTTATTTTATGAAATTTCATGCCTGCAAATTTGAAAGCGGTGTTGTAAAGTCAATTAGAGCGCGCGACCAATTTAGCAGCGCTGTTTCGAATTAAATTTGTAATCGTTTTTATTATTTCGGTATTTAGTATTTAGTCGTTCCGTGAACGCGATGTTGTGTGCGTCGTTGATTGCAAAATTATCTGCCACAGTTAACGCTTTCCTGTTGTTGTAATTGTAATAATTTATTCTCCACGCGAGACGCAGAAGTTGTGCTACGATCATAATTAATATATATAATTTTTCAAACAAATGCTGCGTTGATGTCAGGGGAGTAAAAAATTTTTATAGATGAAATTTGAGCCCTTAAACACTTAAATATTCTCGAATGGGAACGTAAAGGGTCGCGTATCATCAGATCTCTCCACGAGCCCGTGAAACAGGGAACAAAACGTGCAGAATGCCCGCGATAAAATTCCCTTAGAAAAGCAGCAAGATGGTTGAACGAAAGGACGATAAGGGCTTGTAGTCCACGCGAGGTTCGTGTTCGCGCTTAATTACGACCAACTATGCAAATAAATCGTGGCGGTTGACGGTGTCTGCCCTTTCGCGAATCATCCGAGGGCATTATGAGGCCAGGGCCCTTGGCCATTGACGGCCGACCGGATGCGTGGTTGGTCGTTTCCTTTCTCGGCGTCGCGGTTTCGAGATCGTAGCCGGCTAACCGCGTTTCAACGCCTTTAATTGCGATTCTTCTCACACGCATTCACGGCTCGGGTCTCGCACCCAAGCTCGTGTGAACCATTCGATTGTTCCCTCGGCCGCGAACGGGGAAACAAATACCTCGAATCTCCATATTCGAGCCACTTTTTTTTTATTTTTCCACTTCCCTCTTCTTCTTCTTTTTTCCTCTTCTTGGCCATCGCGTGCGATCGACTGCTCGGATAAGTCGCGTCGCCTGAAATGGTAGCTTTTCTTGTCAGGGGACATTTGTCCGATTTCAGCGTTGAAAATTCAATGTTTAAAATGTTACATAAATTGTAAAATTTCTTGTGACTTGATTTAGTTGAATGTCTAAGGAACATTTTCTCATTCATGTATCCATCCATTAAGCACTGAAATTTGTCGGAACGTTTGAAGTTTGAACAGTGAAAACATCCAATTTTTCCTGGGCCGATATGAATACGATACCGAGTTTCTTTCACTCCGAGAAGTTCGTTTCCCCAGTTTCCCGCACATAGCCACGTAACGATCGCAATTAATGCACCTACCGTTTATTGGTCGGCGATATTCGCTGAAACGAGACGGCACGTTTCGTCTGGTCATTTGCATAATTATTGCGGAATATCAGATTCGCCTTAAAAATCAACGATACACCCCTTTTTTGTCTTCCTGGAGAATTGGAGATTTTTCAGCAAGATCGCAAAGATTCGATGCTATGTTACCAACTAATCAATATTGCAAATAACTATAACTTTTTTCAACATTTCGGTCTAGTTTAACACCATTATCAAGAAATTTATAATTGCGTCAAAAACAAAAAGACAAAATGAGAGAAAAACGAAAATGGTTCTATGAAGCAAACATACTTGGAAAGTGGAAAATTATTTAATTCATCATAATACATTACTGGTTCATTAATGCCGCATAATATTTTCAGAAAATGGCTGCCATTGAAAGTTTCACAAGTTACAAGTTCGATAAAGTGGATGTAACGTGAAAAATCAGTTTTGCAATTCCGTCTAGGCGCCGGTGGGAATAGAATCGACCCATATCGGGAGCGTTAAGGAAAATAGAGCGTTATGAATTTTCGAGATTTCATTTGTTACGGACAATAATTTTGCAATTTCGGGGTACACGATTCGATGGGTTCTCGGTTCTCGAGCGAGCCACGAAATGCATGAACGGGCACGTTCGCTCGTTTCATTGTTGCTCGTATAGCCGAGGAATAATTAAATCCTTCGCCGGGCTTTTATTAAATGGCGGGTAACGTTTAATTTTTCTTTTTTACACCGAACATATGGCGTTTGCACGTGCGTGCTCCCGGTAATTCCGAAAGGGAACGCGTTCCGTGTAACCTCCGCTGTTACCTATGCAAATGAATTAACCGTTTCGTATACATAAACATACGCCGGAGGAGTGGGGGGCAAAGGGAACAGAAGGGGTTTAGGGGAAAGGCTGGTTTTTACAAGGCACGGCCCGCAGGGAATCGTGTGTGATTTCAGGTGTACAGGTGCTGATTCGAATTTCAGATTAAAAGTGCCCCTTAATCGGCGGAGCCCGCGATTTAAACGGATTTCTGTCGCGCCACGGTGCACCGGCCCCTCGTCAAAGCTACTTTGTATGATTTAGCGATTGTTCCGGCTGAGTTTTTCTAAAGCGACCACCGGGTTTGTTAAATTTCTGACGAACGAATAAATTCGAACCAGCGGATCCTTGAAATTAATCCTCCGTAACCTCGCCACGTTTGAAATCGTTCCATTAGTTAGCTGGAAAAAATAATACTGTTTCGAGATCCGTCGAAAATCCGTGGTTTTCACCGTTGAAAATAATCTTTTCGGCGAAAAACGTAAATTCAGGAGCACGTTTTATCGGAGATTATCGCTAGGGAAATTCCATCCGAAAATTCCGGTGAAAAAGCCGGATATTTTAAAGAGTTTAAAAAACACCCGTTTCTGATTATTCCGAAAAAAATGCTTCCAATTAATTCAGGCAATATGTGATTGCCGAAAAAGTTCGCCGTCAATTAATCACGAACTGAGTGGATAAGTAATTAAAACGCAGAGCGGTTTTAATAAACGAGTAGCAAAAAATATTATTATTCGAAATTACCGGAAGTCGATATATCAATTTTTTCTTCCGCGCACATGCACTAAAAACATTTATTAAATTTTCACCGGCGATTCGATCAAAGCTATCACGCGGAATCAAAAAATACCGCGCTTCCGCCCAATAATTTATTGTATCTTAATTAAAAACGGTTCTGATTAATCATGTTCCGTTCTGCGGTTTCACACGGGGAATTCGAATTTATCGTCCAAACATTTTCATTGAATTTCCTCGGCTACGCGAATTAATTCGCCCGTTGACGCGTGCGCAACGATACCGTCGTCGTATTCTTTTTATCTCTCGACCCTCTCTCTCTTTTTCCCAGTCGAGGCAGGGGGAAAAAAACCAACGAGAACATCTCGGAAAATGTAACGTCGTAGTGTCCGCCGCGTACAGCCACGCCGATGAATAATTATTGTCCCGCTACCGACAACAATCGAAAAATAAATACGCCGCGGAAAATGGAAACGCTCGACAGACACGTGAAAAATTGCGGCAGTTGCACGTGCGCGATGTAACATCTGGTTACTATTCATTTATGCGTCCGCGTCGTATTAACGGATTTGTAAGTGTCCGCAGTGTCCATTATTAAACTTTCCAATTTCTCAATGTTTGCGACGAGATCGGACTCCCCAGCCCAGACAACCATTTTCCGTATTATTTATTCATTTTTTAAGCACTGCCTGTCTTTATTTCGTTTTACAAGAATAACTACGAGTGAACAGAATAATCATATCTGTTACATGCAGAAATACGAATAACTCGATACTTTGTTATACAAATTTATTATATGAATAATTTTTTCAAAATTAATAATTTTCGAAGTATAGTAAAAGTAAAGTAATTAACGAAGTGAGTTGTTTCCAAGCTAAGTTCAGATACAAGCGGATACAATAGAATTGGTCTCAGAAATTTGTCTAACATCCGTATAAATAGGAGTGGTTCTCAAATGCGTCGTGAAAAACGTAGGTTTTATTTATTTCCCGTTTTCCAGGCCCAATAAAAGATCCTGCATTTTCGCAGGGAGACCCAGGGGTATGTGAACGCGGAGACAAAGCGATACGGGTCAGAGTTGACCCGTGTTCACGGTCGACTGGTTCCAGCATCGGCTTGGTAGCCTCGGCAACCCTTTGGCCGCGTTGGACGTGCAATTTCGAGCATTACGACGGCATCTAATACAATCCACGCCGTTTCTCGGCCGGCTTTTGTGCCCGCATTTATATTGCTCCTTTTGTAGAACGGAGAAGACGGTCGGCCGGGAGGGAAGAAGGACGGGGGCGAAGAAGACCAGCCCGAGGAAAAGGAGAACAAGCCCCGGCCCCGTCCTCTCATTTCGCATCAATACCTCCCTCGTCGGCGATCCCATTCAGTTCGGTCTGCTCGCAGATAGCGCACCGAGTGAGAACGCTCGTTTATACGCCGTACAAAGGAATGAACGCATCCCCATTAGCATGCGCGCACCCCGGCCCCGCTTATTTGCGCTGGACGAGTACCGGGCACCCCCCACAAAAACCCCCTCGCTCCTCCTAATTCCCCCTCGAACACCCCCGTCCCGACGCGTTCATTTACATTAAACTTCCATCACTTCGTTTTTCCTTTTTTCCTCTTTCGTTTTTTTTTATTCCACCCTGTCGATTCGCGACGCCCTTGCTTTTCCAGAAAATTCAGACGGAATTGTCCGATCGCAAAAAATTTCGTTAATTGAATAGATTAAACATAGTAATCGCCAGGGACGGTGATGAAATGAAATTGGACCAATTATGAGCCGCGCCGTCGTCTCCATTTTGAGATGTCTTCGAATTCGACGAAAATTGAGAATCTCTTATTCGGCTTAGCGATAGTGGCCCAGGATGGAGATTAGGGTTGCTCGAGGAGCAACCGATCGCGAAACTAGGTTAACTCTGACTGGTATCTTTATCTTCGAATACCGCGAAATTTCTGTAACTCTCGTCAGAAATAGTATTGAAATGGTAAACGAGTAGGGTTTAATAGTTTCTATAATCCAAACACTACCACTGGCAGAGAACTAATTAGCGGAAGGTAGATAAAATGGTTCGGATCCGATAAGGCGAGTTTAAACTGGATAAACTCAGTTTTATTCACTTCTTAGGTCTTAGGGATTGGAATCCTGGCAATTGCTGTAGCCTGTATAGCGAGAACGTAGTAAAAATATCTCGACAGATTAGCGAACTTTATCGTCGATCCTGAACTCGTGCCGAGGTAATAGAAATTGCAGCACGAGTTTCTAGTAATACCACATGTTTTCTTCAAACTTTGAACCGGCCGTCCTCTGTGTTCTTGAAAAGGTACAGTATTTTGCAAGTTTATTTATGCTTTCATCTCTGCGACAGCGGCGCAGCAGCGGACTTCGCAGTTTATTTATGTTTACGGTCGCAGACACACGCTATCCGCGGTTCGCAGGTCCGTTGGTTACAGGTCGAGCACTCTTTAAAACAGTTTTAGCTGATCTTTGGATTTCCCGCAGTCTTTTGTGCTGGTTTTATCCTTTCAGTCTGGCGGCAATCTTTTTCCCTCGCTGGCTTGCCGCCCTTCAACTCTACTATAATTATTATCACGTTAACACAGCCACCAACAAACAGATGCAAATACACAGCCAGCACATCAGAGACCACAGCGAATATTTACGAACTTTTAAACGAAATGCACGGTAATTAAATCGGCAAGATAATCGCGGTCACGTCATCAAACTACATTCGCTAAACGTATCTTTTTATCTTCTTGCTGTGCTCCGGCACATTTACTTGGACAAAAGCAACTAAAGTCACATTAACGGAATGAATGTTTCTCGGGGATGACAGGAACACGCGGAAGTAAACAGAAAAAGGAAGACGGATGAGTTTTATTGGCATTTTGGCAAGAAGGACATCACTCTCCAATAACCGGGACAACTCGTTCCAGGAAACTTATCTGCGCATTCGTAAAGATAGCCGAAGGGAGGTTGGCGGAAACATCGCTCGCAATCCGGCCAAGTGTTCCGAGTCAGTCAAAACATTTAGCGACCAGTATAGTATCCGCTGACCTGCCATTTAGAGGCTATCGGGTTTAACTATTTGCGCTCGAAACTGTTTTCGCTACCGGCAACTAGCTGACCGATACTTCAACGACGGTAATTGTTTTTATTGCCTCTTACCCGTCAATCGGGCCACTGCGCTAACATTCACCGCGACCGAGAGTCGCCAGCCGATGCAATATAAGGGTGCACCACTGTTCAATCTGTTAAGTATCGTCTATAGCCAATTTATCTTTCTCTAAAATCAAAATTTTCAGACCTGTGTCCTTTAAACGACAATCAACGAGGAACAAGAACAACATTATTTTCATTCGTGTAGTTTTGGCTTGATAATTATTTACTTTAGATGACCTTGAAATATGTTTGACAACATGTCGAGAACAAAAATCGAGCGGCGGTAACATTGACAACATATTTCAAGGCCACCGATGAGGAAGCCTCTAAAGTAAATAATTACCATTGGCTTTTCTGCTCCACTGAATCTTTCCATATAAAATGTCGAATTAAAAGCGTACAGTCTCGAATGATTTTCAAGTACGTTTCCGACGTGGAATTCCAAATGCAGGAGATCAGCATTTTTTCGATTCCGCCGGAATCGGATGAATTCCCTACGACGAAGACCTCCCGTAATCGTAGGGAAGTTTTCTTCTATAGTTGCTCGGTTCTCCATATTCCCGAAAGGAACGACTGCATAAGGGATTCGAAGGACCCTCCAGGTCCTCGAGAATGCATTCGAAGGATACATATCGCGACGAGGATCAATCCCGTGGGTTCAGCGACGGCAAAATTTTCCAAAAGCGAGAATGAATAGTTTGTCGAGCACTCGAGCCGCTCTTTTACTTTCTCTTTTTAATTATACGCGCAACGTGTTCAAGGAGTTTGAAAATTGGGACAGGTTGCGTTCCCTCTTCCCTTTTTTTTATTTCGGGAGCGGAGGAACGTAAGCAGTGTTAATTGGACGCTCGGTCTCGCAACAGCGAATCGACCGCTCGCGTCGAATACAAAACACTGTGTTAAGGAGGTAGACTCGTATTTCCAGGATTTTGATAGTCAAAAAAGCTAGATGAAAGATCGAACTAGGTCGTGTCGCCTTCAAAAGTCCTATTTTTTCGTTTACGGGGCGTAATTTGCAATAATTAGAATTAATTTGAAATATTCGGAAGCATAAACAAATTGCACCTCTTAAACGTAGAAAAAAAATATAAAAAAACTTTTCAAAAACCACGCTTATATTAGTGCACTATAAAGAAGAAAATAATATTTTTTGCAAGTTCCAGCCAACAGTTATTTGGAGACATGAAAAAAGTTAAAATTTGTTGGACAGTGTTATATGTGGTATCGAGAATAGAATTCAATGAAAACAATAACGTCGCGAGTCGTAAGACTGTGGAGTATCGGGTACAGTTAAAAAATAGAAAATAAAAACACAAGAGGAGAGTAACGTCGCCGGGAATTTTCGAGGTTTAAACCGAAATCTTCTCGAAGTGGCCAATAAATATCGTAAAACGAAGCGGGTCCGTTTTACGTCGTGCTTCGGCAAAGTGCTTTCCCTCAATTTCGCGTCAGCTGGCGAATAAACCCTGTTATGGCTCTGTCGATTATTCCTGGAGGAACGACGCGGTCTTGTCCGCCGCGTTACGCCGCCTTGTAAATACATATAATACATATGTACATATCGGTGCTTGCACACCCGCGCTAGCCGAAAATTTTATTTGTGTACCGAGCGAACGAAGGCTTATTTCCCGAGTAATGCATGCGGGTCCACGGGAAAACGAGGGTCGCAGGGGACCGTTATGGCCTGTACATTCGAAAAAGCTCCCACCGTCCATACGTATGTGAATTCCATAAATTCCGAATCGACGGAACTTTATATTTTATTGTTATTCCGTGACACGCAGACGTCGTGTCTGAGTTACCAAGTGTACGGGAGAACGGCTGCTGCGCTCGTAAAACGGCGTGGCGCGGCGCGTCGCTTGTTTCGTTTATGAAAAATTCGTTCGTCCGTTCCGACCGCGTTTCCCGCTTTTCTAATTTTTCCCCGAAATATATTAAGAGACTAATTTTTCATTACCGGAGCTGTTGTTCCACGCTATACGTCTGTCTACCATAAAATAATACTGCACTCCGAATTCGAAATTGTTTTTGCCCGTGGTCGATCTTGCGGAGATCGTTTAGGTATTGAAGGAACAGGGATTGAACAAAGTACTATTAACAAACTATATTTCACCATGTCCAACTTGTGCGCGAGAACTATATCTAGGTCTATCAACGATAGCTAGAATGTGAAACGAAGCGAAGTCCAAAGTCTACGGTGCAGTCAAGATGCAAGCTAAGGATCTATGAAGTGATCGAGTCTCGAAGTTGTGATGTAGTCTAACCGGAGGACCGAGAGCTCTCAACTTCTCACCTCGATTCTCCTCCCTACTCTTGACGAATTCACCCTTTGGAATGATTTGGGGGTGGTAGAAATACCGTGTTTGTCACGGGAACCTTATGGGTATTTCAGTTTCCCTTTCTTCTATTTTCTAGTCGACTCCGTGCATTTTTATGAGCGCGACGTTATCACCGATGGAACCCAGGAACATTGTCTAGATTACGGGAGGCAAACAGGACCGCGCAGCGACGTTTCCCGTTGGAGGGAATAAACATCGCCAAGAGGCGATTTTCCGCATTCGCTCAACAATCCCGGGAAACGATTTTGTAAGCTTGTTGTCGTCCATTATTTGCCAGAAGCGTTTCGAAACGTTCGAAATAAATTTGCTAGTAGGGCATGATTTGAATCACCATGTAAATTGCGGGTCAATTTATAAATTCGCAGAAACCTTGAAGAAGTTGCGCCGAATAAAATGATTTCCAGTTATCATCTTAATATTTATTATCTTAATATAACAAAAATCCAGTATGTCGAAAGAAGCTTAAACTGGCTGCCGCAGTGTAATTGTTTGTAAAGTTTTGCAGCGCTTAATTATTGTAGAGCTTTGATGGCGCGAATTATGATCGGGATGCGAAGTTATTGTTGGAGCTTGATAGAGCAGGATTGTTTTGTCGAGCTCCGGCTCGGTTCAATCGAAGCTCCCATAGGGTGCGGGTGACGCAATTATTGTCAAGCTTCTGGCGGCGTGGCGTTAATTTTTTTTTCGCCGAGGCTACGGATTATTGTTCGCCATGCTGCGATCGTTATTAAACTCGGATAACACGGCCATTGTACCGGCGGGGTCAATGTCGGCCATCGATGGTCCTACACCATGTTAATCGTAAACCTATCATTATCTCGTCCCGGTTCCGCGTAAGCACGTTGCGCAAAGAACGGACCGATAATTAAATTTTCATCGCAAAGCCAACACTCGCTGTGTCTCTGTTTCTGCTCCTTTTCTTTTTTTTCTGCCATCGTGTACACGGAAGCCAAAGAATTCTTTTCTTCGAGGGATTTATTAAAGAACTTCCGCTTTCCCTTCTTGTTTCATCAGGTATACACCCTCTTCACTGTCACGCTTTAGTTATTCATCCTGGGAACAGGATCAGAGTAATCCTGTTTAATGGGTTCGCGATCTCTTACTTGTTACAGCGATACTTTATTATCAATTCTCTTTTCAACGGACCGATCTTGTTGGAACGAAAATGCAATTTCTTCTTTGACGGCGTATCGAGCGCTGAACCGATCGAATAAATTCGATTTGGCGTGATACTTGCAGGATTTCCTTTTCGGGCGACTGCGTTCGCGAAACCACGCAATTTGACAATTCAAAAAAACTTCAAATATATTTGATGACCTTCACCTTGAGATATGTTGTCAAGGACAACATTATGAACAACTTTTGTCATTGCAACTACCTGGCACACGCTCTTGTAATTTCAATTTTACAATTTCAATCGTTCTCAGGGGATCAGAGACATTTTGAACATTAACTCTTGAAACAAGAATGTACTAGGGCACGCGTGTGTGTAGAACAGGTTCAACATGATCTCACGGAAAGGGTAGTCTAGCATAGAAACATTTCGCCAGGGAACTCGATGGCGGTCCTCGTTCCAACGACGAGCATCTGCGAAAGAGCGTTTCGTAAATCGTTTCATTTTTCATGTAGAGCTTCGAACGGTCAATTTGCATACCGAGCGGGGGTAAACGCGCACTTTATGCCAGTGTTTGTCGGCCTTTCTCCCCGTTAAGCGAAGCCTGAAACGAGCACCGATGCGAGAGAAACCGATTGTCCTTTTCCGGGGGGGGGGGGGGGGGGGGCCGGAGAGGGAGAAAAATTCCAACGATGTTAGGAGAAAATTTGCGTCCGCTCTCTCTTTTTCTCTTTCCTCCGCCGTTCCGTCTTTTCCAACCTATTCTATCGAGTCGACTAGATTCCCGTTGATTTTGTATTCGGTGAACGTGGGCGGCGAAGTTTCACGGCCGATCGAGACGTCGCTTTCGGAAATCGGTAGTTCCAGAAGATATTTCAATATATCGGGTAGAACGCGCGATACCTTATGGTAATTCTACTGTTTCAGATATTTCTCAAGCTCGATGGAATCAAGAGGGTAGGCGGGAAATCCGTGCGTCGTTTACCATTTCGCTTTTGTTGCATCGCGCCACGGCGAGATGTGTTTACCTATTTTACATCACTTTACAAAAATAACAAGAATGTATACGCTACCGTCCGTGAGACACCGGTCACTTATACAAAATTTCTATTATGAAATAAAAATGGTACTTATGAATTCTTTCTGATCAACATATCTTACATTTTACTAAATTTTCATTATTATTCTTATATGTAAGAGTAAAGATGTTTGAATTATTAATATTTATTGAAAGAAAGCACACGTACAAATACAATGGAAGACATATAGAAGATTTTTCAGATGCTCGCTCCTACATGTACTTTTTAATTTCTTGAATTGAAGTGTTAACAGTAATTTTGTCCGAGATAGTTAGAGATCGTGACGCCAATGAATCACGGAATAATGGTAACGATCGACGGGAGCAAACAAGGAAATCGTTTCAGCCGCAAATGGTGACAAACGTAGTACCAGCGACGTAACAGATTCGAAGCATACCGCGCGTAGTCTCTATCGAATTAAACTGGGGAAAAAGGATTAATCCTGGCGCCGTCTACTGGCAAAGATACGGTGTCGCTCGGAACTGCGCTCGCGATTATTAAACCGGCCATTCGCGAGCGGGTCATTCGCGAAAGCTTCGGCCCGTCAGCGTGGCCCGGAGCTCGACTAATAAAAAAGTCGCGAAAGCCGATAATCGTATAATTCATTCGACGGATTTGCGCATCGACGCCGTGGATCGGCCGTCGACTCCGATATTTATTCCTTTCGGCGATCCTGCACAGCCCCGGGAGTCGTCGATTAAACCTCTGACAGACCTATTCGCGCGTATCACGTAATTTTCCTCCGCACCGTTAACTTTGCCCTTCGTTACCGTCGACGAAAAAACGAAAGAAACTGTCCACCATCGGGCTCGCTCGTTTCTCTTTCGTTTCGCGAATCGTCCTGCCCTCCCGGCGAATCAAATGGATCGCGACCGGAAGTCGTTCTTTCCAATTTCGAGTTAACCGAGAATCAACCCCGGTTAATCGACCCTGTATCGTGTCACAGAGTTACCGCCGACTCTTTATCCTTTCGACGCTGCTGATATATTTAAAAAAATTTTGGTAATTATATAGAAAAGGTATGCGTACTCAGATTTTGATGAAATTTTAATATGTTATAGATTTGGACATTCCGAACAGCTTTTTCCTTTTCCAATATAGGGTGGTTGCTTTTAGTTTTTGAGATATTTGCAAAAACAACTTGCCCCGGAGCATGCAGGAATACGAAAAATTAAATACAGTCTTAGCGATAGTCTTTTGCAAATATTTCGAAAACTAAAAGTGACCCCCCTATATTGGAAAAGGAAAAAGTTGTCGAAAATGTCGAAATCTATAACATATTAAAATTTCATCAAGATCGAAATACGCAGACCTTTTCTATATAATTAATAAAATGTTTAAACTCGATTTCGCAGTTTTACTAAATGTTTAAACGCGAACGAATTAAGACAAACATGTCTAAGTGATTTTCACCTCGATCACCTAGAGATCATTAGAGAAATCAGCAATTTATTTCGGCGTAACCCGATAATGAACATTCATCTATTATGTATTCACAAGTACTGCCCGTGTTCATCAATTATTATTACACGCAAACGCGTCTATTGTAACCATTATTTAATTAGTAATTAGTCAATGTCCGGCAGCCGCGGCGTGAGTTATTAATGACACGAGATTAGCACTCGAACAGATTTACTCACTTTACTAGCGTGCCCGCACGATATATCGGTACCTTTGTAACGCAAATCTGGGAATCTCTCCCCCTCTCTCTCTCTTTTTTTAATCAGCTCGTGTAGCAACAATAAGCGATTTTGCGCGATTTGCGAGGGTGTATGATTGAACGATGGTGAGGATTATCGTGTAGATACTCGAGCATTGCGAGGATTGTACTCGGGCTGCAACCCTCCAGAACCTGAAGGGTTCAAATCCACCGCGTGGTCTTTCTCGTGTAAAGACTCATTAATCGCTTAACCGATGGAATACTAGTCGTGATACAAACATTGCTACCATCCAGAAGAATTTCCAGCAGAAATTTCTACTCGCCTCGCAAACTTGAAAATAAAGGAAAATCTCATTTTTCAATATGGAAGATTTTAAACTCACCTCGAATGCTCGTCAATATTGAAATTCTCTGACGCTTGAACAGTTTGGCGATTCCATAAATGGAGATTCGCTTTCGGAGATTTTCTGTTTCGATATCTTTAACGTTGTTACCGTCTGCCGTTTTCCTATCTTCTTGTAGCTCCAACGTACTGCCAGTTTACATAGCGTGCACTAGCGTGGGTGCATATTATGTTCGCGTTCCCCTAACGTTCTAACGCACATGGTAATGGAACATATTGCGATTCTACCGCAACTGGACCGTTCTATTTCACTTCAGCTGCGAAGCTCCAACCCTTAACGCTTCTCAGTTAGCAGAAATACGATTATGCCACCGAGCTTACAAATGCGTAAAAGATATTCCACGAAAAATTACCATATTTCTTCAGTTTATTAAAAGCTGCTGCTTTTTGAATTTCATTTATTTTTTGCCATTTTCGTGAATTCGAGAGAATTCTATTGATGGAAAATATTTTAGAAACGTGTTCCTTCGTACCACGAAGAAGTTACACGTAAATCTACCGGATGGAACGTCTACGGATATGCACAGCGTTTTCCCTTCAACATTAAAGTTATCCCTTTGAAATAATTTCAATATACACCGCGTTAAAAGCGTTTGAATGAGCCTGGAGTATTCGCCGGCGAATTTCGACATACGCGGAGAATTTCTGTTTTGAAGTCCTCAGAGCGTTTTAAGTTTCCACTTTGGCGTGCTTGAAACGCACAAAAATACGGTTTTTCAAAGTGTTTCCCTTGCTCGCGGAGAAAATTACTCTTCAGACTGTTGCGCGGCGGAACACAAAAACAAACTCTCTAATAATTATTCCGCTGGATTTTCTGCCTCTCATCTAAAATTCTTTCGGTAATTTAGCCACACTTTCACATAGAAATTCTTCGTCTAGGCTGAAGGGTCTTTCACGAGGAGATATCGTGAAGTTTCTCTCTAGTTTATATTCACGATGATCAAAATTGTCGTTATTTGATAAGTGCTTAGTAAAATTGTTAAAATTCCAAACTGTGTACTTCCTCAATCATATTTCGATACAACAAAAAAACGAATGTAGCAGCATTTAATCAATAATCATTAATTTACATTATCGACGTGAAATAAATTTATAAAAATTTGGACAGATCTGTCAATTCAAATAAAAAATCTAAAATGGATAATTTCACCTGTCGTGATAGGTTTAGTATGAATGCACGATGTAGTAGAAAGGACGAAGGACATTGGAGGATCCAAGGACCGTCGGAAATCAGTTCTTCTGATGGAGTCTAGAATTCGGCGACGCGTTAAATTTCGCCGGTGAAAGGGCCTCACGGTGGATCCGTGACGGTTGTTTGCTGGCTGGCATGGAACGCTCTGCTGTATATTTCATCGATGCCGTATTTAGGCTGGATTGTGCAAATTCGTGCAGCAAGTGACCACGAAACGCAGCCGACGTACAAAGGCAAACGTGTAACCCCGGCCGCAGGTACACAGACAGGACTCTCTAGCAGGACTAGCAAGGACGAAGAGGGGGTGGTTTGCTTGATGTCTGCGAGCGTCGGAGGAAAGCCAACCAAGCAGCACACCGAGCATCGGTTCTATCGGCGGCAAACAAGCAGATTACGCTGATCTTCCATCAAGATTTTGTCTTTCATCTTGTCGCTCGTTGTGCCCGTCATCTCGAGCGAACTGGAGGGGAAACGATTTACGTTGGCAGCGAGGGTCTCGCGCGAACCTGTTACCGTTACGCTGCCACCGTTGCTCAACAGAAGGGGATGAAGATGCCAGCACATCACGAACCCCGTCAACTGCCTGTGAAACCGGAGACTAAATCGTCGAACCACCCCCTTCGTCTTTTTCTTTATGGAAACGTCAATCGCTAGCCTGTTAACCCGATAGCACATCTTTTTTTTGTAAACGGCACGCTGAGATTACGTTGTTGTAAATTTTCAAACATGCTGATCCTTTTAGCGTGTCAAAATTGCTGGCACTTTCGTTACAGTCAGCTGTAAAGAGATCACGTTCGACGTTCTCGAGAGAATACTTGATGTCTTAATTAAGAATTGATTACAGCCAGTAATCGTACGAGATCGTTCATTGTTGCTAATCTATTTGTAATTGTGTTCCAGGTGAAGGGACCCAGTACTTCAGAGTCAGACCACGGAACAGTTCGGTCCTCGAAGGAAGAGAGGTGACGATACCCTGCGAAGTCGAGAACAGATTCGGCATTGTGCAATGGGTCAAAGATGGCTTCGCTTACGTCATACAGCAGAGTAAGTACGCAAGTGGTAAATTTTCGTCTTACGCGAATAGAATCCTCAGAGTCTAGGTCGAAAAATAAGGGCCACCCATTAAGGGTGTCTACATTAAGGGGTAGTTGAAGACCCATACGAAGTAGATCATTTGTTAGCTTGCGTCTTTGTGGATTAACTCACGGTAATTGTTCATCGTCTCCGCTAAATCCTGACAAGACGCCGCGCCGCTGGAAATAAATCAGATTCCGGGCAATCGAGTAATCAAATCTCGCGTGTAATATATATCGCGTTTGCGTAACGGCCGGATCATTCGAGCCGCACAATTTCGCGACTTTCGCGGCAGGGGGAACGAAGTTGGAAACAAGTTCGTATAAATTTAGCATAGATCATAAGTAATTATCAACTTTGCCGCGAAGATACCTCGGAGCGGAGTGAATGCAGATGCAACGGAACCACGGAGCGCGAATACCTGCCGGATTTCCCGCCTCTTATTACAGATTCTTCGAAAACTTCGTTTAATAAGTTCATTTCGCGGACGCCTCAAAGAGGGCCCATTAGTGCTCGCGATATAAATGAGAGACGCCGTGGATAGATAAGAGGGAACTGTCTTACTTTCCCTTCGCGTTCGATCAACGGGTATCTTTTTTTTTCTTTCTCCTTATTCTCGACGGTGAAACGGCCGTAATCTCTTTCGCCGGTAGCCGACGTATCATCATTTTTCAACAAAAGCGTCGTGATCCACAAAAGCTACAACCCTCGTCAGTGTCACGGTTTTCAGATCCGTCGTGTTTGATTCGCATTCGGTGGCTCTCCGGCAATCTCGCGCGGCCTGACTGACGCACAAAAGAAGGATAATTAGACCCCCTCGACTATCGAAACCTTTATTAGCCCTGCACTTTTCGCGTAACCCAAATTTTCGGACCACACGGCCTCCGTGTAATTAGAAACACTGTCAAAACATACCGTGCCCTGGAAAAGCATTCTTCATTCCCGCATTATTCGACTGCAGATTTCTCTCCAAAATAATTAAAGTCTGCGTACTCCGATTTTGATGAAATTTTAAAATGTTATAGACTTGGACATTCTGAACAACTTTTTCCTTTTCCAATATAAGGGGGTCGCTTTTAGTTTTTGAGATATTTGCAAAATACTGTCGCTATTACTGTATTAAATTTTTCGTATTCCTGCATGCTCCGCAGAAAGTTGTTTTTGCGAATGCTGTTCATAACGTGTTGCTGCAGAACATATAAAAATTTCATAAAAATCAGAGTATGAATATCCTTTCTTTTCCTAAAAAATTACGCAAATTATTGTAATGGTTCACTTTTGATCCAAAGCCCGATAAATCATTCTAAAAAATATCGTACACGAAGTTTTAAGGGGTGGTTGTAAAGGGAAAGCTTCGATCTTGAAATTTATGGCAGATTTAGTCATGAAAAAAGTTTTACAATGCTTTTTATAGACGTTCTCCGTTCGCGGGATCCTTGAAAAGAACGTATATCTTGAATAATCCTCGCTGAATTTATTCGAAACGTGAGCGCGACGATTGTTTCTTATTAATTCGTTATATCAACGTTCGTACACTGTTGTGTAGTTTAAATTCGCGAAATCAGCGGTTCATCGAGAATATCGTGTTGTGATTTGCCGGAGTTTGAACGGCGAAAGAAATCGACAAAGTTTTTCATTAAATAGAATAATTAGGTTGCCGCGTTTCCGCGCGATGGAAAT
The DNA here is from genome assembly GCA_028455595.1 of Lasioglossum vierecki. Classification (NCBI taxonomy): domain Eukaryota; kingdom Metazoa; phylum Arthropoda; class Insecta; order Hymenoptera; family Halictidae; genus Lasioglossum; species Lasioglossum vierecki. The sequence goes on from CM052343.1 coordinate 22,358,108, forward strand.
CGCTGGTATAATATCCGCGAGGATTTGCCGGTTGATGAAGTCGATAGCACAGCTCATTAACGGTTCGATTAGCAAATGTTTGCCGTGACAGGGTGGATTTTTAGCAAAGGCCAAGGTTGACACTGGGTACCATCAGCCATGAAACGACCAGCCCTATCGATACTGCATGCATCACTGGTTTTATCAAAAAGCAAGTGGTATCACCTGCCAGTATATCGCTGCAAACATGTATCCCACGGCCCTTTATAGAAGCTACGTTAGTTTAGTTCACGGTCTGTCTTTGAGTTACGATACGGCCTTAATACACGCGTTCCCGATTATTCTTCTTTTTTTTTTGCGACCGGAACCTTTTATCGCGAGCATTTACATCTTTCGCATTGAAAAATCATAATGTCCTTCGGAAGCTGTAAATCCTTTAAAATCCCCGCTGCTTTTAAAGCTACTCGAAAACCGTATGCGCGGAACGGTCGATTACAGGAAACATCGAATTTGCTCGCGAACAGCCGCCAACGAATTTGTATTTTATCCGTAAGAAGTTACAGACTAGAAATAAATGAAAAATAAATTAAAGTGAAATGTACACGTGAGTGTAAGTCTTTAAATATCTCCGGTATTTTAAATCTTCCATTTGAATAAAATTCGACGAAAAATTATGTTGATCCTTTAACGCGAACGTTGACGCGATATACGCGAAAGGAATCCACGAAAAGGATTTTTCAATGAAAATTAGCAGACGTGGCGAACGGGCAAATTTTAATATAAAAATCGAACAAACGCGTTTAAGCTGGAATAATACCTTTCTTCAATTTTTCTCGTTATGAATGTAACAACTTCCATGTCCGCCGTAAAAGGGGAACAGAGGAGAATCCCAGCCCGCGATTGTTCTTCTCTGGCATTTCCTTATTGATCGGGACCTTCGGTTCTTTTTCTCCGCTCGTTAAATAAAAAGCCTGTGCTCCCGAGAAAATAATGGGACAAATGCGTAATTTAAAAATGCAAAATTTCAGACCGGCCGCGTTATGTTTATCCTGTAATCCTTGGAGAGGGAAGTATAGTCGGATAATATCTTCTATTGAAGGAGAAATCCGACTGTCAAGCGAAAGGTGGAATTTTAACTAAATGAACAAATTCTGAAAAGCTGTTAGTAAATTGCTGCCTTGAATCATTGATTCTCTTCGTTTTACATGGAACTCTATATAACTTCAACATGAATAAATTTTTATTTTACAAAATAATATTTTCTGAATGAATATTTTCTAGTGTGAACCTGTGTTTATGCTTATGTTTTGAGTTAACGTGTTCTGTATTTTTCACCAGGCGGAGAAATCGTGGGACACCCGAGGCTGCGATTGATCGGGGATCAAAACGCGATCTACAATCTAAAGATCGCGAATGCTTCTTTGACGGACGACGGCGAATACCAGTGCCAAGTCGGCCCGTATTTGCGCATTAAACCGATTCGTGCCAACGCTCATCTCAGCGTCATATGTGAGTACCCAATCATTTTTTTTCACACAGCTAATCCTCGACAGATTGAAGCCAGACTGTTTGCGGTTCAAAGGGAGGGATTTATTCCTTCAATTCCTGCAAAAGCTTTATAATGAACTGTCTCTTGGCTTTGAAGCACGATCAATCCGCTAAGCCAAGCAAAAATCGTTTTGCTAAAAGTCTCCGGTTGCACTTGCGCACTTCTGAAAGTAATCTTCGTCGCTTTAATTCGCCTTTTCAAAGCATGTAACAGTCGAAAAAAATGGCAACAGTCTGCTCTAAGCAGTCGGTCTGTGCGCGTATGTTTTTTTTATCAGTTTTCAGTTCTTTCAAATTACTTTCCGCGTTCTTTTCAATTTCCCGACAAGTAACCCGGTGCGCACTTCGACTAACAACGGTACATTCTTTTCCATTTGCCGCGCATAGCTGGAACTGTGCTATTTCTCGGTTATTTTGCTCCTCCCATTGTTCCGCTTGAAAAATGAACTGGCGTCTTGATCGTTGTTCTACAACCACATCTACATAAATACCTGTACGCGGTGCATGCACGCGTATAAAATTAAAGGGCACAAAAAAAATAGAACTGCGATAATAATTCATAGTGTTTCCATACAAGTATTGTTCATTAGCCTGGTGAAATGCAGCTAGTGAAAGACGATTTTATGTGCTTCGGCACAATGAAATGGTACGTTCGTTACTTTCAGGTGGCGAATAAAGAATCACCTGGTTACAAATCATAGGCGTGTGAAATGAAACAATAGAAATGTTCCGATATACGGTCAAACGTAACTCGAGGGCTCTGATGACTTTGTTCCTCGGCCGTCCCTTCAAAAAATGATAAACCTTCGAAAATGTTACTAAATATGATTTACCTGTATACATCGGTACAAAATAGCAATTAGTATCCTCCAATATTTACAGTCTAAAAATGAAACTCTAGTGACAGTAATTCCTCTCACCTTTCCAATTGCAATTGAATTTCCAACGTTAATAATGATCACAGTATATCGAATTGTGCTGTATCCTATATTCTCGATACACATTTCCCACGTTATTAATACAGACAGAGTAATCGTGTCAGGAATTATACAAGAGATCGTCCACGCCGACACAATTATACACGGAAGAAGATTTAAAGTTCGCGCGGAGAGCATCGAACGTAGAAATTCACCGACAAGCCATTTTCGCATTATTAAGAACATTTCGACGAATCCGGCTCCGAATAGTCATGGCAAAACTTCCGAAGTTCCGCGCAATCGAGTGCGCGAGCACGGTGTCAATGCGGTCAACTTTCCGCGTTAACAAAGACATTCCCCGGGAACTTATTTCAAAGTCGCTGGCGGAGGTGGTAAACCGTGATTAGCAACGACGCAGCGTAAACCTTGAAACGCGCTCGCCGCGAACTAGTTTGCGAGTTTAGAAAATGTCTTTACCGATACACACGTAGACGGAAAGTTGTTCCGTCGCGTTGGGGACCGGAAGACACGTTGCATCAAGTTACCAGAATTTCTTCGGGCCGCGTCGGGTGTGTAAGTTATTTCTTCCATTTGTTCTCCAAATTTATAGAAACTCTTTCTATAACAACTGTTTTCAATGTGCCACCCTTTTTCTAACTAAAAATAAAATTCTGTTCACTTGCCACGAACATCGATATATTCGACAATGAATAGGAATGAACATTTTGAACCCTATCGAGGTTTGTTTCTGTAATAATTTCTTTAGTCTTCTTCCTCGAATGAAACAACATTCGGGACCATAACGTAGTACATTTCCACAAATTCCCTCTAAAAATAAAATTCAATTCACTGACTACCAACGTTGCTATTCGCCAATGAATACAAACGGAGCAACATTTCGGACTATAACGAAGTCCACGGGCAGAATAGTTGGTCGATTGGAAGAACTCCGGGACTATTAAAAGGCAGGCGAGGGCGACCCGGTGTACCCGTACTCATAACCCAGTCGTTGAGTCTGAACTTCGGTCGTTCTAAAAAGGGGTTGGGTCTAAGAAGTGTACCAGGGGATAGTCGAGGAAGAGTCCTCGGGGGGTTTACCCGAGAACGGTTTCCCGTGGTCGCGGCTTTGAGACGTCTCATCTCGTCTGGGACATCCTCTTTTTTTCCTGGTTCGCGCCTAGGGCCACGTGTACTCGGGGCGCAGCGACAACACTCGGTGGTCAACTCGTTTCCGCGCTTTGCGGAAACGACTGGGATCCACCGGAAGGCAGGCAACGCCTCGTCTCCTGCCTCGCCGTGCCTCGATTCGTTCTCTGCCTCACCCTGGCGAGAGAGGGTCGACGCTTTCGTGTCGCGTGAAATATTAAAGAGTTGTCGGCGAGAAGGAACGTCCCCGAAACGGACGGCAGCGATATCTATGGACGGTCGTTTGAGAACGCGGATCGAGAAACGCCTTCCCGCTTCCGGAATAAATGATTCCTCCTTCTAATCTCGCTCTTTCGGTGCGCCGGGGCTCGAACGACGCGACACTGTGAACGATATCGGTCGGATCGGATTCGACGCCGGGGAACGATCGACGGGAACAGGAATTTTATCTATCTTTTTATCCCGGCGAACGCCCTCGGGGTGTGGTCTCTGTTCCACGTACAGTGCCGCTCGTAATTATCCGAACGACTTTTAAGGGCTCCCCTACTTTCACGAGGAACGATGCCGGTCTTTGATATCTTCTAAAACAAACTACTCCACCACGTTCACCTAACCCCTTGCCTCATCATTTATTTTACAGCCGACGCGATTCGAAGCTTCCCCGTCGGTCATAATTCGCTGCGGAGAAAAGATTGATGTTTAAATCGGCGAAGGAAAAACCCCCTCAAATTTTATAGAAATTTAATGTTTCATTATAAAATTGAATTTTCGTGTAAAAAAATTTTTATATATTTTTCTTTTACGAATCAGTTTGAAAAGGAGTGCAGGAATACAATCGGAGATCCAACAACGAGTACTGCGCGCATACCGGTGATACGCGAATCCGGATACAAGCGGGAAGTTCCACCTCGAATTAAATCGAAGCGACCGAGACAAGTATTTACATACGAAACCTCATTTTCCAGACCGATAAATCTGGAAATGATTGCACTGGAGACAAAAGTTATAGACACTAGTTTCAAGTGAAATCTAGGTATCGATCACACCTCGCTTAAACTGCTGTAACCCATCAAGGCCCGATTAAAAGGGGCAAGGCACACCACGTAACATACCTATTCCAGGGCATTTAATTTTAGAATACTTTAGGGTATTTTAATATTTAATTTAGAGTATTTTAATATTTAAACATATTTAAACGATCATAATGTAAATTATCCAAAAGTTATATGAAAACATTTTTAGTGTTGGACAATATTATTAATGAATTGTTTGATTTTAATATTTTATTGATTTTCATTAGTTATAAATGTTGTCGGTTTCGCAAGCCAAAAGAAACTAGTCCTGGCCGCTTATTACACCAGACAGCCTAAAAATCGAATGAATAATTCACCATTGAGAAACACGCGAGTAAGTTGGTAATCCTCGGAGCTCCACGCGCCGGGTTACGTCGAAAATTCTGAACCGTGGAGTAAGATACGGGAACAGTCGCGAAGCTGGTCGTTCCTCGCAACGGGTGGACACAGTCGGGTACGTGTATCGTAAACCCTGTGAAACGACGGTACCCGGTTTTCCTCTGGTATAAATGCATGTGTACGTTCCCGTAACGTATTACTACGGGAACGGTATCCGTACAGCGACGCCGGAGGTGTACCCCGACGTGAGAATTCGAAATCACGCGGCAGAATCGCAAGGTGTGCGAACCCCGTTGCGCGTTTCTTCTGCAAACGACAACGGGGTTCACATGGCCGACCTCACGGACGATACGTGTCCGGAAAAATGAGCAGAGAAAACAGGACAGAGGAATAGCAGATATAGAGAAGAGGGAGAGAAGCACCGGTACAAGGATACGGGAAACTGATACGAGCGTTCGATCGACGGAAAGTCGGCCAGGAAACTACATACATCACCTTTCCGCGAATAAATATTTTATGAGATCCAATCCGGCAGCTTTCTCCCTTTCCTGACCCGTTATCCGCAGTTCCTTCTGCTGTTTTTTTTTCTCTGCCAGCAACTCCGACCGGTTTCGGCTGCCGCGAAAATTGCTTCTTTCGAAAGCTTCTTTATTCATATCTGTGCTCAACATTTATTTTCTTCGTATTATTAATATTTCAAGAAATACATAGAAAATTATAACCTAAGACATCGGTGATTTAAATGTATCTGTAAATCTACTAAATGAGTGACAAATGGGCAATGTTTAATTTTATTTTAGAAAAAGTATATTTATTTTATATATTTATATATAATAAATAAATATATTTATTTTATTTTAAAACATTTTAATCTCTACCGGTCACGATTCTTGGATCACCCTCTACAAAAATAATTTAAAAAAAATAACATCATTTTTTTTATTTATAATGTAAATTATAATGGGTAGTATTGTATAGAATATATTTCGAAGAGCCGCTTAACGGTTAGAAAGTTGCACTATTTTAAGGGTTTGTAGGATGTACCATCGTCGAGGGATGTTCTGCTTGTCCATCTCTACGGATACATTTTGTTTCCCTCGGATAAATAATCCATAGGAGATTCCTCTCCGACCGCGTCGCGCTATATTTGTTGGCTGCGATACATTTATAATCATTACTTCCATGCAGTTTCCGTAACGGATGAAGGTTGCAACTGGAAGACGGGGAGAAGGAGGAGGATAGGACAGTGAACGTATCCCCGGCAATATCACACACGATGTAACATTATAAATGGAAGAAACGCGTCTTTCCGCGACCTGTTACGGGAAAGATTGAATCATCCGTAAGTTATTAACCAGCGTAATTGAAGCTGAAAAGCAGCAGCGAAGGAGCGTCCAGTCGATCCTTTTTCGTCTCCCTTGTCCATTATCGTCCCCGTGGGGATACAAAAGAAATGAGAAAGCGAGCGCGGTGTACGTGTAACGGCGAATCTTTTTCCAGCTAGGAAAGTATCCTGAAAAGAGTAATAAATGCCCGGGCGTGCAGCCCCAGCCCCGGTGTTCCTTTACTGCTAGAAAATTGGACCTGAAAGAACATTGGCTACGTAATTACATGTTTCTAAGAGGGGCGGCGGGGGCGGGAAAAAAGAGAGAAACGGGAAAACAACGAACCCCTTGGCCGACAACGGGGGGAGGGAGATAGAAGGAGGCGAAAAGGGGTTCGTTACGCTAAAGCCTTTCGCTTGCCGGAAAATAAAGTGCGAGCAATGATGAAGTCCCCGGCTGAAGTTCCGTCGTTATTTGCATTAACCGGCGTAGCTTTTTCTCCATACTTTTTTCTACGATCTCGATGATACTCGCCTCGAAAGTAGCCTAAATTTCTGCTCTTCGGCCAACCCGTTGCTGAAGTCGATAAAAGTTCATTGAAACGGATAGTTATAAATAAATGCAATTACTGTTTAATTTCAATTATAATAAATACAATTAATAAAATTGTCTCGTTTAAACCGCCGTCTGAGATCAACCAGAATAATGAAAATCGCATATTACAAAATATGAAGAACGCGAATAAATTTCATATATAAAAATTCAATGTAAATCTCAATAATATTAAATTTTCTCGTCGCGTCGTTACAGTTAGTAGCGACGGAATCGGATTCGATGGAACTCTCGCCGCTCGGAGATGACTTCTCCGTACGTAGTCTAATCCAATAAGTTCGTAGCCTTTGTATAATTCCCGAGCAACGCGGAAAATATTTTCACCAAGGGTTATTTAAAGATTATCACGGTGACGGGCAGCGCAGCTCTGTAATTAGTAGGTGTCGGCGCTGTTAAAGAGCGGCGGCGGCGGCGTTCAGCTCACGTGTCCGCGGGCCCGAGCGCTTTACCCGCCCCTTTGAAGGTTGCCAGGCGTTTCCACAGAAAATAACAACGAGGAAGAAGTGAAAACGAAGGCGACAAAGACGAAAACCAATTACTTCCATCTTTGTACCGGGAACTTCGACGGAATTCTTCGCGGCATTTAAATTCTCGGGATGAAAAGCTGCCTTTCGCTTTTAACCCCACCCCCAACGACGATCCTGCGAGAGACCCTATCAGACTAAACCCTTTGTACCTTGCGCAATTATTTCGATCGGCCCGTCTACTATCCAGTTCATTAATTTTCTAATTTCAACCTCTCGCCTCGCAACTTAATCTCAATTTGCCGGATTCGTTTTACGTGAAATACGATTTTTTTTTAATAAAAATTTTCAGCCTATTAAATTTATTGGAAAGAAAATTAATTTCTAATTCGCTTCACCGTCTATGAACATATCTAGTGTATTTAAATTTTTCTTTTCGAATCGGTACATCATCGGCATCGTTTCGTTTGTGCAAATGAATTGTACAATATCGAGCAGTTCTACTCGCGAATATGTCATGATAGTTGTCAGAACGTCTGCGAAATATGTGTTTGCGAACATTGCGTAAATTTTTTGAAATTTAGGAGGCGTAGATTTTTATGAGAACGTCGGACAAGCGACAAAGAGTCCGAACTAGACCAGCTATGATGATTTTCTTTTAAAAAATGGCCAAAACGCAACGGGGGGGATGGGGGACATCACGTGGCTCTATTTCACGATGGACGGTGCTCGCGTACTCGTACAAAAGAAACGGAAAAAAATGCTGCCGCCGCGTGTAGGGAATTTACGTGCTCCGATATGAATTGAAATCGAACGAACAATTTTGGAATTCTCGTAAAACGTGAACATTTCTCCTTGTCAGCCCTCCGATGGGAAATTTCCTTGAAAAGCTGTCGAACCGAAAAAAAAGCTTCAGGATAACACGCGGCTACCCGGAAAACGAATCAATCCGACGCACACGCGTCTCAGTTTCTGTTCGAAAGTCTGTGTCTCGGTGTCCCCGAAAATTGGATCAATTTCAATATTTTCGATATACCGCGTCTTCCGCATCCATTGGTTCCGGATCAGCCGCCATTTTTCGCCGTTTCCCGATATGGGCGAGGGAAAATCCTTGCGAGAACCTACGCGCCTCGTAAATAATTCCGAGACGCGTCTCGGTGTTGGCAATATTTTCAGACGATTATCTCGAAATACTTCTCTCGGTTGCAGAATTCTCGAGATCTGATTTTCGCGTGTCTTTCCGCGGCGCCGTGAATCCGCGAACGAGCGTCTTAACGGAACGATGAAAAGTTTGGCTGTAACGTGGCGGCCGCGTAATGAAATCGAGCTGTGCGTTCTGAATATTTTACGCACACCCTTTATGCTCGTTTTAATACGTAAAGGCGAGTTTCAGCGGACAATGTGTCAGCTTTTGTTAAAAAGAAACGGTGGAAGAATTTTTTTAAGAGAGGTAATGAAAGTCGAAATTTATGGGAGACCTTCGCGCGACGTTAATAATTGAAACAGGTCTTCAAGATTGTCTTCTCCTTCTCGCGGCTATCAACCCTTGAAGCACGTCCAACGAATGTTTCGGTAAAAATTGCTCCGCCTTCTCTATCTCGTCCGCGATGTATGTGATCATACATATGTAGCTAGTATGGAGCATATATAATTTAATAAATATAATAAATAAATTCAATATAAAACAATTTAATATAAAAAAATAATTTTGTCTTTAATTTTGTTCATAAAGCAGCTTGGTAATTTATTACTGTATTTAAATTCGTTGTTCAGTACATTAATTTATATCTCCGATAGAACCTTTGCGCCGCGATCATCAATAAATCTTGTTATTAAAAAAAATAATATAAAATAAATTTAATAAATATATTCTTTATTAAATATATATTTAATATATATTGAAGAAGTCGAATCGTGTTATTCACCCGACCGCAACGATGCTAACAGTCCAGCATAAAATAAAAATTGTTTGCCAGCGGATTCGATGATTTCCCAGCGGTCGTATAATCCGGTGGAGGTTTCTAATAGTTTCGTCTATCTTGACGTCCTATTAGTCATAAAAATCTAATTCGAATAATGTTCCACGCTAGCTTGCCCCGCTCGTTCATAATTCAGGCAGTCTATTAAAATAGCGTACCCAGTTGCGTCGTCTATTCAATATTTATCCGAATTCGAAGACGACAATAACGTCCCACAGGCCGTATTACGGAACTCCATGTTTGAACAATAGTTACGCGGCAGCGTCCAATAACGCACGAACCTAACCAACTAATTAATTTATGGATCGTGGTCGTGAAACGAAAATCGCCCGGAATTCGAATACTCCGCGATCACGGGTATCATTCGATGGATTATTGGAATAATTCTTTCTCTGGGAAAATTTCTCTGTGAAATGGCGGTTCATACATGTCGCTTGTCGATCGAGCGAACGCGGGGCTCGGTGATCGGAAATTCTCGAGCTGGTTGACCACGTAACGACCATTTCCAGGAGATACTCTTTGCTCTTCTTCGTCTGCGTTTGACATGTTCGTACCGAGAATATCATATCGCCCGCGCACGGCAGAAATTTCACAATATGATACGTTCTCAGCGTCTACCGGCACGACAACGTCTTGTTCGCTCTTTTATCATCGAGTTAGAGTGCCCGGGGCATTGACGTTGCGTGACAACCCGATTTCAATCTCAAAATGTCAACCACCGACAGGCCCCAGGCTAATTTTTGTTCGAACCCGGTACCCTTACCATGTTTACCCTGCACATGCCCGGTACATATATACGATGTTCTGCAATCTACCAACTCCTTAGCCTCCGCAAACTATTTTGTTCATGTTGTAATAGAAGCTAATTGGGAGCAACGCGTTTCCAAGAGGCGCTCAACATTTTCTGAGACATGCTCGGCCACTTTTACTGCTCTTTCCAGCACTAATTAACCTGTAAATTGGCTACGAAATTAACCTTTAACACGCATAACATGTACAGGGTGAATCATGAATCGTGATCATGTTTTTATCAGTTGAAGCATGGCCTCGAAAGAGTTTTCTGTAAAAAAAAGTAAAAAAGTGACTATGATATGTCGAAGAACTGATGTGTCGGGAAATAAGAAAAATAGTATGAGAACGCGTACGAATAAAACGGTGAAGGTGGAAAGGACATTTGAAAATGAAAAGTTCGCCGTCGACATGTCTCGGCCACGTTGAAGCCCCGCCATGTTTAATTACGAACATTAAATATATTCGCGAGAATATGACGCAACTCACTTTTTTTCCGCGACGGACACTTCGCCCATCGCGAACAACGCCGGGAATCTAAATGGATTCGGAATGGAAATTAATTTGATTTTTTTCCCTGAGACGGAAGAGGTCTTTTCAAATTAAACGCATGTTACGAGATTGCTCCCGAGGGGAAAAATATACTGGCGAAACTCTTCGACGCTTATCGTGAAAACGACGGGAATATGAGAAATCAGTAGTATAAGTCAGCGATTGGTCAGAAAATTATTGTTTCGACATTGCTGCACAGATATTACTATCAGTTCTTTTTTTTAAATATAAAATACATTACAAAATGGCAGAGAAAGCGTGAATTATTAAGATAACATTGCTGTTTAGTACCTGAATAGAAATTTCAGTAGTGCAGGTCAACGTTTACTCCGGGCGTTCTGTAGAATTGGCCTCGTTTCGCGACTCGCAGTCAGGAGAATTGAATAGCAACGACATAAATCCGTGTAATTCATTCTGCCATTTGATTCGCCGTGAGAATAGCGTCCATGATACGCGCGATATAATTAAACCGCGCTATTAATTGTGAGCATCGTAACTGCTTTATTGGTGTGCCAAGTGAATAGTATCACATGGGAATATCTACAATTAATGGTGGATGTTGGTACCTCGTGCGCTGAAATTGTAAACTGCTAATTACTACCAACTTGTGTGGAATATTAGAACACTGTTCCAACGTGAACACCGAAAGCACATTTCTTAAAGAAACCAATGATTCGGTAAAAAATGAATCTCCGAACTTGTTTCACGATTTTCCGACAAGGATATGGAACAATAATCTTCTTACATTCAAAACAAGCATACCGACGTTCACAATATCATTCATAGTAGAATATATTCCCAAAACAAGGTCCCACATGAATATAAGCTCCACTAAAAAATTCGGAAGACTTCCCCAAAGTACCCAAGAAAATGTATCGCCCTCTTCACGACGAGAAACATATTTTCAAATTGCCCCGGCGCGCGGAAACTTCTCTAACTCCATCAATCTCCAAAAAAAGGTCCTCCGCCGTCCATACGTGAAAACTTTTCTGACATTACGGTAGGGAAAAACGCAGGGGCTCCGTGTACGGTTGTCCGTGTAGCTAGAGACAGCCGAGCACAGCTCTGTAGATCCTCATCCTCTTTATATCAAAGAAAAGAGGTCGGGACAAGCTTGGGAGCTTTCTCAGGCTCCTGAAGAGTGGAGACCGGTCGACAAATCTCAAAGGACCCTGGCGCACGGTAGCAACGTCTCGAAGAAGTCAAGGACCAGACGTTTCGAAAACAAAAGCGACCCTCCGGGCTCCGTTGCATCTATCCGTCTTATTAATTCGTAGTCGGAGCTACGTCTTCAACCGGACTCAGCTCGAGCGTTCGATGTCTTCCTGGATCTCTGGATCCGAAGCTGGATCTCCCTGGACCGGGCCTCGGGCATCAGAACACAATCAAGAGGAACGATGCAACCGAATATTACATCCGCCCTTCACGTCTGTGGTTGTCCACGTGTTTTATTGCTGACCGTGTCACGAGTCGCTGCTCTGTCTACAAGAGACAAAATTCACCAGTTTATTAGCTGAGGAACCACAATTTTCCCTAGAAAATTCTCGCTTTCGTCTCTACGGATAGTGGTACCTCTTTATCTTTATTCTTTATTTATTATCTTTATTTTAGTGGTTTCGTTACACGTCTGTACAGCTGTATTAATTGTATCAGTGTAATGATTCAACGTTTGAATAATTCCTATAAAATGGCTATATATATCTATTGTGTAGAGTTGGATCGAAGCTGTGCGCGGATAAAATCATTGCTAGTTTTGTCGAGAAAAATTGGAAAATGCATAAACATTCGCAGTGATCAGTATAATCGTCGTTGTTTAGGATATTATTTGGGGTAAGTCTTTGGGGCGATTGATACGCCGACCGGAACAGCCCGTTTTCGTCGAACCCGACGGAAAGCTCTCGCACAAAGACCCGCTAATCGCGTTGTTCGCGAACGCGTCACTTTTCATCCCTCGCATTTCCCAGTCGACGCTCGGTTCACCGTCCGCAGGGAGGATCATTCTTTTCCCGAGCTGTTCGCTCGTGCTCTACGGCTTGGCGGTTTTCAATTATCGCCACTTACGCTTGGAATTTCGTTCTCGTTATAAAACTGCGAGGGGAAAAAACCTCGGCCGCGATTCCCTGTCAGCCGTCATCGACGCGGCCGACAACTTCGTCGCTTCGCGTGTCCCTCTAATGCAATCGAGGCGAATCAGTGGCGCGTGAAAGCTGCAGCCAATCCCACGATCGCCACAGTATTACCATTCGCCAATGTGGATCGACCGACGTCATGGAATAACATACGAAGGGTTAGGTTGGGCAAGATGCTGAGAAATGATTCCGAACAAGATTGATTTTTGAACAAACTCTCAAAGGAAACCCTGTTTGGAGAGTTTCAAGTCCGAGTCTGTACTACAAGGGTAGTTATAGCGATTTCTTTTACGAAAAAAATCATGAACGTTCTAACTAATCGCACACATTGTAGAGAATTATTTCAGAATTTATGGGTGCAACATCGATTTTGAAAAATCTCGGAAGGGTATTATCGTGTTAGTTTTATTATTCTAGATTATTTTTTATCATTCCAGACGGAAATCGTATGGGAAAGAGTTTCTTATCCCACAGGCTACGGATGTTGCTCGAAGGCAGAATATGTGAGAAAATAAGATAAACATAAAGTAGTCGAGTTTCTCGGTTGAAAAGAGGTAGAGGTCGTAATTTTTCAGCGAGGGTCGCGCGACAAACAGTTAAATCTGAGATAGAATGGCGCACACCAGCAGTATAATCTACTTATCAAATGCATTATTACGCGGGTATAAGACCAACTAAGAATTTCAACTCGTTCCCCGGTGGCCGTAGACGTCTTCAGTGCGTCTCTATTTCCGGTCTGTGCGCCTCACTCGGGACATCAAGTCGAGGGAAGTCGAGTGAGCCTGAGTCTCTTATTGCGACGCCGGTAATGAAATGGAGAGTTAAAAGAGCGTATTCGTAATATCGCGTCGTTCGCTCCCGTGTTCTTCCGTATTTCTTCTTCCGGGTCTCTGTTATCTCGCGAATAAATTAAGAACGTTCGGAAATTGGAGTCATAACAATTAGCGACCCTTGGCCGTCGGTATACTCAATCCTGGAGTAAATATCTTTCAGAAACAGATTTCAGAAAGAAAATTATTTATCAAAATGGAATGGAATATCGTTTTTCTTAAAAATTTCAAATTTCAAGGAAGTGGAATTATGTGAAATGTTATTTTCAGTGGTAGTGGTCCATGTGGATCTCAAAATCAATCAAAATCGTACTAAATTCTGTGGAATTTTATTTTATAACTGTTTTTTAATATTTCTTGAAGAAATGCATATAAAGACCCGCAGTCTAGTGGTCAGCAAAACAAAGCTACGAGTATAACAGTGGCCATTGACGAACGATTAGAGTAATGCAGCCACGCGCGGCCAGCTCGTTTCGAGCGCAATTATGCGACTTTATGTTTACGGGGCGACAGTATTAATCCGCGAATTAGGAATTAATTCACGCGATGTAACATCGAATACCGGGAACGCTCTAATGATACCCCGATACGGATCGTGTCTAGCATAACTCCTTCGCGTACGTACATTCTGCTCCACATACTTTATGGCAGGGATGAAATACTGGCGCGTGCCATCGTTAACCGGCGGAATATCGAGTATAACTAGGGACGCATTAGGGGAATTTCAAGCTCCGTGATATCTTGCCGGGAACTTCATTTTGATCCCGGGTTGTTGGCTGTCCGCGAACCGACTCAAGAAAAAAACGGTTTTCAGAACATTCTTGGCTTTCGGAATGATCTCGGCTAGACTCGTACACGTCCGTTAACTTTCCTATTATTAATTCACTACAAGCGAAACGGAGATAACCGCGCGCCCCTTCTCCTGGCAATTTTCATTCGCGAAAGCTTGACTGACAGAAGATGCAAGGTATTTCATTTTATTTCCGTTTCGGTGAGCGCGGAATTAATAGAATACGAAAGGCGTTGCTGAGGCTGTGAACTGTACGGGTAATATGCAGGAATTTGTGTTCCACGTGACTTGTCTGCATTGAAAATATCGTGTAATGAATATGTGCGTAGATATCGAATCAGAAAATATTGATGAGAAATGTAGAAACTCACTTTTAAACGTGTGAACAGAGAGATTGTGAGTAGTATGACCAGGGAATTGGTCTGACAGCATTATTCGCGTAGTAATTTTCGTTTTATATTCATTTTCTGCAATGAAGCACATAAACCATGACCCAGAATAATAAAATTTTGTACTCAGAATTACAATTATAAAAAGAAAGAGATTGTAAGTAGTATGACCAGGAATTGGTCAGACAGCATTCGCATACTAATTTTCGTTTTACATTTATTTTCTGTAACGAATCCCATAATCCATCATCCAGAATAACAATTTCTGTATTCCAAAAATATATAGTCATCTAATCTACGGATCTTTATGCAAAATAAAAATATTCTCTATCTAGATTGGATGAACCGGTAGTTAAATACAAATTCTTATATATATATTTCACTGTTTCATATTTCACTCAGTAAATTTTTTGATAAATGTATAAATAAATAACGTTGTAGTTGATTTCGTCACGCCAGGTGTCGAGAGCTGACATCCTCTCCGTTCGGCACGTATCCGGCCGGTATCAGTGGCGTAAACAATATAGCAAGCAGTGATCATAGTCTAACAGCATACATGTATAGACAACGTGTAACAATAACAATCACGTAGCATATTCAAAATTGATTATGGCACGGGTGCGGGCATGTGCACTCCCGCGCGTCTAGCCTTTGAAACGACCTCGATAAAGCCGAACTTCCGGAAACCAATTCAAACTATCGGTCAAAGTTTCCGTCGGGGCTTTATACGATCTAGTTAGAAAGGCTTGGATATTATTTATTGACGCGGCGCTCGAAATAATGAAGTTGTCGACGCGCGATCGGTGGAATCGGCCGGATCGTCGAACCGGAAGTCGAGGAAAAGACTCGAAGGAATAAGGGATGGCCGAAGAGAGAGATTTTCCAGCGCGTTTAGTCACTTGATCACGTGCTCTCTACCGGCTGACCCGAATTCTCCACCAATTAACCTCGAATATTTTATCAGCGGTTCATAAACATGACCCAGTTACGGTAGCAGACTACTTCGAAGGTTCACGAGATAAATGTGGACCTGTTCGAGCACCAATTCTCTTACCTGATTCTTCGACACGTAATGTCTGCGAACTACACTATTTTATCCATAAATGTCCGAAAAGTCTGACATTAGCTGCACAAAAAATCATACGTCATCCTATATCGCTCATTACAAATTCAAATACTATTCCAGACCTCGAAAAAAAGTTTTTATAAAGAACGGGACCATTAAAATAATTTTACATATAATTACACACAATCTTATTATCTTGGTATTGCAGAGAAAATACTAAAAGTTGTCGTTTACAACTCTTTTATACATTTATACGTTATTCGATATATCGGAATCTAATCAATTTCACAAAATTTCAACATTTATGCGAAGGGTTAAAAAAGTACATTTTGTAAATCTGTATCAATTAGACATATTCAGAAAATTTCATGAAAATCGGTTATGCAACAACGCCGACAGCTTTTAGTCAGGACATAATAAACATTTAGGTGTTTAACGAAGATCACTAGCCTCCGATTGTGCGGGTTCTCTAACTATGTTTGTTGTCGAGTAGTTTTTGGGGACTGCGCCGGATATTGAGGTAACCATAAGCGGCGCTGCCGGGAAACATAGCAAACAGCGAGCGGACGGTACACTATCGTAAAAAGAGAAATGAACGGAATGGGAATGGGAACGAGAGAGGGAAGGTAGCAGTCCGATAAAACTATCTACCGTGGACGAACAATGAGGTCAATAAACATAATTGCGTGGAAGCACGATTTTCCCTGTGGCGGGGGCAATATAAAAGCAAGAAATGAACCGCAAGCCGACTACCAGCACCGCACCGTAATGACATTTAATCCACTTATTAATAATTCGCGGAGACAAGAAGTCACTCGACGTTTAAGAGAAAAGACGTTTAATAGAACACAAAGCCGCCTTTGTGGCGAGCAAGCTTCTCGTTCGGGCCATCGGTCTGCTATTTGCAATAAACTAGACTGCGGATTTCATGCATTTCTAACAAAAATCCCTAAGGGGATGAAAAGGGGTTGCAACGTTTTTATGAGGAATATTTTGTTCGTGGTCTGATTTACACCATACTTGGTCTTAATGCTCATTGATACGATCTGAATAGGGTGAATGGGGGGTTGAAAGGTTTTATGGACAAACGATATCAATTTTCGAGGGCATTAAACAGTTTCTATCATATTCACATATCATAAGAATTTAAATATATTGTTATAATAATGTATTATATTATTTCAAAGAATCGGTGCATCTTTAATTGCGAAGGAAAGCGGAGACTGGCTCCGTCCGCAGTCCCAAGTAGTCGAAGGGTTAAAACGTGTCCGGCAACCAAGAAATTCGCGCGTTTTCCGCATTCGGTTTTCGACGAATTCAGCCGGGACGAGCAGCAGACGTGACGGGCAATAATTCACGCGACTGCTAGGCGTGCTAGACAGAATTTCACGAGGCCAGGTTGCGGAACGGGCGGATTGTTGGCGCGGCTGGTCAGGAACAATCGGCGAGAAATCGTGAATTAATGAACTGTATGCCGGCGACGAGCGTAACCCGTCGATTTTTCAGCGAGGTCCGCTCTCGGACGGCAGAGAGACATGTATACGGTTTTTGCGATGCGTCCTCCTACGTGACGAACATTTTTAAAGGTGTGCTCTCGGGGTTCGTTCTAAGTGTCGTTGCTCGCTGGTAGCCTATGGGGGTTGGACAGGAGGTAGGTGGGTAGAGGGAAGGGGGCCGGGGTGGACGAGTGGCAGCGACGAACGCTTTGTCAGGACTACGGATGACCCCCACGGATGACAAACCGACACGGAGGTATCCGGGCCTTAGCAAGCGTTTATTTATGATCCTCCTCCGCTGCGGACAGCCAGCCGCCGAATCGGATTTACTCTTTGAAATGGCGTTCGATCGGTACGCCGTGCCCAGAATCGACAATCGAACCGTAGAGATTATTGCTACCCCCCTCCGACCACCCACTCCCGCATCGACTTCCTTCCCATGAATACGTCCGTTTCTATTCTTTTTTCTTCGTTTCCCCTTTTCTTTATTCTCCACGCCGCGTTTTCTCCTCGTCCCTTTCGGCCGTTGGCTCCAACTACCGCGATCGATGCGTTCACGCACGAATACCGAACGTTCGGCGCCGGGTTTAACGGAAACCCGATGTGTGGAACCCAACTTTGGGAGAAACTGATTTACGACACATTTTCGCCGGAATAGCTTCACTTTGTACCGTCGGTTTTATTTATGAAGCGGCTATGTTGGCGGGCTTTATTGTCGATACTCTTTGCCGATACGTTCCCAAGCTGCTGAATATTTAAGCGAGATCTACTTCAGCGAAGAGAGAGAGAGAGAGAGAGAGAGGGGGGGAGACTCCTTAAGAGATATTGGCAAATCCCGGAAATTGCGGAACATCTTTAGGGTGGCCGAGGTAACAGCGTCGTTCGCGATTACTTTTTAACCATTCACGAATTTATAGGGTCGCAGATTTCCTGGCCAGGTGTCGCACAGTTCTCACTGTTTTAGTACATTCGTTACGACCCTGCGGGTGTTTATGAAATTTTCAATTTTACTACACGAATCTCAAGAAAGTGCAACAGAATCTTATTCCCAAATTGCCAATCAAATATTTCGGTGTCAGTCTACAGTACGCGTTGTTGAGAATTTCTGGCGTAAACCATAATGTGACATTTTGCTAATACGTGACAAGCAGAGAGACAGGAACAATGATAAACAGTGCAAATTGATTGATGGGAGAGTATAGGTACACACTGGTTGATTAAACCAATTTAAAACACGTTTATACTGTTAACATCCCATCATTTGATCCTTGGGCGTCGAATAGGGGTCCACACGCACGGATTCCTCTGTCGTCGAGCAACAATGGTGTCTATATTTGGAGCATTGGCGAACTAATTTCAATGCATGCTCGCCGTAATAATTCATGGGTATACACGATTCCAATCTACAATTCTTCCCTTCGCCATACAGACAGAATCAACAGCAATTAATTTTCAATCCTCCAAATATCTAGTTACGTGTGAATTATACAAAAACAGTTTATTTTCAAAGAGAGCGAGAGAGAGAGAAGAAAAAGTCGATTCCAAAATTGGAATGTTCAACCGGAATATTTACGATCCTCGTGAATATTTGCATTCCCGTTACCATGCAGTGGAACAATATTCGTTAATTCTAACGCCAACATCGTAGAATTATTTCTGTCATCGCAGCTGGGCTATTAAGCGAGAACGGGAAGCCTGTCGACATCAATTTTTCATAGAATTGGAAACGTTTGTTTACTCGATTACCACCAGGAACTTGTTGTCCCGCTGGCTCCGCGTTTTTCCTTCGGAAAAAAAGCCCGGGCGCACGTAGCTTCGTCTATCCGTTTGTGCGTCGCTACTTACGAATCATGAATTTTTATACAGCCCTGATAAGCACGGACGGAGAGAAGCGTTGTTCTACGCGAGCAGCGCGTTCACTTTATCTCGGCGAAAGTTTAATAAGGCAGTCACGGAATTCATGAAAATTTTTTCAACAGATGAAGCCGAGTCCTTCTGCGCGACCCTACTTCGAGATAGTGCACGGTTCGTTTTTTTTTGCGACGCCTTCCTTCTTCGGCCCGTTCCGAATTTGAATAATAAAGAATATCGGAGGGCATCCTGTTAAGAGGACGCGACGCGCGATGGAAAATTTCGGCACACACGCTTATTCTTTACATGCGTCCCCGGTGAACGTGCTCCGCGAAATTGCACGCCACGGAATATCTCCGCGAGCAATCGTACCAATTCCACCGATTTTCAATTCCCTCGTTCTTGAAACGGGTTATCCAGTCAGTTCTCGTCAACATGTTCCGAGCATTCTTCTGTGCTTAAAGTTTTCTAAGAGAATATTTACAATTAGTAAAATGTTTAGAGAAATAAAAAGTGTCCTAGGGCAACTGCACCAGTGAATGAACATTTAAGAAAAAATACCAGTCAATGAACACTACATTCTAGTAATTATTGGTTACAATTATTATTATTGATACTTGTTGATAAATTGTAATTTCAAAAATTGAACAATTTCGTAAATTAGTGGCAACGGCGAAAGGACGACGTTAATGGGTATACAATGCGGCAATTAGTACGTCAAAGAATGTAATTAGACAAGGTGGGTGAAACATTAATTTTGGTAAATTGTGATCGCGGAGCGTCGGGGCCAGAATTCAGCGAAGAAAGTATGCGCTTTAAATATAAATTTGCAGGGCAACGGAAGCGAAGCTGCGAGACCTAAAAGCTTAATGCGATACAAGAAGTGGCTGTAGCCTCGAGTGTAATGTAGAACCGACTAGACAAATACGAAAGTTTGATGTAACGGAGAAAAGATTCGAAATTTAAATTTAATACAAGAGCGAGATGGAGGCTTGCGAACTGACAAGGGAAGCCACGGTTGATGCCATGGATTTTTCTGAAACTTGTAGTATTCGAAGATGTCTTCTGGAAATGTAATTTAGCGAAGCATTAGCGCGTGCTTCTCAAGATTTTCCGAAGAAATTGAATTTGAAAATCGGTTCACACGTTCATAAGGAATATTGAGGGATTCGCGTTAAGAGCTAACAAGAAGAGGGCGTACCGAGAAATACTAGGTACAAGTTTCCTTTCCATGATTTAAGACTAGAAAATATTGAGACATAAAAAAGAAATGTGATATAAATATATTAAAGCGTGAGATATATATGTTATAGTATCATTAAGAACAAACAGGATCAGTTGGGTAAGTTTTAAAAATATTTACAATTATGAATAATTGTGAATAATTATGAATAATTGTAAATATTCCTTATGAACGTGTGAACCGATTTTCAAATACAATTTCTTCGGAAAATCTTGAGAAGCGTTTTGCTAAATTACATTTCGAGAAGACATCTTCGAATACTGCAAGTTTCAGTCTGGAGAGGCCTCCTCCCCTTAATCATAAAATCCCGAAGTTTACCGTAAGTAGACGAGGGTTCCAAAATCCAAATATTAATCTGGCAGTGATCGAGGGGGCACAAAGACACAGGATCCGAAAGCTTAGCGTAACGAGAGAACTATCCAGCAAAAACGGAATCTAATCGAGTGCGGGATACCAACCGGAAATGCGAAGACCTGGGGTGGAAAAGCTTGATTTAAAATAGCCAGTATAATTTTGACAATAATTTTAATGATTTCTTAATGATACTGTCCAACAATTTAACCTATTTTCGACAGCGCTTGTACAGAGTTTATCAATAACTATTATGCAACTTGATCAACGAGCTTCCCTGAACTTGACAACGATCTTAACCAATCCATTACCGAACTCGCCGTTCCACCGATCAAGGATAATTTCCTGAGTGAGGTAGCTTTTAGAGGACATGGTTGAGTAATCTGTCTACCAGGAATATTTTACACTGCTTTGTCAATAATGTTCGAGTAATTTATCGGTAATCATTCGTTAGACTTTGTGAATAAGATACGACAAGCTTTGTGCACGCGCGCCTCCTGTATCGAACGTGAATAATTCATTACTTTATCATTAATTTATCGTCGCGCTTTACGAGTGACGTCCCACTGTACAGGTTAGACATTTATTCCCGACAACTCGAAAGCCGATTAATTCGATAAAAACTGTTTAAAACATTCCGTAGGATACAGGTGAAATCGCCGAAAAATCGGCAAACGATTCTTCGGTTGGATCGTGTACGGTTTTGTTGGAAATAGCTCGCGCCAATAGAAAGAACAGAACGTCTCTTTCTCCGCGAGTTTCCCAGCAGCGTTTCCACCACGATAAGGAAACTATTCCGATTGCCATTCGTTTACCAGTAATTTTTCCACAGTCAGCGATCTCGCTTAAATTTATTTACCACGCTCGCCGTTCCACCCGACTGCCGATTGCACACCACTGTCTCTCTCTCTCTCTCTCTCTCTCTCTCTCTCTCTCTCTCTCTCTCTCCTTCTTTCTCTCTGTCTATACTTGCCCCGTGCCGAAGCCTTTTTCAATTTCTAAATTGTTCCCTTTTCCTTGGAAACCTTTCAATTCCGAGGCCGCGCGCATCGAAACGTTCGCCGAGCAAAATTAATTTTCCCAGTATCTCTTTACTTTTCATTTTATCCGGGGGAGTAAGGGCGCCATTCAATCGTCGCCGCACACTTCAGGCCATTCGAAGGGGCTCGGCGAACTGCATTGAAAGGCAGCCACCAAAGTCTGTGCACTATCAAACCCTGTAAATGGAGCGGCCGGGCCGCATAAAGGGGAGAAATCGTGACGCAGGTGAAACGTTTCGCTACCCGAATCCTACCCTGACGGCACCAGAACCAATCCGTGAGGCCAACGTTCGTTTGTGCGTTTATCTATCGCGACAGGTTAATCTTTCGCATAGGCTGCTCGATTGATTAGCGCTCCTGGACACACCGCCACCAAACTGTCACCATCACGCGTGCCCGAACGTTCGGAAAGCTAAACGATAAAGCAGAACAAATTTTTTCCTAGTTTACCCGCGACAAACCCCTCCACCATCCTCCACATAAAACATAACGGTACGTTTCTAAACGGCGCGGTGTTGCGTGACAGACTATTGTGCGAAACTAAGAGCCAGGAAACTGGATTTCGGTAGGAAAACTGGAAAAACTATTTCGTAACAATGGACTCTGGACGTGAATTAAGTGCTGGCAGTCCGCGACGGATTTACGAGGTTTAGCAATGGCGATTCTTTTGTGATATTTTGAGAAATGTTATTTATCACAGTTTTCCGATTAAACAATTTTTTTGTACGAATTTTCTTTGGAAAACGACGGTACGTGCTCGAATCGTTGTTCACGAATGCAGTAAATACTTAATGCGAGCTGTCTAGCAGATAAAATCCTTTGTTAGTCATCGTTCAGTTACGAGCCCTATCCAGCCCTCGGTCCATTTGTTAATTTATCGTTGCCCGTTACTCTTCCCGGTCGCGACACTTACTTTTCTTCCCCCGCCTTCGCGCCACACCCCGCTCGCTTTCTTACGATTCACTGTAAGTTCCTCCCCACCGAGGCACGAACTTATCGAAGAGGGGAGTTTCTTAAGGGACGATTTCGAACGCCCACACCCCTGGCCAGGCAATTAAGTGAAATAATGTCGCTTGACGCGGTATCATTGAAAAGAAAGCAGGGACACTATTTTCTCCTCGAGAGGGGCTGTAACGCTCCTAAAACGGTATTGTTGAGGAATTAACTTTAAATCGATTGCCATGGAAACGCGTCCCGCTGCTCCCTTTTATTTAGGAACGAATCGACGCACTCAATTTTTATTCCTATTTTATCCTCCCTAAGAGATGCCCGGTTCCGAGCATTTTAGATTTTTTATTTCCCATTCGCCGAATCCTGTAAGCTCAATGTCTGCATCGTTCACGCTGAATATTTCTCCATTTCAGCTTTACGCAATTTCGAATCGTGATATTATTTATTTAACGGCTTGTTCAATCGAGATGCGATTTTTATACGCGGCATATTTTTTGGAAAATTAAATATTTCTTCCTAGATAGTGTATTTACATTTCCTATGACTTTTTTAATTTTATGGAATTGTTATAATTATTTACTTTAGAAGCTTCCTCACCGATTTTGATGTCCTTAAAATATGTTGTCAAGGTGATCATTCTGAACAACTTTTGCCTTTAAGTGAAACAAAAATGTTGTTGTTTCAAAGTCGTCGAAATGAAAGTTTGTCTAGAAAACAAAAACGGACTGCTGGATCGTAGTGTAGGGACGCGATAATTCTTGGTGAATCGATTCTTTCGGCAGGGCATCCGGGACAAACGGAACACAAACTCGCGGTGGATCGTTTCATTCTCGGCCGAAGAATCAGTCAACGCCGGTCCGTCATGAAGCCAATAAAACACTGGCAGTATCGCAGTCCGGCCAGCTGCCGAACTATCGATTTCTCGCGAACGTTCTGTATCGTTTATTACGGGATAAGGTAGTCGAAAGGTATTCGCTGCCGATAACTCAAACGCCCTGTGCTCCGCCGTCGGAGGCATCGTTTCGCGGACATTTTGTTCACGGCTAACAGGCCGCGCGGAACGGAAGAACGATCGGCGAACACGAAGAAAACGGGCGAAGAAAATAGCACATGCGATGCGACTGCGTTTCTCGGCGACGTCGGGAAATGCTGATTGAAAGCTGCGCCGAGCGACGACCGAAGACAAATAAAGGTTCTTCTCCGCTAAACACCGTTCATTTAACGTTCCCGTTCGCAATAAACGCGGAACGAAGTGGGGTCATTCGCTTTTTACCTCCGTTC
This sequence comes from Lasioglossum vierecki, assembly GCA_028455595.1. Classification (NCBI taxonomy): domain Eukaryota; kingdom Metazoa; phylum Arthropoda; class Insecta; order Hymenoptera; family Halictidae; genus Lasioglossum; species Lasioglossum vierecki. The sequence continues at coordinate 22,382,248 of CM052343.1, forward strand.
CACCATCAAGCAGAGGATTCTTATTCAATCACGCGGACGCGTCGGAGAAATGAGAAAATTTCAAGAAAAAGAACAATTATCGAACGCCGACGATTTATTCGTCGTTTTCTTCGTAGCTCGCCACTTCCGTTGTTCCCCGTAATTGCGAGCCGACTTTAATTATTATCGTCGATAACGCGACGATGCCCGCCAACTGATTATGCTCCGCATGATTTTTTGAGTGGTCGACCCACAAATTATTGTTCGATTAATTACGCTTTCGGAAAATGCTCTTTTCGGCATAATTATTATGCCGGGAAAATAGTCGAGGAAATCGGTTGTCACGTACACACCGGACAGGTATTAAATTTCCATTAATTATAAAACTCGGAACGTGGCTCGTGATGCGTGGAAATAATTTCAATGCGAAACATTAACGTACGGTAGCTTTTCAAGATATTTTTTCAGCAAGCAACCATTGCACGATGCCGTTGCAATGGATCTTGATTGCCGCATGTAGATACGACCATGATGAAACCTTGCTCAACGTGAATACACGGAGCATGATACACACACACACACAGCTGTTTCCTTGAAACTACACGCGTATAGCTGACGACGATAACATCTGGCTAATTTAAATCCTCGTAGCTCAGCAAACATTTGGTAGTTAAGAATATTTCAGAGAACATTTTCAATGATATTCCGGCCCGGAAGTTTGACAATGTATCGGGGCGTTATCGTGGTGGCTGTTGATACCCGATCACGGAAATCCCATTGCAACCCAATAACGCTGATTTTCCGGCGAATTACGTAACAAAACATAATTAGATATTTCTAACGATCTCGATTCGGGGATCGTGCTAAAGGAGACCATTAATAACGTACATCCGGCGGGGGATAATCTCCAAGCGGAATTGGAGGATTGCAGGAGGGATGAAACGCGCGTCGACTAGTCACCCTTCAGAGATTGAACATACGCCGGTGTTAGGTGGCCTACCCCATTACAGACAAATGGCTGTTCACGCGACTCGAGATCCGGACAGATTTCGTAAATACGTACAGCTATGATCAAGTTGCGGAAATGGGTTCTTCGAGATCGCGCTGTTTACCGGCAACGATTGTCCAACCTGTGTATCGCGCGCCCTCATCGTAATTCTGCTATTTAAATTACCGTAGAAGATTTGTTGATTTATACAGACAGTAAATTATACACATTTATTTATACAGGATGATACTGTAAACAAGCAGCTGCTCTTTTTTAAATGAAAATTCTAAGTGATAATAAAACTGCAGACCTTTATGCAAAATAAAAATGTTCTGCATTGATTGTGTAGGCAGAAGTAAAACAGAAATTGATTTTATCCCCTGAGGACTGTGTCACTGTGGTATTTTTATGTGGTTGCGATCGATTGGTTTATACGAAACATTCGGTTGCATTAAATAAATAAAGTGCAGTTGCACTTGGACGGGTGTATCGGGCATTCTCGTCAAAGATAAGGTCACAGAAAGTTAGGACGTATCACGGCATAGTTGCCAGAAATAAAAATGATGAAACAAGTAATATACATTGGAGAATGGATTAAATATCAGAGTTACTTGAACATATTTTGATCACTGTGAACGGAAATAAATTCATTGTATTTGCGCTGTGTTTTGTTTGTCGGGGTCTCGCGAACTTTTTAATTAATTGGGAACGGGGGAGAATGGTTTAGTTGCGTTAATTATTCCGTCACCGTTAGACTGTTTGGTATGCATTATTCGATTCGCGTTCCACTATTACTTCCACAGTATTGAACCACAGTTCTGAACTGTCTTTGAGAAGTTTAGTACCCTGTATGTATGTATTAGTTGCATTTACATGCGTACGGCATTATCTCGACGTAATACTGTATAGTCCGTGCCATATGGCGCGTTATTAGTACAAGATATGCTTACCACTATCTCGACTGATTTGCATAGTTAAGATTACGCCGTTTGTTGCGCGCGCGTCACCAACAGATTCTTAGAAATTTCCGAAATTCCGAGACGCTACCATATTACGATTCTTGAGCTAGTTGGGAATTCGTTACTCTCGTATAGTCCTTATCTTTGCCGAGCAATTTGATAAGCTTAATAATTACTATTCCTGATGAACTCGCAAAACCGAAAGAATTGCAATTTTATTAATCTTCAGATACACTCCACTTTACAAACTTTATAAACTTTGGAATTAATTTTATCGGCGCACAAACATTTTTAATAGCAAATGTGGTCACAAATACAATGATTCAATCCGAATCGAAACGTTTGGGTATTCTTACAAATGAATAAAATTAATTCCAATTATCTTAATATTTCGATTGACATAAAATTGATTATTTTCTAAACTTGAGAAAGTTAAACTTAGATCACTTGATTGAGATCTCAACTTAAATCACTTCATTGCTATTCCATTTCCTAATGTCTCCAGCATACTAATGTCTACGTGTTATTTGCCTTCGAGTCACGATATTATGATAGCGATAATCGTAATAATATTGACTCTGGTACTGTAAACTAGTTGGTCTGTTGATAACAACATCTTGAATATGCATCAATAAATTAGACAAACTACGTGAAGCACAGATTCCTCGAGCTCCGGTTGCATTCGCCAATTCCTCAATCAATGAAAATGCTCTCACGTCAAAGAAGATCATGTTTACCTCGATCTGCTTAAGAACCTGAACAGCTAATAAATTACTAACTGGCATTTAATCAACCGTGCTACATTTTACACAATTCTACGCAAAGCCTGTGTAAATCATTCTCGATATTCCTGTTGTATTATTCGACAGCAGATTTGTTACTCGAAAGTCGACCGATATCGTATTGCCGTTTATTCGATAACGAACCTATCGTTATTTCTACCTGTTGTTGAAAATAATAACTTTCTCAAAAACAAAATTTCTGCAGCTTCTGGTAACGATGATAGATATCGTACAAATATTAAATTTCATTTTCGAAATAGTTTAAGGGAAGAAAAATTGCTTGATCGACTCGAGTGGACAGAAAACCCTAAAACAAAGTTCCATAAGCGTCGTGTATCCCGAGGCAAACATAAAGGCTCCGGAGGAACGACGCAATAACTTCGCGGAAAATTTCGCTCGCGTGTCGGCCATCGGCAAGCGGATCGAGAGAATAGTTTCGGCGACTAAGACCGGCGGCAATTACAATCAAAATTTGATCGTCGTCGGATTGGAAGTCGATCCGCGGCGGCGAATACCAAGGGATTCAGCGCACGGTCGTCCTTTCGGCTAACTTTTCTCGGTCACGAAACTTTCCTGCGGTTTCCACGGATACAGCTTTATTAGCGGGAAACAAATATCGGGAACGTGACAACCGGCTGCTGGAGAATCTCGCGTAGATTATTACGGCGACGTGTGCGACACGTTAGGCTGCAATTCCACCGAATGCGTTCTGCTAACAAACTAACGTTCTCAAGAATTCACGAAATCGCATGAAATCGAAGACTACGAATTTTATGGATTTAAATAATTAATTATATATCGATCGCAATTCATCTTTAAGATATTATGAATTTTTATTTATGGATTTATAACAAAAATAAACTGCCGCGATTTTAATCAGTAAAAACGTTAACAAAATCTAAGAGTATCAACATATTAATTTTATTATTTTGTCTAATTAATTAATTAATTTTGTCCTCTTAACGGTATTAGAAGCAGCCAACAATTTTTATTTGACTCCAGAATTTTATAATGGACGAAGACAATGTTTATTTCGAGAGCATATTTCTCTCTTTGTGTAGAAATATGTAGACAAACATTTAATCATTAATCAGTTAATTGTATATATTCGTCTTGAAATGTCACCAACGCCAGTTATGTTCTACTGATGTACAGCTCTGTCATATTCGTGAGAAAACGCGTCCACTGTTAACCGCAGCCTTATCCGGTCTCGTAGTCGGAGAGCAGAGCCGTGCTAATACACTTAATAAACCCGTGGCACGGGAATGATACGCTGCATCACCGAATAATATATCTGCCAACGTGGCCGTACATTATTCCACCTGGTATTCTTGGCGGATTGTGAATTATTGGCGGCTAGCAGGACGCACGGTCACCTGGAGCCAACCAGCGAGCGTGATTTAGAGTGCACTCGCGGTGTACTTAGGCGATTAGCCTACACCATTTGCCGAAAGCGAAACCGCGAAGTCGTAAGAATTTGTCAAATCTCCATATTCACTCTGTCCGAAAAATTGCGCGCTATTTAACGCTACTAATTATTACATTACTTTTCAACGACGTAATTTCCATTTTTTGTAACAACTTGTTGCCATTTCTTCCACTCGACATGTTGAATTAAATAATTTCAACAGTTGTGCTATATATTGTGCTCGAATATTATAACTATCATATAAAAAATAAGACTAAACATTTTTTATTTTTTTTTTCAATTTTCTTAATTGTGCCAAGTTGTGCCTGGTTGTTCTAGTTGACTCAGAAAATGTTTGTTTTTCATGGTAATTCGCAATCTACGAATAAAATTGGCGAATTCGTCCGTGCGTCGAATTATAATGTGTGAAATTGCATTGGCGCTGTTCACATTTGAATTTTTCGTGTTTCGGGAACCGGACGGTGATTATCGGGTGAAAAAGACGATTATCGAGCGAAACAGAATGGTCTTTCGACAAAGGATCAATTAGAATTAATGCTTGCCGCGTTAGAACCGAACGGAAGGGAATTATTGATCGCATCATCGGCGTTATTCGAAATGAAATATTTTCTGTATAAACGTTCGCGGCAACGAATTCATTAACGGAGTGAAACGTTCCGATAATAGCATCGACGATCAACGTCCCCGGCATGACTATTTTTTTTCTGACAAATAGTGTGTTTAATACTGAACGGCGTCTATTAATTCGTCCGGCTCGAAGCGGGAACGTTTTGTTAACAGTGATTTTCGCTATTTGAATAACTCTGTCGGACGGGCAATAACGCGTTTCGAACAATTGTTTCCTATCGATGTCGTGCAGCTTCTGTTTATCGCTCGCAAAGACAGATGGAACATAAATACCGGACATCGTTGCACTATTAATGCCGGATAGAGATATCGATAAAATAATCGATGGCCGCGATATACATGCACGCGAAATTCAAGTTACCGAGTCGATGTAATTTCACCGTGATAAAATCAAATTTTACCGGGAGTTTCTCAGAACGCTGTTAACCCAGACGATCGATGACAATCTATTGTTTGATCAAAGGCGGTTAACAAATATTTCTTGCAAACATTTACGACGGACCCTGTTTCCTCTAGATTTTTCCGGACGAATTTTTTGCTGCAATTTTGCAACCCGGAAATGTAAACCAAACACAGATAAAATTGTCCACGGTGGTTTCTCGTTTGTTATTGTGCCGACACATATTTTTATTTCAAAAAGATTTATCTGATACGTTCCGCTGAAACTCGATGCTGAACACACGTTTTTTAAAAACGAACACAGCTACGAAAGTATTTCATTCTAGACTATTATCTTAATCGTTTTAAACTTTTTCAGGGTAAAACAATTTTACATATGTTTCTTTCGATCATTTCTGGTCACGTCTGTCGGCAGATATATTTTTGCTACTCCGTTTTCACGAAACCATGTTATACCGAGAGTTTTTGTTATAAAAATATTAGTCGAAAACCCGTGGGTTTCCATTGAAAGACCGTGTCGCGAAGCGTGTCTAGTAAAGAAAAAAATTCTGCTTTCCGATATATGTATTGTCACGGTGTTCCGACACATTTGTGCCGCGGAACCATTTTCCCATCTGCTTCCTCGAATTCCCAGAGCTCCGACGATGGCGCGAGCTCATCTTAACTCTTCTACGCAGAAAATTCTGCCCCGGTTTTCGCGAGCCTTTGGAGTTGTATTCCACTTTATCCTCTAACGATTACTTTGAGGTTTTAGGCTCTCGGAAAAGAAGCCCTTGCGAACGGCTATGTCCTTCATTTGAATCATCTTGCGGCATCGGTAATCTCGCGCATACTCCTGCAGCCTTTCACATGAAAATATATACAGAAATTTTTCCCTTACGGTAGATTTCCATACGTTCCTCTCGACAAAAATCTATCATATACACCGAGTGGTGGAACACTCCTGTTATTAAATTGTTAAATATGCTGTTTCGAATTCGTATCCTTCAAATTTCAATGAAATATTTAATTATCCAGTTAAAATAGTGTGAGGAAAAAGTTTAACGATTTTGTTAAAAATTACAAAAGTGTTGCGATTTTTGTTTTCGTCCTTTCCGTCGACCGAATGGCGGCGCTGAATCGTTGTCAGTCGTCATCGATCGGCGTTTCGCAGACGTCTATCATCCCGTCGTTTTTCGTGTATTGCATTTCGCGTTGACGTCATGTGCAATTTTAGAACATGGCTTACCGTTCTTTCGTTCCTGTTTCGCACTAAACTATTGGATTTGTTCAAACCGTCACTGATAACGCGGGGGGTCTCTGAGACTGCCATAAATTTTTCACAGCAAACGTAACACCGATCCGCGAACACTCGCTAGAAACAAAGTGACAACTGATCTGCTTCGACACAGTTGTACAGGTTAAAATTGTATAAAAATCATATGTCGGTAAAGATCTGTTTAAAAAATGGACCACAAAATTGACCGTCACCTCGAAAACTAAGGCCAACATTTCTTCCAATTGCATAGAGTATAGTACTATGGATGTTAAAGTTCCATTTAACTTATAGAATAGTTTCACATTTCAAGGTGAATTTTGCGGTCCATTTTTTGGTACTAATACAGAAAAGGTACTCTGTTAAAATTCAAATTGTAAAGTTAAAATTCCAGGATCCTGTGGAGAAGAGCGTACGAGGATGGAACCGTCAAAGTCGAGAACCGTCGACGGATAAAGCATTACCGTTAACTACCGTTTTATCGAGTCGTACTCATCAATTCTCATTAGTCTGGCGATCGGTCATTTTTTATTGAGACACGAGATCGATCAAAGCGTACTCGCAACGAGAACTGTCAGTGTCGAAAGTCTCCGGTATTGAACGTATCAAATCCCAGACAACCATTCTTCACTCACCGATGTCGATCGCGAAAACATGAGGCGTCGCGATACGATTATATTGGCAATGGCGCGGCGGCATTTAGAATTTCGAACGCGCCTGCATTTGCGTCCCTGCACGCGCATCTGCGTCCCCCTTTTTTTCCCTCGCTGCGGATTGCCGATCGGGTGTCTTAATACGATGAAATATCGGGATACCGTTCCCGGGCCCAAGCCTGTCACGGTTGTCTATAATAAATCGGCGAATATAAATCGCAAATATTTGTCCCACGATCAAAAGGCCCGTTTGTGATTAAGTTATTTACGACTGCGAGGGTATTATCGGGCGCGCGCGCTCGCTCTCGTGTACGTGCCGCGAATATATCGCGTTACAATGCCGCCATAAAAGATAAACACCCGGCGATTTGATAAACCTGTTACGAACGAGTTTAATTGTTCCGGGGAATCGGCCGAGCCCGCGAATTCAGTTCGCCCGCCAATTGGAACGCGTATTAAAAAATACGTACGAATCTATTCCTACATTTTAATCAACTTAAGGTTCATTACAAATAGCTTGCGATTTCGCGGATGTAATACACTGCCGAAGACATTTATGAAAATCTGATGTTCTGCTTTAGCCTGCTCTGTGCACGTAGACATTTCTTCCAAGTACACGCGACACGGAAAGTGACGAACGCGACGCAGAAATAGCTAAAGAAAACTGCGACTTTGAAGAGGCGACGAATTTCTTAGTACCCGCGAGAAGATTTTATTCGAAGCAACATGTAAAACGCGGAAGCAGGATTTTGAGATACATTCGATTCGAGAGACAGACTTGAGAATGTTGCTGGCAAATATGACTCGTGTAAAGGCGTTTCGAAAATTCACTAGATGGATAATCTCGTTTCGTTTCCTCACTGATGAACCAATTAATTTTAACTTTCCTTGCCAGAACAGCATGGTATCTCCATTTTTAACGAAACTTTTTGTGGAGAAACTAGAGCAAAAATAAGCAAAGTCATGTCCGAGCATTTTTACCCGTAATCATTGTTTATGAAGATAATTGACACTTAATTTTACGACGTCCAAAAAGTATCGTAATAACTTGTATCTTTTTCCAATCGAAAATAATCCCATTTTATGGATATAATTATTATAACATTTATAATAATTTGAACAACATTTAATTTTTATTTATATAGATAGATAAAAATCCGCAGATTATAGAGAACATTGATTTCTGTGATCTAGAGGGTGTCTCAAAATTCCTTCAACATCAAGATACCCTGTATGTAGAATTTTGTTTCACCTGATTAAAAGGGTCGAACGTCGTTGGGATTTTAATTTAGACGTTCGCAAGATGGCCGTGGCGGATTCCGGGAAACTTTGGTCGCGGGGAAATTTCACGATGTCGTGTGCCGGGACGAGCCGAATTAGGCGAATCGCGCGTGCAAACGCGCGTACACGCCGGTTAAGTTAGAGTAATTGCTTCCTGCGAACTTGCAAGAAATATAGTACATAGGAGCTTGCTCGCTCCGAGCGCCGCGCTGAACTTCCGGCTGTGAATGGGCTAAGATCTCGACGCGGAGTGATGCCCTTTATGCGGAAAATATTAAACCCCGAGGAAAGTTACCGCCGAAAAACGGCAAAACGTGTTCCCCGGCTGGCAGTTTGTCCCGTCTGATTCCGTAATTCCGCTCGGGATATTCGCCCGGAATCACCTGCGCGTCCGTGCGAAACCTGAAACAGGCGCCGCGACGCCGCCTCGTAGAGCTCATTTGATTTCCTTAATTGTTTAAAATCCTCGTTGCGGCCCTGAATTTAAGGAAGAAAGCAGCTGCTCCATTTTCATGGAAATCTTATTGTCTCGTGTTCCCGGCAGCGCGATAGCCGAGCAATTGTCGGCCCTGTAAATAAATAGCGTGCGCAAACTACTGAACTGCTTTCGATCGATCGGTGACCGAAATTCTATTTCATTAAGCTTCCCATTCGAAAATAAGTATGCAATCTCATGAATTCAAGTCTACTCTGTTTTTTGTCAGATCATTTCTGAATTGTCTTCGGTTTTAACATACAATAGTTATACAGGGTGGTCCACCGAAATAACTCCTCTATTTTTCCAATTTATTATTATTACTATTATTACCAATATTTCTTATAAACGCATAAAGTCCGCAGACTAGTCGTCACAAATAGAGGAGAGACTGTATAATTATTGCTCGTGAATTATCTTTATTAACGAGCATAATCGAATATTATTCAGTTACAGAACGACGTGCTCGTTCGAAGAAATCTTTCGAAGAATCTAACAAAGACTGTGCTCTTGGAAAAGTGATTCCGCTGAGAACGTCCCTTGGAAATTGGTCGTTTCGCCGGGTCGCGATTTCCGCACGCAGTTTAACAGCGATTGTATCGCGCTTCCAGCGAGGTATTTAAAGAGAAAGATTAACATTTCCGAGACCGATGGCGAAAGAGACGGAGAGAGCACATTATGAAATGATGAATTTAATCGCGTCTGATATAATACCGTGCGCATAATACGATTTCCCGAGGTTTCTGTCAACAGCGCGTGGCTCGGTCGCCGATTTCCAAGCAGATTCGCGAGGAACGGAAACGGCTCGAGCAATCGTCCCCGTTTTTATTTAATTTCGAGCAGCCGCCGAGCTGCGCACTTGGAAACATCAATGGCGAGCGACGAGGCGAGCTTCGCCTGGGAAGCAGTTACGTCGCTTGAAATTCTTTAATTATATTCGCCCGGTGAACAACGGGGCGGGAGCTTTATTCTAATCGGTTACTTTCTCGAGACGTTCATCTCGCCTGTGTATTTCCATAGAATTTCGCGAAACGTTTCACCCTCTCTCTCTCTTTGAGAAGTTAAAGAGTCACCGGTACTCTCGCGGTCGGGGAGGCTGTTAACCACTTACGGGCGCGTTCTAAAGGCGACCTCCCGCCTTTTGCCCCCGTAATAATTGCGGATAATTATGCATAATCCCAGCCGTGCGCCAGGAGCGAACATGCAAATCGCGTGATAATAAAACGAGCAGAGACGCCACGTGCGCGAACACGTAATTGTGTAAACTCGCCGAAAATGTTCGACAGAAATAATAAAGACAGGAGGCAAGAGGGCCACCGACGATCCAATAGGGTAACCCACCGACACTCGTGCCCTTATTCCCTTCGCGAACCGTAATTTTCTGTTTGCTTTATTGCTCCGACGGAAACATAACAGCTCGGGTAATTATCTTCGCCAAAATGAAGTACGTCGCCGGCTCCTATTATTCCGGAAACCCGTTCTATCTTGTCGTGATATTGTTCAATGCTACTTTAGCCGCTTTAATCCCGCTGTTTGATAAATACCACAGTTCCCCCATTGTTCCGAGCGTGTTGCCACATGTATGCAAGCGTATCTTACCCCTTAGCGGTCTTCGCTTTACCTACAGAGATCGAGAGTCACGCTGCTGTCTTAATTGGTTTTCTGCTTCAACCGCCGAAACCGTTTCAATGAACGATACACAGTATAATGGATTCTCTAATATAAAAATATTTAAGGACATCAATGTATTAGTTTCATTGGGAATGGAAATATTCCGGGTCGGAAGAGATGTTTAATTTTCCAATTAAAGCTCCCAGTGCGAACGGTTGAATATAGTACGAGTAAAAATAATTTTCTATTTTTCGATATCGTTTTTCTGCCTACTAATAAAATACAACCGCAACAATTTAAAATAATTATTATGGATGCAGCGAAATGAGAATATTCTCAATGTCTACTTTCTTCTCAGCGAGTCCAATGTACTGGAATCGAAACTGTGTGTGTGTGTGCTGCAATTTAAATCCTGTCATCGTGCCTGGTGGATACTGTCGAAGTAACTTGGATTAAGTTATCATCCCGCTAAAAACTTGTAATAATAACCTGCCACGTAGCCCGTCACTCGCGATTCGTCTTCGTCTCCGACACGGGCGAATGTACTTCCGGCAGAAGCGTGCCCCTCCCTCCGCGAATGATTAGGCGTTCGCAGTTTATAATTGACAGTAATTCCGAATTATTCCAATTGAGATCACTTTATTATTCATAATTATAGTTATATCTCTCGATTCAAACGCCGTATTAACGTCTGTAACTTGAGACCGCGGACTTCTATAGGAGAAATTAATTTAATTCATTGTTCTGGCTCTCTAAAAATTCCGTTGTAAAATATTAACCAAATGGCAGATCTGATAAAAATAAATTCTGCTGGATTTTGTCCGCTAGCAATTCGCGAAAGAGCATGTAATTCAATATCTAATTGAAATAAAACTTTCTGCTTTTGTTCACACCAATCCTGGAATTGTTGAAAATTAGTTTCACCGGAAAACTCAATTTATTACGTCAACGAAATTTTTGTTATTTTAAAAAATTCGTATTGATATCGATGAAAGTTCGTGTCGGACAGGTTTTCCATCCTGTATTTTGCTGTATCTCACTGGCAGACGTTTTTGGAGCCACTTCTCCGCGAATATTCGGCGACTTTCGTTTTCCCGACATAATTCAGAAGCGTCCCATTCACGCAGCGAGCGCCGTGAAGCTTTTTATTCATGGTCCGAGCTGTTTTCAATATCAGAATAGAATATCGAAAGAGGAGCGCCACCCTAAAATATTGCAAATGATTTTCGCGGATCGATAAAAGGTGAGCCGGCAAGGTCGACCCGACGTCGAGACATTTAAAACGGGTAGCCGGGGATAACTTGTATAGCTGGGAAAGTGTGCAACATTTCCGCGGACAATCCAAAGAGATAACTATAATATTCATCACCCTGATGAACACGCCCGTCTCGCGAGCGTAGAATTAAAATTGCAGCTCGTTCCTCGCGGTGTCTGCGACTCGGTCGAGAAGCTCAAGTTCTCTCGACAAAAGGATACAAAAAGAAAGAAAGGAACGTGAACGATGAAGCAAAAGGAAAATAGAAGAAGAAATGAGGGGTGAGAGGGGTACCGGGAGAAGAGAACGGAAAGAGACTAGTAAATAATACGGAATGTCAGGTAGCTTGAAAACGACGTTATTTTTCTGGTGGCCAGTGGGCGCACGTGCACGAGCACATAGAGGAACCCGGCGCACGAAAGGAGACAAAAGAAATTCATCACGCGATATATTTCCAATGCGACGTTAATGTCGTCGTGCACGGAATAATAGAGATCGTAACAGCGGCCCTAGATCCCTGGTGGCCCGATTTATAGATCTATTTGCCTTTGTCTTTGCCTGGACGTCTTTCAAACGCCTGACACTTCATTAGCGAATGTGTTTCTGATTAGTGGACTGCGGATCTTTATCCTTTATAGAAAAATTCAGTATATCAAATTCGAAATTGTGAAATTATAATAATAATTCTCACAGAAGAATTCAAAAAGCGGCGTTAAATAAGATAAAAAGAAAAAATCGTTAAAGAAAGAAATAATAGATAAAAGATAAAAAATAAACGATATTTTCTGCAGAGGATAACAAACATAAAAAATCAAACACTTCAATATAATAATTTCTCTATTCAAATCGTTCAGGAAGGAAATAATATTCAATTTAGTTTTGGTATTTCTTGCAAATTATGCAGACTATTTTTATTTTGCATAAAGATCCGCACAGTCTACTGATCTAGATATCTTCAGCAGAGGATAACAAAGATATCTCTGCGATCTCCGGAGCAGAAGTTGTCCGAAGTGTCAGGGACGAATAAAGTTCTCCGTCGATTCTTTCACGGGTTCCAGTGGCACGCGTTCTGGGCGACGGTGTCCCATTCATGGCAGCCCCTCGTCCCCGAAATAATTTCCCAGGTATGCCCATAGTGAGTTACATAATGGTCCATCGTCGTCTCCGGTGTCTTTTCTCTTAATCCTAGCAAACGGAGGATGCGTGTCCGACAATCAAGCGAAGTACTCGTCGCGAATACAGGATAGGATTGTTTCTCTCTCTTTCTCTCTTTCTTTTTCTCGTTGACTGCGTACAACTTCTTTTCGCCGGTTGCGAGGGAAGATAGTCTCCGACGAGGCTTCCCAGCTTGTTCCGGAGAGGATACTATTCAAACTTATTGTACTCCTCAAAACGGCCATTCAGACGTGCTGTGCATAACAGCAACCTCCCCCTTTGCCACACAAACTGTCACATCCTACAAGACTTCGTATCGCGAACAGAAAAATTAGGGGTAGTTTGCACCCTTCCGTTCCTTTCATTCGCTGCGCGACGCTGCTTCAAACGTCTTCTAGTCGGCAATTTATGTGATTTAGGTATAACGAGGTTTAAATATAATAATTAAGAGATGAATTTGAATTTAGAATTTGAATGTAGGACAAATTGAAAAATACGAATTTCTCTCTTAATTATTATATTTAAACCTCGTTATACCTAAATCAGCCGATGTAAAGTGATACGTTTACCAACGAACAATTATTTAATTTTTATTTATATAAATCTAAATTAATTATCTGCGATTTATAAATCAGATCGAACCTAAGCGAATGTGGCTACCCTATTTTAGCGAAATAACTCATTTTTATATATGGGCAAACAATTCTGTCATCCGGTGACAAGACGATGAACGTGTTAAATATGTATATAACGATATCGCGTATTTGCATCAAAATGGCGTGTCGCCGAGGTACCGTCGGATTATAAGTGTCAAAAGAAATATTTTGCAAAACAACAGCTAGTTACCGGTTAGTGCGACGGACGTATAAACGGTGGGAGATAACGAGGAACTATTATTTGCTGGACGACGAGGAAGAAGAGGAAAATGTGGCGGCATTATCTTCGTAACAAACGAGCCGACGTGTGAATTTTAATTCGGTGTGTAACAAGCCGCCATCCGCCGCTTGGAAACGGCTGGGTAACACGCGAACGATCAGAATTTTAATTGGGAAAACGGTTTTAAACGTAAACACGCGTAACAAGGCCACTCGGCGGTTTTTCACTTCATTGCAACAGACTCAAAACTGCACTTCAATCTCCTTCTAACGAGGCGGAGCTGTTAAGAAACTTTCGGAACGTTCAGCCGCCGCCGTGTTGCGATTCGAGGTACTAGCCGGACTAAACTCTCTTGTTACATTGATCGTGTCTCTCTATGCTGTAATTTTAAACAATCAGCGTATTCAATTTTTCACACACACTATTTAGTTTATCGACTATGTTTATTCTCTTTTAAATGTCTTCCAATTTTCAGCCCCCTCTCCTCCGTTCTTGTTTAGGACTGTAATCAAAATGTTTCATAACAAACCTCGCTCGATTTCGATGAAACTTTGTACATGTATTGCATATCCTGTTTCATCAAAACAATTTTGAAAAAGTTATTAATTTTTAATAGGTGTACGAATACTTTGCACACACCCACTGTAATTGATTAAATAATAAATTCGTTATATATCAGTTTCCACCCAATATATTGTTCGAGATCCAAGTGTTCGATGAACTAATGAAATAAAATAAGCGAAACTAGTTTTCCACGAAACAACAAAAATCATTTAAAAATTCTAGATCGGCCGAACCAGCCCGGTTTCGAAGTTGAAACAGCTCCGAGTGCAAACTGTTAATATTCAGCGAGTTTCGTTTCTCTGTTTTCGCCCGACAACGATTCGCGCAATTCCCGCGGACAGCGAGCGGAAATTTTCCAAGGGTAAACAACGAATAAAATAAATCTCTTAAAGCATACGGCCGCCGTGAGGAGTAAACAATCCCCGGCTAAAGCTTTCGCGGATGCAACGTCCAACAAAACAAAAACCAACAGCAAAAAAAAAGGATCTCCGAGCGCGTATTCGCGAATTCGAGCGCTAATTTCGAGAAACGTGGCTGTGCTCTCCGCAGGGATTAACATTTGTCCCAACAAGCTGCTCACATTATTTATGGTTGATTTATTATTTATTTGCGTGCTTTTTAATCTTATCTTGGTAATGATATGTAGATCTGGTTTTATACGTGCACGTTAATAAATCTTCTTATTTCCGAATGAAGTCTAAAGAAACAGACTTTTATGAGAAAATCTGAGCTTCGACTAATGAGAATATTTAGCAAAATGTTCATAAATTTTCTACACGGTGTTTGAAAAATTCTATGTCGCTACGATTTTCTTCACCCACGAAGTTGTTCAGGATTTCCAACTTTTATTGTAGCGAATGGTCGTCGGTCGATTCTTCCACAGCAACGGTGGCATAATTAGTGGACATAATAACCCTACTGCCGCCGGTGAAAGCCATTTCCACAGTCTGGAGAGCACTGCCAAACGAAATCCGGACGGTTAGTTAAATAGAACTATCTGCACGCATCCGAACTTCTTCTACTTCCTCCTCTTCCTTTTCTTCTCCTTCGGTGACCCTGGCGTCACGTCGACTTCTGACATTTTCAGTCGAACTCCCGTTGAATGGGAATTAACTTCTCGCTCAGTCGGTAGCCGGCGCAAAATGGGCGACTGTAATTGAGAAGGAGATGATATCGCGCGGAACCTGCATCGATAAGAGAACGTTAAATGTAGCCGAAGTAAAAAGCGGTCCAATTAAACATCTCTGCGAGAGAGGGAGAGAGAGAGATCGGATTATCGTGATCGTCGTGGACATTTTAATTGCGACTAACTCCGTCAATCCATAGGAATATCCGTTTTCAATCGTTCCAGCAAGGCTCGCTGACGCGGACTTTCGCTGTTTTATTATCTTAATGGTAAATAATTATTGTGTGGATCACGGGTACCAATCAATACTCCGATTCCATTTCCGTTCGCTGCTCGAGGAACGTTCATTCGATTCCACTCCAGTGCTATTAACTAGACAGCCGATATTTATGCAAAATAAAAGTTTTCTAACTGCACTGTAACAAAGTGGAGTGAAATAGAAATTTATTTTCCTTCGAAATTCATTTAATAGTTCACGTTAACACACTTTTTAAAATTTCTAAAAATAGTGTTCCATTGTTCCCGGGTGTGAAAAACCATTAGGGGTTGAAATTAATTTTTCTTCGACTCCTGCTGGCTCCAAATCGAAAATACAAATATAAACGCTATACATTTATTCATTATTTATGTGTTTAACTGCAAATTGAAATTGGCGCGAGAGTCGATCCAATTTGCAGTTTACGGGCGGCGTAAGTTTCAAAAAGAAAGTACAACGATCGGCGGCGTAAAGTTCTGTAAAAGAAATTGGTTCGCGCTTCACCGGGCATGAGCTTTACTTAACTAATAAGTCGACTATAATATTCATAATCCTTCATTGCATTATTTCATTACACAGTATCCGCGGACCCCGGTAACACGATAATGTCGAGGGGAGGGGCGAGAATCTTATTACCATGAAGACGTTGCGGTTTATGTTCTCGGATCGTGGGACCTTTTATCGGGATTAATGTTCATGCTAAGCTTTACATTCGAACATTTTACGAGAAGGAAACTCGGCCCCGGTACGAACACGGTGGAGACACATCAAGATAAAACAGACACCTTTACCGCATTTTACAGAATAACTAAAAGTGCCATTTACGACTTCCAGCTTCGCCATCACGTCAGACACTCGCTCCGCACCATATTCGTCCGGTTTTAAAAGCACCCGCAGAAGTTTTCAAAACGCATTTTCATCTCGCCCGCGCATACACTGCGTATTTATTAAGTACACCGTTACCGAGGATACGGCTATTTTATTTAATTTGAGAAATCCCTCTGACCCTTGGATAAATGGCGGGGCTCGGAGAAACGGACAAATATTAGAGAAAAGACATTGTCTTTATCTTCTCCAAGCAGATACGCGGTCCGGTAAAAATCATAGTGCTCACTCGAAGAAATACAGCGTTGATTTTTGCGGAGAATTTCCATTCTTAACAAAAATTTTATTCGTAAGTGAATCGTCAGTCTGGTAATTGATATTTAAATAAATATTTTATATTTATAATTTTTAGGCTTCGAATGAATCCAACTCGTTCCCTACGAGTCCTTAAGCTGCCGCATCTTGCGGAAACAACTATCGCGGATGCCATCTTTGTTTCAGTATTTTTTTAACTTGGCTTCTATCTCTCTGCTCCATGGTTCCTCGGCTCCATAATGGAGCCTGTGTTAATGAGGCTGAAGGTCGTTGAATACTTGAATGTTGACGGAGAAGCAGACCTACAAGCTTTATTTCTCTACGTACAGAAATGTAGGTGAACGTTCAGCATGTTCATTCTCGAGGACGGTTTTCTACGTTGTTTCGTAGTGTATAAATATAATCTGAATATCTATCGTGTGGGTATAAATATAATCAGAAAGCACTATCCACTTATACAGAATATTAAAAGATTTTGTAATGACAAAAGTTGTTGAGAATGTTGTCCTCGACAACATATGTAAAGGTCAAGGTGATCGGATTTACCAACTCGTGTGTTATTGTCACGGACGTGATGGGCGAATCCATTATACAGCGTGGCAGAGTAAAACAAAGATGGAGAAGAACGTCAGACGAGAAGAATCGAATCACACGTTTGAACGGACTGGTTGCTGCTCGAGGTTTCGGTGCCTTTCCCGGCCACGTGGCTCTGTAATTAAAGGAAAAAATTCGTTATCCGAGCAGCATCCTGTCGGATTCCGAAACGATGCAGAAAACAATCGTGACAGGAGGTTGGGCGAGCCATTGTCTCGGTCGAAAGGTTCTTGTGTACACATTTAATAAAGAATAATCGTGCCCGTCGTTTTTAAGCCGAAGGAGAGAGAGAGAGAGAGAGAGAGAATTCACGAGTGCCGGCGGCCTGAAAATATTCGAGAGGGGCTGCAACCTGGGATGATTCGCTCTAGAAATTCCCGGTATTATCCTTCATTGTCGGCCAAAAGGATTTGTCTGAAGGCTCATTCAAGGAAAAGCCATTGTCTCGACAACCGTGTCGGCGTTTACTGTAAATTGCCGTGCGTCAGTTAATAAATATCGCAACGACCCAACCACCACTCGCGACAGGAAAAGAGAGGCCTCGGGACAATCTCTGGCGGCATCGATCTGATTTCAAGCAGATCGAGATTCTAATTTACAATTTCGTCAGGCTCCTGACGCTGCAAATAGCTGCAGGATACTCGAGCGCCGAAACAATAGCTGGCGAGAGCTGCCGCTTTAAATATTTCAATTCGGCATCCTTGCAGTTCTTCCGCGAATATTCATACATTATAGAGGCCGCGGAAGAAGCTCCCGCGGTTTATCGAGGATAAATTGAAATCGCATTTTCCGCGACTTTTCCCCGAAAATCAGAGATGTCCTTTGAACGGTACATTTACCGTCTGTTTCTACAGAGTTTATTAATTTACACGTTTCCCTTGGGAGAAGTATAACTCGAGGATCATTTCCGAATGAAATTGACCCGAATCGCGCATGAGGGTTAATTGTATTCACCATTGTTCCTGATACCCAATTTTCGTCGAGCACCAGGATGGGAATATATGTCGCATTTAAATATATTACCATCTTCTTGAGAAAATCCTCGACCGCTAATTGGTACTAATCACTTAATGCTCGCGCCTGTGTCTCCGAGGAAACGTCTTTCTCAAGAAAGAAATACTTATACAGAAATATATTTATTATTAGACAAACCATTACAATTTCATTTTCAAAAATGTCATGAAAAAAGTAATTTTGTAAAAATCGTTGAATTAACATTATTATTATTATTAATAATTTTTAAAAAATCAATACAACAATTTTTTAAGCGAAGGGACAGGCTCGATGAAGTCGACGTCGATCGCTGAATATTTCAAAGAAGTTTACAATGGTAAGAAGCATAGTGTTCGCCGGATGCACGCCATATCCAGGGCCCGAGAAGCAAAGAAACATGGCCGGACCTCGGGAGGGTACCTGAGAACGTGAAAACCGAGAAAGTTTCTGCGGCCTAGTTTCCGCGGAAAGCGTTTTGCCCCTGTTCTCCACACGGTTTTATGTCCGACCGCGTGCGGCCTGCACTTCTAACGCCGCTTGTTAATGCGTTACTTGTACCGCTCGCGTGTCCCTGAGTGCACGGGGCCGCTATGCATTATTCAGAAATACTTTGCATCATTTAGAAGCTCGTTCTCCCGTGCCGATTACAGGGGCGGGACGGAGGAATCGTAACGCGAAACTGGGCAAATTCATTTCCATTGGGTTTTCCATCGCATCAACCCGGAAATTCTGCTCGATCGAACAATTACCGCAACTGAAACTCCCCTGAAACAGAATGTACCTAACGCTCCAACTTTTTCACGAGAATTAACGTCCGAGTTAATTGCTGGTTGATTAGTCGAGCAGCTTCTTTGTTTTGGTAAGTACATTCGAAGTTAGAGATCGTGGTCTTGAACGTGTATTAATAATACGAGTGTATTTAACTTTTCGAACATTCTCTAGGATCCTTGAATTAAAACGCAGATATACCTGAAATATTACTGCTTTTCCTTCAATTCACATATTTATTTTCAAATAAAATATCATCCAAAACAATTTCTTAAATGGTCATTCACTGGTGCAGTTACGAAAGTTATCTGGTCGTAATATTTGCTATAATCCCGAACGACTTCCATCGTTCCGCTGGCGCAATCTTAACAGGGTGGCTGATTCGCGTATCATCGCGCGCCAACTTTTTCCCGGACGAATTGAATCCCGTCACCGGCGGAGACCAGCATTCTATCAATTCTTGTCGAACGGATCGATTGCCTCGACAAACACGCACGGTCGTGTACCGAAAAGAAAACGAAGAAAAAACGGAAGGAGACAACCGCTTCCTGGCGAGAGGGGGAAGAAAGGTGGCAGGGTGGGCATGGGTTGGGGGAGAGGATGGAAACCCCCGGTGCCTCTTGACAGAAGGAAAATAATTAGTTTTCTCCCTCCGCCGATGGAAGCTCGCTTCGTAGGATCTCCTTTCTTCTCCATGGATTGGTTCGCGTGCGTCGGTATGCTTCCGCTCTCTTTCATCCCCCTTTTGCAACCAGGCCCTGCACCCCCGCCCGACGCACGTTGCTCGCATCAAACAGTCCGAGAACTTTTCAGACGCAGTTTGCGCACTCAATACCGGTTCGTTTCCAAATCCCGTGGCGATACAACGTTCGCTCATTCAATTATCACTAAACCCTGAAACAACTCTCCTCCCTTCCAGCCCTTCCGCGTCCCCGAGCATCCCTTAGTTGCGCGCGTCCGTCGCCGTCTAGTCCATTCTTCGCGCGATTCCACAGCCCTCGGTACGCAACGCGTGAATCCGCCGTTATTTCCTCGTCCCTCTACAACCCCCGCTGCACCATCGAACTGCACCGAACCAACCTCCCCTGCACCGCCATTCAACTGTTCCCCATTTTGTCGACATCACTGCAATCCCACGATCCGGCGATATTGCTGAACTTCCAGCTCACTGTTCTAGAAAATGTAAAATAGGCGTTTCTCCGCGCACGACACGCGCCGCGAGATCGCGTTCAATTTTGTTGCGTCTCTGCCAGAGGACGAAGGCAGGACAACCGCCGGGGAATAACGAGAAACAGGTTTCCGGTACGAAGGACTGCGAATCGCTTTATCCGTCGCGACGCGGTGCGTCTACTTCCCGACAATCTGCGACTTATCTTTCGCTCGGCTCCCATGGAAATCACCGACACAATTTTCGCTGACTCCAGATTTCACCAACAACGATTTTCACCGCCACGAATTTGACCGGCAACGATTTCAGATTAGTTGGCGGTCAAATTTATTGCTGATCGAATTCGTTGTCGATCAAATCCGCAGTCGGTTAAAGACGTTGTCGGTCAAATCTCGAGTCGGTGAAAACTGTGTCGGTGATTTCCATAGGACCCCTTTCGGTCTACGGTACGGTAACGCCTAAACAGATGGCCATAACTTCAGAAGATATCGTTGGTTTCCCATAAAATCATAGAATTTTTTCGATCTAGTTGCAATTAAACATTTTTGATTGATCGACGACTCGTTGCGGCTTTTCCGAACTACGGCACGATTGACAAATCGTTTGTGTACGTATCGCGGAACGGTCACGTGTTAAAATCGATTGCAAAGTTGAATAACGGGCCAGCCTGTTCCGGTTTGCTTTTGATGTTCGACTAGGGACTCGTACCGCGAAGAATCCAACACAACCCGCGGAATTTCGGAAGCCTGCTTTTTGCTGATACACCTCGCAGCAAATCCGATTCCCTTTATTCGCATAAATTATCCGAAAACGGAATTGCAGAGTTCATTCGGGAGCGACCCGTGAAACAATGGGCCGGGACACGCGTCGAGTTTTTCACTCGGCTCGAAGGGAATATTTAAGCTGAAGTGTATAATCTGAAATTAATATTGCATCGAACCAACTACGCGCCAAAAGCCCCCTTTGTTAAACACCTACAATGATAGTTCCTTTCATTAGGAATTCAATGACTATGATCGTTCAAGGTGATGGACCGAAAAAATCGTCCAAAGTAAAAGTGTAGTCGCGCACGAGACTAACATAAGTCTGAGAAGTGGTGTACGTAGCAGTTTGGAGCACAAGGAAGGGCCTGTACTAAGTCGGAAGAGGAAATAGAGGGGAAATTAGGAAAGGAAAAAGATGCTCTCGTTTAAGTGGCGAAAGCGAGGCGCGCGGACACCGGGGAATGGAAAACACGGTTTAGTGATGCTGTTATCGCGGTGGACAGCCTCAGGGAAAATATGGCACCTATTATTCCCTGAATACCTTTGCCTAGCGTAATTCTCATGGAGAGAAGACGCTACAGTCCGTTTCGCTAGGGTTCTTTTCCCGGGAATGGAAACCGGAACATCCGTCTATGTTCGTTTTTATCTGGCGAAATTGTCGGTGTGTCCCCGAGAGCGTGCAGATTAGGGGAATCGAGGCGGGCAAAACCGACGGCCAGAAAGGAATCTTTATTTTTCCTCGCGGTTTCCTTAGAAGGACCGCTGCACACGGTTTTTCCCGACGGTATATATCGTCTGGCGCTGTTATCAATACCATCCTCCCCTCGGAATTAGGACTGCAATGCTATAAATTCTCTCGGGTGAGTGGACCGCGAATGGAAAAACGGTAATGTTGTTTGTTAGGGGGAAAAACGGCGTCGACGTCGCGTTTCATCGAATTTCGGGGCCGATGATGAAGCCGTGCCCTAACGAAGAGAGGAGGGTCGCCGTGAATACCGAAATTCATTCTTATCGGGTATTATCTGAAACCTTTCTCAGTTTTTTTATTCTAATTAGAGAAAGATATTTATAGAGAAAATAAAAAAATTTTCATCTGAATTGCAACATACTGAGGAGAAGTAAAAAGTATTTATTTTCTTTGTTAATACGTTCGATAGGTTGGAGGTAATAAAAGAGCTAGAAAATTGCTAGCAATTACCATCTAACCAGCGATGGCATCACAAATCCGTAAAAAAGCCAGCTGCGATCTAAAGCAGCAGAAACCATCAGGTCTATCTAGATCAGGAGAAATCCTGGTAATTCCGCGTCGTAATGCGGAAGCGGAGCAGGCAGGTGCGAATTTATCCGGGATTATATCAGCGGCTACGCTTAATTTTCTATTCCCTCTCTGATACTCCGCAAGTATGATCTCTCGAAGAATACCGTGGAAGATAAATCGTGAATCAAAAGCTGTTCGTAACGGTGTATCGGTTGGCAGCGGCGGTGGTGGCTGTTGGTCGAAAACGTATTTACCAATATCGATAGCGGGGCTTCCTAGATGGAAGCTCTTCCTGAACGATGCGCCGATCGACAGCGCGTTGCATCAGGCCAAATGAAGTGGCAAATAACCGTTACTACGGAGTTTCCTGGTCAATGCGTTTGTGTTTTCCCTCCGTTTCTTCGGGATTCTGCCGAGGATCGTTCCGCGGCCGAAACGCTGACGAGAAAACCGACCGACATTTTTGCGAACTGCATTGTCTTCCTCGGTCGTTGCCAAGTATTACGGAGGGGTGGGGAATACCCCTGCGAGCAGTTTCGGAAATTTCTATCGTCGAAGAAGGTCTCTCTAGAGATAATAAATATTTGGTGGTTCGATTCAATCGACCATTCAATTATTATCTCTTCTTTACTCTAGACTTTCTCGACATCGATTAATTAATAGCTAGAGGAATTAGTTGCTGTTGGAAAATAAATTCGAGACGCGTGTCTTCGAAATAAAACTACAGCGACGATTTAAAACTGGCTTGTACACTATAATACCCAATCAACTATATTTAATCAGAATGAACATTTAGTGCAGATATTAATAATGCGCGGCTATTTAAAAAGCGGTCTAGATTTCGCTGTATCGATGTATCGACTACTGCGAATATCGACGATGGAATCTAGAATTAGTATCCCGGAAGTGTTCTTTTCTGTTCACAAGAAACATGACGATGCGGAAAAGTTTCTGCGCAATTACCTTGTTAACTCGACCTAAGATGTTCAAAGAAGTGTTAATCAATTTCAGCGTCTAAATATACAGGAAAATAAAGGAACATTCTATTTTCCGCTTTTCTCGACTGATGTTGCAATATTTATATTTTCAAGCGTTACGTAAGCTTGAACGTTTTATGGAAAGATTTGTCGAAGCGTCCATTGTTGCACTGTCTCGATAAAAATTGAGTGATCTCGTTCAGGTTGCAATTTCGATTATAATAACCGGATTTGTTTGATGTTTTTTGCAGCACCGCCGCAAAAAGTGGAGATCAGCAACCATCCGAACAAGAAGACGATCGAGGTGAAAGTCGGCGAATCGCGACGTCTCGAGTGCATCGTCAGATCCGCGAAACCAGCTGCGACGATCGTCTGGTATCGTGGAAACGTGCAAATCAAAGGGGGCGACACCAGCATCACGCCGATCTCGATCGAGGGTGGTAAGTTCCCATCCCCTATCCCATCGAATTGCCCAAGTATCATTACGCGTTTCCCAGTCCTTATCTTTCCGGGTAAAAGTCGACGAGCATCAGGGTCCTTTAAGAGGACAATTTATATCGAGCTTTATCCTGAGAGACTTCTTTGCATAAGAAGATGTATCTAGGGTTTTGTCCGGGAATCTTATTTACAGACTCTTTCGGGCATACTGCATACAGAACTTTCGTGGATACTTCATATTACTTCGTGCATCCGAGTTCCTTCAACGAATCGATCGAATTACACACCAACCGTATAGCGAGCATCATATATTCGCGAATGGTTTCGTTTAAAAATTATATTTATTAAATGAGATTATATTGAAAATTATTTAAATTATTTTGTACATCTGTCTTTTATAAACTTTCGAACGGTTCGATCGAATTACACGCAAACCGAATAGTCAGCATCGAATATTCGCGAATGGTCTACGTTAAAATTGTGTTTGTTAAACGAGACTCCATTGAAAATGTTTAAATTATGTTGTACATCTGTCTTCCATAAACTTTCGAAAGATCCGATCGAATTACACACAAAACCAACCAGCCAGCACCAAATATTCGCGACTGGTCTACGTTAAAATTGTGTTTGTTAAATGAGACTCCATTGAAAATTGTTTAAATCACATTGTACATCTGTCTTTCATAAACTTTCAAACAATTCGATCGAATTACACGCGAACCGAATAGTCAGCATCAAATATTCGCGAATGGACCACGTTAAAAATTGCGTTTGTTTAAATTGTATTGCACATCTGTCTTTCTAGACTTCGTTCCAAGGATAGCACCACAGTGGCTCCGTTACGAAACAACAAAAAGCGAAGCTACAGTTCAGCTTTGTACGGCTTAACACAGAAAAGTAACGACAGTTCCAGGGGAAATAACAAAACGAGGCAAGACTAGAGACTCGACAAGATAGATCGAGCAGAAATAATTGACACAGACTGACGGTAGAAGAAAGGGGACGAGACGAATGAGTTTTCTTGCCGAAATTAAGTCCTTCCTTCCCTGACGCAATCTTCCCGCGCTAGCTATGATTAATCTTTGTTTACTTGATCATGGATTACGAAGTCAATTTTATTTTCTCCAGGCGTCGATTAATCAAATTTAAATAAATAGGAGTCGGAAGTCCTCGTTTCAAGGAGCCTTTCATCCTTTCAATTTCAAAGAAACGACCCGGAGAATGCCTGTTCAATCTGCTTCTTCCTCTGCGAGATAAAACAATTACCGAATAGAAATATTTCCTTCGAAACATCCACCTTCTTGTAATTATTAAATAATCATTTCAAGTTTTCTATCTTGAATTTAAAATGGGTTAAAAATTTGGATTAAAAAAGAAATTATATTTTCATGTGCTTCGACAATTTTTATTTTGCATAAGATCATTTTCCAATGTATGTTCAAGTCGTTAACGAAAATTATTTTATTTCCTTTCTCCAGAATTTAAATAATTTTCTCCTGCAAAATATGATCAGACCACGAAGCAGAAGAGCGTCCCATAAAATCGAAGGAAATCGAAAACGGTGGCACCGAGCAATAAACTAAATATTCCTCGAGGACTAAATAGAAAATCCTACGGAGCAATCCGGACGTAAACATAAACTTTGATAGTTGAGAGAGAGAGAGAACTCGAGCAGACGCTATTTCAGCGGATACCTAAGACCGGCGGCTGGGTCCGGAGATGCTGCCACGTTAATCCCGATGAACATCAGTCAATCGATCGGGCAGAAAAGCAACGGTTAAAGTGGATTCCCCGCGTCGATTCAAGCAGACCTTTCCGAACCTAATTCTCCTTAATCCATTTTTACTGACAATTAAAGTCTCGGGGTCCCGGATGTCGGAACAACAATTCCTAGAGAGAACGAACACGGCTGGAAAGCAAGATGGAGGGTGGTTTCAGACGGATAGGAGTTGTGTAGGTTTTTTCTCCGTCGACTATGGCGGAAATGAAGGAGCAATTTTCAGAAGTAAAATCGGTTCTACCGAAGCACTATCGATCCGGCCGAACTGTACTTTGCTTCAAGATAAAAGAAAACATGGGCCGGAGTGAAGAGAAATGTTATAAAAGATGAGTGTGCCACGGAAGCAGAAGTAATAGGCAGAGAACCGTGGTAGGGAAAGGAAAGAATATAAAAAAAAGAATATATAGAAAGGCCATAATGGTTCGACGAGCAAAGACTCGGCCATTCCCATTTTCCTCCGCCGGATTCTGTGCAATAATTAATGAATATGAAAGCGAGCCTGACAGCCGGCCGTCTAACGGCGGTCGTTATCTTTATTTAAATCCCACGGACGACGCCGCTGCGGTTCTCGCGGTTTAATCAACCCGAAGAATCTGTTTATCCCTTCGTTTGTTCGATCCTTCAGACACCGAACCGCATAAATGCGCCGGCCGGAAGGAATAAATATTGAAAGGCGGATTCGTTGCGACCACGCTGGCAATTATCGAACCACGAGTTGTCAGTTGCTCGTTAACTGTCGAATCGACAGTCGGAAAAATTAAAAGTCCTTCCTTTCTGCACTCGAATGGTGACGTTAAAGCGTCATTAAAAATGATTCAAAGCAGTTTCAATATTTAAATGGTTTTTGATATCTCGATCGTCTTAAGATAAGAACTAGCAATGATTTTATCGGCGCACAGGTTCGATCAAACTCTGCACAGTATATATTTTGTAGGAATTACCCAAACGTTTGGATTCGGATTTGAATCATCAGGTTCGAGACCACGTTTGCTATTAAAAATATTTTAATAGCAAACATGGTCTCGAAATAAATTAAATTAAAACGATCTGAGTCGAAGGAGACATATTGATTTTGGAATACTATTGGATACAGATGATTTCAGCAAGGATTTATTATTTGTCCTCTTAAACTCGACGAATAATCCTCTTTGAGGACGGTTTCCTTCGTTCGCTAAGCTGAAAATCATTTTTCCGGCCGGATTAATAAATAAACGCGGTCCATTCTGCTCGGCGATGTTGCTTTTTTCGAAAAGCACACTAGAGAATAACTTAATAGAGTGTCTTAGTTGCTCCATTATATCCTCTCCAACAATGCACTTCCCTCTGTGTTCGCCCCATATTCCGTTCTTTTCGTGCACCTCTAACATAGTTAACGTTTCATGATCTCCAGGGTCGTAACTATGGTTTGCAGTACTTGTTCCAGCTGCTTGAAACTTTTATCTATCGACGTACAGGCTGCGCGAAGATTTCCACCGTCTGTAATTCCGGTACACTCGACTCAGAATCACCAGCAAATATTGCTGCACCGTTACTCAAACTATTGTGCACATTATCCAATAAGTTGGAATCTATTCCTTGGAATCAAGTTGGAATCAAGAGATAATAATTAAAAAGAAAATAATATATTAATAATAATATTAAAAAGAAATTATAACACACGTACTTGCTATGGCAAAGAAAATTAATTTGCAAACTTGCCGTTAGTCTATAATAATTTTAGTATTGTATAATAACTGTTTTTTCCATGTACCAAGAAAATTTTCGTGCTGCTGAAAATTGGAAGACGCGGAAGTAGTGGAAAAAATAGGATAGACCGTATCTGTCAGTTTGGTGGCAGGAAATTCTTGAAAAATTGATCCAGCGGCGCGGATGGAAGAGACAGAAGGAATGCAAGAACTATCGGGGGCGCGGTAAAGCGTGTTTGGGAAAGAGAGAGATGATAAAAGTTTTGGAATAGACGCGCGGATCCAAGTGGTCCTGACATTCTACAAAAGCAACTATCCCGCTCAAAGACGTAACAAGTGGGAAAGGAGCGATGACACGGATCTTTTGGTCCGCAGGACATGTTCGTATTCTTTGATAAACCTGGCAAAGCAAGTGGCCACTTTGATAAAAAACCGTCTGCGGCAGTCTCGAATGGATGTTTAAGCGCTTGCGACCTCGATTCCATTCAGACCTCGGTGTTCTAATGAACCGGCAGCTATTTGTTGTGCCACATAAAATTCGCCGGAGCCAAATACCACCGAAACTCCCGGCCGTTCGTATTATCAAAGAGATTTTAAACAAACGCTAATAGTCCAGTCGCCAGGTACTTTTACCTGGAAAGTATTCCGAACTTAATGAAAGTTATATACGTCACTTAGGGGTACTCTGGGGTGTCGAATCTGAGTTTTCGACCTCGAGGACCCTGTGCCAACTTGGATATATTCAAATCAACGAATTTATTTAAATAATACCAGCATACGCAGGAAACGAAGTAAAAGTTAAATTCGTTTTCACCAATCCAATAACACTTTCCGAACAGTATTATTTCCTCGGCGAAATACAAGTACCGAATCCCGGATAAAAACCCATTATCTGGTAAATTTATTATGTTAATTACAAGAAAGGTAAGCGGCTTATCATGCTCATACTGGCTAGTTACAATGCAGCAAATATTAGCTCGCGCGGTAATTACGAGGTAACAATATTTTTTCGCTTCGCTGTAGTGCTGCGAGAAAACTGGCTAATTTATTAACAAGAGGAACGGAATGAAGAGGGATGTGCAAAAAATGTTGTTACACGTGTAGCTGGGGGAAATTGTTCCTTCCCCACCGAAATGGAAAATAATTTCTGCCGGGAGAGAATTGCCCTCGAAAAATGTTTGCCCGAGAAACGGAATGCGCCGCTGGAAATCCTATCGTGAAAACAGCATGTTCATTTCCGACGACAAAATCGACAATTTTTTCATCTCATTATCACACGGATCTTCGTGCATTTATTTCGTCGGGAAGTTCTCGAATAATTCCAGAACATATTCTTCCATATTATTTATAAAGCTACCGCCACTGAAAATAATATTTTACATGGTTCTCCCGTTCTTAAAAATTGTTGCTAATTATTTACTTTAGGGGCACCGATTTTATGAACTAAAACCGAACGGTGTTAACGTGTATAGGGAAAAGTTGTTCGGAATGATGACCCTGACAACATATTTCAAGGTGATCAAAATCGAAAGCCCCTAAAGTAAATAATTAACAAATTGTTTGGAAAAAATTCCATAAACTTAGCAACGACGAAACAGTGAATGAAACACGTTTGTTTTGCACCGGTCCGGTGTCGCTGGGAGTTCGCGTAGAGTCATAGAGGATGTTTCATCCGATTTGATCGTCTTGACGAAGTTACGCTCGCGTTGACGCTGATGGAATTCGCCATAGAAAATTCAGCGCAGCATGAACTCGTTCGTTAATTTTGCGGAACTCCGGATACGTCGGCGCGCGGCGGAATGGTAAAATTGTTTAAAACCTGGTTGAACTAGTTTCGGTCTTGTCTGACGCGCTCGTGAAACGGAGCGGGGAGGGGTAACTTCTTGGGAGGTCCTGGAAATGAAAGACGAATTCGAACGGCACGTTCCCGCACACTAGCTATCCGCCAATCGGATTTCATACTTGGAGGCAAAATTTCAGTGGTTTACTACTAGTTTACAACTAAGTCCCCATTCCGAGTTAGTTTACTTCTAACTGTACACACGCAACTTCGCCTGCTGTCGTTCTCACGTGTTCCACTGTGCGCGCGCACGCCCGAAACTTATCATTTTCTAAGTTAATTCGAGCTCCCAGTCGACTGTATCCAATGCTGTCTACGTTGATCCGCAATTAGTAGAACAATCGGAATTATCCGGCTGCCGATTAACTGCAGTGACGAGTGAACGGACGTAATAATTTGCAAATATTAACCTTCACTTACTCGTACTCCATTTTCTACCAGGACCACTTTTTAAAAAATTGTAAAAATATATAGAGCCCCAAGTGTTCCCTTTACAGACCTCTTTTTAAAAAGATGGACATTCAAACATTGACGAAATTAATATTATTCGAAATTAACCATAACATTTAATACACTCTTCTACCATAAGAGATATGGGGATGTAATTTCTACTCAAATTTATTTAAAAAAATTTTGTAGTCATTTTTTAATTAATTCTTTAAATTTTCTTGTCTCAAAAATAAAATTAAATATTGTTCTACCTGCGTTGTTTCAAAACATGTTTATGGGTAGATTACAATATAACCAGCAATTTTAAATTCTTCTGTACGCTGTCTACAGATCACTTGTGAATATCAAATATCGATCTTGACAATGCTCGCCAGAGAAATGAAAGATAGCTAGGACGAAATCGGAAGAGACGTTCCTCTTTCATCGAAAGATTCTCCCTTAGTGGCGTATTAAGAGATTCTACTTCTTCCGAGTCTTCGAACCTAGACTTCGTAATCTTCAAAGAATGAAGGAAATGCATTCCAAACCCCATTGCTTGATCGAATGATCCCGGTTCGCACGGAAGAACGTTCCCCGAGGATCGTTCCGTATTTTCAGTGATACAGAAAACGATTTCCGCGCCGAATAAAACAACAACGTTGTCGACCATCGAAATGATCGTCGCGAAATTTTTAATTGAATTTTCTGGTGTCCGTACACTTTCGGGCCTGTCATTTTCAATGATATATAGCGGCAACCATTTTCACCGCACAATAATCCTGTGACACATGTCAGATCTACTGAACGGAGCCATTAACCTGTGCAACACATTAATATCGCTATCGGTTCGCCATTTTTTTTCGGGGGTATCGTGTTCACGTTCACGGATCGCGAGCATTAACATCGGACGGTACACGAGTCTGTAATTAAAATCCTCGCCGCATAATTAAATTTCAGATTACGAGCGGTATCCCGGCGGTCAGATGGCCGGACAGATTGCTAATGTGATATCAAGCCTGCGGATCTTTGTGAAAAATCAAAATTTTCTGCATTGGTTACAATATGTAAGAGCCACTCAGAAAAATAGAGAGAGAGAGAGTTTGTTATTAACCCTTTGCAGACGGAGCTTTTTCCCTCAAAATAGTTCCGAGTGCAAAGGGTTAATAACAAAGTCGTTACATCAATTTATGATCGATATATTTGAGAAGTGGAATAGTGCAACGAGAAGAGAGAAAAAAAAGATCGAAAAAGCTCTCTGCGACGGTGGTTCCGCTAACAAAATCGAAAACGATGTGTGGATGGACGGATGTCGGCCGGATTCGATGACCTCTCTCGGTTTTTGCGAGCGGCACGACCGCATTCGCGTTTCCCGCTTAATGGCGACGGTAACTGACATCGTTGCGGAAGTCGCGACTTCTGAAATGAAATAAAGAGGCATCGCTACTTTGGGTAAAAGCCTGTCCGGCCTTGTTTGACGACGATTTTAACGGGTTCACAACACCGCGCCGGTGCCAACGCTGCATCCCTCGAAAGATCGAGACCGAACAACCTAAATAAATATATCACCGAAACAATGTGTCGAACTCCTTTCGAAACGCTGCCTCGAAACTCTGATGGGGTGAATGGGGGTTAATAGGTTTTATGGAGAAACGATATGAATTTTCGAGGACATTAAACAGAAAAGCTAGTCTCGCATAAAAATCCGCAGTCTAGCTGTACTGATTAAATTAATTGATTCGAGGGAACACGTTCCACGGAACAGGAACTACTCACGTTCTCGTGAAACTGCATTGCGCATCGTCCTCCGCGCAAATCATTGCCTGAACAATTGTCTTCCACGGTTATTAATAGCGTTTAATTCTGAAGACAGGGATTCTGTGGATGTCCTCATCGAAAATGTTATCTCCGTCTCCATAATTTAATATCAGTTCCATCCGAAGAGGGGTTAAATGACTGTATTATATCAAGGGGTAGGGTAATCAATAGTCTGTTAATTAAGTCGAGTCTAGTCTTTATTATGCATGAAGGGAACTTCAATTTTGAGTAGCGGTGCCCAACTAAGCACGGAAAGGATAATCTTACAGGGAATACGTTGCCGGTAATGGATTCCGTCTATGAAATGGATAATTCATTTGTGCATATTTGTCGTTACGTTCTTGCCACGTGTATAATTATCAGACAGCCGATCGTTATGCAAAATAAAAATTGTGAAATGAATAGCAACGAACTGGAGCGACATAGAACTTCGTTTTCTTCAATGTTTTTTTCTACAAAGAAAATTTATAGAAACCTGCCCGAAAATAAAAATAAAAATTGTCTACTTGAATAGGTTGAAAATTCTGTAACAGTATTTTGAAATTCTTGTAATGTTTCGCTGCTTTAAATTTATCTTCTCTTGCATTATATTTATTCAATTCCGAAGAATGTGAACTTGTGTAAACACGAAGTCTCTCAGGAACCGAGGAAAATTTCGTAAAACCTGTCCGAAAATTCCCCTGTATATTCTATTATTGAAACACATCTAAAACATATTGTTCATTGTTATTTCAGACAAGGAAGTGCAGAAGCCCGGCGAAAGCAAGAAGAAATTGCTCAAATACGACACTCACGGTTCCATTACTATTGTTCCCACGGCGGACGACAACGACATGGACTACACCTGCGAGGCCAACCATCCTGCCATACACCTCGACATGCCCCTCAGGGCCACTATTAAACTTTCCGTTTTTTGTAAGCGAAACATATGAAAACCCTTTTTACCGGAGCGCAACGAGTCGAGTGAATGGGACCGTTTTGTTTTTGTTTTTTTCCGGGGACCGTTTCGCGAAAGTTTGTTCACAGAGTCAATAAACCAAACCTGCCGGATCTATGACGTACTGCATAAGCTGCTGGTTTCGTTAATCTTGGCTGATTCGACGCGTTTGAATGGACCGTAATTTGAATTCTCGTCAAAGAATAATTTAAAACGCCGACGCGTAGGCATGCTTTATTAAAAACCTTTTGATATCCGCCGATGAAAGGATATAAAAATTTCCACTCGAAACTTTCGACCACTCTACGGCTATTTCGATCGCTTTTATTATATTACTTTTTTCCGGAAAGGAGCCGTGATTTGTATTTTTAATAACAACCGAAGTACCGTTTCCCCGATGCTGCAGAGTGTTTTCGATGGAGCGTTCCTTTGTTGTCGTTGATCTCCGATAGTTTTTAATCCGAAGTTGTCGGTGGAAACGACATTTTCATTCACTCGATAGGAAACTGCCTCATCGATGTGTCGTTCGTAGATGAACTTATATATTCATTTATATTATGATATAATATATTCATTAATTGCCAGTCACATAATTCGCGAGCACACATATTAATCTTCTCTCCTGTTTCTCATTCATCGGTCCCGGTTGAAACTTTTATTAAGAAAGTTTTTCCATTAGCAGAAGAATCACTGCGCAAGCTTCCAGTGTACTCGCACGATTCAATCATTTTCAGATCCACCCGGCAAACCGTATATCGAAGGATACACGGAAGGAGAGACGGTGAAGCGTGGACAACAGCTGGAGCTAACTTGCAAGTCGCGAGGTGGAAATCCACCGGCGCAGATCACCTGGTATAGAAATAACGAGCAGGTCAACACGGTGCATCGCGCCGAAGCCAGCTTCTCCGAGAGCGTATTGTCGATCATCGCGACAGACCAGGATAACAACGCCAGATACAGATGCGAGGTCTCGAACATCATGAGCGTCGAGCCCATCAAGGAACACGTCGATCTCACCGTGCTCTGTAAGTACCTCTCGATTATCTCATAATTAAACAGCTGATTTGATATATTTTTAAGAAAAACGATTATTGAGTAACTTGAAACAGTAAAAGTATTAGAAGAATTTTAAAATACCATTATATCAACATCAACTTATTAAACATATTCTAACGAAGTACACTGTCTAACAAATTTGAACTTTTTTCTTGTTTCCATATAACTGTTGAGTGGATCTTATAGTTTTTCTCCTAAAATGTTTTTCTCTGCACGAAAAAGAAACGATCTTGCTTTCCGAAGTACCTAATATTTTACGAAGTTAGGGAGAGACTGACAGTTAACCGGATCGTGATTGCTTCCAGTTGCGCCATCCGGAGTGACGATCGTAGGACCGACGGAGGCGAAAGCTGACGAGCAAGTGGTGATCACCTGCACGACACAGAACTCGAACCCACCTGCGGATATAAAATGGACGGTGGACGGGCACAATTTCGAGAGTAACGCCTCGATGACCAAGCCAGCTTCCCAAGGGGGCTGGATAACCACGTCGAACGTGACGTTCAACATCAACAGAACCAGTAGGAGCATCGTCGTGATCTGCGACGCGTCGAACGTCAAACTAACGGAGAACGTCGTACGGACGCACACGATAAACGTGATTTGTGAGTACACTGTCGAGCAATTAGCCGAATGAACAGGAATGTAAACCTAATTCAGGATAGAATCTGTACGGCGGCCAACGCCACGGATTAATATGAAACTAATCCCAGGGGAACCTCAGACTTTACACTGTTCTGTATCTTGTCCGTTTATCCTGGATCCTGTGAATTCAGTTCCTAGCCCCCGGTTCCCGAATACCCTGGCAGTCTCGATGTAATTCGAACTTGCGTGAAAATTAATTCCGTCGTGGTTGGCGGCCTGCTCAATAGGTAATTGGGCATTGTGCTCGTGCTTGAGTTAGAGGATTCCAGGACCGATATGGACGAAAACCGTACTCCTTCGAACATGTTTCATCCGATTCCGTACCGATCGCTCGAAATCATTCCCTTTGATTCGATACTCACAATAGGTGATCAAATTATTTAGCGCTCGCTTGTAGTGGCTCTACAAAGTATTCGTACACCTTTTGAAATGGAATAGCTTTTTCAAAATTCGAAGTGTGAAGATTAAAAAAATTTTCATCCGTGACTGTAATGAAAATTGAACACATGTAACAAAATTAGAAATTCAGTGATTTTTGTCCTAACTTTCCAAAAATGGTACCAATGTTCCTTCTTAATCTTTATTCGCAGATCCACCTTCCAAACTCACTGTCACTGGCTACGACGAAGGCACGACGATAGATGCAGGCACTGTGCTAAGATTGATGTGCACTGCCATCTCCGGTAACCCGTTGGCCAACTTGAGTTGGTTCAAAAATGACAAACAGGT
This sequence comes from Lasioglossum vierecki, assembly GCA_028455595.1. Taxonomy (NCBI): domain Eukaryota; kingdom Metazoa; phylum Arthropoda; class Insecta; order Hymenoptera; family Halictidae; genus Lasioglossum; species Lasioglossum vierecki. Next base: position 22,416,934 of record CM052343.1, read on the forward strand.
GAACAAACGAGACAGAAAGTTTTAAACAGAGTTTTTTTTAATATAGTGAATGAAGATTTACGTTGCTGTTTTATAGAAAATGGAATTGAGAAATTATTCATTTTGCTGGTATTCATTTTGGTTGAAATATAATGTAGATTGACTATGCTCTGTTAATTAATGTTTTTATGTATTGTATTTCAGGTGCATGGAACCACAAGAGCACGAGACCATGCAGTATCCAGCGAGCTGACTATGCTCGTAAACGCGTCGGACAATAACGCGCGTATACGATGCGAAGGATCAAATTCTGCGACGGAGATCCCCTTAAGGAAGGTTCTCGCCCTGAAAGTTAACTGTAAGTTATAACAAAACGCGTAATACCCTCGAAAGGCCAATCTTAATTATTTCATAGACGATGTTCCCAGAATATTGCAAGAAAAAATAAATACAGCATTTACTAATAAAAAAATTGAGAAAATAAAAAACTAGGAAATATCCTGTTAATAAAGAAATTCCTGATGAAAATATTTTCATCATTTCAATAATCGTATACTAAAAAGATTCTCCCAGAAGGAGAAGGGTGAGGGTGAGGGTACCGCGTTAAGCTTAATTTTTCATTATCTTTAGTGAACTAGCCGAAGCAATTTTCGTTCGATAACGGAATCGAGATTCGTCATTTTTTTTTGCAGTCCCGCCGGATAAAGTTAAGATAACTCGCGAGCCCCCGGATTTACACGCCGGTGAAGAGGGTCGTATCATTTGCGAATCAAGCAGTAGTAATCCAGCGGCGGAGATGTCATGGTGGAAGGGTGGCATTCCCGTGCAGGGTACCAAAAATGGTACTAAACCCGGCTTACACGGAGGATTTCTGTCGTTCGTCGAGCTCGCATTGGACGTCACGGAAGAAATGAACGGAGAAGTGTACACGTGTCAGGCAAGGAACAATCAAATAGAGAGATCCATTCACGACGCTACGACCCTCGATGTTCTGTGTAAGTACTGTCATTTATTATAGGATCAATGAAATCTAGGCGATCTCATTTCGCTACGAAAAAGAAGCCTCGTAAAGTATATTGCGCAATTAGAACGGGGTTTATTCCCTCGCGACGAATTTTACACGATTCCGTGCCCAGTAAACTCGCTCTTCAACCGAGAAACTCAACTATTTCGCAAAATACTTCCGTAGACTTCTATAAAACAATTACTAATAATTACTACTTCTCGTAGAAGCCTTATACCAAGGTGTACATTATTTCCAACACTTAGCGTCTGCCATTTATATTAATTTCTTTCTATATTACATTATATACCTAACTATTTTTTTTATTGAAAAGTGTTATACTGTAAGCTATAATGTACATTATAATGTATGCTGTATAAACCAAGCATGGTTTACGGCATGAATAAATAAATAATTAATTAATTATTACCTTCACAGACAAGCCAATATTTACATCGATAGAGCCGCACGAATTAATCGGCTTGGAGGGCGAATCATTTGTGATCTCTGTCTCCGCAATGGCGAATCCGAACAAAATAAGCTACACATGGACCAGAGACGGTTTGCCATTGGTCAGTGGCAACAGGAGGATATCCGTTCGTGGATCCATGTTGAACATCACGAAACTAGATCGCCACGATGCTGGCACTTACATATGCGAAGCGAACAACGACGAAGGAACGACGTTCTACCAATTAAATTTAACGGTGCAATGTAAGTAAAAGTATAATCTTGAAACCGATACCTTCATCGATACTTAGTTAAGCTCCCCGAGAACTTCACCGAAGAAAATAAATACATCCTCTTACCTCACAGGTTAATCCTATCTGCTTTGTAAAGATATTACGGCCTGATTAAACAGCACCTTCTATTTTCCATTAAAATCTTCCTGCACGTTGTTTTTTCAGGTGTCGTTTATAAACTTTTTAATCCGCTAAGAAATGCTATACATCTCCAAGTAGTTGGTATTCCGAGGGTAGAGGCTTTCTTTTTCCAGCCAAAAGAAAACTTTCTCGAGAGTTTGTAACAGTTTGCTACTCTATGTAATTACTAGACTGCGGATGTTTATGCAATTTTCCAATTTTCGTCCACGAACTTTTAGGAAGAAATCCTATTTTTAATGGAAACAGCCTTTTTATGTCCGAAACAAATCAAAGTCTTATCAAATTCTGTCGAGTAATCCTTTTGTTATGTTACTGTGAAAACGAGATGTGAAATACACTCCGCCATTGAATCCTTCGCCACGTAAAACCGAGTCAGCCTTCCGATAAAAATGTCGAACAAATATTCTTGCAGACGCTGCGAAAATTAAGCGGGTCTCGACGTCGGGGATAGTGTATCAACCAGGAGTCGAGGCAAAATTGTTCTGCGAGGTGGATGGCAGCCCCATAGGAGACGAGTACGTCACATGGCAGAAAGTCGGTTCGAGTTCCGAGCTGTCCGGTCGCTATTCCACCTCTTTTATCAATAAAACTTCTTATCTACACATCGAAAATCCTGATCAAGAGGACGTCGGCGAATACCAGTGCAAAGTGAATAACGGGATCGGGAACGTTACATCGGAGCCCATTCTCTTCATCACGAACTGTACGTACATTATTTTAATCGGCGTGGAAAACCATTTTGAACAATCGTTTCAATGAACGTTGAACATCGACCAATGAGAAATTACAAAATGACCGACGCGACGCTCGAAATTCAAACAGTAGCGGAGGGCGAACCGCTGATAAATAGTACTTTGTTACAGTCAAACCACAAATGATGAACACGCCCTTGACAAGGAAGGCAGCCGCTAACAAAGGGATAAACGTGCAACTGTTTTGCAAAGCGCAAGGCTCCTTATTGCCGCGGTTCTCATGGTCGTTCAATGGGAAGACCTTGTTACCGAATGTAACCGAGCATAAATACAGCATCACGCACACAGACGTAAGTCAACTTCGCATGTTTGTAATTAGCCAAGCTAAATGTCAGACGGAATATACTTTCTCGGTTGAACTTGTCGAAACGTTACTTCCGATTTCTAACTAAATTCGTCTAACCAAAATTCGTTTATAGCAGAAGTCCGTCTATTATACAATAAATGATAAATTATTCAATTTCATAAAAAAAACTTATCATTATCATTTATCAACTTAGAGCCGGCTAGTTATAATGACAAAAGTTATTCAGAATGTTGTCCTTGACAATATGTGGCAAGGTGAAGGTCATCGGAGTTGCCTCCTCTAAACTTAAGGCTTACCCAAAGCTTTGTCTCCTGTTAATCTGCAGATTCTTTATTATTTAATTGATTGTTGCCAGTTGAGCAAATTGGTGTCGGAATCGACGCTGACGATTTTCCGCGTGACGTCGCACGACTACGGGAAATACGAATGCCGGGCGATGAACATGATGGGACAGTCGACGGACATCATACACCTGGACGTCACCTCGCCGCCGGATAAACCGAGCGATCTCGAGGCTTACAACATCACTCACGACTCCGTCACTCTAACGTGGAAAAGAGGATTCGACGGGGGTTTACCGACGTCCTACCAAATACGATGGCGGGAGGCTCTCGACTACGAGGATCGATACCACTACCTAGACGTTTCCCCAGGAGAATATAAAACCACGATAACCGGTCTGTCTCTGGGGACTTACTATGTGTTCAGCGTGAAAGCCATTAACGAGAAAGGAGACAGCGGTTTCCTGCCCGACCTAGTCAAAGTCCAGACGCTACGTAAGTCTCCGCAAAATTGAATTCCCCTACTGCAACAGCTGTGTGCCCGTAACGATTGCTTTTAGAGCGAACAAGTAGCTACGCCATTTAATATTACCATTCTTTACAAGTTTAACCATTTGCTCCCCGGTGGTTGCGACGGTCCCTCGAACACCTGTGTGATACGAAATCATGCTACAGTTGGAACAGAAACATTTATATCAGACCGAGGCCTTTCGGTAAAATACTGTAGCATCATTTCTTTTCATAGTTGTAGACAGACATTTTCGTGACCGTATCAACCCTTATCATTGTCCAAGCGAATTCGTTGTTGCGACAACAGGACTCGTTCGACTAACAATCGTAGTCGGATTCATTAGTATCCTTGAAATCGCATCATCATGCATATTTAATCACGTCGCAGTGACAACGTGATCAATATCCAATATCTCCCGATTGTAGCGCCACTTAATTCGTAAACTGCCAATCGAACGAATTCGTTGCAACGTTACACGAAAAAAGATCTTTTTCATTCTTTCCGATCGAATTCGTTCACAATAGCCGTCGCCTCATTGGCTAGATTTTTGAAAAAAGGTGTAACGAATGATCTGGCAGATTACGGGTTCGAGGGTGATAGTAATGTCATAGTTGTAGCAATTAATCCTGCGTGCTTTTGTGGTGAAATATAAAACATTGAGTAATTGGACTGCGGAGCGAGGCGCGTCGATTGTTGCAAAACAATGTCTCGGTGACTGGTGTCGGTTCCGTAAAAATTCGGATTGGTGGCTTGCCGGTGAAAGAGAACCCATTCGAAAATGCCTGCTTTATTTCCGGTAGACGAGATTTCATAAAACGCTTTCCACGTTTATTCAAAAGTAAAAAAAAATGTCGAAATAAAAATTAAAGAACGAACGAACGTGTACGTGCACATTGGACGTCACTTATGGAATCGTTGATTATTTTCTTGCGATATTTCCATTAGTTATCAAACATTAGAAATTGTCACCGATCACCGTGGCTCGCTCTGCGCAAATAGTGTGAAGTAATTTGTATGTTCCGAGTATCATAGACCAGCAATCGTAGTTTAACTGACATGTAACATCAGCCATTTAACATTTCAATGACGTTGTGCCGTGGTAAGCTTTAAACCATCGCATCTTGATACTCTTCTTGGTGAAAATCGGTATTTAGAATAGCCACGGCAGCAAAGAACAACCGTTCAATCGTATGTGTATAGTCTTTCCTCTAGTCTTACTATAGAGAAAGATTTTTATTTTACATTCTTTTTCTACAGAACTTTTACCAACATACAAATCTGTGAGATTTTTCAAATTAAAACGAATCCAAATACTTGAACATCATGTTTTGTGTCGTTTTAATCGGAGAAATTTCACCAATCCGTTGGGTAAAGGAAATAACTAAAAATTATAAAGTTTCATCGTTAGAAAAAAGTAACACTATCCGTGCAGATAATGTGAGGGAAGATTGTACGCTGTAACGATGCGGGATGGAACGAAACGAAAGATTACCATTGCTGATGGCCTTAGACGCGCTACCCGAACGTGTGCTCGCGCAGAATCGTTTAATAATCGATCGGCGTGCTGCTAAATGTAACTAACAATAACGCGGACCGTCGTTGCATGAATAACAATCCGGTGATGGGTGCGTTGGCTTGGCTTACAGGGGAGGCACCACCTACCGACGTGACATCCAGCGAGATTAATTCTTCCTACATCATCGTCATTATCATCACTGTTTCCGCCTCTGTTTGCCTACTCATTGCTGCGCCCATAGTCTTTGCTACATTAAAATCGAAAAAGAAGGCTCAACGTTCCGGTAAATATAATCACTGTCACGTACCCTTTTTCTTTCTGATTTACCTATAGGACCGAATAACGCCGAGAACCTGCCGGACGTTCTCTTGGAAAAGGGGGATTTTGCAATGAATTATATGTATACGTTTGCAGCAACCTCCCTCATCTTTTTTATCATTAATGTACTGATCATCGTGTTGTGGTACATTATGAGAAAACGAAATAAAGATCGTAAGTGAAACACTTCTATCGACAAAAAACGGCAAATTGCGATCCGTATCGCAATTTCGATCTAACGAACTAAACGATATTATTATAACAACTGCACTGCGGATGTTCATGCATTCTCGAATTGTTTTAAACGAAATCTTATTTTTAATGGAAACAGCCTTCGTAAAAAATTTTATATTCTAGCCTTTTTTGAAAATCTTCGTAATTCGTAAATGCATGTAAAGATCCACAGTCTAATAATAATAAACTAGGCGATTGACAGGAAAGAGCATCGTTTCTAACATGTTTCTCTCTGATTTCTCCCAGGGATCAACAAGTCGCAGACAGCGGATATGTACGCACCGTCTACCGTCAACGGGGACACCATGACCGGTGAATTAAGTTCAGTTTCGGACGAGAAGAGCGACGTTAACTTCGACACTAACGATTACGTGGTCAGTGCGATCAGTCAGTATGTTCTTAGTAACAAGTAATGCCGGAGGGTAGGTTTGAGTTCTATTAACACATTTCTGTTTCGTTCTACTTTCATTTGTATCCCCTTGCACCCTCACAACGATTTATCATTAGAAAACATCCCTATTTGTTTTATCGTCTATTCTATCGCAGTACACGTTCCACCGCCTCACTTCCATTAACACCACCCACACATTAGACACTAACCGGTAGCATACATCTCCTATTACATCCTCGACCAACAGCTCTGCTAGTTTCATTTTTGTTTTTTCGGGTATCTTCACGGTTAGGCAACTCTATTGGGTGAACGATTTATCCATGCACGTAGCGTCATTATCGTGATGCGTCAGATTATATGTTTTACACGTGGAACACTGAGAGTTATTCGATTTGGTAGCGCTAATGGTTTTCGATAGAGTCGTTACAGGTTTATCTCACGCCAATGCGCGTCGGTTTAACTGAATCGTTTTCTATCTGTGACGCGATTAGGACGAGGGACGTAAGACCGCCGCCAGCACGTATTTAATCGATCAGACAATGCAAGATTTCGGGAAAGCGAACTTGGAGATGCAAGTGCATCATCAAGGGACTCTTGGTCGTCGTGGCAACCACATCCAACCGCCGATGATGGATTCGCCGCCGCAGCGGACGACAGCCAGTGGGACTCTTTCTGGTGCGTTTCGATTGATACAGTATTTCCTCGATAAATTTCCCATGTGTCTGGCATTTAACCACTTTGGACAGGAAGCAATTTCAAGCCAGATCCTTCTTAGTCCATACATATAATCTTTTTCACATTGTGCACGTCAAATTGAACCTGTTTTTTTTAAATATTGTAATCCTTGGACTGCGAATTTTATAAGAAAAAATATAATGATCACATTTCAAGAACGCCTGACAGAACCAGCTGTGTTACTTCCAGTTTCAAAATCGAGTTACATCGGTAATCCGAGCCCAGCGCCTCCGAACGACGTCAACTTCTACAGCGTGGAGATCGACAACGGCCGCTACATGGGATACGAGACGAACCACAGCCCGATCCCAGTGGTGGGTGAGCCAGGATCAGGGACGTACTATCCTTCGATGAGCCCGACAGGTCACTTAGCAGGTCACATGAGCCAGAACACGGGGACGTTGACGCGGAGTAGAACCTTGCCGCGTCCAGTTCCTCCTCCAGATGTGACCGTGATGACCGCGGGTTCGAAATCGCCGATACCACCATCGGTGCCACCTCCGCCAACAACATTCGCACGGTCTGTGCCTGGGAACGCGCACATCCACGGTCATTCTTTGTCGACCTTCACCCCCACGCCTGCGTATTCAGATATCGACGGGCATCTTGTCTGAGGATCACCGATCTTCGGCCCCAGTTCGGTGCGCGGCAAGTACCGTGCCGTACCGAGGGACGAGACAGCAATCACCGTGACAGAAAGAACCACTCGGCTTTAATTGATCTGACTCTGAAAAAAAACGAATAGCCGAGCAGATCATTCGTTCGCGAAACCCTACGAAGACTATGAAGACTGTCGACTGCGTTAAAAGAACCGCGCGTGGCAGTTTCGTGTGGGTGCGCCGACGACCATTGATCAAACACTATTCCTCTTTGAACATGAAAGAAAGTAAAGAAGCATGTAAATAACCACACAGAGAATCTATAGGCCGCTGCGCTTCCGGCAGGCGCGCGGTTTATTAACGTAATTTTAATAAGCACGCGGTGTGTACTCATCGTTGCGACGCGCGGATACAAAAGAAATGCCGCCGTACACACACTCTTCCTTTCGTTCATCGCGCTCGTTCTCGTTCGTTTCTTCGCGGGCAAAGGTGTTTTTACGGCCTCGACAAAAAGGAATATAAGCGCGCTTCAAGTTGTTTTACGTTCACGCACATCGCTCGCGGCCTGCAGTGATCTACGATGATCGAGAATCTATCGCTGAACCCCTGAGGATCTTCGAGGACACACAGGATTCGCCGCTGCAGAATTTTTCTTCTTCGTTGCGCTCTCGCTAGAGACGGGTTACGTTTTCTTTACTTTTGTGCATCCGATTGTGAGAATAGAGAGAAAGAGAATGTTCAACTGTGTGTGCATGTTCCACGTGAACGAATCGGATTGGCGATGTCGCGGGGGCGAATACCTCGCTCGCCCCTCCACAACCCCTTTGAGAGAAAGAGAGCTAGAGAGAAAGAGAGAGAGAGAGAAAGAGAGAAAGCACAAAGGTATAGTATGGATTTTACGATCACGTTATGCCTTACTATCCTCGTCTTGGAATAAGTTAATCGTAGTTCATACCATCGACTGACATACTCATGCGATCCAACGGTGAAACCACTGGCAGGCAGAACGAACAGAACATCAATGATCCATAGTAATTTTCTATTATAGATTTCGTGTTTGAACCACCCACATTCGCACGACTGTTTCGTTGCCCTTTCCGTTATAAGCTGGGATCTCCTTTGCGACTCTGGACGCAGCGTTTTATTGTCCATACTCCGTTCAAGTTCGCGTTCCTATCATGCGATTCGTTATGTTTTTTCTTGTTTTTCACTTACGAGGAAAAGCGAAAGAGCATCGTCCAAAGACACGTTTGCATTTGTAGTTTCGCTTCGAGAACTCTGAAAGTTGCGCCAGATCCAATCGCAAGCGTTTATTTCACCCACTGATTCACAGAATACTTTTCGGACTACTGTTTCGGATTTGGTTCAAATTCCGATATGGTGCACGAATATTCTGGACGCGCAAAGGAGATCCTACTTCTATGTACTACTCGTTAGTGCTCACGGTCTACCGGACGTCCCAGCACGCCTTGGGACGTCGAGAGGCACCTCGCGCTGCTAAGAAGATGGCTACTGTTCTCCAGATCGTCACAGATCGAAATTAACTTCAGGAATTCCTTAGGGCAGGGGTGGGCATTTTTGTCTCGTTTGGAACAACATCTCACCCAGTGTCCCCTACCAGCATCCGTTGTCACCATAGTGACATAACGATCAAGGGAGGAAGAAGTGGGCAAGCTGTCTCGAATGACTCGCGAGATATACGTTGGAACTCCCTGTCATAGAAAAAGAAAGGGTGGTTGGTGAGGGAAACAGGAGTTTGAGGGCCCACCCAGCTCTAAGGGACTTGCAAATCCTCTCGCCCCAACTAATTAGTCAGCTTCGCAGCGGTGCGCGGTCCAGACACTTTGAAAGTAATCCCGACTAATTCGATTGACACGAGCCGCAACAGAAATCAGCAGTACGTTTTCATCGATGACTCGATCAAGGTCGCCGATCGTTCGGTGTCATCGTGAAGTCGCGTTACTCGCGTTTCTCCTGGTTTCGTCAGAACGTACGACCGTCCACGATTTCGTTTTGCAATTAGTTGAGAGACAGAACGTAGAGAGGTCTGACCGGCTTCTTGGTTGGAAAATTCGAAGAAAGGCGAGACAATCGTTTTACACAGGGAAACAGTTGACGACGTTTGTAATACCGGTAGTTGAACACAACTGATTTCCTTCTATTGCTCATCGAACCCGCGGCGCGTTCTCTGTTTAGATCGTACGGATCTTCGTTGTTACATTTAGGAGAGAGAGAGAGATGCTGAGGAGACGGAAAGACAGCACGCGTCGGGAATAATGATAGACAGCGTTTTATGTAACGCAACATTACGAAGCGGCGAACCCCCCCGCGTTCTTTCGTAGATCGTCGAGATCGCGAAAATTCGGCTGTTCCCTCGTAGACTTGACTCGAAATTTATAAACGTTACTTCTATTATATTATTATTAGACAGCGGACCGTTATGGGAAAGGCTAATTTTCTACTCGAATTGCAACAAACTCGAATGAAATGGAACTTGATTTTTTTTCTTAATATGGTAAAATTAGGCTGAAACTCAAAAATTAAACGTGTCTTCATTAGTTAATTGTTGTTTAGTAATTGATTCGATACCAACGTATTTAATAATGTAAACAATAGATGCTGAAAAAAAACCATCCAATCCGCTGTCTAATTATTATTGTCGTTCTTTACGAGCTCTGCTCTGTAAACTTGTCTGGAAGACATTCGGGCAATTGTTATCCAACATCTTCTCGCACATAAATGGGATGAGAGAAATCTAATGTGAAATTAAGTTTCGATATTTTATGGTGATAAATCTCGCGATTATATTAATACGATACGATTAGTTGTTAATTGCACTTTTTCGACATTCTTGTATTCTATGTAATGTAAGAAGAACGTCAGCCAGCACGTTCTTCCGTGTTCTTTTTGAAAGTGAATTTTAATGAGAATGCAGTTCCCCCACTGCCGAGTCCGAAAGTCAAATGATACGGCTAATCAATCGATAGATAATTATCACAGTTCCGGAAACAACGCGCGAAACGAAATGGCGAACGCCAGCCCTCGACGTCGTTCTACTTCGTATGTTCGATAAGATTAACTTGTTTTGTTCGATAACGGTGTGATCGTTGATACATTGCATTCTTTGGTTATCGATATGGTAATTATTATAATGTGTTACAATAATCATATAGCACAAAGACGAACGATGAACACTATTACTCTAGAATTAGGAAAATATCTATAGGGTGAACTGTTTTCACGTGATGTAGCGCGCGTGCTAATTTCGTTCGCTTTTCTTTTAATCGATTAGATTAAGTTCGGTTGATCGATCACGGGATAAGTAAGTTATTTAATTACAACTACGAGATCGGCACTCCTTTTTAGGATAGACATTGTTTTTTGATATTTTATTACGACACAGTCAAACGATATTTTATAATTAATACTTACGGGAAAGCTGCCAAATATTCGCAAATATTGTCAATTAACGATGAACGATTTCTATTTGTAACATAGTTAATAAGCGGTTCGTTTCTTCCTTTTAATTAAATAGAATTATATCGACTGATAGCCGGCATTTTGTACATACTATATTATAATATTGTACGTGTAACGGAAGTTCGACTACTTTCACTGCCTAATTTCCATTCGTCTAACTGCCGAAATTCAATGATCCATAATCGGTCGACAAGTAAGATTAATCATTATTCACGTGAAAGCGGTTGACTTATCGTAGAAAATCTGCTATAAGTATTTTCCTAAGAAAGGGCGAATACCTTCGGGCCACTTATTCGAATATCCTACCGGAAAACGTAAAAAAGGAAACACACGCGTACAAGCACACGGGAAAGATTAACGAGATCAACATAAATCAGCTGGAAACAATAAGAGATAGACGAGTTAAACAATCGAAAGGACAGAGACAAAAAGTTCGGTAAAAAAAAGTGAGTGTCTTGGAGTAGTGATATCTTAAAAAAAAGACAATAGTACATAAGTTTAATTGTACGAGTATGAGTTTAGTTAAGAGTAAACTATTTCCCTGGCACAGCCAAGTTAGAAATTGCATTTGCATAAGGGTGTCTCTGTGCAAACGGTACGGACAGACAAACAAACGAAAAAAAAAGAAGAAGACGTAGTATCAACTCAAATGTTTATACATATATATTTTTACATTTATTTCCATTCGAAGATTGATTATCCTTGTAAATAGGCGCGGATATGTCTCAGCGTTTCACACACTCCGGAGAAAAAAAAGTAATTAACGAAAAGAAAAAAAATAAATGGATCATATGAGGGTCTCACTTTACCTAAGCTATAATGAAATATTGTATAGAATTATTACGATAGGCAAGAAATTATATCTGAGAGAGGGAGAGCGAGAGGGAAAGAGAGAATGTGTGTATATGTGTGCGTGTGTGAGAGAGAGAGAAAGAGAGAGATAGAGAGAGAGAGAGAGAGAGAAAAGAGCAAAAGAGAAAAGTTATTCCAGTTATCGGACGAGACGACGTCTTTCCGTTTATCGAAAGCCTAAGTAGTCGACACACATATATTTTTCAAGAAAAGAAAACATTTAAAAAGTCAAGGGAAACGAGATGACCGCGCACGTTCGGCCTACTGTCAAGTTGGGGAAAGAATTGCGAGCACACTACGCGACGCGTCAGAGAAGAACCGTGATCGGTGGTGTGAAAACTAGTCGACGAACATAGGTTTCGGTTTCATACGTTCAAGAACGATGAAACGAGAAAAAAAGAAAAACGGGAAACCATCGCGTTCGATATTTCTCTGTGTACGATCATCGAATAACCGCCGCTTCTAATTTGATCGCGTATCGTACGAATGTAAGTATAAGCAAGCAAGATTGTTCGGGAGACGTTCATCAGTTTCGCCGAGCGTTGAGAGTCCCTGCGCAACGCCAGAGAAATAAGGGTGGCTCTGATCTGTATTAAAAGTCGAGTCAGAAACGGAGTACTCTAACTGCTCGGTAGATCTATGCGAAGTAATATGTATTAATGAACAGGTTTATTGTCTTTTGAGCAATCGGGCTTGCCGGTGTGTCGCTCGAGTGCGTCCACCGTCAGATCCATCGGCGATCGATCGCATCCTAAGCTATTTTCACTTCTTCGTTCTCCCGCGATCTTCGATCATTGATCCACGGTTGGAACGATCGGTAGCAACGTGGAGGGGAACGTAAATCGGAAAGTGGTGTCGTTCACGGAAAATCGATAATGTGTGTGTAATAGTGTGTATACTTTTTCCGCGCCGTTGTCATGTGTGTTTTATGCTTGGGAAGAAAAAAAAGAGATGAACTGTTTGAAAGTTTTACGGATAACGTTTTTTCGGTAGCACACGCGCTATTGTTATTTCATTGGACGCCCCTCCCCCTGACAGGGGGAGCTGAGGACATGCATACACACACGCATACACACATATACACAGATAAAATGATTTGTTGAAAGGTAGATTCTACGAAGCTTAATGAAGAAGAATAAAAGGATTTAAAAAAAACCGTGTATTGTTAACCGCTGCTGTTGTGTACGGAGCCGCACCGTTCGGCTTAGACTGATGATAAAAAAAATTCACGTATGCTCAATTAGAGAACATGTTTGCGCATAATTAAGAATTCTATTTACATATACATGTTTTATATTTGTAATTAATAACGAACAAAAAAAAATCATCTATACCTTAATATTACCTGATATTATTAGATTATGTAATCTCCAAAGTATTTGCTCATCAAAGTGCTAGGCATGTTAGACGGACCGATATTCGTCCAAAATGGTACCTTGGAGATGGACATACCATCTAACAGTACGATATTTCATATTTTACACAATAATTAATAATTCCGTTGATTATTCTAAGACATAGTCAATCCTAATTATACAATCATTAAAAGTACGAAGGATAAATTAAACGTTTTACAATATGTATATAAATTGTACATAATACGACTTAGATAGACACGAAGAAAATGAAATGCATAACGAATTATATCAAATTAAGAGAGGGAAGAGAGAAATACACATGAAAACGATCGAGAACTTTCGTAAATAAAAAAAAAAAGAAGACATAGCTCGTAAACAAAATGTATTCGTATCACGACTTTTGATGTTTCATTTTTCTCTTCGTATTCGATTTTCTCCTAATTACTTGGCCCGTGTTATCAAAGGACAAAACGAGAAACCGAGAAAAATATCATCGATACTCGCCGATGTCTGACGCGTTACCGCGCCGATCTATGCATGTGTAGATCGCGCGATGCACGGATGTAGATTCGCGAGTCTCGAAAATCGCCGAAAGTGACGTCACGAATTTTATCGTAACAAACTTATCCGTTCCAAAATTACCATTTCCACAAGAGGCGAAGACTGGATTTAACACTGAGCCGTTCAATCGTTTTTTTGATGATGTAAAAAAAACGACTCGATTTTCTATTCGATTCGATTCCTTGCGCTCACAGATCGAAACACGGACGACGTGTGTATACTTTGATCTCGACGACCGATCGATTCTTGAAGAGACGCGTTCATTTTTTCGAAACGCTAAAACCACTGTTCGTCGCTTCGACAAAACCTCTCGGAACGTGTGCAAGCAACAAAAAACAAGAAAACACTTTTTGGAAAATTGTATTCGACGCACCACATTCATAAAACGAAAAATACCGTGCAAGAAACCGTTGGAAAGTGTACATTCGGGAACCGACCAGCAGCGTGACTTTTCGTTTGACAAAACAAACATATTCGCGTAAAAATCGACGATCATGCGAGAGACACATTCACGAAAAAGAAAACCGATCTTAACGTACTATCGTAAATCGTTAAGCGTATCATCGGATATATATTGCTTCCGTTTGTGTGCCAACAATTTAAAAAAAAAAAACAAAAACACAATGTCGATCATTCTCGATGTATAAAGTAAATAATGATTTAAAAAATAACATAGCGAGAACGATGTACCGTTGCGCTAAAATTTTGAGATCGGAATTTACAAAATACAGTGTAAAATTCATTAATCATCGCTGTTCTTTAAGTACAACCGATAATACCGAAAGAGAGAGAAAAAATAAAATGAAAACTGTGAAGAAGCTCTCCGACGATAAATACATATAAAAGACAATGGGAGAGATAAAGAGAGAAGGAGCGAGAAAAAGAGAATGAGAGAGAGAGAGAGTGGGAGATGAAGAAACCGTGTAATATAAACTAAGAGTACCAGCGATTGGTACATTAATTACTTGTATATATACATAGTATTTTTACATTCTAATTCTAAATTACATTTCCAATTCTAAATGGTATACATTACTCTGTGAGCTTCGCTTGTCGTCTGTGTAAATCATCGATAACGTTCCGGCGTTCGTTCACTTTGGAAAATTAGTCGGGGGTAAGCGTTCGCGTTCGCGATTCGCGAACGATGCCTCGGCAAATATTCGATCCCTGCCCCCGTCCCTTCTTGTGCCCGTTTCACTGCACCCTCTGCACAAGATTCAATAACCGGAGGTGTACGAGAACCCGAAAACACGCGACGAGATCGGTCGGCTTCTCGAAAATTTCTAGATTCCCGGGAATCATCTGAAATCTCAAGTCCCGAATTATTCTCGGGTTCTCGAAAATTTTCTGCAATCCCGAAACTCTCGAATAAACATTTTCAGGCTCCCGTCCGCCTCTATCAATAACACATGCCTCGTGCCTTCATCGCAGTTACATTTAATTAGATACGCGCAAGATCGCGACCGCAATCAGTGTCTCCGCGCAATTCATCTCTGGAAAGACAGTTTTCACTGGTAAAAATAAATTGCAACCCTAATTTAATAATTTAACCCTTCGCAGAGTGCTGTACCATTATTCACAATATTATTCACATTGCTAAATATGTTGGTATGTAACCAATCACTAAACATTTAAATATTGTACCAATTTCATGTCCATTAAATTGAAAAAAATCATAGGGAACGGAAATATTCTAGGCAGATTGGAAAACACTGAACCATGCACATATGTACATATACATATATGCAAGCTGTTTGTTTTCAGTCACCGTTTATCGAAAAAATATTTTTATTGTATTTCGGAATTGTCTTTTTGGGGATGAGCTGGTGCAGATGCACCGGATGTGAGCGTGACCCGTTTAAGGGAAGAAAAGGGATACTTCGTTATTATGTCCGTTCGTCGTGTCACCGTGTATTCAGTGTATACGCGTAACATATTAACTCATACTGTGCTCATAGCGGATGTGATCGTGTTGTCCGAATAATGTTTGCCACGTGTAGAGCGAGGAATGACGCTCGCTGATGTATTCGATGATTTTGTTTTTTTTATTATTCCTTTAGTTGTTAATGAATGCGACACGTTTATTGCTCCGCATACTGTATAGCGTACCGAGGTTCATTTTCATGACTACTTTTTTTCTTTTCATATGATTTTGCTTCGTTTAATGAAGATGAACCGACGTGTTTCAGTTTTGTCTTTTTCTTTGTTCTTTTTTGTTTCTCCTTAGGTTCTTACACATAGAGACAGAGCGAAGCTCAACATACTAGTCCTTACTTTAAAACCAAAGTAAAGAGAAAAAACATTGTGTAGCTTTTAAGAATCTCCATTACGTATTCACACCTGTGTGTCTATACAGAAAGACATAATTATAATTAATAATTCAATCATCGTAATTAGGTAAAGGACTAACCGATAAGCGAATAGATAACAAAAAAGGAATAAGCCGCTCGTTAAGTGTATCGTTTTACTTTTGATTAATTTTTTTACGATTAATATTTTATCTAGCAACTTTTGTCGGCTAGGAGTGTAAATTCTGTATCTGTACATTGTTTTCCTATTTCAAACTATTAAAAGTGATCGTCAACTAAACTCTCTCGTTCATTGTTTCCTATCACCTGATCCTTGCGCCGTGTACAAATTGTGTAAAAAAAAAAATGGAGACCAAGTTACTTTCTCCTCCAGCTGTTTATTTTTCAAAAGACTACAGAATACAATATTAAATATTGCGGAACTTCAAATGGTCCAGAAGTGGAACCTGAATTTCCAGCAATTTATTGATGAAAACCCCTTGCCCTACAATATCGTTTCAGACTCGTGACGAAGATTCTGAACGGAGTCTAATAGATATATATATATACATATATGTATATTATTAATTTCCTTTAAACCGAAATAAAATTCCTCTTTAATTTTGTTAATCGGCAGCTATTGGAAAACATACAGGCATACAATAGATATAAATTTTCTCCTGTTTTAGGGAATTACGATCTACGAAAAAGTTCTAAGCACTGAAAAAAAACCGTAAAATAAATCGTAGGGTAAAGGGGTTAAACGAATTAACGCCCTGTGTACATCGTTACATAAGCTACTTAGATATACGTTGAAAATTGTAATAAAATTGTAGATTTACACGAAGCGGAACCTTGGAAAAGTGTTTTTATCATTAAAAATACGATTGACGAAGATCGACTTGCAGGTCGGTGCTTTTCCGTGGTTCTTCAACGTTGTTCTCCCTGATTTGCTAATGACTCCTCTCCTGATTGGTTTGTCAATAGCAATTGATTTCTTATTATTTATAATATATTTATCGATGTTGTTATGTTAGTAGTGTACTCACTTTGTGTCACATCATCAATACTTGTTATCAATGGGGATCAGCTTCGTCCGAACCGGATGCGCTGGACGGATAACCAAATCGGTGGTGATAAGCATATCCTTGAGATAGTCAACGGGCTCGAATTGGAAGTTGTACAGCAAGGATCCTACCACCGCCTTCAGTTCGAACATGGCGAATCGTTGTCCTGGAAGTCAAACGAGACCAGTTTCTCATTTTTCATCATTCTGTGTTTGGACTCGTTTTCATCAGAAAAGTCCCACGAACTAGGGCTGTTACTTTTCCGAAGATTCGAAGAAAACTTCGAAACCTGTCAATAACCGTGTCGATCTAATCATAGAACTGCATTAATGCGTACAACTTGCGTCAGCCGATCAAACTTTAATGCGACCCCGATGTCGAAAGATCAGGCTAATCTTCCAAGACTCTTTTTCTGTCCTGAGATTTACATATTTTCCGAGCACGAGTGCTCCGTAGAAAAAAATTAATAGTAAACGGGTAATTAAAAGTACCAGAAAGGTTAACAAACAATACTTCCGAAGATAATCCCGACACGGGTCGACTTATTAAAAATTCTCCACGTGTCTCCCTCGGCAGGTGAACGTTTTTACTGATTTGAATGAAATTTACACACTTCAGCACTCCGGTGAAATAATGTAACATAAATTCTTGATATTTCTCTTACCTATACAATTACGCGGACCAGCGCTGAAAGGTATGTAACAATAAGGATGACGACCTTGGCAATTCTCCGGTAAAAATCTGTCCGGATTGTACACTTCCGGTTCCGGCCAGAACTGCGGATCTCTGTGAACGTCTACTATGTGCAAGTGGACCGTTGTGTTAGCTGGTATCGTGTAATTGCCTGAAAACAGAAATATCACGAGCGTATAAAAATGTATTGTAACGAAGCATCGCTCTTTTTAAATAAACTGACACTTTTCAAATAACAATATTCTTTTAGAATTTCTTTTTCTTTATGGTCTGAGTCTGATAATTACTTAATTTCAGATCCGTTTCCGGTTTACGCGATATGAACGGTACACTCGGATAGAGTCGAAGGGACTCCTTGATGCATCGCTCGAGGTATGGCAGATTTTGAAGGGCAGACATAGTCATTTTGCCATTATTAGCGTCCATCACTTCCTTCACTTCGGCTCTGGCTCGGTTCTGCAAACAGTCCCTTGCTAAATCATTATAAATCAACTTCGTTGTTGCTAGCTCGTTATTTCGAGTTTAACAATATTTCAGACTTGGACATTTGTCGGTGGAGAAATTGAATCACCTGTATCTCTTTGTGCTCGGCCAGAAGCATGATCGTGAAGGTGATGGACATGGCTGTGGTGTCGTGACCCTTTTAGAAAGAAAGATAATAATGATACAGTAATGAAATTCAACGGCTATTTATTTAAAATTGGCGATCGTGATCAAATAAAACAGTGGATATAAATATTAATTGAAGAACGTACTCTGAACATGAAGGTATCCACTTCTTCTCGAATACCCTCTATGTCGATCTGATTTTTTCGGTGAGCTGCTATCAAGAGGTCCAGCATGGCGAGCCTCCTCTTTCGAACTGTAAATAAATCAATAAATCATTCATTTTCAAAAATCGTAAAGAATTGAAATATTCTGGGTCGAAGAAATGTTTAATGTTCCCGTTAAAGTAGAAGCACGAACTCACTTCCAACATCGACGTCATCCTTCTTCTGGTTCTGCTCGTCGGTGAAGCCTGTTAAATATTTGTCGTTTGTCTTCTCGTGATACGAGAACCTTTCTTTGATAATCTGCGAAACACCGTAGAAATGGAATCATAAAGCAAAGCGTTAAATGGAAAGCTTGTTTCCCGAATAAATTCGACTTTACCCCCATAGTGAATCCGTGCAACGTTCGAAGCAACTTGCTTTGATGCCATCCTGGCGGTAACGTGAAGAAGAGCCAGTCCTGATAAAGCCATGGACGCACCATTCTGCAAAGGTAATAACGAATTTTGCGTACTATGGGTTCTTGGACAAATGAATATTTATCAAGAACAGAAGAAGTATTGAGTCGAATCGCGACGCGTGTTCGAGCGAGAGGCACACTCACACATCGCTAGACAATACTATAACAACAGAGGTTAAATAAACATGATTTTTACAACTCGAAAATTGCATCCGTTGTCTTCTTATCTGTCATTGTCTGTACATTTTTCATAAATAGTAACGTTACTATAAATTACTTAAAAATTTCAATTATCTTAGTATTTGCAATGTTAAACTTTTATTACCTCTCTACGAGACTGTGGCCCATGTCGTACACTGCTTTCCGATATTTCTCTTGATGTGGTCCCTTGTCTTTCAACGAGGTTCCCATCGCAGTGTCTAGAAATCATTGAACAATTTATTAGCGACAACAGCAATTGTCGAAACGAAGTTATTGGTAACCAACAATTTTCCTGAATAAATACCAAATAATAAGTGCCAAAAGAAAACATAGAAATTTTCTTCTGCATTGCAATCTTAAATGAAACTATTGGATGACGTTACCGCGGGTGACTTTCAAAAGTATGCAATAATCTGTGGTCGGTAATGTGTCAATAAACTTCGCGAAACAACGATGTGAAAATACTGCAATTTGCGAAGATTACCGCATATCACGTTTAACGTGTGCTCGCTAATTAGGGGCAATAGGTCCTTAATGATCGGGCCGCCTTCGTTCTTCAGCGCTACGTTCATCCGTTCAGATTCCTCGATGAAGACATCGACGAATTGTTGTAACACGTTGAAATGGAAAGCCGGCGTCAATATCTTCCTACGCGTTTGCCACTTACGACCTACAACAAACCGTAAACCGCGATAAATAAACGATAAACCTTAATAAATTTCATGTATCGGTAAAAGTTCCAGGATACGATACTCGCGCAACATTCTATTTATGTCTGGTTTCTTCTTGAGATTACTTATATTGTTCTCGTACAGTGTCATACTGTTCACAATTCGGTATGAATAAAATACTATCTATTGGAGCCGCTCTGAATAAATTGGAATAAAGAACGATAGAAGATTAATCGTACCTGGATTCTCTTATTTGCGAATTATCGGAGAGGTGAATCTATCGAAACGGTTTTAAATGAAAAAAAGAATACGCTACCTGCACTGGTGAGTAGCCCAGTCTTGAACCAAGGCATCAAAAGATCGTAGAGCTCGCTTTTCTGAGTGGATTTTGGATTTCCGAGGATCACCTAAACGTAGATAATTTCACAATCATGAGATACATGTTTTGAGCGGTTTACAACAACGAATATAAGATTTTTCAACAAAAATTGTGCAAAACTGATTATTCAATCCGATCTTTTTGGGGTCAAGATCGACGATAGATAGAAGGCTCTATAACTGGATTGTCGCGAAATCTGAGAAGTCAGCGTGTCAAGGTTAACACGGTTCTATCGGTATCGATAGCGAATATGACCATGGTACTAGGGTAACTGCACCAGTAAATGAACGCTTTTATATATTTCAACAAATTTAAAAATTAATTCTAGAGAATTTTTTGTAATTAAAGAGTTAAATAAATAGGAGTATATTGCTTAATAATTTTGTTCATTTATTGGACCATCATTGTCCGATTACTAGAATGTAGTGTTGATTGACAGGTATTAATTTGGCATATTATATGAGAGTCCTTTAATTCATATTTTTTTTTGTTAAATGAAATATCTTCCTGAACAATTTCTTAAATGTTCATTCACTGGTGCAGTTACCCTACGATGCTTATTTTACAATTTAACTCGAAACATATTCGAGATTGCAATGTTTTACTGGTGGCTTATCTAATTCATTTTTTTCATTGATCAATTTCGTGTGCAACGAGAGATCGTTCGATTACCTCGATGTCTTTCGGATGACGGATGTTAAGGAACGGCACCGTGAACCCCCACAATCTGTAAATCGGATAATACTGATCGCTCAAATTCCGCAAAAGCGTCCAAAGATCCGCTGCAATAATAGAACCAATGGAACGATTTAGTACGGAACTATTCTTATCGACGCAAACTAAATTATTTAAATCGAAACTACATTAATATTGATGCTGATCAAAAATTGAATTTTAATTCACATTTAAATATAATAATTCAAAGTTGAATTTTGATTTAAATTGGCTTGCTGAGAGTTGAATTTAGATTTGAATAGAATAAAGAATTGTTTATTACACATTAATAATTTTTATTGAACGAGATGTGTCTTACTCGAAGAAACTTGGAAGTTGTACATGTTTCCGAGCAGCGGTAGCGCCTGCGGTCCTGGTATGGCATTGATCAACCTGCCCAATTTGCCGAAGTGCACGATGGCAAAGTGCACGATCATTCCGAAGAAGAAGAAAGCGAGTATCCCGAAAATCATGTTGGCGGGCTTGTGTCAGCTATTCTTCAATGAATTCCTCTAATAAACTTGTCACGCGTTCACGCGACTCGTAAATCTCTCACCATCGATGCACTTAAACCTGAAATAGACGCTGGAAATAAAACGAAACTCATAACAATTACTCGCCTATATCTACAACATTGTATCGGTTTTTCGCGCACTGTCAAGCCGGAAGAGATAGCAAGAATCTAATCTTCTGTTATGACTGAGTGAGCGAAAAATGAATCAGCTTATTCGAACGGATAACTTTATTCATCTCAGCGCTGCACGCAATAACCTCGACGAAACATAGCCGATTAACTTTTGAAAAAGCGTGTATTTGAACATTTATGTCAGCGATTTCCATTAGGAATCCGCTTTTCATTATTACTTAGAAACGTCTCTGAAAGGAAATGGTTCTCGCGAAGCGACGCTCGGTATGTTGACATTACCAATAAATACTGTATACATTATAATTTAAATAATCGTATTCAATTCGTCGTTAAATACGTGTATAACTGTGTATTCTTGTTTAAACACTATATTTCCAACTATCGATGACAGATCACCTTTTGCAACGTACTCCGACGAGATGAGACCATGTCTATCCATAATTTGATTTGTTGACATTGTCACCTTAACCAATAGTAAAATTACATGCGCGTCTAGCAACCAGTCAAACCGGAATTCCTTTCAGATCTATGCGGAAAGCGTAATCCGTTTGTTCAAATGCAGCGTACGACTGATAGACGCGACTAAACGTACACACGTGGAAACAACAACGATAATTATATCCTCCACCATCATTTTATTTCATCCATAAATAGTTAAAAGTTGATCCGATTTATCGAATGGCGAAAAGGAAATTGCTGATTATGCATTTATAGCGAAAATGGATAAGCAGAAAATTTAAGGGAGTGGGCATATTAGAAAGATTTAAGGAGATCAGCGTATTGGTTTCAGGTGAATCTGATAATTAATAGAAGAAATAAATTTTTATTTCGCTCCTGTGTCGTGCAATTAATGAAGACATTTTTTATTTTGCATAATGATCCACAATCTATTGATCAGATTCTATGCGAATTAAAATTTCGAGAACACGGATGAATTAAGGCTGTGTTGAAACACAGGTGAAATACGATGAATTGGAAGAAGTCGAGGAAAGCGTGGGAAAATCGAGCGAAGAACACGGTATACGCTTTTCACCTAACAGCCGACGACAATGATCGATCACTCACTCTATTAAGCAACGCAGGTCGTGAACACAATCGATTGGAATCCTATGTTCCTTAAATGCACTTCCGCGAATGAGACCCGCACATTTGACTCGAAACGATGGAGCGTGTCGATGATAATAGCGCATGACTGCCATACCGTCGATGATAAATACTTGATACAGGTTACCCAGGCATCCCCACTACGATTCAACCGAATAAAATAAATCGATCGGAGATCATCGGAATCATGAAATCGGCCTCCCACTTTTCTCGAATTTCGTTTTGCGACATCGCGTAATCGCGTTCAGGACAATCAAAAATAATGTTTGTTTATTGCGCAGACGCTCAAATCATTAAACGATAAATCGCCACTTTAAATTTTAATCGTGCACTGTAATTAATCTGCTTCCACTTGGATAAGCTTGTATTCAGATGGCAATTGATTAAAAACAATTTTAGAATGCATTTAAAAGTAAAATATATACAATATAGCGTTTCACAAACACGTGAATTTAACCAAGTGTGAAAGATCATTTTATTGAACCCGTCTAATGCACAATCCGAAATTGATAAGAAATCTTATCAAAATCGGATAAGAGTACCATCCATATGCCTTCATATGTTACATCAGATCTAACAAACTGCTGACTTTGCTGCCCTTCGATTATAAACTTATTGCCGAAGTCGAAACTTATCTTCATTCGCAAGCAAATTTTTCATATTCGTAGAAATACATTTGTAGGAGAAGATGAAGAAGAAAATGCCCGAACATGCCTTTATCGATCTTTAATTAAAATGTTGACATGAACAATGGACTGATTGTCGGTGTAAATAAATTTATAAAATCTACAGCTGGATAAGATAATGTTAATCCGAAGTTCGATCAAGATTTACAACAGTGTTAACACATTTTTCAGTTGAATAACATTTATTTAGCTGAATTTCA
Source organism: Lasioglossum vierecki (assembly GCA_028455595.1). NCBI lineage: Eukaryota > Metazoa > Arthropoda > Insecta > Hymenoptera > Halictidae > Lasioglossum > Lasioglossum vierecki. Next base: position 22,440,574 of record CM052343.1, read on the forward strand.
AAAATTCAAGATTGACAATCCTTCTAACAGATTTTTTACTAATTTAATGCGTAAATCGTCAGTCGTATAGTCTGATAATTTTTCTCTTTAAGTTTGTATCGCGTAGATAGTTGCGCGTTATCGGAGAATTGGAATTTAGCGAAGAGTAAATATATCCACTCAATTGATATTTTAAAACGCTTACTAATATGGCGCCGTATGGTTTTGCAATCTATGACCCGCATGTGAAATATATTTATTTACAATAAGTGGATCTCGTGTGACGTTATTTTCGTAACTAAATAATATATAGACATTAGGAATAGATAGACTGGAAATTTAACAATTCAATCTACACGCGAGTCTGCTCTTCTACTTTATGGTGTCGTGTCGTCGGCGTCGTGCGTATAAGTACGTACCTAAGTACGTACCTAAAGAAGAAAACGATGAGACGCGAGAAAACGAAACTATAAGACATAGTATATGATACATACCCAGATATGATTTTAATGTTTCGAAAAAATAATTTTTAAAAGAGATGGTCTTATCGCCTACCGCACTCTCGAAGCGTTACTCTGCTTCTGATGCTCATATCGTTATTTACGCAGTTGTTAAGGCGATTGAAAAAAAACGGTTCCAGAAAAAAACTATCGTTTAGCCTGGAAATTTCGAAGCTTATCTACTCTGTTCCGTTTTGCTAATGCATACGCAACATTGTTCGGTGACCACGATCACCTTTAGGCAACAAGAAGCGGTCACCAATGGGTGCGTGTAGTCACCTCAGCGAATAGTTTGACGTTTGGCGACCATGGTCACATTTAATAACGAAGGGGTTAATTATTAGGTCGGTGCATATCAAGCATTAGACTTTTTAGTGGCAATTGATATTCCCCTGAACTTTGCACGGTTATCATTCGGTAAAACGACATTATCTTCGTTCACTTTGCAAGTCGACTTTCCTATTTGAATCTATTAGAGATCTGTATCGATCAAGGGGTTTCCCTAGTTTGATGCTGTGATTGCAACGCAATCTTTCAGATGAAGGTATTGAACACTAGAATTTCAAACTGGATGTGCATATCACGACTAACGTTTAAGGAATGGAACTATCAATATGTTATTTGCTAGCAGTAATCCATTTGACGAATGCCTTCACCATTGTAGCTCTCAAGAAAATTAATGTAACCTGAAAGTGCAAGACAGAATGTTGACAAAACAATGGCATCATTGCAGAAGAATACATTTTATTGATGAATCTCGAGGCACCTAATAATTCCTCGTGTTTCGTGAGGAATGAAATCTGCGTACAGTGAAACAGTAACAGTGATACCTGAAACCTTTGCTTAATTTTATGAAGAAATAAGTACTTTACCTTTCTTCACTCCTCTAATTAAAGCAATGGTCAGGTATTGATCAGTCAGTGGTCACTGATCAATCCCTGGTCAGTCAGTGGTCACTGACCAGTCGCTGGTCACTAACCAGTCGCTGGTTAGGTTATGTAGGTTCTGATCGAGGCTAAAAATTAGACTAGAGAGCAGCACTGTACGGGGAATAACAAAACACCAGAATTGAGTTTGACAATAACTATCTGTCAATAACAAATATAGATATTTTTTTAAAAGGTTCATTATCACTTTGCCTTTATATTGTATTATTATCAAAGGATAAATAGTAATTTGTGAGAGATGAGACGTAGGCATAGACTATAGCCCGCAATCTAGACGTAACCACTAAAACAAAATTTCAGTCGACTAAAAACTATCGATTAAATATTCGATAGTATGCAGCAACTAAATAGTAATTAGTCGATAGTTGAATTTAATCGATGTTGCCCATTACTAAAGCATATGTATAGTCTATGTTGCAAACTAGACTTTATTGTCTACGTTATGTGTATATATTTTTCCCGAGTTTCCAATTCAATATTGGACGAAAAAAGAGATCATTGAGAACACAATTAAAAGGTTGCAATTGATCGCAGTTATGCTCAGTCATGCTGCTGGTACTAGTCTACGATTACAAGATTGTTCGCAATATTTTTCCGCGATGACTGTATAAATATTGTATACATCCATTTTTAGGTTAAACGTAACGTAAATATCACGTAAAAATTACAACTTGGTGGCTACACAGTGGATAAACATTGTTGCTATTACGAGAGTAGAAACTGCTGGTATCGTAGAGTGAATGTTTGTCATTGACAAACTACAGTTATAAATGCTATATAGGAAAAGTTAATTGTAAGTAATAATGGATGTAAGCCTGTTGTTTAAAGCCAGCGTGAAGACGGTAAGTCTTCGTAATAACGATCCGGACATTGTAACTAATATTCCAAAGGCGAAGAAAACGAGAAGTAAAAGTTCCTTTTTCGTGAAAGCTCATGCGGTTGTTGTACAGATTTCGAAGTTACGTCAATTTTTATTAGAAAATCGCAAAGCGTACCTGAACTTCTCAAACTACTTATCTTATTTGCCGAGTATGTCCGACGCGGATAGAGACAAAATAGATATCGGAGCACAAAAAATAATGGGCAAGTGTTCGCAGCTGATCAAGGAACTGAAAAGGGAGGTAGCAGACTCTGTGGTATCTCCTCAGAATTTGGAGCACAGAGAAATAATGTTGCTCTTGATCGAGGATTACTTGAAAAACGTGTGCAAGATTTATTCTGAACAGAAAGCGATACGCGTTAAGAGGACGATAGAAATAAGGAAAATGGCTAAGTTAGAATTGGAAACGAGTCCTGGGAAACGGTTGGAACTGGAAGGGAGAAAAAGATCAAGTTCGATCGCTAACGAAAAGTTAGAAGAGAAAGAAGGTAAACACGGTAGTTCCAACGATTCTAGTCCTTTGAAGATTCAAGAGATAAACGGAGATGTTAATTCTTTGATCTACGAAGAGGAGTTGTCGCCCGAAGATGTCCAAGTATTCGAGGCAGAAAACGAGCAGCTGTACAACGAACTCAATACGATAACAGAGGAAGTGAAGCAAATAGAAAGCAAAGTGGTACACATCGCCGAACTCCAAGAAATATTTACAGAAAAGGTATTGGATCAAGATAAAGATTTGGACCGATTGATGACAACAGTCGTCGGATCTACAGAGAATGTCAGAGAAGCCAACGAACAGATCAGACAAGCTATTCAACGGAACGCAGGACTTCGAGTGTGGATTCTGTTCTTTCTACTAGTCATGTCGTTCTCTCTATTATTTCTCGACTGGTACAACCCATAAAATGGAGAAATGTTTTAGTAATTTTATTAAATTGTTTTGTACATACACTCCAAGAATGCTGTACATTATTTCGGATGTTGATATACACATAAATCATTCCTTCCCTAACTTTCGAAACGACAGGAAATCCAAGGTTTTGCCAAAATATGTCACTGTATTTTATCCCCAAAACATTTTACATAATTGCTACATCTTACGTAATAAAATTTTCAATATATGTATATATGTATTTACTTATATACACACATTCGCACATGTTGCAAACACTTTTGTCGTTTCATCGGTATTTGGTTTTAACAGGAAAACATATTTGTAAACAAATCACGGGGGAATATTGTTAATGTTTCTAAGATAACATTCTCCGGTATCTTGTTCGATTTAAAAAAAATATTAATCCTATTTTATAACTCGGTATTTATGTATTTCTATGTATAGGCATCTTACTTGATATTTCTTTCTCATTCTCACTGAACATATACCCACTGTGTTTATGTATATGTTTTTATATATATAATTATATTGTTTTACATATATATATATAATTATATATAAAAAATATGCAATGAATAGTTGGAGGACTTTTCTTTTATAAATGGATTCAGCACACATATTGAACGCAATACGAATAGATTTAAGAACCTGCTCGTAGAATTCCAAGTAAAAAATATTTACAGGATGTGTGCCACTCGCTATCAAATTTGATATTATAGAGGTCTGTGTTTTTTTTTCTTCTATGTAGTCGTTTGATTAAAGAATAGTAAAACTGTCGACTAAAGGCTCGTAAGTTTCGATTACCATATGAATCAAAAAGATCTCGCCTAGTATCTGTTGTGACCGGTTACAATTTCATTCAGAATATCTAGAGGAAATTTTTGTATGCTCCATACAATATTGTTTCCACACAAACACTGGTTTTCTATTACAGTTATAGCCTCGGCTTATCTCATCGGATATTTGCCATTAGAATGTAACAATTGCCGAACAAGTAAATATATTATTTGAACAGTACGAATGTTCCACATAAAACATGAAAAGATAGACAGAAAGCACAAGGTACCGTGTTATCTACAATTATCAATGTAAACAAGAGAAATTATTGTTTATACTACTGTTCCGTCAAATTACATCTGTACGAGGATAGTTGCTAAAAAAAAAATTCCGTGGACTCTATAATACAATTTAGGTACCATCGTATTCGACAGGTAGTGTGGAATTGAAAATATGCACACAAACGTATCTACCTACAATTAAAAAAAACAATGACAATTAATTGACACAGGTAAACGTGGTGATTAGGAATCATGAGTCCTTCTCTTCTCTAAAATTACTATTATAGTTCCTTATAAAAATGATTTTCGATTCCCCGATTTCGAATTCGATTTATACAAAATGTTACAAAACTCTAACGCCTATAACTCTATCGTATGATAAGCGACATTGTTGGCTTCTGCATATCGAGTCATAGTAAGAGAAACCTTCGTATATCTGGATATATCCATATACTCGTATATGTATGTATAGTACACAATATTATCGTATAAAATATGCTTCAATATTTCAGTCACGAATATTAACTTTACAGAGGTTTCGTTTGTTAAAAACATACTTGACTGTTAAGAAAAAAAAAAAACGGACACTCACGAAAAGAATGGATTTTGAATATTATCGGCAAGTATCAAAGCGAAGCCATACTTAAAAGTAAAGTACCAGTGTTACTTTGTAATCTATAAGTGCTTAAACAAATAATTACTGAGTAATGCAATGAAAGTAAAGATTTGATAATGCGTATATATATAATATAATAATATGCAGACGGATTTTGTTCTCGTCCGCCTGCAAAACTAAAAAGTATATTTTTGATAATTAAATGTACCTAGTTCCGTGTGTAATTGTATTTGTAACGACGTTGCACGTCGTATCGACAGAATTTCCCTTCTATTAAACATTGAACCACCCATGTGGTGGAAAGCAATGGTATTTCTAGTTCGCTGGCTTTTCCCGTCACCCACGACGGACACGATCTGTTTGTAAGAACTACTGTTCCTTCCCCGAAGCCTTCCATTGTATCTAAAATGATAAAATGATTCGTATCGTTACATGGTATTCCTCTCGTTGCACAGCCAACTATTCTGTACCCTTGTATTTATTATACAAAATACAATATAATATGAGTACGTTAAAGTGTGTGGAAACAGTTATGCTCCTTACTGTACAGTTGAATATCGTGATAATGTTATGAAGAGAGGAGGGTGAACTGTGAGGAGTTCCATACCTGGTTTATCCGCTAATAAAACAACAGCACCGGCGTTCTCGCAAATTTTCCGCCAAAATGTGATAAACGATTTATCAGACTCTGTGTTTGGAATTATCACGACTACCTCCGTCAATGGTTTATTGCCGGATCTTTGAAACATTTCGACGTAAGATTTCTTATCCAAACTCCATCCTGCAGGCAATTCATCCTCGGCTGGACTTACGATTTTTCCCTATCGAAGAAGATGTGCGATGTTATATAAGAGAATATTGTGGGAGTGTTGATGTCTGGGAAAATATTTACTTGCCTCTTGACAACATCTTATGATCCAGTTGTGATTGTAGGCGGGTATACCGACGGAAAGACACAACAGAGTCTTCGCGGTTGTGTTTGGCACGTTTGTTATTAGTTTTGTACTTTTGTATTCGTCTTCAGGGATATCATTGAAGTCGGTGTAAACTTTCCCGTTACCGGCTGATATCTGCGCGACCAATCTGTCCCTGACGAAAGGCTTTTTCGACCATTCCTCTTCGTTTTCTGTTCCCGGATCCGAACTGCAATCTTTCAGGTCGGATTGATATCGATCGAGAGTTTCCAGGGGTGCGCAGGTTAAAATGAAGGACATGCCTTTGAACAGATTCGAATCTTTGCTCGGTATCGGTCCGAAAGTAGCGATAGTCTGTTCATCGTCGACTTTCTTTTTACTCCGCGGCTTGCTTTTGATACGACTCTGCGGCCCTTTCACGATCTGTTCGTGAGGAGTTCCGATGATCTCCGGCTGTACACCTATGGACGAGATCTCGTCTTTGATCGACGCGTTCGAGTCACTGGAAACACCGTCGCTCTCGGAGGCCGGTTTCTTATCCTTCGTAACCGAGGACGCTATGCCCGACACAGACGGCTCTGCTATGTTTTTTCCAGCTGTCCCCGGAGTGTGAGAGTGCGACGACTTCGACTTGGGCGTTGAGAAAACCGGAGTCCCAATTCTTCTAGAACGCCTTTTACCATCAACCATATTGTCCAAAGATACCTGACCCAAATGCTTTGGTGTAAGTAAAACACTCTTGGTATCCGTGGTCAGTTCTTCCTTCAGCACTTGAGCTTGATCGGAGGACAAAAAGATATCCTTCACTTGAACTTTCAGTTTCTCTCCTTCATCCGTTTCCACGGTATAATATACTTCGTTATTTACAGTGTTCACGTCTACGATTATACCGCAAGATCCATAGTCGTCGTTGCTGGTGGTGGCATAGACGGACAAACCCTCTTTCAAAACTTTTGGTATCGTTATGATAAAGTCCTCGATAAGTAATTTATTCTTGCCATCGTAGAAGTTTACTTTATACTTTGTTTTTACTTTGTCGATAACTGTGCCAGGATAATAATTATTGTCGGACCATTTGGCGAATACGGTTTTCCTTATCAGATCGTCCACTACTGTCGACGAGAACGGCGGTGATTTCGACGACGATGACGCTGTGTGAGTGTCTGGTATGGTAACTGCAGCGGACTGCTCCGTGTGCTCTGTTTTACTTTTCTTCTTACTCGGTGTGTCGACGGTTTCCGCGGGACTATTAAAAGTCTTCATCGAAATCTTGTTCAGTCCGTTCGACTGACCATCCAATTTGGCGTTCTTACTTCGTGGCCTTTTCACCGTTTTACCCTTCTTCGAGGATCTTGGTGTATGCGGTTCGGCTACTTCCCGCTGGGTTTCCGGGGTAGAGGATCGAATCTTCTGCAACTGATCGTCTATCCTTTCTTGGCTGACGTTGTATGTGTCGGCGCCGGCGAGGAATTCGGCGTTAACGAAATTCAAAACGGTCGTCGTAAGGAGACGACTGTTTTGCCACTCTTTGCTGAGTCGCTCGTATGCTTCGTCCACGCTTTGCTTGTCGTTAAACGAATGCATGTCGGGCATATGTTTTTTCGCATGTTTCGCTGGTGCTCTTGGCAACGAGAAATGCGTGCCGTCTCGTGCCGCGAGCTTGGCTGCCAACGACGCGGCGCTCGACACAGAACTTATAGAACTGATGGTCGATGCAAACGACAGTCTAGTATTCAACGGATACAACTGTGGATTGCTGTTTATAGATCCTGGGGACGCATCCTTGTTATCAGAAATGTCTGCCAGAGAAGCAGAGGTGTCGTTGTTTTTCTGTCGTATCAAGGTGGGCTCGCAAACGGGTTCGCATTGTACACCAGTGATCTCTTTGCTCAGAAACTCCTTTGTGCCTTCGTCGACTTGCAACAAACACTTCATTCGAACGTATATGCCTATTTCTTTTTCCACTTGTAAAGACTTTACTGTGGAGTTACTACTGTGAGTCGAGTTTGATTTGGTTTTCTCATCCGTTATAAAAACGTCGGGTTCGTTGTCGCTTACGCTCAGTAACAGATCGCCCTGATCCGAGTCTTTCAACGAAGTGATTGCTTTAGTTTGTTTATTCGTACTCTGTACAGATGCGCTGATATTGGTGTCCGATTTGTCTGTTACTAGTACGACTGGTATGTCATTGAATGTGTCCGATTGCAAACTTGCTGTACTGTCTGTATCGCATCTTTTCGACTCGGTGCTTCCGTTAACGAGTTTGTTGCTGCTAGACTTGATCGAATCCAGCGACGACGCCTCTTTGCCCGTTCCCACCGACTTATAACTGAATTCGCTACTGCTTTTACTGTCGTAGCAACTTTTGTACACCGTTTCAGCCTTCGTATCATCCAACAAATTCTTGCTATCTGTTTTCGCATCGGAATCTTCTTGCGAGGAGTCGAGTACTATCTTCTCTCCATCCTCGTCGATCTCTACCAATTCCCTAGACTTCGGTTTAATCTCTTGAACCATGGTCCTATCGTATATAACTTCCACGCTCATCCTGGATTTGATCGCGTTACTCGAGATTACGTTCGAACAAGTTTCGTTCGTCGAATTCTCAGAATTCAATGTTTCTTCTGTTTCGTTCGTCTTCTCGATTGGACTGGCGTGTTTTGTCTGATCGATGCAATATTCTTTCTCGTCTGTCTTCTCTACTTTCGTATTTTCTGCGTTCACATCTGAATCCTTGGGTTGGATTGGATTCGAATCCATTGTATCTATAGTATTCTCATCTAACGTTACTTTCTCTATCGTAATTGCTTTGGAAGGGGATATATCGTCTTCTTCCAGGGCCGATTTATTCGTTTCATTCTCGTCGCAAAATTTCTCTACTTTTTCTACTTTCTCGGTTTCACTGTTTGTACAAAATTCGCTTGACACCAATTCGTCATTACAGTTATCAGTTTTATCTATTTCTTTTACTTGCGATTCCAGTGGAGTTGTAGAATCCTTGGTCGGCTCTTCGTCGTTCGTGGGTACCATAGTACTTTCCGAAACCTCGTCTTCAGTTTCAATATCTTGAGTTTCCGCGATTATCAAATTAGTATCAATGCAATTTTCCGAAAAGTCTTGTTGAGAGTCGTCGGTCTTGATAAATTGACTCCCCTCGACCACCTCCTCCTCCTCCTCATCATGTGCTCCTTCTTCCTGACGCATCGCTACATCCTCGTTTGAGACAGTTCTTAAAATCTTGTTGGGTGGTTCGTCAAAAGAGCCTGCTTTTCGTTTGAGACTGGCCACTCCTGTACCGCTATAAATCTGTATCTTTGACGGAGAATGATCTTGCGGCGGAGTACACTGTATAATCTCCTCCTCTTCGTCCTTGTCTTCGTTATCAAAGAGTTTCTCCTTCTCGCATGAGACATTATTGTCGATCCTTGGTTTCTCTTTCGTTACCTCAAGCGTGTGTTCATTTTCTACATCTTTCTTCTCCAAGGCTTTATCTTCATCGGAATTGGTCACCTTATGTTCCGCTGTTGCGTCCGTTGAACCATCTATGCTACCAGTTGATGTGCAATGCTCTTTTTCTCTAGGCTTTTCTTCCTTATCTGAGGAAGCATCGTCGTCAAAGTCTACCAGATGAAAGTCTTGACTTTCGTTCAAGCTGACTGCGCTATTCTCCATACTATTACATTGTACCGAATTCCCCGAATCAATGTTATTACTTTCTATCGTACAATTCTCTTTCTTCTCCGTTTCCGACATTGTTATAAATTTCTCAATGAAACGCTAAAAACAAAAATATGTAAGTGAAGATTTTTCAACTCACGATTTCTCGCTTTCTTCCAAATTCGAATACTTTTGATAGAAAAAAACCGATCGGTGGAAAATAACTAATTTGAAACAGCTCGCGTTAAGGTATTGCTTGATAATTGGAACCGAAATTCAAGGACACCCTATATAAAGATGCAGTGTTTACAACGAGTCTGGAAGGTTACGGCGGGAACGTCATGTGATCGTGACAATTCAGTAAAAATCACGTATCAGGAAGACTAAAACCTACCAAAATCGATCACATACAGGGCAAGCAGGTTTCTCGATCGAATTATTTTCGCCAGTTTATCTTTCTATTAGATTTGCCGCCGGGGACCAATTCGTTCGCCGGCCGTCGAGAGAGCGGGAGCTCATATATTTCTTGTACTCACAACCGTTTCGTCTTTCCCTTTTCACCTTTTTCCGCCAATCGATCTTCGTTGTACTACCTTTCTCGTTACTGATCGCAGGGTTTGCGTTAATGAACCGATCTCCCATAGAAAATCCAACGAGAACGCCACTTTTTACTTGGAAAAGAACACAGGCCACAAAACGCCATCGCTACTTTCCCGTAATCATAGATTATGTAATTCTAGATCGTCGAAGTTTCTGCGTGCAAACTTTGTTCCTCGTTCCTCGACCAATCACGAATCGTCTTGAGAATCGGCATTCGGTTATTAGCAGTTACATATTAGCTTGTATCTTACGAAACCGATAACGCGTATAACGGAAATTATCAAACTTGGCAATTCTTAGGAATTCTTTTCTTTCTTTCTTTTATCCATCGTATTATGAAAAAACGTGGCCACACGTTCTTTCGTACCTTGCTTTCAATAAAGTTGTATTGCGAGGAAATAAATACAGATTTCATATTATCAACATTAAAATTAAAAATTTAAACCTACATTAAAATTTAACCTTAACATTTAGCCATGTTTGAAATAATACGAGTAATAAAATCAAATATATGTTACCGTTACAGTTATATTTATACAGAATGAGATGTCGATTGACGATTCCCCTTTCCCCTCTAGGTACACTTTAGCTTCGTGGTACTGTACTGTATCATTTTGTCCATATCCGTTATCTGGTAGATAAAGTGATCTTTGAACACGACACGTTATCTGAAGTCGGTCAAATAATGAACTTGTACACTATCCACGATTTTGAATTATCTCGAATCGAGGCTTGTGGGCACCAGATAATTTTGCCGCGTCTATATCTACAAGATTTCTCGCGCATGCGCATCCAAAACAGTAACGTACCTAGATGACAAGATAGTGGAGCCCTGGGGCCAGTCATATCTGTGGGAAAATAGATATGTTACAGGAAATGTTCAAGGTTCTCATTTCATTGAGAATTTTCCTTGACAGATTTTTGAATTGCCACGCATGCTCGAGAAATCTTGCTCAATATCTCACCGCTGATGCTAATAAAAGTGGTGGCACAAAAAGACCCCGGGGCGCGAACACTCTCGTTTCCTCCCTGCTATTAGCTGCGGCGGAAATTCGATAATTGGAGAAAAGATTTGAACTTCGCAAACTAAGCCGTAGAAAAACAATGACCGATCGCGACAAAGATATCGTTATAGAAATCAAAACGTTGAACGTCGAGTTGAAAAAGAAACTGGAAGCGGTATCAAAACAAAGAGGTTACTATATGCGACCAGTCCCTTCCGTTGTTTCACAACGAAATGGAAGTGTTCAAAGTAACATTTTATTCACCTCGTTTTCCTTTCAGTCGAATGCGCCGAATTGCAGTTGGAAATTTTGAAACTGTACACCCCGACGACGCTCAAGATCGTGGAATCGTTGGAGCAACTGGTCGCGCGAGAGATGAATACGTACGCGACCAACGAACAATTATGAGCGCGTGTTTTTGAAACGGCAAATTTCTTCTGCGTTCGAAAACATGAAAATTATCGCCCATCGCGAACTTGATCAATCAAACGAAATTTATAGACACTTATATTGAAATATATTTGTATTATGCCCGAATACAGCTCCGACATAGACTGTATCCACAGTTTTGTAACCTAAGGACAGACAATAGTATTTATACACATATACGCTCTCCTTATCCAATCGAAATGGAAATACATGCTATATGTTGATATCGCTTTGTATCTTTCACTCTTCACCCAATTCGTTTCGATATACGTGCACGCAAGCTGCGTTCCGGCAATCTGTCGTTCTTTGATAATGGAGAGAACGAAAACGTACGACTTACACACGTGATCAACATTACCGTAGACGGAGAAACGAATCGTCGTTAAAAATGCATTCTTTATTCCGTGAATACAAGGAGATTGTTGCAAGTTCGTCGAGACCGATTCAATTTTGCTTATTTTCATATAGGACGTCCGATTGTACGCGATAGACGGATGAAAATGTACATACGTATATGTATAATAACAAATCGTTCGAGAGAGGGAGAGAGAGAGAGAGAGAGAGAGAGAGAGAAAGGTTAAACAAAAGCTCGGGGGCGTTTAATGGAAGATTATAATAAGATCTTTTGCAATCAGTCGATTATTATTGTCGCATACCGTTTACCGTTATCTGTTAGACGAACAGGAAGAAATGAAACACATGGAAGAAAACAAGATGCACACCGTTCGCTATTGGAATAATCTCTTTGGCTCTCATTTTAATCCGCATTTCATGGAACAATGTCTTCACGGAATAGAATCGTTTGGATATCGACGAAATTGTAATCGCGGATGTCGTTTCTCATTGGTCTCATAACGATACCGCTGTGCGTTCTCGAATCTAACTCTTAACTAACAAAAAAACCAAACTGTTTACTGCGTCAACGCGAGACGCAGAGCGAAATGAGAAAGAGAAAATGAAGAATGCCGACTAGAGAGAACGAAGAACTAAATCCTTAGAGATTCGAGGTCACAGTTTCGCGAGGAAGCCACGTTCGTTTGTCGATAGAGGATGTCCAAGCGTGTCACGTGTGCCGGTCACATACGGCATGCGACATCGCAGCACCGTGTTACGCGTTGTTCGGATTCATGGTCACTATCGGGCGAGACTATACTTTTTCCCCGCGAAGAATACGACTGCTTCGAAGCAACTCATCTTTTGGTTTTTTCGCAGATGATGTTTGTCGCAGATTTCCTTGGCGTTTAGCAAGTGACTTACCAGGCACATCTTCTTCTCGTCATCCTCCGTCTGAAACGTCAACGAACACGGTATCCGATTAATCGATATAATATATCTACATACATACAATATAATTGTATACGAATCCCCAGATAACGCCGTTTTTTCGGCGAACGATGCTTACGCAAGTGTGGCACGTCTGCATTATAACGCACGGTGTATAGAGTATTTTCGAGTCAACCCCATCCAGCTTGGACACCACGAATAAGCACCATTCTTCGATCTCTTTCAACTCTCGTCCAACCGGACAAACTGCCGCGTCCATGTCCCCGTCCCCGTACACGCCATTGTATTTTCGCGATCGATGAAACCGATCCGTCGGGATCGTACCTTCACCTTCGACCATATGATCGTCGTTGCGTTTATCCCTCGGAATTTGGTCATCACTCTCCCAACACTCGGATGTTTGATTGGCTGGAGTGTAAAGCTCGTAGCTGTCCTTTAGTCCGTCCAGCGTTTTCAAACGGTGCTCCAGAATCTCTTCCGCCTGTTGAGAATTATTAACGTTACAAAACGTTATAGAGCAATAATTATTCAAGAACAAATCGGACGTATCCGTTGAACGTTCACCTTCTCTATACAAGTAGAACTGCCCCAATGCATGTGTCTTAATACGTTCTGGACGATCAAGCTCCTGATCTCCTTCAGCATCGAAAGTATCCGTTCCTGACTGTATTTGTTTATAAGTTTTTTCTCTATCCCGTAGTCTCGAAGGTCTCCTTTCTCGTCCTGTGAAAAATTACCCTTTTCAAGCCTGCCACTTTGTTGGCTACATTGAATTCGTGTTCTGATTTCTGAATTACCTGAACATATTCACGCAACAACATGTTGTAGCAGTCGTCATTCCCCGTTTCCTCGACCGCTGATTGAGAAGCCTTTTTTCTCCTTCGATCGATACCGAAATACTGTGACCAATCGATGCTCTTCTTTCTGACATCGATAGGCTTCGATTTGTCGTCCTTGGCCACGTTATCCTTTTGGCTCTTCATCGACAGATTCGCTTTCGGCGGCTCCGTGGAACTCTCGTGTTTTTGTTGCTTGTGATTGTGGTCGTGATCGTGGTCGTGGTCATGGTCGTGGTCACGATCATGATCGTGTTTATGATCATGATCGTGGTCTTGACAGGATTGCGTGCCGAACAACGATCCCAAGTCTTGAGCGACCTTGAATGCGCCGCGTGCAGCAACATGTTAAAATATCGTACCTTTTCTAAATATGGAAATTTATACTATGCTTCAGTAGCGCACCCAGGAGGGGAGGGACGAGTTGAACAAAATTACCTTTTTTTTAGCAAAAATATCTGTCAACGGTAGTCACACATATTTAGTTATAATATAGGGAAAGTTGTTCTAAATTTTTAATTTTACATATAACATATCCAAAAATCATGGAAATCGGAGAGGAAGCAGCTCTTCTACGGTTTAGCTAATTTTCCAGTGTTTCGTTTCCTTTTTCTTGGGGGTGAGGCTGGCCTCCTAGCTTCCCCTGAATGCACCACTGCTTATGTTTAGTGAATTAATGATCACGCAGTCTCGTGATCATATTCACGAGGAAAGCTGATTTGATCAACAAACCTTAGGGTCCGTGAGCTGTTTCTTCGGTGGTGACGACTGAGGACTCCGCTTGGCGACAGGGAAACGTTTAGCAACGCTTCTGTAGTTTCTATAGTCGCGACCAACCGGATACCCTCCATTCATGGTTTTACGTTCGGCCAACGAAAGGTACAATAAATTCGGATCCAAATCTCGTTCGGTGATCTCGGTGTCGTCATCTTCCGCGTTCTGATCGCGCATCAGCGATTCCTTGTTCAGCAATTCGCCCAAGTACATTAGACCAGCGTTCCTACAAACAATGTACCGTCCGCTCCGTAAACAATTTCGAATCATCGTAAATTGGAAGGTAGCCACATACAGAAGACATTTTTTAAACACTTTTTCATTTTTGCATGTAACCTTGTAAAATATAATCTTTTGAAAAATCTTTTCTGAATATCATTTCATAAACCAATGCTTCTAATTGATTATAAAGAAAAGTCAGGTCGTTTGGTGCAATTATAAAATAGTTATTCTATTTTAAATGGTGTATGAACACTTTGTACACCCACTGTATAATAAATACGATAGCGTACCGAGAAGGAAGCAACTGATCGACTGACTCGAAATCTTTGTTGCTCCCACGATTAATCATGTATCGATCGTAGAGCATTTCACGATCATTCGTGTATCCTTCCCCGTTCCCATCTCCATTTCCACTTTCGTCCCCGTTTTCTTCCCCGTTTCCGGCCCCGTCCTCGTTTTCGTTCCCGATGCTATACGGCGATTCATTTTGTTGTTCGACAAACAGTTTCGCTAGCTGTTTACTGCCGATATTGATGCGATCGGAGCTGCCGGTTCGCTTGCCACCGATGCCTCTCTCGCGTTCTCGAAACTGGGAAATGATCGGTTCTTCCTGAAACGTGTATCGTATATTATATGCAGTGCCGCGTAAGATATGGATTATTTTGGATTATTGGTAATGGATTATTGCTAACGACACGAATCGGACCGATCCGGTAACTTTTAATTAATTAATTAGGTAACAGGCTACGATTCTACAGGCGTACCTGTTGTAGGACGCTCTCCAAATAATTCATCAACGCTCTCTCGCGCATCTTCTCGTTCAGATCTTGGAGACTATTCTCCGCCGTTTCGAGCTGACCAACCACTGCGAGAATATTAAAAGATTTACGATTAAAATTTTTCTTGTTATTAAAAAAACATAACTCGTAAACGACCACCCCACCGTTTGGTAGAAATTCAAGCTGTTCGTTCTCCCCGTCGATTTCCCTATAAGCTTGTCGTTCTTTATTGATCTTCCGGTCTCGATCCGGGTGGGCACCGTGATAGTTGAAGTCGTAGTTTTGCGGAGAGGTGTCCAAAGATCTTTGTTTCCTAGAAATGGCGTTCATAGAGCCAGTCAACGACATCGACTCCTGCATGGTCCGATGGGGAACGGGCACGATCGCCGCCACCGCCACCGCCATCCCGGCGGTCAAAATAATTAGGAGCCATTCTCGACGTGGCATTCTACCTGACTGAGGAAACAGTAAACACAGCCAATTAATTCTCAAACAATCGATCTCGTTCAACTCCGCGTCCCTGGAATCCTCGATGCAACGGTATTCGTGTTATCTCTTATCGGTCCCGTGCGATCTGCTTCGAGTCGATTAGTATTTTCAATTTAAAAAAAACCATTCGCTGTTCGATAAATTGATAATATGAATGGACAATGATAAACAAAAATTCCATCGTCGCAGAACGAATGCGATAATAGAACGATGATCGATCATCGATCACAAACAAGTATAATTCGGAGTTATTCGGAATGCATGTTTCAATGCTTGATTGTACACGATGTCACGAACGAAGTGACGATCGAAAAATATCGAAACAGGCTATCGGAAATAGATCGTTCGCGTTGGATCTAGCGCGATCGATCGATCCAGATCGGCGATCTGGTCGTCCATATGCTGGAGAATTCGGGTATCCGTTTGGCTAACAGATGGTCGACTGACACAGTGATACAGGGTAGAACGATATTCATCGGTTATCTAGAAACCGCAATTCCGCAATTAATTTCGGTCGAACAGGGGTGTCGTCGCTGTTCTTTTCTCTCTTCCGTGAAAACGGTGATGGAACGTTGTCGAACAGGTTGTATTTTCTATTCAGTTGTACGGAGAGAGAGATACGGCTCGTGCAGAAAGGGAATCGATGTAGAAATGGTTCGAAAGGGTTTGACTTACTTGGTTCTAATTACACATTCGCGCGAAACACGGGCACTTCGTTTTTTCGTTGTTATTTTTTTTTTTGTTGTCTTTCTGCGTTGTACACGATCTGGATCGGCGGCGGAGCTCTACAGGATAACAGATGACTTCTCGGTCTTCCCTGTCTAACCATACGGCGAGCTTTTATATAGCAGCCGGAAGGATCGATAGAAACGCGCATGGAACGTGCTAGCCCAGCAGCAACAAGTTAAGGTGTGTGGGGTGTGTCTGCTGGCTGCGAGAAAATACATCGATCGGAATATTATGAACGCGCGGCGTGGTTCGCATTCCGTGGCGAACCGGCCCGATTATTGGTTGACCTGATCGTTCAGCCAAAGTTTCGCCCCAAACAATGAAATACGATGTCAAAGTTTCACGTGGAAAGGATAAAAGGACCGAATAGATGTTCCCCTTCCTCTTCTTTATTCTCGTCGAAGAAACTAATCGTCGAATCGCTGCCAAAGCCCTTCAAACGAACTTTCTTCGAACGCATTAGTCGATTATCAAGCATTTCTTTCTTTTTCTTCATTGCAATTTCTACGAACAACGCCATGTTCATTGTACCGCTTCGCAGACTTGCAGCGCAAACATTTCCGTTGAATCCATTTTTCCAGAAATCCAGATCAGCTACTGCTAGCATCGTGCGAACCGAATCTGAAAGCAGTTGGTCCAAGATTAGCAATGAATATTTGCCGTACAGTGTGCGCGAAGTTCCGAAATGATTTCCTTCCGTTTGAAAATCAATTTCGTCATCTACCACGACTATCGAACGGGTCGCGCGTCCCTTCCTGTTGCCTCGTGCGCATTCATTTGATTTAAACGAACGGATAAAATTTGACCATTTCGGATGCATCAAACTTTTATTTTTTCAAGGTAAAAAAACATTCGTACCATAATCTCCCTATTTTTCCCATATTCTACAATGTTTGAGCTTTAATTAAAAAAAAAATTCATTACTGTATCTCATTTCTATCGAAAGTTCTTTGATCTTGACACAGATTGACATTACCCAAGACGTCACCAAACATACGACTACTGAAGGTCTATGTTATTGTTCTTATTATTTGGATTAAAAAAATTCGTCAATTGGACAGAATTATAATAAGAAATGTTAAATTCTGTCATTTCTTATCACCCTGTACATATGTCATACATGTATCCAAAGGTTGTGTTTGTCAATACGCCGCACACATTGAATCGTCCGCGGGTTTCGCACAGAGTTTTGTCTTCCATCGAAATCGATGAAAGAGCGCGTTCAATAGCAGAACAAAGGACATTTCGGCTTATCGATCGTATCGCGATAAGCCTAGTCAAATTATCGCCGATAACGATAGGAACGTTGACGATGATCGCGCTTCCATGACCAGTATCAGTATTCGAAAGATCTTGCGCCGCGCGACGATACGAACGGTAGGGCGCGAGAACCTTGCGGGAAAATTTTAGATTTTCCAAGAGACACTTGAAAGAGTCCTTACCACTTCGTAACCCACCAAATCCTGACGCGATCCGACTCGGCACCCTGTCCTTTCTCGTCTCGCCGCAACTTATCGATATTCACGGTTGCCGCCCGGTTAATCGATCCGTGTACTCGTATACTCGTGTATCTTGATCGCTCGACGAGGTCATTAAAATTAATTAATTCGACAAGGTTCTCCGGTGCGGCGTAAAATCGAACGGCGACGGAGTTATGGTGCAAACGATTGACACGGGCAACGACGCGAATTATAATGGTGCAGAGGGAACTGGAATTCAGTGGCCTTAATCGCGCCGCATCACGATCAGGTAACGATGTGACCGATGTAACTATGTAGCGACGTAACAAACGTTTTCCATTCGATGTTTCTGTTCTCTAGAAGGATAACGCTAAGCTTTTTGCAGAAGATACCGTGGCTAACGAAACGATAGAGATGCAGGAATCACCTTATTCGCCTCCCTTTCCTCCGAGATCGCGCGTTGTCGAGGAGCAACCACACCGTAAGCGAAGAGATTTTTGCATAATTGTTGGTCAACGATCTGGAAAATAAGAAAGAAACAGTGAAACAAAAAAGTTGTAGAAAATTCTATCGAATTTTATATCGTATACTTTTTTCTATAACTTATTTCGGGAAAACGCAGGCGACAAGTTTTGTTGATCCCGTGTCCAAAAGAATCTTTTTTGAACAGGCCAAGCCCGACAGACGAGGAGACCGATCCCCGTCAGCTCGTTAGATTGGGTATCGATACCGAGATCTCAGCTGTCCATCAGCATACTGTCGGGCACTCATTTTCTGGGAAATGTGGAGCAATTGCAGGTTCAGCAGGTCGTCGACTTGAGCACACGTTTGTATATTTATCTTCTATCTTCTATCTATATAAATAAAAAATCAAATGTTGATCGGTTGCGACCGGTTCATTTAAAAAATATTATTTTATTGTATCAACAGTATTGGGTAGATCGGATAGGGGTACTCAATACAGAGTGAAAGTTCCGAGAGGGGAAACGTTGTTCCTGGCTGTGGAAGCTAATTCAGAAAACGGAGCTAATCAGTCCGGCTGTTTGAATTTGATTCGAGGTCGCGGAAACGTAGAGTTCAGCGTTTTAGACAAATGCGGCATGCTAGCGTTCGTCACGAGAATAAACACAGGATGGACGCACACGTTGGGCAAGTCGCATGTAAGTTCCGAATATCTTTCCACCTTGATTTCGTTTTCGACTGGAAACCAGTGTTCCGATTGAAGCCATAATTTTTTGTGCATGCGCGACCAAAACGGTAGCGTATCTACAATGACGCAACAGAACGGCCAGGGTCCTGAGGGCCTGAGGCAGTTATATTAGTAGGAGTATACCGGTATTATTAAATGAAACTTAATTGCTAACGTTTTAAGGGTAGCTTAACCCCTTGCCTTTTCATCTGTATATACTATTAATTTTTTAAAAGTCTGAGGGGTGCTCAAGCTACCCGATTTCATCGAAAAAGTTACGTTACTGAGGCTGAAATTGCATGCGCGAGAAAGTGTATCCTCAATCGGAACACTACTCGAAAATCAGATTTGAGATATTTAGCTTTTTGCAGAAAATTACCGTGGAGAACACGAATCTTCTGGGAACGGTGGAGGAAGATTTCAGGTTAACAGGAACCAGTTTTACGGTCTACGACGATGCGCACAGCCCACTTTGCAGCGTCGTTGGACCGAACGTGTGCGGCTGCTGCATGTACAAAGAAGCGCAATTCCAAGTAACAAACATTTTTTGTTGTTGGACAGTGTTATCTTCCTGTCTAGTATCTGATTGAAAATACTCTCAACGTATTATTTTGGTGCAATAGCTCTCAGTGATTCGAAGTTAAATCTAAATGTAGACGTTGTTGCAGGTGATCACGAACGACGGCACCCAGCAAATTGCAACTTTGATGCATCAATGGGATAATGCGCTGAACGATTATATTTTGCTTCTCACGTTCCCGGCAAATACAGATATCAAGTTGAAAAGCTTACTCCTCGGCGCTGCGTTTCTATTGGTAAACACTAAACACTCAACGCGTTCATTCGTCCATCTTTTTTTTATCCATTTTACATTGTGAATGTTTTTCCTCGAAAATCTGTATCAATGAGTGCGTGCAGTTCGTTTATTGTTGTTGTTTTTTTTTAGTGTAAGTACCTACGTATGTCGATTGTTTAATCGATTTAATCATTTCATACTCGTTACGACCAACTTCAACAACAACAGTCAAAACTCCAGTTTCATCTCGTATTCGATTTAATTTCAGGAGCACATGTACTTCGAGCAAACAAGGACATCGCCGAGGACTTGAACAACATTGTTCAAAGAAATCTTCTAATCTATCTAATATGTATATAGTTTTTTATGATGATATAAGTAAATAAACTGTTTACATTCTCTCTACTCTATGCACACCAATGCAACGAAGCACGCCATACGACGACTTCCCGCGCTCATCTGCTTTCTTCTCCCACTCTTCTCAGTCTTCTCCTGTCTACTGACTTCACCTTAAGACGCATCCACACTAATGCGTGAGTTTCGCCAGGAACGTATGTACGTCCTAAGTTTGTGAGAAATGTAGTAAGGAACTATTACTGGTAGAAACGTGCCGGAAGAATTCAGAAATTTATATATTATATATTACACGTACGTGCATATTAAAGTTGAATTACAACACAAACATGTTATACAAATAATGAGAAATCTTGCGAAAAAATTGGCGTGATCGAGGTGCCCCAGTTTAGCCCCCAACTTTATACTTCACTGACGGTAAAATCGTTGCGCATGCGCAAAAAAAAGCGCGCAAATCTCGTAATTTCATGACTGGGCGCCAGAGGACCGTTGAACCAGTTCGGAGTGCCGAAGAGAACCGGTGTTTATACATATTATGTTACACGATAATTGTTTCAGTACAACAGTTTCACGTGACAATTTTGTGTCTTAGTAACGTTCCAACGATTAGATCAAGATGTCCGAAGGTAATTCCTTGTTTATATAAATGCCTCGGCACAGAATATCAATTGAAAAAACTAACCCTTTTAACATGCCGCATAGCCCGATTCATTTTTATCGTTCTCACCGAATTTTCAATTTGAATTGTAACCGATGCGTGTTGCAGAGAAAATATCAACGGCGGATTTATGGACTCCGTACAAGGAATTGCAGAGCCTCGTGGAACGATATATCACGTCTTCTTCGACCAATCATGATCTTCAATACCATGAATTTACGGAAGCTCTGCGAAATCATAGGCAGAATTTTCTTACGCTCTTGAAAAATCCTGTACGTGAATATACTACATACACCATATATGCTATATAAATACGAGCGTTTCTGTTATACATTTTATATTTCATTTGGTTGTAGCCACAAAATGCAAACGATCGGGAAGAAATAAAGAAAGGAGCGACAGAAGGAATCACGCTTCCCGACTTGGGATTTCAATTACTGCCGAAAGAGCTGGTGGATGAAACTCTGATTATATCGGACATGTATAATCTTAACGAACTGGCTGCCTTAGACCTTCTTTGCACAGCGCAGTTACAAATGCCTGACCATCCTGGTTTACCTCGAGGATTAACAGCGATTTTATTGTACTACGACGGGAAGAAAGCTCTCACATCGACTCTGAGAATGCTCGTACAAGCTAGAATGGGTCACAGTTGGAAAATCGATGCACCCATAGCCCTCTTGAGACACATCACAGAATATACGGATCGATTGGAAAAAGACAACTTGTTGCAGGGAATTTTATCCTTGTTGAAAGAAATGGATCCTGTAAAGGTGGCTATCCAAAATTTTTTGTATTCGTTCTTTTTATAATCCCGTATCTTATACTCGACAGGAGCAAGAGTTGTTGGAAAAAAATCGTGCATTAGGAGGATCGAAACATCGCTACATGGTTATGAAGCTTTACAACGATTCCAGGCAAGATTTGGCCGATATCTTGTATTTGTGGTCTGCTCAATCCTCACTGCCAAATGAAATTTTACTCGGCTTGTTGTCGTTATTACAAACAAGACCCGTAGAATCGGAAGCACGCGAAGACGGACTAGATAAAGTTACTCTCGCCCTTATAATGAGCGTGTTGAATGCAATCAATTTCAGTTCGTTGCATAGCCGCGAAAACTGCGAAGGTACGAAAAACAATTTGCAATTTAGTATCGTATTTACAGATTCAAAGGTAGGCGTTTGTTTCAGAACTAATAAATTCGATGCCGTTGATCTCGAATAACCTGAAAGAATTTACTGAGAAATTACTATCTACGACTACCATTTGGGAAAGCGCTGGACTTCGAGGGGTGATACAATTCGCTTTCGCTGTTGCCTTAACAACAATTAAAACTTTAGTAAATTCGCAGCCATTGAACATTACGAATGAAGACGAGAGACTGTTGGAAGCAGCTTTATCCAACAAATGTTTCCACTTCATGGCTGAAGTATTGTTCAAGAACAAGAGTATATACTCGGAAGAATTTTATATTCGTTATTTCCATACTCTTGTGTCCGATTTTATATTACTGATGCCTTTGAAAGTGAAAGATTTACGAAGTCGAGCGGACGAATCGATGCGCTTGATACAAGCCTATCAACAAGAGGGTATCGACCCGCCATTAAACTTGGATAATCACTTTGAATATCTGATGCTAACGGTGGCGGAGTTGTACAAAGAGGACCCTCTAAAATTGGATCTGGTGATGGATTATTGGTGTCATCATTCCGACACGGCGCACGTAACCGTACCTATATACATGAATCGTTTCCCATCCAGACAAGTTGCGCTGTTCAAATTCATACGGCTGGCAGGTGAAATACTGCCAGCCGGTCTATTCGTACCTTACCTCAAAATGATCGCGTCTCTCGCATCTTCGCCGCAAGCTTCGAGACAAGCGTTCAACTTTCTGAAACCAAATGGTAATCAATTGTTTTTGTCGCAGCGCGAAAGTGTTCACTGTTCACTGTTTACAGTTTGAGCAGTACTCTGGCAGAACTCTAATGAAAGTAACGTTCTTCTTAGGGACTTCAGGATCAACAACGATTTCGTGGGATCACTTTTTCAAATCGTTGAGCCAGTATTACATCAACCTCCGAAAAGAATTGCCTCCTAGTCAGGACACCGTTTACCGGCAAAGGAATCATCCCAAGGGTATCACTCCGGATGAAGTGAAAGGACTCGAAGCGGTACTCATAGTAGTTCAAGTGATCGCGAAGAACGATGAAATGTCCAGAATAGCGATATGCGATCATCCAGGGTGGAAAGTGTTACCTTCTTTGATCGGTTTGGTCAGTTGTAGCATATCGATTCCGTTGAAAGGAGTGCTGATAAGGACTCTAGCCGCGTTAGCAAAATCCCCTGAAAGCTCGTCGACCGTGTGGCAAAGTTTAGAAGCCGCGCAAATACTGTCAACGATACCGACCATCAGTAGCTATCAGCCGCGAGGAGTTCAGACAGAGTTGGAGGAGATCGAGTCGAAGAAAGACGAGTATCCGTTGACGCGAGCGATGTTGGAACTTCTGGATGTTCTGACCGATTTCCCGATTCCACGTTTGCTGGGAATGGGTCAGCGAAATCCCGGTTTCGATCCGTATCTGCATTTCATCATAAACACGATTTTCCTAAAGTTTCATACGCGATCATATAAAAATTTAGCAGAGAAGTGGGAGGTTGCCGAAGGCTGCCTGAAAATCTTCTCAAAGCTGATCAAACAGTACGAGCCGACCGTGGAGGATTTCATCGGATGTAAGGTGGAGCTGCAAAGCGGCGAGACCACGGTGGTCAACTCTGCTCCGGGATACCACATTATGACTCAATTGCACTCGAAATCTGAACTCCTTCACGTCATATTGTACATCCTGGACAAGGGTTGCTCCAACTTTGATTTATACGAACCTTTCCCAGGCAAGAAGAACCTCGAAAACGGTAGTTTGTACTGTCTCGAAATATTGGAGAGAGGACTGAAAACGCAGCACAACTACATGGCACAGCTGGCAGCCGCGAAATCGATACACAAACTCCTAACCGGGTTGTCCAGATTGCTTCTAGAGGTGGACCCACAATCGAAAAAGCCCGACTACATGATAAACGTGGCAAAATACGTCTCGTACAGCTCGTGGCTACCGCAACACGCATTCCACGCAGTCGGCGTGATTCTCGAGGTGACGAACGAACCAGGAGCCGACACCGAATTGCTATCGACGTTTACGGCGACTCCTGCCTTGGCTACCAACATCAGGCACGGGTTTGTTGAATGTTTGGACACAGACATCGTTCTGGATGATGATATCGAGTCGAGCGAGAAACAATATGCTGGCAACAGTAAAGAAAGAATCCTACTTTTGCTAATGCAGAGTATTACACGGCCAACACCGAACCTCTCGCACTATCTGCTAGCGTTCGACATTACAAAGGATATTCGAAAAACATTGCTGCTACAGCCGGGTTTCCTTGGATTCCCACGTACCTGCTTGCACTCGATATTGGGAATTTTAGAGCAGTCCCTCGAACGTGGCCGCGACAAGATCACGGAAGCTTGTTACTGCTTTCTGCATACGCTGGCCGCGAACAACAAGACCTCCGCTTCGGTACTGAGATTTCTTCGTACCAGCGCGAATCAGGATTTCGTACAGAGACACCTCTCCAAGCTGCCTTTCGAGGGCCAGAACACCGCAACCGAGCTCGGCTGTATGTCGTGGCTGCTGAAATTAGCCGCGATCGAACTACGAGTCGCCGGCGGTAGATTACAAAGTTCTTTGGTTCAACGTTTAATGGGAGACTTAGGCCAAGAGAGAGGCCAAATAGTACCGTCGCAGAAGCTTCTGATGGATCTGCTGCACTACATCGAGTTCCAGCTTCAGCTAGAAGCCCCGTTGTCCTTGGATTTCTTCGATCCGTCCCAGATAGAGATGGTGCTGGGTCGCTGCAGCGTTCCGGTTGCCCTGATCGGTGGTCCGCGCCTCGTAGACATCAAAAAATTACATTCCCTGATCACGGAGGAGCTGGCCGTAACGCAAAGCAGCGCGACCGCGACTCAACGGAATCTCATGCAGCAGGAGGTGCAGAAGATCTTAACCCACGCTTTCAACAGAAATCAGACGAAGCTGCTGTCGTACGCGACTGTCAAGTTCGTCGAAGGCTGGTGCCAGACCACCGAGATACTGTTCTGCGTCGCGACCAATCAACAGCTACCCACGCCGCAGAAGCAAAATCTCTTGCTGAATCTGTCTCATGATCTGTTGCAAAAGATGACTTCTTGCGAGGCGCTCAGCGAGATCAAGACCCTGGTGTCCGGCACGGTATTGATGTTGCTGGTCAATCTGCGGAATAGCTTCATCGCGGAGACAGACAACAATGAGTCGTTCCCGTCTTCGCCCTCGAACACAACGATGATGAAAATCATCCTGAGCCATATATTGCAGTGGATACTGAACGCGGGCGCCTCCTCGCAGAAAGTGATCACACACCTGTACGCGGCTCTCTTGAATTTCCTTTGCGTGGTAGGCTTGGAGAAGTCGGAGAGCAGCAATATCATAGACACGATGTACGTTAGCCAGCTAGACAGCACGATGAACAGGGTGATGCCGGTACAGGAGCGTTCCCATCGATACGCGACGATACAGGTGATAAACAGCTTCGGGAACAAACTGATGGACATTCTGTGCCACAATTGTTCCGGCGGCCACGACGTTTGCAAGATGCTGGCGCTCTCCTGCCTCGACAAAATCCTAGAGCTCGACTTCGACAACGCTTGGATACTCTATCTGACCAGCAGAGGATACCTGAAGCACATGATAGACAGCCTCCTCGAATCCGATAATATGTTACGATGTATGTTACAGCCGGAGCCGCAAACGTTGCGACCGCTCTACCTGTACGAGGCGAAAATGGCAGCGTTCTGTAGAATGGCCTCCACCAGGCTCGGCGCCGAGAGCATTCTCGAAAACAAGATTCTCTCGTGCTTGTCGAGCATGGTCGTTTTCGATCAACATCCCGACGTCCATATCGGATTCGAAGGGGACGACTATTCGTTCATACCCTCGATCGGCCAACGGTACCAACAAATCCTCTTGCCAGCTTTGTATCTCTGCGACGCTCTGCTCACCACTCTCGGTACTGAGAACCAATCGTGCGCCATACAAGTGTGCGGGTTCCTTCAAAGTCATCGGGACGTCATCGAGATGGTTCTGCGGAACGCGTTCCCCAAAGCGAATCCTCTTTTCTTGAAGGAGATCGCCTGCCTCACCGGCGTCATATCCAGATCCGCCAACATCGACATGTACAGATTGGTCGACGAAGAACTGGCCAAGTCGGATTTCGACGAGCAGAAATTGGAAGACACCACTGGCATGAGAGAACTCCGCGCTCATCTCTATCGATTGCAAAGACTGATGCTCTCTCTGCTGTGCAAATTTCAGCTGCAACCGGCGCCCGTTCGTTTCAACCACGAAGAAACCGACGCGAACCAACAGCACATGTCCTGCGTGCAGATCGTCGCCAACATTATGCTGTACACGCGCAATCAAATGCAGCACACCAGAATGGATCAGAAGATACGGAACGTGTTGTTCGAACCGCATCTCTCTTCAAAATCAGGAGGCAGGGAGGACAAGATGAAAGACAATACCTCCGGTGGTGTACGCTTGGGGACGATCGTCGATCAACTCGTTTCCGTTACTAATTTGTTGCACTCCGAACTACCGCATATCGATGCTCTTATAAAAAAGCTCGCCATGGTAGGAGAAATGAGTACCACCGAGCTAAAAGAGTACACGTCCGAAGAAGAAGAAGCGGAACTAGGTGTGAGGAATCATCGAGTAATAGTTGAACAACGATTGAATCGCTGGATCAAAGAAAAGCGGCAAACTATCAAATACTGTTCCCTGATCATAGAACACGCTTTGTACATACTCTGGAGTCATCTGGACTTTTATATGATTCAAGTGATATCCCGACACAGTCGAATGCAAGGTAATCAGTTTTTTGCTTTTAATGATCGCGGAAAGCGAATCTTGGACAGCGACACCGAGTTGTTGGGCAATTGTCTGGGCCTAGAAACAACTCGCGTTGCTCACCGGTCCAGGGTTATCGCTCTCGGATACTTATCCGTAGTCGTTTTCTAACTCTTCTTGACTTATTTCCAGTGTCGTCGGGAGGTATAGACGAGGACATGGTCGCGTGGAAAGGATCGTCGGAGACACTAATGGAATTAAAACACGGTCTCGTTTCTACTTTTACGGACAGTTTTATTACGCAATTGTTAGACACGCACAGCGAGTACACGACGGTAGATCACAATTTCGTCGATGTGCTCGTGAGAAGGATCAAGAGACTATTACAATTTTCATAAAGCTCGCATTTATATATAGCAATCCGAATATACATAAACATATTTCTTTACACATCCGTGTATATTCACGAACATCCATCGAAAGTCGCGCAAACATTATTAATTAGAAAAATATAATTGGATCGATCAAGTCTTAAACTACCGTTGGATATGATCTTTGGTCGTTCGTTTTTGTGTACCTGTGAGATACACTGCCGTCATGTACATATGTACCTACTTTTTTGGTCAACTGTAGTTCATGAATCGCGGTCTAATAGTTAGAGTAATATTTGTTGATAAGATATATGTATATATCTGTACATAGGAATACTAACATCTATAATATTTTTATTGGAATATTTTTCTAATAATATATCCAAATATTCTTCCATAGTTTTGTTCTGTGGCTGCGGTAATTATGCTGTTTATTAATAAATTAAACGTTAACTTTTTCCACGATGTACCGTTCGACTGTGCGTCGTGTAATGTATTAATTACGATCGACTCGTAATATTTCCGAGTTGCTAAGAAGTAATTACAGCTTCGTCCCAAGGACCATAAATATTGTCTTTATACCTTTGACACTGTACGTACCAATAAGGACATACCAAATGAAGGAATACTATGGATGCGATAAAAACATAAGAGATCGTTTGTGAAATAAATAAAAGAAAATATAAAGTGCTAAATGTTAAACAGCTTGAAATCAATATTTTGTTGTTTAATTTATACATAAGATACGGTAACAGTACGAAACATTGTACAGCAACTGTAAGAAGGGAAAATGCATGAGATGGAGATGCCAATCTGGAAGCTAACATCAGTGAACCGAATATGGAAGATGTTATCGATAAAGAGTCCGACAGAGAAATCTGCTGAGAACCGTACTTGCTAAATATCAAATGTGTTAGAAACATCAATATGGTCATAACGTAGATTGTATCGGTACTAATGGTTTCGGTTAATGTCTTCAAAACAGGCGACAGAATGTAGCCGAATGTAAGGAAAATTAATACTGTTCTAATGTCTTTGGTCAACTTGGTCAAAGTGTTTGGTTCTTTTAAACAATATACAAGATAACCGAATATCGTCAGAATTACGCTCGATAAGAATATCATGTCGGGCATGGCCCACTCCCTGTTCAACCAGACAAATATAATAACAAAGAGTACTACAATATTTAATTGAATGCATATAGTAGCTCCGAACGTGATCGCTTCTATCAATGTTATATTATTCGGCTTAATATTTTTCCGTAACTGCTTCAAAAATGAACTATCCGTATAATTGTCTGGCAATCCATAAGTTTCGTACAACTTTTTCTGCCATTTCATCTGCAACGTCATTTTCCAATTTACAAATTAATTTTCATTCACGTTTCTTATATACACGCTGAAAACAGAATCGAAAACTTTCAGTTTGAAACGAATCAGAAAACACACGGAGTACTTGTGTGAACAACACAATTTGACAAACCTTGATCCTTATCCGAGGTATTTAAACAATTAGAAAACATTTTCGAACAAATTTCGTTTGGAATTATAGGCTATGAGACTACAAAGTAAACAAACAAGTATATATATATGTATATCTCCTTCCTTCTTATTTGAAAACGGTCTAAGACCGTTTTCAACGGGCTTAGTTTGCATTCAATTTCAGAATCGCATTCTAGAATTGTTTCAAATTAGTGAACGTTTTGAACGTTCAACAATTTTGATTTCTATTTGAAATCTACCACTTAGAAAGTTACAATATACATTTATTTTACAATTTCAATATCGTCCTCTATGGTGTAACTCTATATTATATGTATACCTATAGTGCGCGCAACACGCGCACACATACTCACCTACTCACACAATCGCGTTTGCAGTTCACCGTTTTTGTGGAAAAATGGCAGCGTTGAAGGATGTTGTTTCTCTGTACAAAAATTTAAAACAAGAATGGTCAGCGACTCCTTGCAATTTAAAAAAATGCGGCGAGCTGCTGAATCAGTTAAAGGTAGCGTATACGAATTGATTATTGTACGGTAACGTAACTGGGTAAATGCTACCATTGTTAAACATGAAAACGGTATAACCTTGTTAGTCTGTCAAAATGAATTGTCATGGTGTGCTGTAGCTGAAATTCATCACACAGCATCCGTTTAATATTAAACATTTCTGTTTCTACTATTTACTTCGTACAATTATCATCTACCAGACATTTGATGAATTAATTAATTTTCACAGGTTGGCCTTACCCATTTGATGTTCCTTCCAACGTCCAATAATACAGCAAGTCAGAACGAATTGTTAATAGCTCGTACGTAATCGACACATAATACAGGAACACGTATCGTTAATTCGAACCTTAATTATGAATAATATTGTTTGTTTACTTTTTTGCGATTACAGGTGATATTTTAGAGATTGGCGCACAATGGAGCATAGTCACGGAAGATATACCTTCTTTCGAGCGTTACATGGCACAGTTAAAATGTTACTATTTCGATTACAAGTCCGATCTTTTGGAATCTGCATATAAATATCATCTGCTAGGATTAAATCTCCTGTTTCTCTTGTCTCAAAATCGTGTCGCCGAGTTTCACACGGAACTAGAACTACTGCCTTCCGATCAGATACAATCCAATGTTTATATCAGACACCCTTTAAGCTTGGAACAGTATTTGATGGAGGGGTCGTACAATAAAATATTTTTAGCGAAAGGTAACGTACCGGCGGCATCGTACAACTTCTTCATAGATATTTTATTGAATACAGTGCGCGATGAAATCGGAGCCTGTATGGAGAGCGCGTACGACAAGATTTCGATACAAGACGCCTCTAGAATGCTCAATCTGAATTCAGAAAAAGATATGAAAGCGTTCGCAACGAAAAAGAATTGGACACTGACCAAAGAGGGTT
This sequence comes from Lasioglossum vierecki, assembly GCA_028455595.1. Classification (NCBI taxonomy): domain Eukaryota; kingdom Metazoa; phylum Arthropoda; class Insecta; order Hymenoptera; family Halictidae; genus Lasioglossum; species Lasioglossum vierecki. The sequence continues at coordinate 22,470,842 of CM052343.1, forward strand.
ACTTCTACTTTGCAACTACCAACGAAAAGAAAGCTGAAGAACCAATACCCAGTTCAGATTTGGCTACGCTAGCTATAGATTACGCCAGAGAACTTGAAATGATCGTTTAAGAAATACGTGTGTCATCCTCCTTGTATTTTATAAATAAATAAAAATTATCATGTATTTATTAGAAATTAAATTAATCTTTTGTGCTCTCGTCGAATTCGAAAAAGAGAAGATTTCTATGTATTATACGTTTTGTTTATTCAAAAGTACCTGCAGCTGGCGAGCAGCTTGAAAGGTTTCGTCATAGATGGCGTTGCAATTTCTTTTTATACCAGAGAGTATCCTTTCTGTTTATACTTTTCATTACGCATAATATTTATATATTTATTTCCACACCCTTAACAGATCCTCTTTGATAATAAAGAGAAATAATACTTGCAAGTTATTTTCACGAGTTTCCGATAGTTTTTTGATTCGGTGATTCATACAAACTCTGTACGAAATGAGATAGAATTGGATAGAACTTGCGCCCTTCATGATCTACCGGAACGGGATAATCAACACACCTGTCTAATTGTCAGTTCATCGATAATCCCTAATTCTTCGAAGTATTTATAAAACTTATCCTTTTTGGATATTCCTTGCTGTGAAAAAGAAAAATCGGTGATGGTTAAAATGTTACGCCGCTACGAAGGGGTTCTTTATTACTCGGACAAGCAAATGGTGATATTTGACATCGGAAGCGCATACACGAAGTAAAGCATCGAATCATTTACATTTGTTCGAGTTTATTAATGTTTAAGCAATAAATTAATCATGTAATTTATGATTAGATATGGGTACGCGAACGAGGCTACGCCACGCGGAATAATAAGGACAGAAACTGTTTGTTCGGAAACCAAACAGATCAGGAAGATTTACGATTACAAGGATACAGAAGATTTGTATCAATTACTTGTAGAATTTCTCCATTGTCTATTCTTTAGGTAACAGCTTTACACAATTTATAAACGATTTTCATTCGATCGTATTGGAGTGTCTCTAATAGTTTAACCTCGATCACAGGTACGTTATAATAACACCTAAGGATGCCAGAATTGTGATACTAGAATCTTGTTTAACGCCGTCCCAATTCAGAGAAACACTAGCTAAAGTATTGTTCAGACATTTCGAGATTGGCTGTTTGATGTTTTTGTCTACTCATTTGGCAACCATTAGTACTTTAGGCACCAATACAGCCTTGGTATTGGATGTCGGATACAAAGAAGCTACGGTGATTCCAATTTACGAGAGTGTACCTATTTTGAAAGCATGGCAAGCTCTTCCTTTAGCTGGCGAAGCTGTGCACAAGTAAATATCTCCCGCTAGATCATAATTCAATTGATACTATCCAAATACTACTGGTATTTTATTTTCACAGGTATTTAATGGAGAGATTGAAAGAGACAAATCCAAAAGCAAATATAACAGAAAAACTTGTGGAAGATATAAAAGTTAGAACATGTTTTGTTACCACACTGGAGAGATCCGTTAAATTAGAAACCGAGGAAGCTCCAAATCCTCCTCCAGCAGTTATGTACCCTGGAGTTAAAAATATTACCATACCTGGCACAGTTAGGGAGAAAGCATTTGAAGTATTGTGGGAAAGGGACAATGATAATTTAAGCATACCTACAATGATTTTAGACGCTATTCTTAAGGTATAATATCTGACCTACACGCGATCAACAATTTCCCAATATTTATTTAAACTATCCTGATATTAACTGTTGTTTGCAGTGTTCCATAGACACTAGACGAACTTTGGCTGAAAATATAATATTAATCGGAGGAACGGCAATGACGAAAGGATTCGTTAGTCGTCTTAAATCGGAACTCCTAGCTCTATTGAAAAGCAATCTTTATTCAGAGAAGTTGAAAATTCAAACTTTTAAATTTCATACTGCACCCAGCAAACCGAATTATACAGCATGGCTGGGAGGTGCTATTTGCGGTACCGTCGACCTTCCATTGAGATGCATAACAAAAGAGAATTATTTGAAATCGAACAGAGTGCCTGACTGGACTAACTTAATCGATAATCAAAGAGACGATCTTTTGGCTTGCGAATTATGAATAATTGCCTAGGAATTTTCATATGTACATATTGAGCTGTATAAACAATTTTATTTATTTTTCACTTATATTTCTAATCAATGTATAATATACTCGATTCATGATGAAGACGAAAAAGTGTTGCATTGTACCGAAAAACTGAATACTCCTTTTATTCACAGGAATGAATGTACAGAATCTTCAAATTCATACAAATTTTCTGGTAGAAATTTTGTATTACAAAGTTGTGAGCAGCGTGAGTTTCTCATTGAGTTGAAGCTGAGTTTTTATTAACTGCGAGAGCGCGACAACCATCAATAGATCTTTCACGTTGCTGTTAAACATTTCGTCGAATTGATCGCTCGACATTGTTGGTACAGAGTGCACCATATCCAAAAGAGCACGGCCCACCTGAAGATATTGAATAATTCATTAATAATAATTCGTTAAGAATTAGTGAAATACATAGGAATAGAAATATATAACTACTTGGTTATCTGGAGGTTGTTTGGAGTTGAGAATAACGTCAACGTATTCAAGTACTTGCTCCAACATGGAGGAGAGTTTACCACTGGCTTCGGCGATTTGAGCCAGATCCATCATTGGTTCTATACCGCCACCTGTTTTTACACCAGCTATTTGTGCATGAGCCGGCAATTGTGTCTTGGAACAAAGCTGTAGCCCAACTACTTCTGGTTCGTAACAGGTAACCTGAGAGCAATTATGTTTCGCATATATAATAAAATCGTGTCTATTAAAATACTGTGCCACAGCAACGAGTGGCTGGGGAAAGCTAGTAAATTAATAATATGCAATATACCTGTACTTTAACAGGCGTAAACATGGAACCTTGTTTTCCGTTAGGTACCCCTAATGGTACGCACACGTAGGCTTTAATCGCCATTCTAGTAGTGTTTATGAGTGTCGTATCGACAGTCAAGTGAACAGGATTGTTGCACTCACGAACATAGTATTCGTGTATAACTGAAGAGTGAGTGGTAACCTGTACAACACATTAGGAATACAAGATTTTCTTTGGTTCGTGGAACAGCAGAAATGATCGAAAGTAATTTACCTCGTTCCCAGTTGCCCACCAACCAACAATGTTTTCTTGTGCATTCACCCTGTGATTCAAATCGTATACGTCGATTCCATATGTCAAATCGGCTTCCACTTGACTTTCCGACTCTTTATGAGGTACACAGAAGCAATTCGTCACTTCGACCATACCTTTCTCAGCCGTGCCTAGAAAAATGGAGGCGAAATAATAAAATTAATAACATGTTTTCAGCTAAATGACCTTTGATAAAATGTTTTGCGTTACCTAGTAATGTACCGATAACTCGGTGGGACTCGGCTTTTCGACGCTCGTAAGCATCGACTATTTGAAAAAGAACCACAGGATGAACTTTCACGGTAAGATTAAGCGCCATGTTTTCTCCGTACAAACACTTATTCGGAAAGAAAAATAAATTCAGTGACCACGACCTTTTGAGCCTAACCACAATTCTAAAATGCTGAGGGCACAGCAAAAGCACTCCTTCAGAGGCGAAACTCCGCTTTTTTTTTCGGTAAAAAATGCCCAATGAGTATGCGTCTACAATAGATAAGAAGCACAGGTTCGAACAGGTATTGCGGTATTATTGGTTACGTTCTAGATTATGGGCTATAGTCTATGCCTACGTCTGTCGTGTCTTATCTCTCACAAATTATTTACCTTTTAATAATAATCCAATATAAAGGCAAAGTGTTAATGATTTTTTTTTATTGAACGAATTAGTCGATATCGCTAATGAGTAAATGTATTTGATAGTAAATCTTCTAAAATCTATTCAAAACTCCCGCCCATTGTCGCCCTGGTTCAGTGTTCTACAATCTTTCGTTCAACGAAAATCTAGTTCTCTCGCTTGTCGCTGGGGATTTCGACTCGAAAATATTCTGACTAAAAAGTGTTTCAAAATTTGACAAAATGTTGTGTTTTATATTATTCGAAAAGTGCAATGAAAAAAATAATCGGAACACTGAACAATAAATAAAGGCAATGTCTATTAACAATCTTATACATTTATTTTAATCTTTATAATATTTATTTCATGTGTGTATATAGTAAAAACAATATGGACGATTTTACACGCACAGTTTTGTAAAAATTTTTTAAAAGTCTAACAGAGACGGATACAATAATGTTCTTTGTTTCAATAAAAATTACTTGTTAAACATATAAAACGTGACGTATAGTATATTACAACAATAATACCGAAGTTTCGCTATTCTATATACAGGGTGTTCACTGCGAACAACAGTAGATAAAAGGACATTACAGAATTTCTTTAACAAATAAATAAATAAATACAAACAAACAATAAGCTAACACATGAAAACACCCTGTATAAAAAGAGTGAATACGTATATTGTCCGACAGATAAAATACTATTTTATACAAAAATATATTGGCAAGGGACTGTCTTCAATTTATTTTTTTTTACTTGTCTATTCAGGATCTTTAGGACTGGTTTGGCATTTTCGTATAGTTGTCCATTTAAGATTTGTTGTAAACTGGGAACTCTGGTATCGCCTTCACATCTGCTAATTTCCGTAATTCGCAGATTTCTCTCTTTTAGGATCATTTTTTGTTTCTTCTGCCGCGTCGTTTCCATTGGTTTTCCCTCCTCCTCAGTATCTCATCGAGATTCGTTTCGTTCCTTTGCTCTTTTATCGGTACTCTTTTCGTTCAGATTTTTCTCTTTAACCACACCATGTATCCTCACCGATTTAAAAGTTGGAGCAGGATTCGCGTGAAAGGCTGGCACCTTTCTACTACTCTCCTGCATCTGTTTTACAAACTCTTCCTTCTTTTTAGCCAGCTGCTTGTCCCTTTCCGCAAAGCTGAAAGGACACGAGATCACCGTGCGTTTCTTTGTAGATTCCTTAGCCGAGTTTGCTGAAGATTTCGGTTTAATCGTTTCTTGCTTACGAACGGGCGAGGCGCTCGTTGAACAGCTCGTGGGTTTAACGTTGTCATTGTTCTGTTCTTTGCTGTCTTTTTTAACATCCGAGGTACTAATCAAACGACTCATGGGTTTCACATTCTTATTTTGTTCTTTGCTGTTTTTTTGAACGGCCGAGGCAGCGCTGATAGATCGACTCGCTGCTCTCGTGTTCTTACCTGTCTGTATTTTATCATTTTCGCAAACGGACGAGACAGACGAGGATGTACTCGTCGTTGGTACAGTGTTCTTAAGAATCTGTTCGTTGTCACAGTCCTCCGATAATTCTGGCAGAGCTGGGGAAAACAAAAATATAATTAAAACAAAATTAAGTTTAATAATTTACAATAGTATTTGAAATATTTGTTTCGCCAAATAATGCCCACCTGGAGCAATTGTCTGGCGAGTTTTCTTCAAATGAGTTAGCTTGAATTCTTTCGGGACAGTGGTCCGTTTATTTGGTACTTTCTTCAACGCGGGCGGCTCTTTGAGAATGTTAATTGGCACAGGATTTGCCTTGATACAAGATTTCTTCATTTCTTCCACTTTCAAAGCTTCGCGCTCCTTTTGGCTCAGGACATTCGTGCGCCTTGCTCTTTGTTTGCATCTTAACTTTGGAGAAACTGGGAAAGTCAGCTTCATCAGAGGTTGTTTCGATTTGATCAAGGGACCCAGCTGGTTCTTCTTGCTGGTAGTACGAAATCGTTCGGGCGTATCATTTTGGAATTTCGAAATTGCCTCTGCTGTGCTTACGAATTTGCCCGATTGTCTACGGTACTTTATCAAACTTCGCCTGCCGTATTGGCACGTGAGAACCTTTCGTGGTTGTTGTTTACTTTTAAACGAATTAGATTGTCTTCGCTGAGCTGAAACAATTTTACAGTGTACTTAGAAAAACACTTATCGATTAATGCTTAGAATGCAATTGAATGGAATGCAATTGAAACTAGAATAAATGATGTTTCATGCAAAAGAAAATAATTGTTCTATTATACAAACGATTTCACATTACCTTTTTGCTGAGGTTTACAAACAACCACATTGTTCTTTGTTTCTTTTACACAGGTATTTTTCCTAATCTCGTTTTTCTTAGCTGCTGTTTTAAGTCTCTGCGGCACTGATTTTGCTCCAGAGGTAGATGCTAAGCCGCTTATAGAAATATTCCATGCACAATAGAGATTAGATTTCAACGATTTCTTATCTTCTTCTATGTTTTCTAAACTATCATCGAAACTAGTCTCCTCGACCAACGATTTCTCTATATTTTGCTGCTTAGACAAAGGTGTAAGTAAATCAGAATTACATACTTCATGCTCCACATCGAAATAACTTTCGGAGGATAGGGTACTATTGAAGTCTACCCATTGCGGTGCATTATAATTGTCCATGATATATTAACGTGCAAGCAATATGCAGAATAATTCTTGAAATAAAAATCATAAGCCACACTCTGTTACGAACGATTATATTCTAGTAAAATCTGAAAAAGAGGAATAAGCGTGAATTGAATAGTGAGAGCTCTTGTTTTTCTTTGTGCATAACGACACTAATGCAACTGCGAGAACAGTATTTAATTACAAACTTACATCTTCATTGTTATTTCCTTTCGTTGCCTGTTTCCGTCGCAAATCTCACGCATGTACATAGGGCAAACACTTTTCAATCGAATATTTATTTTTCAGAGACATAAAAAGCTTGAGCGATCTGTTCAAGTCTGTTGATGTAAATATACGCGCAACGGATTCAAGTTTGAAATTTCTTCAACGTTTATTTTCCAGATCAGAGCCAGGGTGACACGTGAGGCGATAATGGGCCGAAAAACACTATGCCAGTGATGCCAGGATCGAAGGAACCAGGACAAACCAGGAGGAACTTGCCCTTCCAGCTGGGCCCATTGATATATATACTAGTATATATACTAGCTGGGCCCCCACTCTTACTTCTACTGTGCACGCGCTACACACGAACGTACCTCTACGTTCTCTAAAATCAGTCGACTGAAAATAGTAGTTGGCTACCATCAGAGAGTAAATGATATAAATAAGATTTATATATTTATATAAATATTTATATCATATATTCATATATTCATAAATCGATAGTTTTAATCGATGATGCCCATCACTACCGTGTGAGCTTACGGTGACCTCCGCCTCCACGCAACGGTTATGCCAGCTTGAGCATTTTGCCGCTAAGCAGAATGGCGCTGTACGAACATTTGAACGGAGCAAATGATTCTAACCGAAATTTGAATTGTGTCTCACGGCAGAATCAGCGAGAATCATTCGGTCCCAGATGAAATATTAATATTTCGATAGTTTGCAGTTAAAATTTTTTAAATGTCAAAGGCAGAAAGTAAAGCTGGATCAGTGATCACTTTGTGAACGGATGATTTCGATTTGAAAATGTACGGAGTACAGTTCACTCGATTGTGTCAGTTGATTCGAATCGTTCATTTCGGAGGAAAGGGAAATGGTGGTCTACTCCTATGCTACGTGTGTGTTCTGAGCTCCAGTGTCTTGATTCTTTTAGCGCAAGGATTCTAAGAATCGCATAATGAAGAACAATATTAAATTAGGAAGGATTACATTTATTAATTAGTCAGGCAATCATAATTTATATACAGGGTGAACCCATTAGCAGTCAAGTCGAAAATGTTTTTAACGGATATGCGTAAAAAGAATGATAAATATATTTGCAAAAAATTGAAGGCGACATTGAAAAATCGTGAAAAAAATGAGTCTACCAAAGATTGGACTGCTAATAAGAGAGTAGTCTCTACTAGTCGGGATTCGTGGTTCACCTTGTATAATTCGAGCCAAGCTCTTTTCATGCAATTCGTATTTTCGCGGATAGTTTAAAATAAAGAATCGTTGTACACTCGAACCAACTCGAACTGACCGGTGAGCTGGTGACATCTGGCGCGATCGATCGGAACGCGATCTCGATAGAAACAGGGACTTCGATATTTCTCAACGTCACGTTAGTTCGCGCTGCCCACGGACAGGCAGATTCAAGAAATGAGATACGACGAGGAGGTGGAACGAACGGTTTCTGCAAACGGATTGAGATTTCGAGGAAAGGATCGCGAAGAGGACCGTGTCGCGCGGCGAGATGCTGTCGCCCCGTTGAACGATCGCTGCCGTACCGAGAGATCATAACAGAAACGTGCAAAATGTTGACCGCAAGCTCGGCCAAGAGAAAATTCTGCGTCTGCAAGCTGAAGTCTCAAATTATTGTCGTTGCCAAATAAAGTATAGTGAACAAACGCGATCCTGCGGCTCCGGAACATGGCTTCGTCCACGAAGAGGTCATGGAAACTCCGTAAGTGTTCATCTCCTAGCTGTCTGTCGTGTGCACTATACTCGATTCGATATATCCATGCTCTTGCGTCCGAGCAATTCCATTCCGGCGCTATATACGTGCCCGATACGGGTAAACAATTTCTGTTTACAATGCGTACGACGCTGCCTCGACGCCGATTAATTCCTCGTTGCGTCTTCCTATTATGGTCATAACCTTCGCCGGATCGTAGAACACACTGCGTTCGTGATGTCACCGATCGCTGACATCTCGTTCTGTTCTCGATTCGATCGTGTGCAAGATAACTTGAAAATTCAAGTGTTGAAAATGTTCGTGCGACTTCTGTCATCCGGAGGAGACCACAGAGAAAACAAAACACTGTACAGACTGCGAAGACAGCATTGTTCCACACCATGAAAGGGTTCAGTGGCTCTATGACTGTGCGACTGCAGCAGAGGGCACTCTGTATTGTTGTTTAGAGGATGGATGTTTAGAGACTTCTCTATGAATCTTTCTTACATGCGTTTCTTTCTCCACAGAGGATTTTGTTGCCCACACGTCCAATGTCAATTGCCTGGCTTTGGGTCACAAATCTGGCCGTGTTCTGGTCACTGGTGGCGACGACAAGAAGGTGAATCTATGGGCAGTCGGCAAGCAGAACTGTATTATGGTATGTCTGCTCCTTTACTTTTTATTTGGAGTTGGTTCAAAGAAACTATGGAATATTTATCTTGTTTCCAGAGCCTGAGCGGCCATACCACTCCAATAGAATGTGTAAGATTTGGACAGACCGAGGATCTGGTATGCGCTGGCTCGCAGACAGGAGCACTGAAGATCTGGGACCTGGAACACGCCAAATTGGCCCGCACGTTAACAGGACACAAGTCAGGTATACGCTGCATGGACTTTCATCCTTATGGGGAGTTGCTGTCATCTGGAAGTTTGGACACGGCGATTAAATTGTGGGACATCAGAAGGAAAGGTTGTATCTTCACGTATAAAGGACACAATAGGATGGTGAACAGTTTAAAATTCAGTCCTGATGGCCAATGGATTGCCAGCGCAGGAGAGGAGGGTATGGTCAAGGTAAAATCAACTAGAGTTCGTTTCAGTGCAATGTAGCATGATGTCACTTAGTCGATGACCTTTATTTCTTCATTAGCTATGGGACTTGAGAGCTGGTAGACAACTCAGAGAATTTTCCGAACATAGAGGTCCGGCTACCACGGTAGAATTTCATCCCCACGAATTTCTGTTAGCCAGTGGCAGCGCGGACAGAACAGTTCACTTCTGGGACCTGGAATCGTTTCAACTTGTTTCGTCTACGGATCAAACTCACTCCACAGCAATTCGGTACGCTTCTTAACAACGGTAAAAGCGATTTCCGATCATCTCGGGTGTTCCATTAAACCGCTATCTCCGTTTTCTTTTTAGGTGCCTCTATTTCAGTCAGGGTGGAGAATGTCTTTTCGCTGGTTGCCATGACGTATTGAAGGTGTACGGTTGGGAACCGGGTCGTACGTTGGATTCGGTTCCGACTGGTTGGGTAAAAGTACAGGACATAGCTGTGGCCCAGAACCAGTTGGTAAGTCGATACATCGGAGAAATTGATCGACAAACAACGGACAGTTAACATAAATCCGCTGTAACAAATGCTTTTCAGATCGGTGCGAGTTTTCATACTGCCAATGTCATTTTATACGTATGCGATTTAAAAAAAATAGCGCCGTTGGGAGGAGTATCGACGTCCGACTCGCCGTTTAGTCACGGGAACTCGTTAAGGAAGAGCTTCTCGAGGGAAAGGCCACCTGGATTAAAAAAACACACGTAAGTGAAACACAAGAAACATCTCAAGTTCTACGTACATTGTAAATCGTAACCACGATAACTTTGTTTATAGATTAGACGTACGAACGATCGAGGAAGCGGACAAGTCTGGAACAGACCCAGAGGACGAGGCAACGTACGCAGACATACCGAATGTCACCGCCTATCACGACGTCTTTCAACCGAACAGAGCACGTAAGTATATCAACGTCGTTCTATCTATTCTCTTGCAAGACTCGACCGTGTATCCTAACTCAAACTCTGCCCTAACTGTTAACTATCCACTTACAAATCACATAAAGCCTGAAAAAATACAAATGCATTCGTGAATGTTGTGTCGTACAGTCTGCGAATGAGCATGCTATGCACGGTATGTTTCAGTGTCACGCACTCCACCACCAGAACCCGAGGCTTTCCAGGAGCCTCAGGACATAGGTGAGTTTCCACGAAAACGTTCCCTCTTCCTTCTCTGATACCGAAGTTTGCATGAGACGAACCTTTGCACTCATTTTACCGATATACTTTCATTAGACGTACTACTAACCGCGTAGGATTACCCTTTTCCAGATCCCACCCAGCCGCAGATACTGCAGAATCTTTCTACCTCAATGTCGAATTTGAACGCGGCGGAACCAGAGGAAGTTCCACCGATACCGTCACCGTCATCCCCGCCTCCACCTGCCCCGACGTTGGCGTTGACCAAGTCGGTGCCAGTTCGTGTTCAGCCGATCAAGTCATCGCCACCGGTTCAGAGAAGCGTGGTGGCCTCGACGGGCCAATCGAAGACTCTGCAGACGAACAACGGCCTGACCAGAACCTCGAAGAATCTGGCGTCCATACCTCCTCTCAGACAGAACATCACGCCCCTTCCCGGCAAGAAGATCGGCGCCAGCAGTGATATAGGGACGCTTCCACAGCCCTTGGGCCCGCAAAGGTCGAACTCGACGTTGACGCCGCGAGTGGCGCCGATGGCTGCCGTTCTTCCAGTCATGGACGATGGGAAACTCAAGAACAGAGCACCTAGCCCGGACTCTCCGAAGCATTACTTGAAGAGACAGAGTAGTTGTAAGGACGGGGAACAGGGTTACGAAAGCGATTATCCGGTACAGTAAGTATATCTGTACCTCTTTCAACGAATATTACAGGAAACGAGTTTACCCTCGTTAACGATTCGTTTTACGTTCTTCCAGAATTAATAGTATAAGGCATAGCCCCTCTGATCCAGCGTTAAACAGACCGAACTCGGCGCAGTCCAGGTCCACCTCGCTAAATAGGAACTATACTACCTCAACGTCGCTGTCCGCACGCAACGCTTCCACTACCACCACGACACTCGCGATTAAGAAAGCGAACAAAGCTCAAGTGCCCCCGAATCCTAAGGTAGACGTACGGGCGTCTCAACTGAGGCCGAGCGTAGAGTCCACGGGGAAGGATGAATTCGTCCCCATAAGCACCGACAAACCTTATGGGCTGGACGTTGAAACCTTTCTACCCGTTAGTATGAATCTAGTATGATTATCCGTAATGCCGGTAACAAAACCGTTTGCAACGCATGTTAACGATAACTACTTACAGAATAATTTTGCGAGTTCGACGGCGTTCGGCTACCCTCAAATCGGAGTTCTGAACGAAATGTCCGAGGCAGAAGTTCTCAACAGCATGATGCGAGGTCACGAATCGATGATGACCGTGCTGACGAACCGACATCGGTCCTTGCAGATCATCTATTCCCAGATGCAACATAAAGACCTTAAGGTATTTCATTGCGTGTCGGAAAACTTGTGTAACCCATTCGCATCGTCGCCAAATTCATAATAGAAATTAATGAAATTGGTGAGATTTTTCGTTCTCTCTAACGATGCAAATGGATTGACGATAATAATTCGAAACTAAAACGAGTCGTTGAATTTTTCTAGGCTGCGGTGGAATCTGCTGTGGCGATGAATGATCTTTCGGTGATCGTTGACCTGCTGGGGATACTAACTCTGAAACCGTGAGTACTTTTTTCACTGAACGATGATCCTGTTTCGTAGCAGCCGCGTTCACGGTCCCGTTTGGTTTCAGACCAATGTGGAACCTGGACCTGTGCAATTTTCTGCTTGGTCCGATCGGAGATCTCCTGCAAAGTAAATACGAAATGTGAGTACACATAGATTTTTCAATATCGTTTGACCGTTCGATAGTTCCAGCGTCAACAATGTTTCTATCGCGAGAATAGAATGCACGCGTGCACACGGTGTCCGTTCGAGCGTATCATCGTCTAACGTTACTCCGCTTTCAACGGTGAAACATTACACGGTCGGTGAATTAAAGAAAATCGAGACAGCCCTTCCAGGTCCGTGGAGAGGGGAAGGGTGAGAGAAGAGGGGGTGAAGTTCTCGAGTTCCCTGCGATACAAACAGGGTGGGTTTCGAGTGGGGTCGTCCTACTTCAGCGTGTCGGCTCTCTATGGGAATGGCTAATTCGTTGAACGGGGGAAACACGAGGCGAAAAAGAGAAGGGTTGCCGCGAAATTAGCTGAGACAATGCAAGACAGAGGCCAGATGCAAATTCGAGCCTCGGATCCTCGCTGTCGCGCGACGATTGTCCCGATGTTAGGTTTAAGTTCGAAGGGCCACGCGTACTTCGCATGCATATGGTGACGTGTCTCGTGGACAGTTATGGGTAAATCCTTTTTGTCATTCTTTCGTTTTGTCCTACCAGTGTCGGGGCTGGTGACGGTCGATCATGAATATTAATGCCGGCGTAGGAAGAACGGTCGACCCAGATTCCGAGTCGGACTTCGCGGGAACCTTTGCACCTTGTCTTCGTTCTCGTTTGCTCGAATTTTATCGAAAAACCGGCCATCGAAATTAACAGTTCGTTCCTAACGTTAACGCACGGAAAACAGAAAGAACTAACAAGTGTCACCTTATTACAATCGCAAGACCAAATATATTAATTTATATTTAACGAAACAACATTGAGTTAGATATTAAATTTAATATCTTAAATAGATATTAAATATTAAATTTTTAATATTATGACCAATCCTTGAGAATTGTAACGGATTCAATCTCAAAATATTAATGATCGAACCGTGCGCCGAAAACAGGTTTTGGTAGATTTTGGGGAAAACGGTGAAGAGTGAAAACGAAATGAATTGGAGGGTGGAACCGGTGTTCGGAACCAGTTAATTAGCCGGCGCACAGTTACAAGCTGTTGCCATTGCGCTGTCGTGACCAGAAACGAGCGTTTCCTTTCACGTGCGCGTTGGTTATCCGTCTCTTCCTGTTTCACTCCTCGCCAATTATAAACAACAAGCATTACGAATTCTGCACGGCTGTCCGTCGCAATTTCTATACGAACCTATCTACATCAATGATCTTGTCGATCCCCCCTGTCGGGCTGATCCGTACAGACGTGTCACGATCATTTAATGATCATCGGATCGATCGTCTAATATTAAATAAAAAACTGTTTTATAGTGAGAAGAAAACATTTTTTTCATAATATGAAATAAATATTATCCGTAAAAAAAGATTGAATGTTTTGTGCTGTTAGGGTAATAACTTCCTCGCGTTGATTCAATGATGAGCCAATCGCGCCACGATCTAATAATACATCTCCTACTCGATGACGATCTGAAACCACCAGCCTGGAAAATTGCTGTTCGATTCATTAACCGATCGCTTGTTACGACGATTTTCCTTTTTCACTTATTCCGCTGTCATTGCTATTATTAGAGCGAGCGCCTTGATTTACTGCGCTGTCGGCGAATCAATTTGTACCGCCTCATTAACGAGATACCAGCTTTCTAATTGATTCTCTATCGGATCTCTCATGTCATTTAGTCGACTGATACTCTTCTAATTCTAGCTCGCGCGCTTCGAGTTTCAATTTCTCATTGCTGCCTCTCCTCGAAATTCTGTAGAAAAATAACATTTAATAATAAATTAAAAACGACGAAATTTTTTAATTGTTTAATAAGATCTTCTAAGTTTCTTGGTCCTTAGAGGGACCTACCGTAACCGTTCGAGAATACCATTCGTACTAATTGTCGATCGCTCAGCAGCTGCCGTGTTTACGGTCAATCGTAACAGTCGAGCTCAGCCGTTTACGCGACCCTCTTTCTCTGTCTTTCCTCTCCCCCCTTTACGATTAGGCTGCAATCAATTTAAAACGGTCTCGTATGTCCAACGATACTCCTCGATGCTTTTTTTTGCAATAATAATAATTTAAAAAATTTATTTTCATTTACATAATTATTTTGTCTACTCTGCTACTTGTGTACTTTCAAATGGACACGCAAATAGAGAGTACATACTCTCGAGAGCAACTACCGTCAGTAATTCTCAGATAAACACGTATTTTAACTATTTGACAGTCGGGAAAAGGGTGAATCAGGTCAGCAAATCGCTGGGCTAAATGCATATTACAACGAGTATGCGTCTCGGCCTGCATGATGCAGTTTGCATAGAGCTATTCGCCGTTTACACGGCTGGTTCGTCACGGGCTTTCGTCCTGGTCCTGGAACCGACGGAACCCCGTGAGAAAAAAATGTATCGAGCCGATGAATATTCGATGGGGGCGCGTGCCGCCTTTCGAGGGGTTGTACCGCTCTCGTTTACCGATTTATCGATCTTCTATCCATATTCATGTTCGATAAATAATAAATTACTTCAATTCGTAATATATATATTAAATATATATATAATAAATAATTTGAACGAACACAAACGAAGTTCGTTTGAAACATTTTATGTTCTAACGATAATTTTTATTAAGTCTCATTAATTCGAATCATTTTTTACCAAATGAAGATTGGAGCTAGATCGGAGCTGCTGTGCGTCCCCGAGGCGAACGATCGGCGTTACGCGGAACATTTACGAGGCGGTCCGCGCGATTCGCCGATTCGTCGCGCCGATTCGAACAGGAGCGTACCCTTTATCGTCCTTCGAAAGCGAGCGTGTCGAATCCGGACGCCTAAGCCTTTCGTTCCTTTCGTTATTTATTGGCGTCGTTATGGGCTAATAACACGTTTTGGAACAAACTAGCCGTGACGCTAGCACCAGTGGGCGGTCTGGCCAGCTCTCTGCTCTCTCTAGTCCCGAGCTTTCTCGTCCTTTCCCTTTTCCCGTCGCGTTCCCTGGGATATTTCATCATGGTTCGATTCTAATCTAATTATCCAACAAAATCATGAGTTGGGAAGTAAGGAATGTGTATGCAAAAAGTAGTAAATTTATAATTAAATTGTTGGTGGTCCCTTTCGACTGTTCCAGGTACATAACCACGGGCTCGACAGCGTTGAGGTTGATCCTGCGGAATTTCGCGACGGTGATAAAATCGAACGTGGAGGCGCCTTTGCAAACGATCGGCGTGGATGTGTCGCGGGAGGAACGGTGAGTAACTATTTCAAAACGTTTATGCATAATCTAGATCCTATTCACTTGTGCACACGATCCACAAGTAGAAGATCCATCCTTGCATCATCAAAATCTATCCGCAACTTCTGACATCCACGATTAATAAATTGGAGACCTATTATTTGAATCTGGTAGCTATCCAAAGTCCAGAACAAGTTAATAGAACTTATCCTTACATCGTTAAAAGTCATGTTACTTTGCATAATGGTAGCTATTCTAGGACTAGAGCAATCGATTGTTCGACTGTAGGCTTATCCCTGCACTCTCAGAAGCTAACTAAAGCTCGATATTCTCTCTCTGATTCTCTCGCTGCAAGTTGTCAACTGCTTGTATTATTGCAAGCTAATTATACTCGGTCGGAGACCTATCCTGGGGCACCCATCCTTTGACCAGAGGTCCTATCCAATAGCGATCTAAGGACCCTAATCGTAGGCGTTCGTTGTTAACCGGCCACCATTCGTCAGATACCACAAGTGCCTCTCCTGCTACAAGAAGCTGCAGACGATTAGAAGCGTGTTGCTGAAGAAGCAGTCGACGCCGGGGAAGCTGGGCGCGATTTTCCGCGAGCTGGCAGTATTAATGAGGAGCGTCGAGTGACCACGGCTGAACAACACCGCGCAGTCCGCCGCCTGGCTCGTCGTCACCTGACAGAGGATCGAGATCAAGGACTTGGCCGGAAGCGTAGGTGTAGATGGGCCAGATCGGAATGTCGTCGGCCGACAGGGCCGCTCGTTCGAGCTGCTACGATCGGCCCGGGAATCTCCGTTTCTTCCTTCGCCGTTCGGCACTCGTCGGTTTCTCGTGTCCACTCGTCGACCCGTTTGGAAAAAGAGCAACAACGTTCAACGGTCACCTTGTACAGAGACACCTGTGCGGCGAACTGAAAGAAAAGAGGGGCAAACGTGTTCGAATCGATGAAGAGGTGTCCTCGAAGGTAGAGCTTGAAAATCGCGCTTGACATCTAGACTGCGGATCTATCAGGCAAAATCAAAATTCTTTGTGTAGCAGTGGAAATTCTACATTCTTGTGGAGCATAGAAAAACGAATCCAATGACTTAATTAACTATATTTGATTGCTTGATCACGAGATAATTGTGTCCGGTAGCATCGAATATCTTGTATCGAGTATCGTTAATAAAATCGTCGGATTCGTTTTTGTATGCTCTGCGAGAATATGGAAGATTTAAAAAGTTGCATTAGTGAAAAAGGTCGTAAGAAATTTTAATTTTAAGAAACTGTAACCGAAACAGATTGGAAATTTCAGTCGTTCGTTACAGTGTGATTCGGAATTGTTTCAAGACCTGCTCGAAGGCCCTCTCGCAACTTTCAACGCGAAAAATTTCCTCGATCTGTCCGTGGGATGCTCGTCTTTCTCGAAGCCGTCTTCGTCTTGAAGCCTAGATAAGGAGTACTGTATATTATTACATAATATATCGCGTTATATTATACGTAACTGGGGAGATTGCAGCACAAGGGGGTGGACGATCGATGAAATTTTTCTGATTTAATTGGGAACGTTTGCTGTCCGTTGTTTTCGACGGGCTTCTTGCCAGCTCCTCGCGCTTCCGGCGAGGACCCCCGACGACGATTAAGGACGACCTTTAATTAAGGAGTAGCTAGTTACACGCGTTTCATTTTAGAGTAACCGAGTGAGAGAGTGAGAGCGCGCGCGAAAGAGAGTGCGAGTGTGAAAGAGAGAACGAGAAAGAGAGAGAGGTCGAAGAGATAAGAAATTGTATTTTTGCAAGAGCCATTTGCGTCCGTTCATTAATAAAACGATTAAAAATGGAAAAGAGATGAAATGAGAGGGACAAGGTTGCACCCCGATGGTGCGTCTTGAAACCTACGAAAAATCAAGGAGGCCGAAGGTTTCTTTTTTTACAAGAAAGGTTGGGAACATTTTCGAAATTGTCCGACCAATTTTCAAGGTTTATTCCTACAATACACGGATTTTTAAATCGCGAACAACGTTATCACACGTTCACCGCAGAATTTAATGTGCGTTTACGGTCTGTGAAAATCTTTAAAAGATCGAGCGAACCGTGTGATTCGAACTTCAAAAGGCTTCGAATCACAATGAAAAATTAGAATTAACGAACGCGCGAAACCCAGGTGACCGAGACCAGTGCGATTTAAAAAATAGCACAATTCTGCGGTCCGAAATTAATTTTTTTCAAGAAATGTTTTCTATGTAATGATTTTTGATCTTGGATCGAAACTCTGTACCGCAACGTGTCCTTCTAATAACCGAACTCGTTCTCGAGAATACGCAGTGCTTTCGGGAACGTGTTCGAGCGAGGGATTGTTCTTGGTTTTCTCCTGCGAACTTCTACGGAGACATACATTATCTGCGAGAGAGCCTTTTGGCATCGTGTTCCAGTGACAATTTTGCCGGGGATCGGAGAGGAGGCGAAACGATTTCATCAGGAAAAAACGAGTTAGTCGGACAAGGGCCTCGATGATTCGGAGAACTCTCTGCATAGCTGGAGCGAATCGACGCGAGCATATTTTTTATTCCCCCAGGAATTAAGTTTTTCCAGATGAAATTGAAAAGTGGAATTAACTTTCACACCGTACTTTGAGAATCGTTTCGTCAACCTGAAAGTTCAAATTTCATATTAGAGAAACAAATCGCTTCTATTTATGTGTGAGCGGAAAAGCTTTATCAAGAAGATTCTTTACAGAAATTAATCAAAGTACAAAAGTACAGTCGTCCGACATATTTCTTTACAACCAATTTTTTCACGTTTGGACGTTAAATAAATTTTCTTCGATGCTTGTCACTATTTTATCTACTAAGACAGCTACCACAGCGTGAATATAAAAATGGTTTTCGTGGACGAGCCCCATCGTTTCATCTGCGCACAGAGTCTCGGAACGATCTGAATTTCCGGGTGAGATCGCGGTGGAAATGAAAGTTCGAGTGAGCGAAGCTTTGCGAAATGTACCTCGGCCGGCCTATTTTATTAACAAGCTATTTTTATACCATGTGATAAAGTAAATTACGTTTACACCTGAACAACGAATATTTTTCTGTGGCTCTCCAAGACTAAATCCTGTGTCCTCGCGCGTCGGCTCCGTCCGAGGAGACCGGAAGTCGAGTCCTCGATCGAACGACTCGGCTTCTCAGAGCGGAACAAACGGGGAGCAAGAAACGTCGAACCACAGATATCTCTGTCGAACGATTTCTTTCCTTTTTTGTCGGCGAATCCGTCCCGATCCCGCAGAATTCTCGATGGAACAAAGATGGCGAAAGGAGACGAACTGGAGCGCTCAAAACGCAATTTTAACGCTGTTTTACCTAATAGAAAATTTACAAAAATAAGAGAGATAGAGTGAGAGTGTGAGAGAGAGAGAGAACGAGTGTACATGAATGAGTGTTAGCACGAGAAGAGACTCGTCGTCGGTTCCGTCCAACGTATTTTTGTAAGGAGAGTGAGTGAGCGTGCTCTGTTCCCTCGGCCATCCACTTCCGGTTTGCGCCATCTTGACACTTTAGCTGCGACCCTTTAGAATCGTTTCTTCTTCCTTTTACACGTTCGTCGCCCATCTCTTCTGCACTTCTCCTCGAAAATTATTCACACCCGTCAATTATCTCAGTCCTTTTTCTCTAGAATGAAAATTTTTGGAACAATCGAGATCTATTTTTCGACGGTTTTTTATTCGATCCGTACAACTTCGGAGATCGCACTGAAACGGAAGATTCATTTATCAAAAAGACGAAGGCTTACGAACGATTCGCGACTCGTCCGAACACATATCCTTTCGTCCGCCATTTTCTACAAAGCATTTACCGGTTTTCTCTGTATAGCGTCGGTCGCGAATCGTCGTAAACGACTCGTCCTCGCCGAGTGCAATTCTCATGGAAATTCGAAATCAAACAATTTAGCAAAGAAATTGCAATCATTGTACGTCATCTTTTTAGTTCAGAGCTTGTTTAACCCTCGGAACTGGCTGGGTCTGATCGGACCCGAGCATCGCGCAACGAGGGTTAAAAGAGAACTGTAGAAACGGCCTCGCACTCATCGATCATCATCGTTTTAGTAAAGAACGGTCCTAGCTTCGAAACAGGACGTTTCTGTTGAATCAATCGACGAACCAATTCGGTTCACGAGAGAGATAAAGAGTCTCGGCAGCTAAGGTGTTCTCGAAAACCGAAAGCCGACTCGGAACGCGTCAATGTACATACGCCTTCGTTGTTTAAGCCTTTGCACTTCTGTCGAACAAACACTACGAGCTGCCTAACGCTCAATTAATTGTAAAAATATGAAACAACGCTCGACCGACAATTTGTAGCTTGCGAGTGTGCACCAGCGATAATAATCGAATGTAACGACTGCAGGCTGCGGTCCCTCGTGTTGGATCGCTTCTGTCGATCGCCTTTCCTCGTTTTTATCCTTCGATCGTGCCAGTTGTTTTTGTGGAGTTTCCATCCCTCGCCTCGCTTTCCCGAATTTTCGCGACGTTACTTTCGACCGACCCTTTGCGGACGAGGATTCCCGAGGAAACTAAAAATATTTTCCTAGATCGTGGAGAACTAGATATCGTGTATCGAAGATCACTGGGAAATAAAAGAAATGTACTGTAGATAAGTTAAATTATTAATCAAGCTAATTTGTGTTTGCCACCTTAGGCTGTTCACAAAGGGTTGCGTCAACGAATAAATCATCCCGTAGTTCCTGCTGTACGATAGATCTTTTTATCTGAAAATTTAATATGAAAATTTTCGGTCGAATAGTTCAGAAGAAAACGGCGAGGGATTCGTTTGCTTCGATAATCAAACTACGGACGGATTCCGTTCGTTTCATTTGTTTTCCACTTTCTTCCCTCGTTTCGCTGATTTCCCGATCGTTTCGTAGACTCGCTTACGGAGGAGTAGAGCCTAATTTACTCGTAGAAACTGTAACGAACACACGGCGATAACTGTTGTATACCGAGGTCCGAGAGCCGTCGCACGGTTTTCCGTTCGCCTGAATTCAGCCATCTTTTCTTTCGAAATTGTTCCGTCTCGACAGTAATGGGAATTTTTCGGACAATCTTTCTTAAATTTAACACGGCTGCAAAATTACGTTGATATTCTGACCTTGATATTTCAGCAACTCCAATATTCCCATTATTCAATAAATTGCACGAACCGTGCGCCGAAATCACAAATTTATTTTATATTACATCTTCAATCGAGAAGAATTTAATTTATTCAATAAATTACACGAACTATCGCAGTTTCCAATCGACAAATCAAAACAGAAGATCATGGCGATTAATTTATTTTGAAAGTTGGATTTTATCGGCAGAGATTCCAGGATCCGGGGGATCGTGCGCCACGCGCCTCGATCGTTCGACGGTCTAGAACTTTCTAGTTTTGTACGTTATGTAAATAACAATAACGATATTTTCTATATTAATTCGTGTCCCCCGTCGCTGCGAAAAAAGGGGGAACGAGCGATGCGTTCTCGTTCGCGACGCGCCCGAACAGGTTTAACGACGTTTCCTTCGATAAGTGATAGCAGCGATCAGAACGACGGCAAACTGGACGACGAAATCGCTCATATTGGAACTGTGAACGTGTCCACGATACCAGGAACATCAAACGATCGCGCGTCTCTTTGTTCAAAACGTTTTCACTTGATCCAAGAATAAAGTACTTACCGAACAAGTTCTTTCTCCCATTCTTCCACAACTCCCGGTCAAAAAAAGGCCGACGGCTGCGAGAGCTTCATGGATCCGCGATATAAAACGGCAAAATTTTTACGAGGAGAGCTTCATGGATGCTGCAATATAAAAAGGTAAAATTTTTACGAGGAGAGCTTCATGGATCTACAATATAAAACGGTAAAATTTTTACGAGGAGAGCTTCATGGATCCGCAATATAAAACGGTCAAGTTTTTCCGAATTTTTACGAGGACTCTTCTGAAGGGACGCTTGTGCGAATGGATAAAATCGGTGGCTGTTTTTTTTCTGAGCTCATCCATCAACGATAACGTAGACAAAAAGACAGAGCACTACGATCGCGGAGAGCGACGCGCGAGGAGATCGAGATACCGTGAAACGCAGCGCAAATATTCGTAATCCGTGAAACATCACCAGCCGCGTTCTAAAACGAGACGCGCGTGGCGGCTGTTTGCGTCCGGATTATGCATTCATAGGATTATGTGCGGCCGTGCCGAAGGGTGGCCGCGACCCACAACCCCTTCATCGATCAGGAAAGATCACGCCGACACGCGCTCCGTGGCTCACAGAAATCACGTTTCTCCTGCAAAGTGGTGTCCGTGATTCAGAACTGGTTCGAAAATCAAATAACAAGGAAGATAGAGAAAAAGTTATTCAGAATGATGACCTCGACAACATATTTTAAGGTCATCAAACTCGGTGAGGAAGAGGCCGTCAAAGTAAATAATTACCGAATATGTTTCCAACAAGCAGACTGTACCAAAACTCCATCTCGAACAGTCGAAACAGGACGAAACCGTTTCTAGTGAATCTGGTTTCTCAGGTGCATCGTCGCGTCTCGCGCATCAGGTGCATCCGATGCAACGGGCCGGGGACTAGGTCCACGTGAAAGCGGAGGCCCGACGCGCGGCTCTTGTTGTGACGAAGATAAGTTAAGCCCTGTTCTTGTCGCCACCTCGAGCGTCGAAAATGCTGTTTTCTCACAAAACGCCGGTAACAATGCCACCAAAGACGACCGGGAGACTGGACGACAGCGCCGGGGATCGCCTAAGCGGATTATCCCTGGTCGTAGAAAGCGATACTCGAACACACAGACGCGAGCACACACCTACACAGCCGCCCACGCGTGTTCGGAACGACGATACACAGACACCAACATCCGCTGTGTCTCTTTTATTCTCCGGCGATCTTCAAAACCGTCTTCTCATTTTCGTCTTATTTTTTTTTCTCTGTCCATCCTCTCGCGTCTTCTTCGTTCCGTCTGGCTTCTCGCTCCGTACACTCCACTGTGTGTAATCGCTATCTGCTCGAGATCTTCCCCAAGGAAGCTCCCTTATTCTTCTTCTATATTTTTTCCCTGTTCGAGCAACAGATTCTGCGCTCCTTTGTGAGCGTGGCCCGTGTAATTCTGAATTTGATAGAGAGGGTGGGAGCCTGTCACTGCTGAAAATTGACGGCTAATGGCTCCGGTTCTCAGGATCCACTGCCTCGATCCAGGGAAATCGCGACAAACCTATCTCGCGGCGATCGAAACCATAACTTCCGCTTGCAGGATTTTTATGGACTTTGGGGATGTTTAATCTAGAGGCACGGTCTTCAAATTTTATTTATCAAGGATAATGCCTCGTCCATTTAGGCTAAAAGTATCGATATTCATATACAACATTATTTTGCATATTAAAATACTCGGTGCTAGAAATAAATGTTCATTTAGCTCCTGCTTCCTGCAATGGATAGAGACAATTTTTATTTCGACCAAGACCCTCAGTCTAATTACCCTAGACTGTAGATGTATACTTATCTATGACGAAACCGAGTTAGAAATTGAAAGAATGGATTGAACTGAAGTGATCAAAGAAAGAAAGACTTGAACAGCTCTAGGCAAGCCGTCTCTTTGGAACAGTTTGCTCATCGAAGATTGATGAAAGCAGCGGAACAATTTCGCGAGCGGGAAGTCGCAGAATAGTTGTCGAGGGTGTGTGACAGTTCGGCTAGAAAGACAAGGTTAAGGGTGGGGACCGGCCAGAGCGGGAATTCGAGCCTGCAAACATAAAAAAAGAGACACCATTGTGTCCCTCGCAATTTCCAACGTGCAGGATGCACAACGAGCAAGCACACGTTCGTGAGGGTTGCACACGCACACTTGTTCACACTCGTTGGAACACTGACGTGTATCATTGGCTCGCGAGAATAATCGTTCGAGGGGTTGGATCGCGACAGAACGCAGCCCCGTGGACGGGATTGGCTAATTATGATGCGGAGGGGTGATCGTGACGTCACTGGGCGTGCACGAGCCCCGATTGGCCATCAGCCAGGGTGGAAGCATCCCCCTCGAGGGATGATCGTTCCCCTTTTCGACTGTTTCCCCCTTGACAGCAGGGTGTGCGCGAGAAATCTGCTCAAAGGGCTGCGAAGGGGAGGAAAGGGAATGCAAGAGACGGGGACAAAGGGAGAGGAGAGGCGGTGCTCTCGCATAGTTAATCGATAGCATCTATCCCTCTGGTTCATTGTCTAGCCCTTTGTCGACTCGCGGAAAGAAACTGAAACCGTCCTCGAACACGAATGCGCTCGGAGAACGCCTATTTTTTGGGGATCACGAGCCTGATGGTCGTCGATTTCCAAACAGGATTGTCGTCAAGTACGTTTTATACTTAAACGTTAAATAAAAAATATAAAAAATACCATTCAAGGAACACTACATTCTAGTAATTATTAGTAATGATTATTATTATTGATATTTATTAATAATAATTATTGGTCCAAAGCGTTCATTTATTGGTCTCCGTTTATTCACTGGTGCAGTTACCTTACTTGTCACGATATAGAGCACACTCATAGAGTAGAGGATACACATAGCGTTTTACTCGCGATAGTTTTACACTCGGATGGACAGGTACCTTTACGGTTTCTGAAACTCGAACATGGAGAGGTCCGGGAAGATGGGCAAATTATTCATGGCGATTATTTTTCGGATGCGCTGTAGGTGCACGCGTGCATTGGGAGCACGTGCTAGAGAGCTCCTTCTGGTCGGTGGCGCGCGCGTCTGCCAGCTGCAAATGTCGTGTCTGAGGAACCTCCACGAAATCGAAGAGAAGCGAGCGTGCACCGGGATCCATCTGGCGCCGTGCGTGACCTCCTTGAATTATCCGAGCCCTCCCGAGGGGCCCGTGACAGCGTCTACTTTCGTTTCGCGATTTTCCCCGTTTCGCCCCCGGTTAGCTTGTCCTTCTTCTCAGCTCCTCCTCCTCCTAAACATTTGACTGACGTCCACGAAATCCTCGCTAGAGTCCGTGAATGGGTCACTCTCTTTGTTATTCAAATTTCGCGGCGAAATCGATTGAGGATTCTTCTTCGTCGCGACAGTTCTCTAGCCAAATTGTAGGCCATGTTTTTCGAGCAATTTGCAACATTCTTGAACATGTGTTGTAGGGTAACTGCACCAGTAAATGAACGCTTTTGTATATTTCAACGAATTTTAAGCCGCACCACATACTAGCGATAATGACTCTTGAGCGAATAATTATTACTAATAAATATTATTACCAATAATTACTTTTTTAAAAATAAAATATCTTCGTGAACAATTTCTTAAATGTTCATTCACTGGTGCAGCTATCCTAATTAGACTCCGAATCTTTATGCAAGATAAAATTTTTATACCTGGAGTGGATCAAAAGTTTATTTTCTTTCTTGGTATGTTTGA
The DNA here is from genome assembly GCA_028455595.1 of Lasioglossum vierecki. Classification (NCBI taxonomy): domain Eukaryota; kingdom Metazoa; phylum Arthropoda; class Insecta; order Hymenoptera; family Halictidae; genus Lasioglossum; species Lasioglossum vierecki. Next base: position 22,495,820 of record CM052343.1, read on the forward strand.
TAGGTTGAAAAGAATATAATGGTATTTAAAAATCCATCTATGCTAATATATCATGCTAAAATGATGATCATAGCGTACGGTTATTGGTCCGATGAAAGGGTGAGCTCGACCCATTTCGGAAGAGGTAGTTTCCATGAAATCGCAGCAGATTCGATGGTGTTACGGCGATGACTCGTGCTCGAGGATATAATCGTCTTCCATTCGTTCCGCCACGGGGGCGGGTTCATGAAAAGATCGTCGTCATCCGGCAGCTTGTACTCGTTCACGGTTTCAAAGGCGACCCGGGATTTTCCGTAATGATCTCGACACCATCGCGACGAGTCGTTCGTTTCTGTCCTCGCCAGAGCTGCCAATGATTAATGTGCGTTTATGTTTCCGGTGCGACGGCCGTCCAGCATGTATACCTACAAGCCTAAATAGCCTAACATACAGATTCGATTCTATGGCTCTTTTCAATCAAACACAATTTTCTCCGTCATTTCAACGACTCGGTGAAATATCCCTTAGAATTTCCAAACGTTCACCATGACAAATGTAGAACGACGACTATGGCAAAAGTTTTAAGGGGATAGGGTACACTCTGCACCTATTATATTATTTCAGTGTAACCAACCTCTTTTTTCTCGATTTTTCCCCTATTTTGGACGCTCATATTATTAGATATAAATATAATCTCGTTAAATCACGAGCAGAGTGCGTTGAACCTTCATCTTCAGAATGAGCCCTTGTGAGATTCGGTGAGGAAGTATAACGATCGGACGGGTTTCCAGTCAGCCGTTCCACCAAAAATCGAGAGAGACTGCACGAACCGATTTCTAATAGAAAAGAAAAAAACTGTCCGAAGAAGCTGTCCTGGGGCAGCGGCGTTTAAACGGCCGAGCGTGGGTGTAATTGAAAGGCGCGTAACGGCTGATTACGAGCCGTTGAAAGGGCTCTATTCAGCGGCGCGAGACACAAAAGTGCGTCGCCCCGGTCGGAGACAATGCCCGGCGCGGCACAAACCCGGCACATCGGCTTGATTAAAACGAGAATTAGGGAAATAAAGCTGGCTGTCTGTCCTAATTGCGACGGGCTTATCGCCGGGCCCTTATGTCGGGCCGACAGCTTCGCTCGCTCGCCAACTAGCTTCATCGAAACAGACGTCTCCGGCGAGGAGACGACATCGCGAAATAAAAATGTTCTGCGTTGATCGTGAGAAGCAGGAATAATTCAATAAGGAAAATACAGGAAATGATTAGGAAAATAAAATGTTGACAATTTTGTTCCATCGAAAGCAACGTTACAACATTCTTGAATATTTTTAAATTCTTTAGTTCGATCAAATAAAGATTGTAAAGCAATTTTACAAGTTAATTTCAACTCTCAACGTTTCGACCTTGTGTGAATCATTTTCAAGAACTTTTTCTGTTTTAACAATCATACGATCGATAAGAATAACAACATTTTTTTATATCACTTATAGTTTTTGAGATATGGAATTTTTGTAAAAAAAAACAGGTATTCCGACGCACTGTGCGTTGCCTCGCGAGAATTGTGAAATTTTGCAAACGTTTACACAAGAGACTGCCTCCTGGAATGAGACAACGGTGAACGCGGCGCGTACAGGCTGCGCTTTACGAGCCCTTTCTCCCTTCGTACGGCTGGCCCGAAGGTCGAGGCACAATGTACAATGTACAAAACGTTAATATCCTGCGACGAGGAGTTAATGGACAAGCGGCGGCGGCGCGATGCTTCCCCGGTTACGTGGGCGCAGATAATATATAGTCAACGTAACAAGCTTCTAACCGGGTGCAACCCCTTTTGGTCCGTTTCGCGTGCCTACACTACCACTGGCAGCACGTTCAACGTGACGAGGACAAATTGCGGATACCGTTCGTCCCTTTTCCTCCCTCGCTACACGCGCAGCCCCTCTTCGGTCTAGTTGATGGATGGTCCTACCAGGTGATGCACCCTCTCGTTAGAAACCCACCCCCGTTACAGTCGCCCACCGTCTCGATTTTCCTGCCTTCTTCGCTTTGCTCGGCTATCCTTTCCACCCTCTATTTTGCTTCGGAACATTCCACATACATAATCTGTTACGAGGCATTAGCGAGGTACCGTCGTTAATATTCGAACACGTTTCGTTCTTTAGCTGTAAAATTTCATGGAGTCAGAATTACGAAAGAAAATATATACCGTTGGAATGGTACATTTTCAGCTGGAGAAAGTATGACGGTAGCGTTAAAAATTTATATAGAAAATTAAAATTTTCTGGTTATTAGGTGGACTAGAATCGGTAAATAATTAAAATGAAAAAAAGGTCTTCATGTGACGCGTGAAATAAAAATGAACGAGATATTATCCGAAGCTGTTTCGTCCGGTAGAAGCATCGGGCATTGTAACAGTTACCGGTGTCGCGTTAGAGGCAATCTTTGAAATAATGTTCCGTGACAGAACGCGGGCTCGCCCGAACGCTCGCAACCGTGCAGCGTCGATGCAACCGTTATAGTGATCGGGGGACATTGGCAGCGGCGAGACAGCGTTGTCAACCGATAAGCGTGGTCGCCGATCAACGTGACGAGACCTTGCGTGTGCCTCTCGCCGATTGGATTACCGTATCGATATCGAATTATACGCCGTCTTGAATCGATACCGGTCGACTTGAACAAAAAAGAGAAGAAAAAAATAACGAGAGAACTGGACCCCGGCCTCTGAACGAACCACGAGAAAACAACGTGGTTTCTTTTACAGGGAATCCGAGACAAAGGAACACCCTGGTAGGTGAAATAAAATGAGCAATTATCAGGCGGATAACGTAAGTAGGGTAACTGCACCAGTGAATGAACATTTAATTATTATTATTGATATTTATTAATAATAATTGTTGAAAACGTTCATTTACTGGTGCAGTTACCCTATGTGTAAAACAATTTTTTGGAACATATTCAACAATTATTTTGCAAAGAAGAATTACCAAATTATTTAGAGGAGAAAGAAGAGCCAAACAAGGTAACTAGAACAATTTTCCCGTGGACCAATGGCCTTCAAAGAACGGTCAGCTTTCGGAGATGTCCGAATCCGAAGGGATAGAGAATGGACTGAACGAAAGTCGACAGAAGACGAGACAGACGCGAAAGAAAGAGATAATATGGAGGGAACACAGTTGCCGTGCGCGGACTGCTAATTCTTTTGTGCGGTTTTGCGCGGATGGCTCTCCCGATGCCTTTTCCCGGTTTCTGCCGGTCGTTGTTCTCGTTGTTGCTCGTCGATGCACGATCCACCGATGTCCGACGTCCCCCATTCACGGGGACAAAGTAACCGTGTAATCGAACCTCTCTCCGTGGAAGCTTCTTCCGATCCGCTATCTTCTTTCTCGCCCTCCTCGATCGGTTCCGTTTCTTTTTTCACGACAGGATACGCGGTTTCGCGTTCAGGGAATCTTTCGAACAAGTTTCAATACCGATCCGAGACGATCCGTACGATTCCTCCTCGATTTCATGGTTTTTACTTGCACTGACCCGATACGTGAAATTCGCATTGCTTCGAGAACAGTCGAGAACCGTTGGAAGAAGTTTCGAACACAATCCCATCGATACCTTTAAGAAACAATATCAATTTATTTATTTGAAATTATCGATAGAGCGTAAATTTAAAATAATAGCTGAAGAGGAAAGCCCGCAGCATCGTCGTCTTTAGAAGAGAAATGGCGGCGTTGCTCGCGTGCTGCTGAAACATACTGTAGACGGGGGTCGAAAAGTATTTATCCACTCGAATCCGATGAGTCGTGACTCCCGAGGCAACTCGTCGCGTCAAAATAAACATCTGCGTCCTCGATCCTTCAAGGACCTCTTCAGAGCTCCTCGGCAACCTCCGTAAAGAGGTCCTGAAGGGTCAGCGTGCGCGCGCGCGTGTGATGCGCCGACAAATAAGCTGCTGGTCCTCTTTCTCTCTCTTTCCTTCCATCCATTTCCGGCATTGAGCACGCGTGCAAAGTCAAACAAACGATCGATGGATCGGTCCCCTTCGAGCTGTCCCTGAGCCCCGTGATCCTGAAAAAACAGTTCAATATTGACTCGCGTTTCGAAATCAAACAGGATTTCGGCATTTTACTTAGAAAAATGCCACAAATATGGTCATCGAAGTCCCATAAAAATAATGAAAAACAAAGAAGTTGGAAATTTGGACTAGCTATGTTTACATTTCCGGCGACCGAATACTGTCCCTGCCTCATAAATGACCCTCGGCGGACTCGTGCTGGGGACTTACATGGATAAAATACTGTATTGTGGAAAGGCAAAGGACTCATCAAGCGAATATTTGCACGCAGCGTGAATCCGAATGGTCGATCGAAGACTGCACGGCGATTTCGTAAAAAGGAGGCGCGACCCCGTAAAATCGAATTCCTCGTCGGTAGAATTGTTCCTAGCGGAGAGAGAGTCCGTTAATTGATCGTCGTTCAGTTCGAGTTTAGACGGTGTTGGTCCGAGCAGCGTGTCCGCGGGTGGTCCTTGAAGGAGGTCCTTCTCTGAAAGCGGAAGGGTTACTCTGGAGGGCCCCGGAACCTCGGCGTGGTGTCGCAGCGTGACGTCAAAATAACCAAATGTCAACAGTGTCGGTAGTCAACGGGGTTCTTGATCGAATTACAGAGGAGAAACGGGGCCGGTGGTTCGATCGAGACTAGGTGGTACCCGGGGCGCGAGCGTTTTCTGTCAATTAAGAGCAGCTGCGAGGGATTCTAGCAGCGGGCCTAAAATTTGAAACACCGTCGCGACACGGGGATAAAAACGGTGTCCATTCAGTGAATTTTCGCTGGACTTGACCGCGCCCATCGCCGCGGAAGAGCACCGGCAATTTTCGCCATCTCCCTAATTCCCGTCGGACACTGCCGGACACTGACCCAGTGCCGGCCCACGTTCACACCCCTTCGGACATTCAAGTGGACATTCACGCGCGAAATTACACGTTCCCGTCAACGTTCGACAATTGGCTTCTTCTTACTCGAATTCTACTCTTCGGTAATTACTTACTTTGAGGGCTTCCTCACCGATTTTGATACAATATGTTGTCAAGGTCATCAAAAACGGTGAGGTGGTAGTAAATTCTCGAAGTAAATAATTACCGATAAAGAATTCATTTCTTTCAGTACATTAGATTGAAAATTCATTTCCAATCTAATTCCGCTATCGGAAGTCTCGAGTCGACGAGCCCGTGGATAGCGGAGGTTCGAAAGGATGCTCGTAACTTCGTTTTTAGCATTGTAATTTTAGAATCACCGAGCCCGATGTTCCGCGCCATTGAAAGGGAAGTTCTCGGTAGAGGACGGCGATGTCGCGGAAAACGACGCTCGTTTCCCACAAGCGGACGGGGCCGTCGTTAATCGGCGAGCACCAGCAGACATCAGAGACGACTGGCAAGAGAAACAAACAACCTCCGAGCCGTAACCGAAGCGACGGGCTTTTATTATCACCGTAAGCACAGCTTTATTACGTCGAAAGACTGCTTGGCCGAGACACGAACACGCTTTGACGATCGCCGACGCGTCGCGACGCTGCTGCTCGGCTCCCACGAGTACAGCCTGTTGTCACGGTCGTCTACGAACGTTCACTGTGAAGGAATTCAACACAAACACCGAAATAATCGGTAGTTAATACAGTGCAGAAGTGAACAAGGTTCCATCATTAGTAACAGCAAGTTTGCAAATTAATTTAACTCAACCTTTCGATCCGTGCATGGATTATCTTCAAGACAGACATTATTGCGTCTGAAAATTAATATATTTATAGTAAAAGTCTCCGCGAAGTTACCTGTTTCGAGAGGTGAACGCTGGATAGAAAGCGGATCGCATATTCGATAGAGAAGCGGCCTCTGCGGCGAATTTTCGGCCAGGAGACTGGCCCTCGCGAAATTTAGCACCTAGAAGACAGTTACGACGCGATCCGGAGCCGCAGCTTGCTAAACCGCTAATTTCACAGTCGTTTAAACGACGATAACTCATCGAGATTTACTACGCAGCCGCGGGGACGCGTTTGACATCATATTCCATTAAGGTGGGATCTTCTTTGCGCGTCCGAATGCAGCGTTTTGCGATCCGTGCGCCAATTATACTCCATGGAAATATTCTAGAATGTTCCACGATTGGCAATCGTGGTCTTTCGAACGCATCTTTAGTAGGTCGTTGATTATCGAATCAGAAACATTTGTATTTAATTTATTTTAAAATTCATTTCGTATTTAAAATATTTTAATATTTTAATATTACAATTAAACTCGTGCGCGTAAACGTTTCACGCTTCTTCCAACGATTAGGAAAGAAAGAGAGAAGGGACCAGCTGTGTAGAGGAAAATAAAAGAAACCGGCCAGCGGAAACGATGATCCAGTTACTCGAGTCGAATCGTTGTCGGCTCGTCCCCCTCGATCGCGTCCAAGTGGAATCCGTCTCGAAATGATCGAAAATTCTCATTGATTCGCGTAACGGAAGCGGAACCGACATTTGCATCGGCTTGGAATCGTGCCACTAGGGCCCCTCCCTCTCCATCAAATGTCCGACGGGGGAGATCGCCGGAACAGGTCGAGAAGCTTATTTTAGTTTTCCCGAAATGCGCAAACCGTCGGATCCGTCAGAGCTGTCGCTCGAGGAGCCGACAGCCGACACAATGAGTCCTTTCGTATCCTCTTACGCATGCGAATTACACGGATCAGGGACCGTCAATGTCCATCGATCATATTTTGTGCCCGGAGAACTCCCTTTACTTCTTTCTCGAATCTTTTTGCCCTTCGCCCGACGACTTCTCGCAATTTTTCACCTGCCGATCGAACCACTCTGATCGAGGCACGCTGAACGACTTTTAACTCTTGGATGACAGATTACTGTATTCTCGTAACTATACAAAATATATATTCCCCACCATCGTTCGAAATTTCCTGATTATTTTTCATTTGTAATGTAAAACCATTCTGAGCACGAGAAACAAATTTTCTGAATTTCTTACGGATTTAGAAAAAAAGAAATAACTCATACCACACTATGCGTCGGATGGAGCAATTTTTCATTCGACATGTTGTCCACTGTCCAGCGCACAAAGTCGCCGGAGGGAAGTGACCTGTTCCCAGAGGAGCGTCTCGAGAATAACTGCGAGAAAAATTCCGAATTCGTTTGATCATCGAGCGAGAGGTGAACACTGTCCGCTAGGTCCGAGTGAAAAGAAACGAGGCTGAGAGCAATGGCGTGACGGGAAGTCGTCTCGTCAATGGCCACCGTGTATAGGCAGCTTCGACAATGAGCGAGAGCCGAGCTCCAAGGGAGCAGAACCCCCTTCGAACCCTGTACGAACGTTCTCGAGGTGTAAATGCCACGAAATGGCATTAAAGGCATCTCTCTACCTGCCCCGTACACTTTCCAATCCACTCTTTCTCTCTCTCATTTTTTCTTACTTCTTCTGTATGACTATCTCTCTTTCACCGTGTTGCTCTTTTTTCTCCTTTCGCGAGATTGAAACGTAACGTTGACGCATCGAGGTCCATTCACCAGGAGAAGACTCAGAGCACGTCAGCGTCTTTCCAGGAACCTCTTCTTTTCACGGCAACCTCTCTCTTTCCTGTTCATTCATACTTCCCGGACTCATTCTTCGCGTGTTTCTCCTTCTTTCTTCTCAGCCGCCGCCACCCGGGGCTGACGATCGTCGACGTGAATCGGGAGCGAACGACTTCTCTTGGATCGATGTTCTCTGATCGACACCCTCGGGGCCTCGCAAATATTCCTGTCTCATGTAGACCCCCTCGCTCCACAATTTCCTCCTTGAAAATCTCTTTGATTCATCATTAGAAGCTTCAAGGCTTCCTTCGATTTTGCACAGATATCAATTGGTCAAATCGCAAGGACCAACGACAAGCTAGGAAGAAGAAGTAAGAAAAAATTAGCAACGGTAATATTAGATAAGAATTAGAAAAGCAGGAATCATCGAGTGTTATCAACAAATTCATGATCGTAAGTGATTCGACAGTGTCCTCATCCGGCGACACTGATCTGCAGGGTTTCGATTTCAGGAGTCGCGTAGCTACCTGCCCGGGCGTTAGATCGCGTTAGGTTGCGTTAGATGTAAACAGGACCCTCCCACGCGATCTAGATCTCATAATACGCTGATATATCGCAGAGAGAGATAGAAGAGACACGTGAAAAGCAACCTGGCCATGCATGTACCGTCCGGATTAGCTTCGTTTCGGGGGGCCGTTCACCTTTGATCCTGCAGGATCGTTCTCGTAGAGAAGTCTAAGGAGCAGGAAAGACGAGAAAGGAAACCACGGAGAAGCCATTCATACCCCCGGCTAATCCTGTGATTCCGTGTACCCGGGGCCTCCGTATTCGGGGCCATTCTGTTTTCCTCCTCTTCCTCCGCCTATATCGCCCATTCAACAAACAAAAGTAGGATCTCTTTCAAGGAATCTGTAACGCTATCCTGTTTACCGACAGGATCCTCTTGATCTATGGCGTCAGACGGAATATCTCTTCTTCACGGTCCTCCCAATTGATTTGTATTAGGCTGCCGGTTTCGTCGAACCCGACACGTTTCCTTGCTCGATCGTCCAGCGAAATTCGAATGCAGACGTTGCAGTTAAGTGTAACGAACTACAACGATAGTCAATTGTTACGAAAAATGGCTCTCACGCGAGAAAATCTTTCTTTGAATTTAAATTAATATAGCTGTATATTTAAATTAATATTCAACACGGAAAGAATTTGTTGCAAATTAATTTTGATCGGGGTCTGCAAAATACTAGAAGAAAACTGATGATTGACTTTGGAATTTTTGAGGCGTCAAAAGTTGTTTGACAAACTGTTAGACAATTGCCCAATGAGGTACAACGAGGAGATCGTTTTCGGAGGCAGGACTGAATTTTAGGTCGATTAACGTGCGAAACGAGTGGGAATGAAGCAACGGAGAAAAGGAAGAATGGAAAGGCTTTCGCTCCGTTGAAAAATGAAAGAGGCGCGAGACCGTTCACGAACATTAAGACAAATTTTACTGGTCGATGCCCACGGACCATGGATTCTCGCGAGCGTGTGCTGCACGCGGTGCAACAACCGTTCACAGAGAGAAAGAGTGAGCGAGGGAGAGAGAGAGAAAGGTAGCAGGTAACTCTTTCGATCCGGGAACAAGGGCACCCCTGATCTTTCTGGGCCGTCGCGCAGCAGGCCGCCGCGTTTACCCCCTTTTATTTTGATTTATTCGACGTTAACTCGCTTTGACGGCCGACCGGGGCCCGTTGCGCCTCTGAATGCCCTGAATGCCCTGAATGACGGCCCAGGAGACTCGAAACGAATCTGAAACAGTGATAAAGAACCATTAGGCCGATACGTTGCCCCGGAAGTGTTGGCAGCTTCCTTTATCAACGAAATTGTACGCTTATTGGAATTTATTCCGTTCAGCGAGCACTTACAGCAGAACGATCGGTAGTTAATGATCGTCGAAAGAGAGGATCTAGCAGACTGAGAATGGGGAATCGGAAGTCGAAATTAAATGTAACAACGTGCACGAAAGTTCGTGCATCGACAAAATCGTGTGACGCGATCGAGGCGAAGATAAACGGGGACGATAAATCGATCTCAAAGGGATGACGTATCGGGGGCGCGTTTTTTCCCGATAAAGATGGAAATTCGCCACCCCATGGGAGCAGAAGGGGTAACACATGTCGAAACGCGATCAGTTAAGATAGGATGGGGTTGGATCCGGCCGGTTTTTACCCCAAAAACCTCTGTCCGGGGTCGTAAATCAAGGGGCGTGAAATCAATTACCACTTAGATCGTGATCCGTGACTCCGTACGGTGAACCTGTCGTCAGACCGTTTTCTGCGAGCGGGGAGACACGATTTTTACGCAAAAAAATTCTCGACGTATAATTAAGTCGTACGCTCGCGAAACGATTTCGGCAACCCCTCGCGTCACAGCGTCGTTACCATGGAACCTGCTCGAAAAGCAGCTGTGGACCTAGCTCAGAAAAAAACTGCGGGGCGTATCGCGACAAGTAACGAGGCGAGGGCGTTTTTCAAAAAAGCCTTAAGTAGTTTGGATATTATTATTATTTATTATAATAAATGTTGAATGTTCTCGGAGCGACTTGTTCTGTTCTGTTCCTCTTTGAAGGTACACTACTGAACGGATAAATCAGTAGGAGGGTTGATTCGCTCGAGAGGGCTCGACGAAGCTACAGATAAGATAAAACTTGTACAAAGGGAGCCGACGGAATCGCGGCAGGATCGTCCTCTCGAGACATCGAGGAATCCATCGATTTTATCTACCGTCAAGCGCAACGGATACTCTCTTCTTCTTTTTACCGGGGACCCGAGCCCGGAGCAAATCCTGGCAAAAAGAAAGGACGACGAGCAAGGAATCGAACCGTGCCGTCTCGGTATAATGGACGATCGATTTCTACTGATTTCTTGCACCGTGAAACACGGATCTTCTCGCTGTTCTGTGCTCGCTCTCTCGAACACACAAAGCGGCGTCCGGTTTTCCAGTATTTCGGCAGTCCTTTGACGACATTCTATCGCACACAAAACTTCTTAATTACGGGTTTTCCGTAAATTCTCCTCTTTCGTTTCTGTCATGTGTCCGGTATTGACAAAGAGAGAGCAACCTAAACAGTCACACTACTTTCGTAATTGAAAACTGAATATACGTTAGTAAATTTTATTTAATTATCCGTTCGATGCAGTAGGTAACATTTTCGATTGTTTGAGCGAATCGAAAGGTTGATAGCTCGTGAAGGATCGAGACGAGGCAGTTTACCTGCCTGTCAGAATTGCTCTGTAGGAGAGGAACCAGCCCCTGGGCGTTCGGGGAAGGTTCACCCCTTTCCACGCGTCGAACGTCAATACGTCAGCGAGCGAGACGTCGTTTAAGCCGATTCCCGACGTCCTCTCTTATTTGCCCGTTTCGGGCATAATTCGGAGGCGAGGATACGTGCGACAAGTCGGCCGAAATCGCGGATTATTCCGTACATGGGAAAGGCAAACACCGCCTCGGTCAAACCGACCGTGTAATAATCGACTACGGATCGAATCCGTGTCATTTATTCGGCATCGAACGGCCAACGAATTCCTCTCCCTACTTTCTCCAGCTTCGGAAACCAAAATATACACCCTTAATAAATGTTTTGTGATTATCGATCGTAAGATTGTTAATAACAAGATGTATCGTTATTAACTAAAGCAATTTTAGACGTTTATATCTTTTTTTTAGTTTATATCTCCGATCGAACATTTGCGCCGAGATCATCAATACACCTTTGTTATATACCCTTAATCCTGAAGGGTTAAGTAAAGCAAAATGGAATAGAGAAAAATCTGTTCTCTAAGGAGATTCGACGTCGTGCGAGGACGAAGGATTAAAGGGATCGCGAGGGAGGTACTAGGGAGCAATTTAAAGGATCCTGGAGTCTCGTTAGAGCGTCAGGACGAGGGAGGATGTGCAGACGTCCCTCTTTTTGCCGGTGGGTCGAGCCGAAACTCCGCTTTATCCGAGGAAATTCAATTATGCAACGAACAGCGAGAGAAAAAGAGGGAGAGAGAGACGCAGGCGCCGCGACGCTCCCGTCGGCCATTGCTACGTCACCATGGATACAAGGGAGGAGACGAAGAGGAGACACCGTGGAAATGGTATCGATCCACTCGACCACCCTCGCACAGCTCTGCCTCCCTCTCTATCGTCTCGCGAAAGTATTTCTACCGCTCCCTCGCAAGAGTCCTCTTCTCGCCGATTAATCCTCGCGAATATTGCCAACTGCAAATGGTTTCTTCCTCGACTAAACTTCCTGAAGAATAGAATTTTATTTATATTATTCAAATTTTGTATACATGTACCAATCTAACGCAAGGAAAAGAGTACTGAAAATTGATTCTAGCGAATCAAGTTGGCTGCTGCACAACACTCCCAAACGACGCGTTAAAATCTATTTTCTCCGAGCGAAAATTGTAAAAATACAAACGTTCGAAGAGAAACCGCAAAATGCACGACCGCGGCTTTTTACAGTGTGTACGCCCGATCGCGGTTCGAACAAGGAAAATAAATGACGCAGATTCGTCGAGATCCCGCCGGAGGGTAGGTACTTTTTTCACGGAGAAAATGACGGGACTATAACGGTACACGTCCGAGAGTAGTCTCTCGTCTCGATTGTCTTTGCGGTGTTCCCTCGACCGCGAATATCGCGAGGCCGACCGCAGAATTTCGACCGCACGACCGTCACGTTTCATCTTTTTTATTCAACTCGACTCGACGCGGAACATTATACACGACTTGGCTCCGAACATCCTCTTCAATTTTCCACGACGGTCGACGCCTTGCTTTCTTCAGGAAATAAAGAAGGAAGAATAACTATCGTTATTCTTTGGAACCGAAGATGTTGAAATTTGCTGTTGCTGAAAAGAATGGCAACTTAATTACTAAATTGCAGTGAATCCAGTGAATCGCATTATTGCAACAATCATGCACTATTTATAACGGTATTAAAATTTTCAAATGCAACTACCAGTATCATTTTGTTTTTTTTCTTTGTAAATACTTATGTAAAAAGGGCTTCTGCCCATCTATAATAAATAATAATAATAATTCCCATTCGTATGTGGAAGATAGCGAATGCTTCCGAATGAAAGTGAGAGATTGTATAGACAGTTGAGGAGAAGGGGTGTGCGAAGCGTTGCACATCGAGAAAAGGAGCACGAGCACAGTGGAATAAACGGGGCGTCGTCGGTAAAAGCGCAACGAGTAGACGTTTTCCCTTTTTCCCGTTTTATAATCCGCGCGTAAGAGAGACGGAGAGGAAGGTAGAGTACGTCGAAAGGGGTAGCCCTCATTGTACGACATAATTTACTGTCTGCAAACAGACGGGGCGTTGATGTAAAACACGTGCAAACAGAGGCCATGGGATTATAGCGGCACAGCGCGGCGTAAAACTCTGTTCCTGTTCTCGTCGCTGGAGAACGGTGTCGTTTTCGATTCAATGCCCGTGGAACAGGGATTTATTTCGAGCCGTGTAAAATGACTCGAGTTGGATTGAGTCGTATACCTACTCCGGTGTGCCGTTTGCACGTTGCACTCTCCCTCTTTTTTCTCTCCCTTTCGATCCATCAACAGCACACTAGATCTCATGAAATCGTGAAGGATCGTGAAATTTTAAGATCTCCATCGATCCGAAGATGTAGAATACGCTTATGCTTGCCCAGAACTCTTAATGCAAAATAAAAATTGTTGACATATCACGTTTGGCCTCGTTTTAATCAGCACAATCTCGCACAAACGTGACTGCACCAGGAACTGCATGTGTTCCCTCGTAATCCTCGAAGTAACAGAAAGCGAATGAGAAGAGGAGAGAACGACAACAGAAAACTAACAGGAGACTCGTGGAGTGGCTGAGAGAAGCAAACAGAGCTCGACGATTGAAAAGAAAAAAAGCGCGCGTTCGTTAGGCGAGCGGAACGGGGGTCGAGGGGTGAAACATTCGTTCGGCGATACTTGGCCTGGCGGCGTCGCCATACGAATCTAATTGGCACTAATTTCCCGGACCTGTTCCGCCGAATGGTCGAAACGCAAACAAGGAACACGGACACGGGGATACGCTCAATCGGTCGCACAATATTGACCCTCGCGGAACAGCCAGGAACGAATGGAACATAATACACCTACGCCTCCGCACCCGGCAAACGAGCTGCCAAAGCGCTCCCATTCAGCAGGCTCGGGGGAGAGGCGAGTATTGACAGCCGGTCATTAGAACCGACGACGAGACAGAGAGGACGAGGTACTGGATCCTTCAAACTGATGTAAACGATCCGTCGACTGGGGAGGTTCGACTGGCAAAATTAACCAGAAGTACAAACGTATTTTCGCGCTCTTCCAAATCAGAGACTGCTTTAATGAAACTTTAATTGTCCATTACACAATGTATGATTTTTATTAGAAAAATGCCACAAATATGGTCATCGAAGTCCCTCAAAAAAATAATGAAAAATAAAGAAGTTGGAAATTTGGATTAGCTATGTTTACATTTCTCAGTGACCAGGGCTGTCCTTCTCTACGTTCGGCAAAAGTTAAAGAATAGCGTCCCTGCCGCATAAATGTCCCTCGGCAGACCCGTGCTGTGGACTTATATCGAGAAAATACTGTAAACGCATCTAATCCCCTGCTGCATGATAATAGACGTGAACAGAGGAGCTCCCTCGATATGATCGAACAATCCATTCGATTCTGACGCTTTTAATTATCTCGACAACGAGTGTTGAATCGTCCTGTACAGCCGGATCCACGCCCAGTAGCAGTCTCCTCGATGCTGGTAATGCGATACGCGGAGCACACTACCTGAGCCGAAATTCTGTTTTGGTGTGTGTCTGTCTGCGGGACAAGCTCTCGGAAACTTGTCAGCCGGGCCTTTTCGACTCTTGACTTTGACTGACATTCGTATTGGCCAGATCGAAAGGTTCGACCAGGTTCGACGCACGCGAGATTCGACGGTTCGGGGGTTCATCGCGAGACTGGTCCATCTGCTCTTCTATGGGACGGGGATTGAAGTCGGATCGTTGATTATAATACAGGAATTATAGGACATTAGAAGAGACCAGTAGGGGAAGGTTTCAGAATGTTTTCCGTGGATCGTGTTCGGTGAACGACGACCCAAAAAACCGCGGATCGGACAACGTTTACGGAACACGGCTCGGTGTTGTAACAGTTAATGGATCCGAGTACTTGACGCGCGGAGATTCGACGGCCTTATGTCGTGTCGTAATGCCTCGTAATGGGAGTAAATGTTGCACGTCGCCGGCGCTCGTGCAACAAAGCGGCTAGCTGGTCATAGTCGGCTGACCATGAACCCAACAGATAGGCTGCGAGTAAGCATGACGGTGCGACCGTAGAAACCTCATGGCCAATGAGCCGTTGCAGGGAAGTCGAGCTGTCATCGTACATCGACCGACAATTCGCACTTTTCCACCTAGGCAGTGGGACACCATTTTTCATTACCCGAATTACAACAAACTCAAGTGATATAGAAGCTATTTTCTTTTTCAATGCGTTTAACAGGCATTTTCTAATTTATCTAATTTATCATTTATATATTTATAAATGCGTAAAGTCTACAATCAAACAGTAGCGAATTAGAAAGCTATTGTCTAATGTAGAATAGAATAGAATATACAATTTTCAACACGGAATTATATAATTTACATTTATTAATTTTTACACTTATTAATTTATTATTTTTTGAAAATGGTCTTAAACTAGACCGAAACTTCAACCTATTTATTTAAAATTGGCGATCGTGAACAAAGTAAACAGTTAGTATGTATAATGATTTTAATTTCTGAGTAAGCCATACGCGCTGATAGAATCCCACTTGTCGACGGCCAATTTCCGAAGGATTGCGCGATCGGTTGTTTGAGGTGCATTATACAGGCTCACGTACGGTCCCAGTCTCGAGGAGAGGAGAGAGAGAGAGAGAGAGGGAGAGCGGAGCAAGGATATGAATATTTCGGAGGGCAGTGGGACACGTGGCCCCCGGGGGTGAATCGGCGAGCATTCAGCGCGCTTCAGGGGGTGGACAGGGGACGAAATCGTCGACGTTCGACGTCGTTTCCTTTCTGTGAACGGGACACACGGAACGGCGGAGCCGCTTTTCAGCTACTCGCTGTCGCGTTCCCTCAGCTTTTGCTCGATCCCGAGGCCTAAGCCCTCGGTAATTGCCGGCATCACGGGGGATCTACGGCGACGATCCACGCGACTGCCACGAATCGGCGCGACTGCGTTTAATTACACGTCACGCGCCCTGGTCCCGGCCAGACGTCTCTATTATCCTGTCTATGGCGAATTCGAGTCGGCCCGAAGTCAGAAAACAAACAACCTCTCTCTTCTCTTTGGGAGAAAGTCCTCCTAATAAGTATTAGAGCACCGATTTTACAATAACAACCGCGCAGAGTCTAATTCAATTAAATGTTGTGATTATAATGAGGCAACTTGTAATTTCTGCAAGAAGAGAACATCTACTATGATCATTAATAACCAGCGAATGCAAAATGAAAATTATTAATTATTTTATTAAATATTTACTATATAAAAATCAATTAATTTAATTTATAAAAAAATGTATATTATGATTACGATGATGATCTTTGAAAGGATGCGAGACAGGTTCGATAGAAGTCGAGGATTTAGTTCCGAATCGGATCGTCGATCGTGGGCAACGTATGTCGTTTCACACTGGCTGCGCAGATCGTCGATTAGGCTATCACCGGGCCCGATCGTGAACAGTCGAATAGGATCGATCGCGAGCTATCCATTACCGTAATCCACTTTGCGCCGTGTTTCTTTATGATGCAGATGTTCTGACACCGTTGCACAAGGGTTGGCCCTCGTGACACTGCGATATGCAAATCGCCACGCGTTTTAATCCCGTTTCGAAACGTCGGGGACCGTGTTGTCTAAAGTCACACCGTTCGACCAAGTCGCTGGAGATCTCAATCGCGAGGCTACTTTTCCATACAAACAGTTTGCCCTTTTTTATTCTCGTCTCTTGCGATCTCTTTGGTTCCTTAATCCTGCGAGAGTCACTAGCATTACAAAGGGCTCAGCATTTTTACATTGAAAATTTGAATCTTCTCTATGAAACATACATGTACAACCCCATATATTGAGAAAAATTTCTGAGTTTATTCCTAGCCACTATAGAAACCACCGTTTAATAAAGAAGAAACTTAGTCGAATTAGTTAGATATTTATATGAACTCTGTCCTATATTATATGAACTAATAATATTATACATTATATAATTATTATCGAATGTAATGTATTCCAAAATAATTTCTCAGCGATTTCTACTGGAAGCGGAGTTTCTCGGGGGGCGACAGGACATTAAAAAAGGATCAACGAGAGTGCAGAGAGTATCGCTCAGTTAGAGACGCATCTTGGTACCTGCGCCGTGCACGCGTCGCGTACTCATTGTCCCGTGACGTTGATTTGACGTAATTGCCACCAGGAAGGAGACGAGCGGGGCAGAAATGATTGGGATAAGCCGGAATAAGCCGGGATAAGCCGAGCGTGGATCACGAACGGGCTCTCTTTCTCTCGTGAACTCCGACGTAGCTTTTCTCTATCGTCTGCCCTCCAAGGGGACGATAGAAAACACCTCGCACCCTCTGATATCGCGCTCGGATCCGTCCAACGGATTTATTTCAATCCACCGAGACCCCTGCCCACCACCGGATCCTCCTCCTTGGCAACAAATTAATTTTTATATCGCCCCTTGCAATTTACAGTCCGCTTTCCTAATCCGAATTTGTGCACCAGTGTCTCTAGCGATCAATTTAATTTAATTATTATTTACATAGCTGTTCGGGTTTACCTAAATTTTCCAGTAAATGTTAGATTCCTTAGAAATATAAAACAGCTATGAAGAAACGTTGAAGGTAGTTGAGTAGAGACAAGGGTGCGATACAGGTTGACAAGGGTGTCCGAGGAAGGGTTGCCGATTATCCGGTCGCGTATTTACGAGGTTGCACCGAGCCGTGATTAGCATGTCACCTAATTCGGCGTGTCCAGAACATTTATTTAAATTTTACGCTGTTCCCTGATGCAGATGCGCGAAGGGGTAGCTCCGAGGACATCCGGGATCCGTGAAATCGCGTGCCCCCTCGAGGACAAAGGAGACCCGTGCATTCGTACCACGTACAACCGACTAATTGGCTTGCTCTCGATCCTTCGAGATAATATTCGTTTTCTTTCTCCTCAACCTACAACTTCAAAGCGCCGACAAACGCCGTGTAATCGCAGCCATTTACATCGAATAAATGATGTAAGATCGAATGATCATTATACGAACCTTTATGCAAAATAAAACATATCCGTATCTTTTCCAAGAAGAGAAAGCTACGTAAAAATAATTATGTAAATAAAAATAAATTTAAAGAAAACACGTTTTTAAAGGTGGACTAAAAAGTATAAAATAATTTTTCTTTTAAATATTTTCGTAGCAATTCAAATATTGTCGTCGGCTGTTTCGTATTGATTGCAGAGGATCGCGGTTGATCATCCGCTCGTGGCGGTTGTTATTAGAAAATAGCTGGGCAGCATAGCTGATCCGTTTAATTGAATCGAGGACGAGCACGAATCCTGAGGATTCCGTGCGCATAGCGATCCATCACCCCCGATTGCTGGACTTAGGGTTGTCTCTCTTTCCATGCTTCTCTCGCATGCTCAGGTGTCCGCTCCCACAGGCTTGGTCCTTCGCCCGGGGATATTTAAGTGTTTGACGTTCGCATTACGCAGGAATCCACTCGCTCCTCGGCCGAGACGAAGGAACAATCGCGAAAGTTTGCTTCTATGACAGAACACAACGGGAGGAACGCTCTTTAGAAATTTCTACGCAAACTTTAACACTCAACTGAAGCACGAAACATGTGAAACTTGAAACACCAACAAATTTTTACATAATTTAAATAATTGTGTATAGTGGTTCTTTTTAACAAAACAATGTTATATGTACAACGATTCGAGAAGGGCTCCTATCTACAGTCCTGGAAAACTTCATTTCGCAACGTTGAAATTTTACGGACTTTTTGTGAAATCGACCGGAAGTCCTCTTCTCCGTTCAATTTTTCATGCCGCGAGAAAAAGGGTTTTGCGCGTCCGATCGGAAAAATCGCACGCCGAAGGGCTGGGAAAAAGATGTTCCACGAGCCCCAACGGTTCAACCACGGAAGGGTGAAGATCCATGGATCGTTCTGCATTCTCCGATTCGTTCCTTCCTTGAAGCGAGTTCATCGAGAGGGAAAATTGTTCGATTCCCGAATTCTGCGTGACCAATCGCTACTCTCGACGATAAATATGCGTTGATCGGTGAACTATGCGACCACAGATTTTACAACCCTTAATACACCACTACCCTCTCGAGAAAAAGGAACTTGAAGGGTTGATCGGATCAGATGTTTCGTTCAGCACCCAGGCAACTTTCAGACAATAATTCGAAATAATTAAAGAAGAAAATAATAATTTAATTTTGTAGAATATTGCACGGTCTCGTAGGGGTAATTAAATGGCGTGCAGCATATTGCAAGCAGAGCGCAACTAGCGCTCATTAGCGCGGCGCGCAGCACCTGCCCGTACTACGTCATAATTTATGAGAGCGACAGGGTAACGATTAGGTAATAAATAGTGAGACACGACCCATCCAGCCTTTCCACCCTTTCCCCTCTCTCTCTTGTTCACCCTTCCCATGTCTCTCGGTCTCTGTTTCGGGCCGAGCTCTCCATTCGTTTCCATCGATTCGGGGGAGTGAATTAATAAAAAGACCCCCGGCTGCTCCTCGGCGCACAGATGTGGACCCTCCGCGAGGGGGCTGTTTCTTTTATTTTTATTGCCAAGGGTTAATAGAATAGTTTGCATTCTCCGAATGTCGGAGTACAAAGGTATATTACATTCTCTGCGAACGAGCGAACACAGGATCGTTTAAAAAGCCACCCCCACCTGCAGACCTCGCTTTTTCTGGAGGAAATGATCGATGGATACACCTTCTTTATCTTAATGATTCACAATCTTTCTCTTGAGACCAAAAGAAGAAAAATTTTATGCGTTTCCCTTCTTTGATGTAAAAATTTTACGAAATCAAATTTTAAGAAAAAAATGTTCGTAATAGTCTAAATAAGAAATATCTTTTTTCTCATTTTTAGTTTGTTTATACATTTCCAATAGCTATGGGGAACGATCCGCAGCATGACTCACAGGGTTGCGATCTCGTAACGAGTGTTAAACAATTTAAGCCACGCGAAAAAACGTTGTAACGCTTGTGTACCTCGCAAGGGGAGATGATGGCCTCTCGCGGCGCCGATAGTTACACGAATAGGGTTGAACGCACGAGGGTTCGAGCTATCTATCGAGCTTGCGTGAGATCGCAAATTCTAAAATCTCGTCGACCGTCGATCGTTCTCACCATTATACCAGAAAATGATTAGTAGTCTTCAAATTCCTACCTCCGTGGACTTTGCAAATTGATTTCCAAACTCAAGATATAAAAATAGGAAATTACAAAGTCACTATGCACTTTTACCTCTATGAACAATTACAAATTCATTTATCCACACTCGACGCATAACAATCTCTGTTACAACGAACTACGAGAATACTTATGAACGCGTAAAAAATTCTTGGCATCAAGATATAAACGGGAATATTATTTATTTAGTCTACTCCAAGATCCGAATGATTCACCTGCGAGCACGGAACGCGCGTGTCCTAGTACAACGGGGGAGGCGCGGTTATTTAAATCCGCTCGCGTATTTAAATCCCGCCCCCGTTAAATGCAAAACAAGACGAAAGGGGGACAGGAAAAACCATAAATCACGGTAAAAACGCGCACGTGCGACCACTCGACGCCTGAAACCGAACGAAAACTATTAACCCCGTTACACGGGCCCCTGTCGCTACCCTTGTTCAACGGGGGCGACGATGATCGGCAACGAGTTTTGCATACGTTCTAATTTCGTTCGGCACCGCTGTGATTTCTATTATTAAATTGTCCAAACGATTCGCATTGTTCGCATTACATATCGTTAGGTAACACGAGTATACAGAAACAAACTTTTCAGAGAATCTAATACAACCCGATGGTAGACGTCGAGGATCTACAAAACATTTTATTGATAATTTTTTTCAGCGTTCACCAACAACGCCGAACATTTAATTGCGGATGAAATGAAATTTAGTTAATCGTACAAAAATCTTACGATCGATAATTAAAACACAAT
This sequence comes from Lasioglossum vierecki, assembly GCA_028455595.1. NCBI lineage: Eukaryota > Metazoa > Arthropoda > Insecta > Hymenoptera > Halictidae > Lasioglossum > Lasioglossum vierecki. Next base: position 22,516,572 of record CM052343.1, read on the forward strand.
TAAGAATCAAACAGAGTAAAAGAAACGAATGCTTACCGGAACTGGTTGTTCCTCTGACAGTCTGGGGACACTCGTAGGCCACTCCAATCGTCGCGATGCCACCGGTAGCGCTAGTCCCTAGCACGAACAAGTTCTTGCGAGTGCACAGCCCGATTGCAGGCGAGTGCACTCGGCAACGGAGGCTGCATTGATCAGGCGCGGCGATCCGTGAAACGCGTTTAGCTTGTTGGCACACAGAACTCCACGGGACACACGTCCAACACTCGCGAACGAACCCACGTGCGCGCACCAACAGATCCAGATTCGAGATCGGTTCATTTCACACGCGAGGCGCGATCAAAGCAATGGGGGTCTATTTATCATTCTACCTTTTTCTGCTTCGCAAGTTTCCACGAGAAGTGAAAATGTTCGGGCCCCCAATGGTCTTGAATCTCCTTTCGTAAATAGAGAGAAGTCTTCGTTATTGAGAAGATCGAAGCCTCTTTCTTTTATTAATAATAATATTCTTGATTTTCCGTTATCCTATATAAATTAAAATTAAATAATAAATGCATCAAATCCGCGTGCTAATATTATGTATCCGTATATACATTACTGCGGATACAGAAATATTTGGGTTTGTGCTGAAAGCTAAACAAGAGCAGAACTAAAATCGGCGTAAAACGAGGCTAAAATCGAGCTCGTAACCGGAAGCGAACTCGCGGCAATGAGCTTTGTTGACGATAGCTTCTCGACGATCGTTATACTCTGCCGTTTACGAGGACCTACCGCGTGGACCGTGCGAGAAGCTCGTTCGTGTCGAACATCAGGAGCATGCATGCGGACATATGTGCCCCATTGTGACGCGATCAACGCAGTCAAATGAGCAGTCACCGATCACGTCCACCACTCGCAACGATATCGACAGGCTCGCTGGAGAGTACGATCCACGACGAGAGATCCTTTCGAAATCATCAAACCGTTAAGCGCAGTTTCTACATAGTGTATCCCGACTGACTTCGACTATTTCTCCCTGGAAAAATAATAGTCTCGAAACAATGTGTTGCATTTGAACGAAGAACTGAAAAACTATTTTTTAATTTTTCATTCGTCCAAAAAGGCGCCCCAGACAAGCTTTCCTCCAGCCAATCCAAGTCTTAGGTATATTTTGAAGATGCTGATTTATTCCACCAGAAAGGGGCGCGTAGGTTCGTTATCGGAACGAGTTTCGAGACGGTAGAAGAGAAATGGCGGTCCCTAGGGCAGATGCGTTTCTGTCAAAACACTCGGAGTCGTGTGTCAGTCGTGGAAAAGTGGAGACCGGCTGAGGAGCACGCAGGAGGTAAACGAAGATCGAGGGGATCGTGCCTCGGGGCCGGTTGGCTCTCGCGATCTTCGCCCCCGTGATCGTATTTAGGGAAGAACCTTGCCCTCCGCTCTCGTCCCTTTGTCGACGGAATTAGATCCCGGAATCATTGCCCGTAAATTCACTGGCGAACGGACGAATAAAAGGGGATAGCTTTGGGAATCGGTTTCGGGGACGGTGGAAGGACAAACAGGCCGAAGAATGTCGGTGAATTTCTTGAGGATCGTCTTGTTTGCTCTTGTTTACATCTCTGACACATACTTTCTGACGACTTCGCGTACTTGTAGCTGTTATATGAGAACGAATGAAAATATAAACATGAAAGTACGTAACAAGCGGTTATGGAATTTATCCTCGAAACTCCAATGTTTGTCCCTAATACGCAATATAGGTTTTCGAAGTTCACTGAAAATGTATCTCTTGAAATAAATGTACTTTCATTTTTTTTATTTATTTTTAATAAATAAAAATGATAAATTTTATTTCATTTATAATTCGGCGACTTTATAATTCGTGTTTTCATAGTTCGTAGTGTCGGTAGCAGTTTCTCACGTAGACTTCCCCCGGAGATTGTTTATCGTTCGTCTCGCACTTCGTTTCCTGCCAACTACTGATAAACGGTATCGTGCCTCGTTACAGGATATCGTAGCGAGCATTTCGCTTAAGTTGTCGAAAGGGAACCGCAGGGACCACGCGTTCCAGATAAATTCCATGACCGAGAGACGTTCCGTTTCTCCGTACACTCGGCCGCAAATATTAATTCAATTATAATAAATATTAACTATCCCTAATAATGAATGGAGTTTTAAACTGTAAAGGTATACGAACAACAAGCAGTCTAAAAACGAAAGAAAAGTGTATGTGAAATCCATGAGAACAATTTATTTTTTTCGGGGAAACTGTGACTTTCCATCGAGAGCATATTAGGGACAAACATTGAAGTTTCGAGGAATCCATGGGGGCACTGTGGGGTAGCAAATGGGGGGCGGGGGGTGGCCAATCGTCGTGTATCGTTTTGTATTTGTCGAAAACAGTCGTATTGTCCGCGGGGGGTGTACGAGGAGGCCAGGTCGCAGCGGGGTTGGCCTGTAGGCACTCGTCGCATCTGCCTCCGATTTATTTCCGATCGTAATTGATGACCGTTTGCACCCGGAGCACCGTCTACGGAGCCTTCGTCGAGTGCCCTGTCCATTCAAAGCCACCGGGAAGAATCGTGCCGCTGAAAACTTTTGCATAATGGGGTGGCAAAAGTCACGCTCCGGCCAATAAATTATAATATAATACACGGTTGCCCTATCTGCGATCCTCTCCGTAAATCGAGGATTTTCATTCATGTTTCACTCCTGTTTACCGAGGGACACGCTCTCGAGTGGACGATCGAACATCGATGTCCCGGAATCTTTTGGGGAATGCCTAATTCTTTTCTCATTCGTTCCGCTGTTTACCTTCGCTATCGACAATTCTATTCACCGTTCTGATTAATAATTTTTAAAAAATTATCTCAATGATATTTATATCATATACTATGAATATTATATTATTATATATTGTATATTATTTCGGCTAAACCGTGAGATCGTTGCAAGTTCGTGATGGTAGTAGCGAACGCGTTATTAGTTCTCTGTAGGAATAAAAAATAAGGCCGAGTCGGTTACTTCCTGTCGGACTGATCTTGAGGAACCTTTCGTGGGAAGTGACAGGGGTCCTTGTTCCCCTAGTATCGGTTCTCCGCGGGTATGGCTTCTTATAAGAATTCCAGGCCAGGCATTATCGTCTTACATCGAGCCGACGCGCGATTATGCTCCTCCTGCGAGCGTGTTTCGCTGAACATTCTGACAAACTACTTTCAACAATGGGACGAATCACCACCTTTCCTTTTCCTCTACTATTAATACTTTTAATAGCAAACATGGTCTTGCAACAAGAGAATAAATTGATAAAATTTCCAAAAATTCCTGGAACAGTTTGCGTATCAACGATTTCGGATAGTTGGTCGATCGGGAACAGACCTAAACGCTCACGTATTTGCGGATCGACGAGGGAGCCGCATTAGGGTGTTATTTTCTGGAATAATGCCGTGGGCGTTCGAGCGTGGCAACGTGCGGGTGTATCGGTGCCCCGTTGATCCCATCAAACGGGAATCAGTCCGGAATCTCCCCCGTAAATCGGCTTTTATTGTTTTAAACTCGTTCGTATCGGATCGAATCGGATCCCGTCGACCCTAACGCGCGTTTATCCACCCTTCCCTTCGACCGAGATGGATAAAACGGTGAAAAGAATGGACACGCGAAAAGAATGTTGAAGAATTGAATAATACCAGGTAAGATTAATTATTCCATTAACAGTTGAAACGACTGAGCTTGAAATTAGAATTATAAAAATATAAAAGATAAATTTAATAAAATTTAAAAATATATAATAATTGGGATATATCTTCAGATAGTTACTACAGGTAATAATGACGAATAATTAACTTCTTTTGTTAGAAAGTTTATTCACCTATTTAAGAGGATTATTTCTAATTTTAATCGTAGTTTAACCAGTAAAATGTAATTACATACAATGTACAGTAGATCTTTAGTATACTTTTCATTTTCTCTCTCTTCTCCACTTTCACGAACGCTTTTCCTTTTTCGACAATTCCATATTGCGAGGGTGGTAGATATTGTAATGTTCAGCGAGTAACAACGGTACAAGCAATATTTACTCGTTGGACATTACAATATAGAATTGTCGCCACATGAACAGGAATATATCTGTCGCGAAGTAAGAGAAGATTTAATCGCCGGATCACTGATGAGATATAATACAAAAGAAAAATTTTACTATACAGGTAGAGACGATGTAATTTTCATAACCTCCGCTTTTCAACGCGGATGTTTCCCCGAACACCTTCTAACAAAAAACAAATGCCGTCCGACGAAACGTTGCGTGTTAAGAGCGGTGTCTGGTGTTTTTGGCGGACGCATTCGTGCTACTAGTGTGCGTGCGACACACGCAACCACATAGCATGAATATGCCGCGAGAAGCAACGCGACTCGCTGTTCCACTAAAATGCTGCCGAATAATGAGAATTACGTGTCGTAACTGTAAAAAGAAGGGCTTTTGAAATACTTTCCACCATAGACTGATCTTTCATCTACCGATTTTGACTAATAAGAAACCCAGTCTTTGCATTACTGCGAATTAAGAAGTAATTTCCCGGACCCTTGTAATTCTCGTGTACGTATATGTGGTTGCGTGTGTCGCACGCACACTAGTAGCACGAATGAGCCCGCCAAAAACACCAAACGTTGCGTGTAACTTGAAGATAAAAACGCGCGGAAAGAAACAAGTTTACGGGTCTAAAAGTGAATAACGCAGTACTACGCGTTGCTCCGAGTTTTCTCCACAATACTCAATATTTATACAAACAGTATTGGCGTCAATATATAACTAATTATGTTTGCTGCGTGCCAATCGCGTTATACTGATGGCCGTGTCCGTGATGATGGTGATGATGGTGGTGGTGGTGATTCAAATGAGGTGCACCGCTTCTATAAGCTCTTTGCTTCTCGTCTAGGTCGCGTTGCCGCTGACTATAGCGTTCGACCTGGTCCCGGAGGATAGCATCCTCTTCCGCGGCGCGTTTCTCGTCGAATTCGAGACAACCGACTCCGTCGAGTCTCTCCAAGTCGATCCAGCCTCGCCACAACACGCACACGCCATTCATGATCATCTGCGCCCTTAGGTGCACCTGCAATCGAAACGACAGGGTCCATTTTACTGATCAATTTACTCCACTCAGAATTCTTTGCAGTTTCTAATTACTCAAACTTTTTCTAATATTCAAATGTACATACAATATTTATTTTATATTAAGTAACAGCCTTTTTTAATTTTTTAGGCTTAAAAAATATTTTTCCACTATTTGAAAAAGATATTTATCTATATAGGGAATGCATTTCTGCAAAGTTATAATAAAAACGTGGTAAAAAGTTGCTTGTGAAATAACTCTAGCAATCGGCTCTTTTAAGTGCAACATTTCTGGGACATTTAAGATCGTGGATTTAGATTGTGTCCCGATGGCGTTGTTGAATGGAGAAATACGGTATATAAGATGCCCGTCGCGACGTGGGTCTAGGAAATCCCACCTGTACAGATGGCACGTGACCGGTTTAGGGTTAATGGTGAAATTGTTTCGCAATTTCATCTTTCCTCGAAGCTTGTACCGTCCAATCTGCGTAATCGTTCTCTGGGAATAAGAAACGTTTGCAGCAGGGGGGTCGAGGGGTCTCCGGGAACATGATTGAAACCTGAAGACGGGTTTGCGAGCCTTAATGGACCCCTCCCACGACGCGGTCCGTGGTACAAGCTGCTCTTGCTCGCTCGAAATTACTCGCCCGACGATTCCTCCTCTCGTTCTTTCCTCTTTCACATGCCCCTAGCTGCCCCCCTCTTCAAACATTCGATTCAATCTCACGAGAATCGATCTGCGAACTCTTTTCGATGCAGTCGAATCTCTCTCCATGTGTAATCGAATCGAAGCAACAACAATTTTCGAAATCCCATTGTCGAGAAAATCTGAATCACTCTGTGCAACAAGAATAACTAAATCTCTTGCATTCTATGAATTCTATTGAATTCAAATGGACATTCGAGACAAAAATCATAACTTCTAAACTAATCAATTTTTGACTCAAGTACCTTAATAATTTTTTAAGGGGAATACAAAGATGCATCGATTAATGCACCAAAAATATAAGGTTCCATTAGGAAAAAAGTTTATTCTAATTTTTTTTAACGAAGAGTTTTTTATGATCAACGTAAGAAGAATTTTGTAGTATTGATCGAGTAGAAAATCTGAGCCAGCCTCCTGTACCGTGGAATGTACGCGAAACGGAGCGGAAGGGAGCTGGTGCCGTCGGCACTCTCGAAACAGTCGAAACAAGCAATTAGCTCGTCCCTGTCCGAACAGGGTTATGTTATTTCCTGGCAAATGGCCCTGTTTCCGGGGCGCCGCTTCGAAACTGTTACGGAATCCGTCTTCGCCCCTGGAAAACCTGTCGAGAACCTTTTCTGGCTCTTTCCAAACTAATTTCACGTCCTCCTCCACAGTTACGGAAACCGAACGCTATAATTCGGTCGCGTAGCTCGAGAAATTAATACGTCCGTCGTCGAACTAACTAATTATAGTTTCGAATTCGGAGAACAAAGTCTTCTTTCTCTCGAGATATTGAAGAGAATTCCGTAGTCACCGTCGGTTGCAATATTTTATTTCGAGACCACAAAATGAATAGAAACTGTTTCTTCTACATTGAAAAAAATTATTCGATTTTCAAGAATCTACGAATATTTTCTACACTGACTGCAACTCTTGTGTACCTTGTAATTAAAGCAGACATTTTTTATAGAGCACGATGCTCTGGTAATTAGTCAGAAGATCCGGACAGAAATAAATTTGGCTATTCGGATACTTTTTTTATGGGAGAAGCTTGTCGAGATAAATCGAGGTTGTCGAGCGTGGCAAACAGCGAGTTGTCGTCGAATTACAGACGCGTTGTCAACAGGGAAAAGTTGGAAGTCGGTTTCCGGGCGGAGAGAGAGAGAGGAAGGGAGCAGAAAGGACCGACGGAAAAATCATCGTTAGAAGTCTTTTCAGCGTTTTTTTCTTCTCCGGTCGAAACTTACAGCTGGTTGTTGACACGGGGTAACAATGTGACGGCGCAGCGTGCGGCTCTTTGTGAAATCATAATCGAGCCGCGGGTGACTGGAACTTTCGGCGACTCGATAATCGAATCGTGTACGCCGCCTTCTCCGACCGGGGAATCCATCGAATTATTCGCTCATTTTTCACGCGTATTCGCTCCGATAAAAGATCCTCGAAACGTGTCGCTAAATCTCTGTCCCTTCGCGAAAATGTTTAAATAAAAATTACTTTTTACCCAATCAATTCACAGTTTGAATCTACGTAATTAGTTAACGAGTTCGTTACGTCAAGAATATTGATTAACAAATTCGACCAATTAGCACTGCGAAAGCTATTGAAATTCTACTCGAACGTTTCGCTTTTTCGACGAGATGACGTCACTCGCCACTTGACAAGAGATTTTTACTTACAATGCCGAACGTCTGACGCGATGAAATCGCTGCACGATTCCCGGGGCTTGTGCGACACGTAATCGGGAAGTACCGCAGCTCGAAGGACGAGCATGATCCACGTATTCATTAGCATTTGGGGAAAGTACAATTTCGCTTGTGCGTTCGCCGAGAGTTTGTCATGGAATTGTTTTCGTCATGCTCGAGATTGAACGTTCCAGATTAAATGTTGAATTTCAAATGTTCAAAACTAAATGTTCAAGATTGAATGTTCAAGACATAGTTTCACGCTTTAAATGAACGTCTCCACACGACACTTGAACTTTGAATGTACAGGTGTTCAACTGTTCAAATTCGAATCCCTAAGTACAAATCTTCGAAGTCATTCTCTTAATTCAAGTTCGCATCAGCAGCCCCGAAGAAGCCAGTAAATCAACGAGCAAAGAGAGCACCAACCGGAGCATAGCTAGAGAAAAAAACCGGGGAAAACAAATTAATCTCGTTAAAAGGGCTTGCGAGAGAGAAGGGTGCGTGTGTGTTCAACCCTTTGTCAACCGACTGCTATTAACGAAATGTCCATACCGGTTAGGAAAAAAAAAACGAAAAAGAAATGAAAAGAAGCGAGAAGCTAAAGAGACAAACGTTTCGTTCTCACGAGCGGAAGAGAAATATATGTATCCGAATCCATTTCACACCTTTTCGTTCGCGCGACGGCGGGGCGTGACCCATTATCGCCCTGGCATAATAGTCGGGTGATATTTAAACTGTAACACGCGTGTCTCAACCCTTTCGGTGGCAACATTTGCATGTCGCGATGGCTACAATGAAAGCCGACAGAGACATGACGTTCGAGTCTGCTGGAACGAAAGGGGTGAAAAATTGGAAAAGGGTGGAAACGAGAGAGAGAGAGAGAGAGAAAACATGGTCGAACCGGAGGAAGAACAAACGGGAGACCGGCTATTTCGCAGGCTCCTTTGTTTTTCGGTAGGCGTAGCCGGCCGCTGCGCTTTTTTGCGATCGGGTCCACTAACGAAAGGCACAATGCCCGGAACATTCGTCAACCAGCAGTCCTGTCGGGAAGGATCAACCAGCAGGACACAGCGCACATGGTCAGTGAAACTTCCTTTTGTCTTCCGTTCAACCGGGTTTCGACCGGCCATCTTTCTTAACCCTTTGCCTCATAAAAATAATATTCGTACCAGTTTAGAAACGGTCGGATTTCGCTGGAAATTTTTGTTAGTGATCCACACTATTGTTAACCCCTCGTAAGGATAAGTCTCACTGGGTGGGGCCGTCGATTTTAATTAAACTAATCTGGTGAATCCAGAGCAAACATAAGCTGACCCATGTCCGAGCGTTTATTGACAATTCTAGTTCTTCATCAAGATAATTAACATTAAAATTTATGATATCCACGTTTTTATTGTGTACATTAATTTTCTAAGTTTCCTTTTTCCTTTGACAGCAATGATTGCAGTTGTGTAAATGTACTCAGTGTTAGCACATAATACTAAGTGATGATGATTATGGTGAGTTCGAGAATTCTGCTTTATTCTCTTTACGATGTCGTCCACGAAGGGATAATTAGGGTTATATAATATAATAAGGGTTTTATTATAAGGGTTTATTGGGTTTCGAGTTCCCAGTTATTCATTCGACAGTCAAACGTCTATTATTTATTCATATTTTATTCATTGTCTCGCACAGTAGGGCTAATAATGTGCACGCCAATGTTTTTTTCGGCCTATTTGCCACCGAATTTTACGATCGGACGAGTTCGAGGAACCAGAACGATTCTAGAGAACAGTGTTCCGACCCGAAAGGACTACCGAAAGTCCTGGCCGAGTTGTAAATCTTCCCGATACCTAAGTCAACGGAAATGTTCGAAATGATATTAAAGGAAGCATCCAAGGCTCTCCTTATTCTTTAGAGAGACTCTAAAAGTCGACACGTTGATTTACCCTAACGCCATGCGGATATGATGCATTTATGCATTTATCCAACCGAGAAGGTGTTGGATGCGAAACAGTCAAACTATTTAAACAATCATACTACAATGATAACAATTTTTTGCTATAATAAAAAAAATTGACAGGAATATTACTGTTCATTTTTGTTCTTACGATGTAAATGGGTTAATAATCTGGAGGGTTGTAAAGTGTAAGGGATCGGCTTAGAAAGAGCAAAGCATGCGTGAACGAGAGAACAAGGATCTCGATAAGATCTTCGAGGTTCGAGGTTCGAAGCGCGCCCTTTTCATTAGACTAGTCTTTACCGTTCTTTATCGGGCTTTATCTCGATCGCGAGATCTCTCTCCCTTAATTATTTCCTCTCCGCGGGGAACGGGCCGCGTAGACAATGGCCGGCGGACACGTGCTGCCGCGCGTCGCTCTTTATTACGTCTCTTTTTCCCTCCGTTTCTCATTGTCGGTTAAAACAAAACGGTAGCCGCGGGTCGTCGTGTAAACAACTAGCAGAGTCCCATGCCCCTCCCTCCGTAACGTCTCGTCTCCTCGAGCAGGGAAATAATGAGTCGTTAGCGAGAGAGCTCCACACTCCACGGGCAAATCTCGAAAAGCTTGATCCCCGGCGATCACGATCCATGATTCATTTTTTGTTCATGCTATACGTTCCAGGAATATGAGAATGCCGATGCAATTTAAAACTTTAAATTATGTTTAATTTAATTATTTGCCCGTCCATAATAAATATTAGTAACATTGTAAAATCGAGAAGCTGAGCCAGAAATTGATTGGGTAACTCGAGGATCGAGAAAGCGTGGCGATCGGACGAAGAGAGATCGAAAGCGGAAAATCGGTTGGGGTCGAGAAATCGAGAGCAAATTGGCCTTTAAGCGACGGCTAAACTGTGACAAAACGGTTCAGAATTGCGCCACTTCGAACAGAAGACAATCTTTTCGGGTAGTGGAAGACCATTCCTAGATCCTGTCGGAGGATCTTTTGGTCCCGAAGAGGGACGGGTCGAGATTTACGAGCTATTATATACCGGGTGGCTGTTGAAGCCTTCGGGCATCTGGCACCGGCCCGTTTGACGGATTTGGAAAATGCTCTAATTGGCTTTGACGACTGCTAAATGGGATAAATGGAACTAATCGCCGAGACCTCAGTATCGAGACACGGCGCTAAACAATATAAATGTCATATACAAAAATTTTTTATATGAAAATTCAGTACTAAAACTTTTTTATATAAAAATTCGAATTCAATATAAATCTCAATAATATTAAATTTTCTATATCAATTTCATATAGTTGTTCAAAGTATTCTTTCTGGAAGGTGAGAACCATTAATCACCGCAAACACCTGTAGAGACATTGGACGCCTTGTTGAACTATTTGATGAAGAAAAGACAGGTTTTGCTTGAAGATATCGGCAATCTAGTTATTATTAAAAGATTACTATTTACCTAAATAAATGTTTATAGTTTTGCTACGAGTTCGACGAGAGTGCAAAAGCACGATTGACAATTACTCGGTCTAATTCTCAGAGTGGCGAACAACAGTAAATTCTGCAGGCGTAGCAGCTAGAAAATGGCGGATTCGCGACGCACCTATCGATCGCGATGGCGTCGTCGCCCCTCCGTCGGCGCCGGCGTACACGAGAGATTATGCGTTCTTCTGAAAGGCTCTCGCAGGACCTTCCGGTTCGAGATTATAGTATAACTTCGAATAAATTATAACACGAATCAGACTACTTTTCTATTGATTCTCTTTTTTATTGATTTCGGTAGATTAAAGCCCGTGTAATTTAGAGAATATACAGAAATTCTACTTTATGACAATTTGAAATATTTCTCTCTATTTTCAACATAAAAACCGACCTTGAAAAACAACAAAAACGACAAAATGTAAAACATGAAGTATAACAAAACGCACAACTATACGCGTAACAGAGAAAAAATAGAATGGAAATATTGTGGGTGAAAAATGTCGGTTGCTGGTCATGCATTTTTCTTGCTGATCGACTCGAATTTTCTGGCGAAGTTTTGAGACGAAACGCGTGTCCGGACCCCTACGAACCAACAAAATTCGGGGCCGGATGCGTGTTCCGTTCCGCCGAGAACGCTGACACGCTGACACCATTGTCCGAGAGACAGAAACTGATACTAAATTGTCGGCGGGGGTGACTCCACATCCCGGGACATACGATGCCAAGGACACGAAACGCGTAGACAATTCAGACCGGCCTGTTACAATTGCCTGCTGCAATCGACCAATTACAATCAACCGGTCAACCGATTACAATTACCAACAATTTACCAATTACAAATACCAACAACTCAAGTTTTAAGCACTTATCGTGGTTTGGATATTGGGAATTTGTTGAGTTCTTTCGGCGAGACTAGTGTGCAAGTACTTTTTGAATTTGAGGGATGTTTGCGCCGGTAAGCGATTGTTTAATAGTGCGAACTCACCTTGCCACAGTCTTTCTCGAAATCACAATCGCTTGGATCCACCGCGTAGTTTCCGGAAGCTCTGCCAAAAGCTAGTTGGAGGTTGGTGCCGGTCGCTGCGAAAGCGATCTCGGTCATGCCCTCTCGGCAGCCATTTTGGAAACGTACTCGGCGTTCTTCGATCGGCCTGTCCCGAAAACCAGTGTATCTGACCTGCAACATTAAGATTGGATCGAACAGGTTTAATATTTTTCAGCCTTTCTCAAAGATCTATTGTATTGATTGACCGATATCCTTTTATACAAAAGTAAATAGTTTATACAGTAATAACTAATAAACATTATTATTTATTATAAACGGGCAGAAGCCCTTTTTAGATAAATATTTACAAAGAAAAGAAAAAGAGATTATTACATAATGACACAATTACATTTCAACTTCACACGAGCTATGAACTCTGCGAAAAGAAACAGAATCGAAGAAGTTACATAATTTATAAAAATAACGAAAATTTATCGAAATTTTTCAAGAAAAGAATTTGTTGAATCCTCGTCAACGCATCTTTGCAATGCGAATGATCGGAAGTTAAAGGATATCATAACGCGTCCCATAAATCTAGTATTTAAATAAAGAGAAAAATAATAATTGCAATTGACGTGGCGCCCGTCGGAAGTGAGTGAGATCAACGATCGTTTCGTAACCGTCGGGAAATCCAGGTTTCCTTAGACAGTCCATATTTATTTTGTACTCGACTTCCCGCCTATTCCAAGGCCATATAAATCGCCAGCAGTTAGCAGGTATAAATACAAGGTTATTAGGGAACAACCACGGGCATAATTGCGGTTAATAATATTTATTGCAAGCTGAACAGAAGTAATTCGGAAGGAATTCGGGTAGGGTGTACCCAAAGGCAAGCATTTGTCTGCTGCGGACAAAAATAAGCTAGTACGGTCACGGTACATATTGTAATATCTTACGAGTTCCCGCAAAGTGTAAACACTGTGACAATGGTAACATTATTAGTGAGAACAGGTGACTTAATTTTCGAAATAATAAACAGACTTTTCAAAGATTAATATTAATATTAATTACTATTAATACATATAGACTAATATATATAGATTAATACGAATTTATTAATATTCAAGGACGAATACCCTAGTATCGGAGACATCGAACTCATGTATGTAAATGTCAAGATTGCGAACAAATAATGAAATTATATTAATTGCTCGAATTTTAAGAAATTTCAAGTAGTCAGACTCCTAGTTTCGCGCGAAAATAGACGTCCATCGAGGGAGCGACAAAATCTTCCCCGGAAGACCAACAACTTTTCTTTCCGACGTCAACAAAACCCACGGTCGAAATAAAAAAAAATTAAATTCAAAATTACCTCGCTTTCCCTGCTGAGTCTCCTGAAGAGCTCGTCGGCCTCAAACTTTCCCTTTTGGTCGGGGACCACCTTGGGAACCTTGAAGACGTACCTGGGCCTTCGTTGTTCGTAAAGGCCCATTCCGTCGAATGGCAAAACACTGACACCGAGGCCCCCGGCTCCTCCGGCGTGTTCGCTCATAGTGTGCATCATCTTGCTTGTTTAATCCGTCCTCCAACACTGTGTTCTTATCAGGTCGGATTTTCTTGCTGACACTGAACTACGTCGAGGATTCTGAACTCCAAACACTTGCGCAACACCGAAATCCGCGCGTTCAACTGTGCCGAGCGGTGTCTCAGTGCCGACTAAGGACTCCGAGAGCGTTGAGCTCCGGGATATCTGAATCCTGGCGTAGGCTACGCCCCTGGGACCGCCCTCCGGTACCACCACCACTTCATATTTCGCAGCTTTGAATCACGGGCGACGCTGACACGTGAGGGTTCGAACAACCCCCACCATTGCCACGAGGTGACTCCGAAATTGCGTTACTCAGATTTTCCAGCAGACTGTACCGTTGTTGCTCGCCTACTCTCTACTTGAAACTTTATTTCTAATAACGAACGAGACGTCTACTAAATTTCAGACAATATTGCAACCGCGACATATCGTTATGTCGTTACGTTATTTTCTCCGAAACGGATAGACTTTAAAAAAAAATTTTTTTATTTGAAAATAAAAACTAATTAATTATCAATTTCAACTTTCAAGAGTTTCAAGAATTGGAATTAATTTTACCGTGATTCGATTAAATTCTACACATAGCAATTTTGTAAGCATACCCAATTTTTTTTGTCATCCAGTTCTGAGCCATATATCTAATTTCAAGTATCTAGCTCATCAGGAAGTTAGCGAGTTAATAAAAACGTGGTAAAAAGACGAATACAATGAGTAAGATGTTCGTGCACCAACGGGAGCTAATGGAGAAGGATAGAAATCCGGTGGATCCGAGTCAGCTGGTAGCGGTAAGAGCAGGCTGCCAGCGGGTTCGAGAGATGAAAAGAAGGATGGGCGATGCGACGAGTGGCAGGACGATAATGTATAATATACTGTATCAGGATGATCGTGTACAGGGATTGGCCGACGCGTCCCCCCATAGATATAGGAAAATACATGTCGGGGGGTCCCTATTTTTCGTGACAGGGACCTCTGCTCGCGTTCCAAGTTGTAACAACGCGTATCCCCTCGAGGGAACAGATCTTCATCATCGTCTCTCTCGCTCTCGAGTGCCGAAGGCTCATCCATTTGAGAGGATCATTGTCGAGGATCCGCGATTAAGATCGACGACCCTTTGCACGATCCGCGTTACCCACCACCGGATACCCTTTTATCCGTTTTCTTTTTTTTCTGTTTTTTTCATTCATCGATAGAAAGCATCATAAGAGTAGCTGAAATAATGTTCTGATAAATAATTCTTAGCACTCGAGACGGTGACTTCGAGGCACCACTAGAAATTGCTGTGGGATACCATTATTTTAAATATTGTTTACATTGTTAAATAGGTTGGTGTCTAACCAATTACTAGGGGATCTTTCTTAATTTATTTAATTTCTTAGCTTTCCACTAGTATAAAATACAACAAAGTTTGAGACAAAATTGTTCGAAGTGAGTAGCAGTCCAGAAAGTAGAAAGTTGTTGGTCATAAAATCGAGAAATAATTCAGAGTGCAAAAGGGATGGTGAAAACTTCAAATTTTATATAAATTTAATATTTTACTGTAAAATTTATTAAATATATAAAATTTTTTAATGTTAATGTTAAATTTATATAAAATTTGAGGGGATTTTATATATTCAATTAATTTTATAGTAAAATATTAAATTGGTTTTCTTCTCGATTTTTAGAAAGAAGAGAAAAGAACTAAAAAACAAAAGAAAATATAGAGAGGGAAGAAGGCGAATGTTTGCTTTATTTATACAGGGTCGGAGGCCAGTTTAAGGGATAATAGGGCAATGCCGATAATACGGCAGGGTAAATATTTTCGTATGTCACAATACCGAGTAATAAATGTTTTGTGTGGATAGTTTCGAGAGCGCCGGGGTAGCCGGTGGTGCAGGGGTGGGAATAGGATTCACGTTCCGCTCAGGTAGAGTCTCGTGCGAGTGTTGGTGTTTCCGCGTTGAACCACTAGATCCTTGGACAAGCTGTTCGCCTATGTTTTATGGCCAACGTTCATGGTTTTCCAGATTTATTGCACCCCGCTACCTTGAGAAATCTTGACCTTCAGTTGTTACGAAACAGATTTACTAATAATAAAAACGTTGGAGTGCGGGAAACACGATGCAACCCCTATATAAACTTTCCAGCTGGCGTTAATGTTGAATTTCTAACGTCACAGTGGTTTACAACAGTTTAAAATCTCCCTAATTGTCAGGCTGACTGGAAGAAATTTTTAACCTTCGCAAGGTATAATCTGGGGTCTCAGAGACCCCAGATTTTTTTAAAAACTTTTTTTATAGGAATAAAATTAAAACTTTGTTAATTTTTGTGTTATCCCAAATTTTTTAAGATGCTTTTTACTGAAATTAAATTTTCAGGGTCCCTACTTTACTATTTATGGGTTATTAGACACGTTAAAAAAAACATTGAAATTATAACTGTTTGTTAACGTTGGTACCCCAAATTTTTTTAGGGGCTATTTACTGAAATCTAATTGTCAGGGCTGAGAGACCCCACCTTACTATTTATGTGTTATTAGACCTTACCTTGCGAGGATTAAATGTTCAACGACAGTTCTTACGTGTCAGTGCTCAGAGAAGGACGGAGTTGCGAATTGTTCCGTGCATTTTTCATCCCTCAACTTTAAGTTCGACGTTCAGGTGAGTCAGTTTGTTGCACAGAAACGGAACTAATTAACTCTTAACTCTTAACTCAGAATTCCGGCTACTATGATTTTTAAGTTACATTTCTATCGGTTGTGTTGGAGTTTGCGTGAACGAGATATGGCTGTGGTTGTGATCTGTTTGGGACGTTGAAGGTAGAAAGTTTATTATTTTTTGGTGTTATAAAGTTTTCAAGTTTGCCGTTTTATCGGTCGTACCGATCCACAACCGTCCTTGCAATTTTTGAGAAACTGTTTTATGACGGTTAACCAAGGACCCCCAGCTGGATCCTAGCTTTTGTCTAACTTCTCGGCTTGGGAAATGGTTTTTAACTATTTTCTCTCAGAGCTTATTTGAACTCTGAAAAATAAAAACGTGGTAATAAAAATTTCGATTTGCAATACATTCGAGAGTAGTTTTGTAGTGTTGCAGCTCTAGGTAACCATAGGTCCAAGCTCGATTGTTCTCGTAAAAAATGACGATGAATTTTTTTCATTATCAAACTGATTTTATTGATATCAGCATTTTACTATTTTCGATGAAATCCGATTAGAGTCGGTCGGCCGACGACGAGAAAAACGCGTCGCTATAAATGCCAAGTACATCAAAACGAATTTCACGTGTTCGTTCGCCGTGGCGTCGCGACGACCGGCGAAAAACGCGCGATGTCCGGACGCCCGCCCCTGTTCTGCTCGGATTGGTCCAGCAGCCTCGCCAATCCCAACCTCCGACGGGAAATCTCGTCGATACGGATCCCAGAGCTGGTGCACGCTGCTGCACGCGCGCGTTTCTTCATCGTTTCTTTATGGAAACCACCCCTCCACCGTTCTCGTTCGACGCTCCAACTTGAAATTCGAACCTGAAACGCGTAAAACGGCCTAAATCTACCATCGCCGTGCGGAAACGTTCAACAAAATTCCTACCCTCTTCAGGTTTATTTGAAGAATATCCGCTTCTTGCTCGATTTCCACGTCTCTCAAAAATTCAATTCCGAATTACATCTTCAAATGTGAAAATCAATTTTCACGCTGATCTCTTCTTTGTACCTTTAATTAGGATCTGCAGAAAAATTGAAAAAGTACTTGGTGCCACAACTTTTCAATCCTTATTTCATTAAATAAGCAACTTTGATTTTATTATATATTTATAATAAAATCGTCCATCGCTATTAGATGGTCTCCGAAAAATTCATCAATTTTATATGATAATTATTCTTTCTCCACTTTATTTAAATTTACCTAGAAAAATTAAAAATCACAGAGTTTATTACGATTTTTATTTGTCTCGGATCTACAAAGGCTACTATCGCTGAAAATAAGATTTTATTCTTCCCCACTTTCTTTAAATTTACCTTAAAAAATTAAAAATCGCAGCAAATGAGAAACATACATGCGAATGCAACCTCGTCAATTAAATCAGACTTCTCCGAATGATTTTCGCATAATCAATCGATCATCGTCTTTCGAATTCGACGTATATATTAGTTTTGGCTAGGATGTCAATTTCCGGGATCGTGCTTCCGTCGCGAACTAAACGAAGCCGGAACACGAAGTCGACACGGCAAACAAGGAGCAGATCGATACGAGCCGGTCGCGAAAGCGTTGCTAAAGAAACTTGGTAATGGGGTGCTGCCGTTTGGACACGGGCTGTAAACGTGTTCAGAGTCTCGTCGATCTTCGCGATCATGTCCTGCGAGAAGAGAAGCCCTTCTAATTCGAACTCTTGGGAGCACAAAGCCTATAAACGGCATCGTATGAAAGTGAGTAAATACAGCTAGCGTGTGCCAAGAAAGTTTCGACAAAACTTTCCGAAGAAACCGCGTTTCGTGTCGGATCCTCTATTATTCGGTTCGAGTGACGTTGCACAGTAATGTAGCAGTTAATTTGGAAAAGAATCGCTTAATACCTTAATCGCTTAATTTTAGATAATGAAATAATAATAAAAATTATAATTAGAAAAAGTATTTAAAAATGAACATTCGTTGACGAGCTTCTCAAAAAAATGTCCAAGTACCGTGATCTGATATTAAAAAAGTTATCGTTCTATTAAATTTTGTGTGAAGTATTAAATTAAATTTGTGCAATGTATTAAATTTTTCTCCTGCTGACAGTATTAAAGGAAGAGAGAAATTTTGATTTTGTGTTTAAAAAAAATGCTTCGTCCGAATAGAATCGGTGTTGTAATTATTGATAATCGTCCGGAACTTGATGAACAATCGAAATCTTGATTCAGGTAAAGAAAGCCACGTGCGCGATAGACGTGAATCCTCCGCAAGGCAGACCCCACGTGGTCCAGAACGCGAAGGGCTTGCAATTAGAACGGGAGAAGCAGGATCGCATCCTGCGGGAGAATTTCATCCTGTTGCAGAAGCTCCGTGACATTATGCACCGGAAACGACCCGTGCAGGAGAGCCAGAGACTGAAATGGGATCAGGCAGGATGCATCAGGACTCGTTAACCGCGCGAACTGAGGTTCGTTCTTTTTCAAAAATTCAGGAAATAAACAATTTTGCCAATTTTTACAATACTTTTATATTTGTAACAAATTAAACGACGAAACGAACGTATATCGCGATAAATGACTTACTTAAACGCACACTGGGAACATGAATAATTAAACAATTTTTGTAGACGAATTTGAAACAAGTGGAATCAAATAAAATCTTGTTTTCGGTGATAGTAACCTTTGTAGATCCGAAACAAATAGAAATCGTACCAAATTCTATCGAATCTTATTTTTTAGAATTTTTAAAAATTTTCAGGAGCTATAAATGCATAAGGATTTGTTCTTTCGTTTTATTAATTTATAATTAAAATTCTTAATTAAATAGAAATCGTTACCGACAATTTTTTTTTATAAATATCTTATAAAAAAAATTAGAGCCAGTCAGTGCCAACGCCATCTGTCAGTGGGAATCGTAATAATTTTAGCTACAGGGTTGAACGTTTCGCCGCTACGCGGGGTAGCGGCAAAATTCGAAATTTCAAATCGGTTAAAATTTTGAATGTTATGCCGCCATCGTGCAATCTTTTAATTTTACGAAACAACTAATCGTTATGTATAGATTGAAATTTATTTCAGTAATCCGATCTGCTGCTGAAAAAGAAAATTATTTCTCGCAGTGTATTCGTGGGAGGGTTGGAAATAAATAAATTCAGCTGGTACTTGATTTTTCAGATTCTTTTCATTAATAAAGTTCTGTCTTGGTTACAATCTAAAGTATTAAATAGTTTACTCATTTATATAAGCAAGGTCAAAAACTTAACAAACATTTTACAGTGTTTCGTTTAAAATGAGTAATAATTATATTAATAATAATAATAATAATAATATAATTATCAATAATAATAATAATAATATAACGCATATCGCCAACAAAATTCGTATAATGTACAATTCGTTAGATATACATATAAATTAACATCTGTTCCTCAAACAAATGATTTCTGCGTTTGGCACGATGTCATGTAATCGAAGCAAATTAAACACCATGTTACATTTTGATTGTCCGTGGCTAGTCATGAGATACGATGAAGTATGGTTTGCTTCGTACACTTGCGTTTTCTCTCCCCCCTCTCGCTCATTCTCTCTCTCTTTCTCTCTCGCTTCCGTTTTTTTATTTTTGGTGTTTCATTCGTCGATGGTTTCATCTATGCAATTTAGTCGGCCGTTCTTCACGAGGATTTGAACATTATATTTTAAGTAACGATTCGCATGCATTACAATTTACAAAGTCGCGTAAAAGAAACGGTATTTCCTATTTTGTGTTACAGTAACGCTACAGTAATACTTCGTAAAAAATACTCGACGAGTGAGCTATTTTGTACAATTACTGTCTTACAATGTGTTTTCTTCTTTTTTTATTCTTGTACTTATTATATCGCTATGTGCAAACGCGTGTGTCGTTCGACTGTTCTTGGTTTCTTTTTATTTTATAAATAAATATCTTTTCCCCGAGGACCGACGGCCGACCAGAGTATTTTGCCCAAATGTCAGGATTTACTGGTGTATTGCTTTTACGTTGCTCCGCTAATCGATTACATACTAGTTTTTTGTAAATGATCGATTAGCTAAAATTACTATTATTATAAATGGCATCCCACCCCCTAATTGATTACATTAGAATAAACTACATGGAAGAACAGATCTTCAGTCGTAGCAAACGAAAGCTAGACTAAAAATTTCAACAAATAGGTGAAAACTGTGATATTACTTTCAATAATATATATACTCATGTACGTGTACTCGTGCGATACATATATACATGTGTATATATATATTTATAATATACAATATATTACTAATTTCAAGATGCCAGTTTCCCTATCTAGAATTAGAATGTCAAGGTGTCAGCAAGAATGCCAATTCAATAATATCAGAAATTGCTGGGTCTCAACACCCCTCACCCCGTTTCTAAACAAAACTTATAAAGCTCTAAAAACATCTGTTTCACCGAAAAAGTATAACAACAACAACAAGGCATGTTTAGTTTTGCAATAATATCACAGACAATAGAAAACGTAAAGTCTACAAAAACTGGTCTTGCTTGTGTGTGTGTTTGTGTATACGAATTTTGAAAAAAGAAAACCGCGCTCGAATCGGTGAGAGCAGCACGAGCATATCTAAAGAATACAAATATACAGTGTATACATTAAATAGAATAAATTTTTTTTACATTACAATAAAAAATGTACATTTGTCTCAAAAATTGCTTCACCGTATCATATATGTATATATGTATATATGATTATATATGATTATATAATATAATATATACATAATATTTATATATTATATATATAAATATATACATACATACATACATATATATACGTACTACACATGGCATTCTTCCTTGCACCCATATCTTGGATTACTTTTTTTCTCGCTGTAGCTGACTAGCTACAATCACATAAAAAGTTTTGGCAGCGCGCCCTGTCAATATTTGTCCTTCGAATGTCCAAGTGTACAAACGACGACATTCTTCCGATTGATAAATGTATAAAGTCGCTTCTCTCGAGCGAACGATCATCGCGTGGCTCCTTAACTAAAAAATCTTTAACATTCACTACGGGGAGCAAATAATCGAAGACCTCGAGAAAGTAAACTAAGACGTGTGGATTAAAATATCGAACGATAAAACAATGCGATAATCGATAAGTTAAACTAAATTGCACCTTCTTCGAAAGCTATATATCTACACGACTCGTGTTCTCCTCTCGTCTCGAATATATCTGAGCCAGCTAGTTTAACATAGATCTTCAGGGGTAACAATTCATTATTATTCTCGATCGTGACGCTTAATTATCATTATCGACCTAACCAGAGATACCGCGTTCACAATTTCTTTCCCATTAGGTTCGCGCATGATGTCGCAAGACTAGAAACGTCTCCGATTTAAAATTTCCAAATCAATTTTAAATTGGTGACCGAGTTCATCGAAAAGATTTACACGTTGTTTTTCCGTTTTCATTTTTCCTATTTTTTTGTTTTCGTTTTGCTGTTTCATTCTCTTTACGAAAATTTGCCGAACCATGTAACGACATTTATGCAATCATGAAACACATGGAATTGTTCAGGCTGCGCTACCGTGCTGTGCTTGTAGTGTCACGCAAGTTATACGCTACGATTATAATTAGTAAATGGTTTAAGCTAATAAACTGTGTTTTTAGCGAATTATTAGGAAGAGCTTTTATCACGCGGGCCAGTGCCCTGTAAAAATATATACGTTCTCTCTATAATAGAACTAGACGTTTAAATGTATGCCAGACCAGTTCTCTCCCATATCGATATATATATTCTCCCCACCCCCTTTGTATACACGTCTTCGATTACTTATCAGGTATTTCACGATGTCTCTTAAATAGTACAGATATATTTGTTTTTTATTATTTTCTTTTTTTATAAAAATAAGTTTACCTCTTGTGTTTCCTACGCCCCCGTGTTCCCCCCCCCCCCCCCCCGATCAATATACATAGCATCGACTCGACATGATATATTGATTCTTTAACAAAATTTTAAAACTGGTCCGTGCATACATCGTAGGATCTACATATATATATATGTATATATATATATATGTATATGTATATATATATATATACACAGCATTGTTTAAAATCATCTCAAAAGCCACGAAGAGAGTAGAAAAAGGCATGAAATGATAATATTTTCGTCATTTCAAATCCATATTATTTTTTTTAGTGCACCTCGACTTTGTGATTCTTTTCTCTCTCCCTCTCTCTCTCTCTCTCTTTTTCTCTTTTTTTCGTTTTTGTTATTGATAATTCTCGCGATACGCATTTTTGCACACATACAGCTGCGTACTTGACCAGATGTATTTGAGTGTAAATGAATGAGCACATGAAGGTGTACGTCTCTTAGTGTGTGTTGCCTGTGTATGGCTGTGTATGAGTGTGTGTGTACGAGTGTACATATGTATAATATATATATATATATATATATAATCTTTTTTAAATATATTATCAATTTCTCTATCGAATAGATATCAATTATATCTCTATACATATCTACAAAAACCTAATATATAGAACTCTATTATCATTAATTAAACTCTCTATGAATTAATATGTATAATCGTCACAACAGGTCTAAAAAGTTTCATCGTTATTTAGTTTAGTTATGTGATAGTGTTTCTCCATCAAATGACAAACCCGTGAACCGCCTCAGTTGTGTCCATGTTCATTGTTAACATATCTCTCTCATTTTCTCTAGCTCTCTTCTCGCCATCAAACACTATCCATCGTATTATTGCTTGTTGCTTAGTACTACTGAATTTATTTTGGCATATAGCGAGTTCCTAAACCCTGAGCGACCGCCAATTTTTTGTCATTTCTTGTTTCCCTCGCGTTACATAGAAATGCACCTGACACAGAGCTTGCCTTCGCGTTCTTCTCCCACACTTTCTTCTTACACGCCTAAAAATGGCAATATAACTTCGATGCGAATCATTGCTAGCATTGGTTTTGCAGTTCGAAAGACAACAGAGTTTTTTTGTAACCGGTGAATATATATGTACACATATACGTATATAATATATTGTATATGTATATGTATATGTTTAGGTGTTTCAAAGTCTGTTTCCGTTTCAATCGTATCGAAAGAAAGTAGAATATCGCGGGAAAACATTTCTGTTTCTTATCCGAGGATGAAAAACAAAATAATAATAATAACGAGCGCACGTGAACACACCACCATACCGTGAGGTTACACGCCAACGATAAGTTTTATATAATTTGTTTTAAATACCGCTTTCCTTCGCTCCACTTTGGCCAATGTTTACGCCTCTTTTCCGGCGGGTTCGAGTAGTCGTTCGGAGCCGAACGTTTCTTCGGCTTCGACGTACCCTCCGACTTTGGTGCTGGACTAATACCTTGCGTGTGAGGCGTTCTAGCGTGATTCAGCGGCGTGGTCACGCCTGCTAAATTTAAAAGCGCATCCGCACCCTCCGCTATCTTCCGTTGCTCGTCGAAATCCGAATTCGTTTCTTCGCTTGGGTATCTGCTGAACAATGGAACACGAGAAAACGCGTCAAACAACGGTCCTCCAACGCGAATTTCCCAGTAGGGCTATAGCCTGGTTATTAATAAATACCCTTACAGATGAAATAGGGGGTTGAAACTTGGCAGATAAAAGTCTTGTTAGGTAGGCTACCGAATGATCCAAGCACGATTAAAATCTGGGGGTGAATTTCACTACCAAACCCAGCTATAGCCTTTCTCTCGAAATTCTTTTCAATACAGAACGTTTACCTTTCTCGTTGCGCCGTAGTGATGCAGCTATACGTATGATCTTCGCTGGAGCTCCTAGTGATCACTGGAATCCATTTCTCGGACTCTGGTAATTTTCGCTTGCGATCTGCAAGTAGAACCAGTTATAATACACATTCGCCTGATCGTGTGAAGCATGTCCCTTGTTCTACCGTACCTTTATTGTGATTTAAAATAATAGGACCGTGTTTAAAAGAAAGCATAGCAGCGGCGGCTGCGTCCACGTCGCTGTCTACTTCGGTCTCTGTGTTATCGGAAATGTTACTCGATGCCAGTCTTTTGGAGAGGTACGGGAAGAGAATAGGGTCTGGAAGGCGTGTGCTCGTATTCTTCCTCGGCGGTTTTTCTGGGGAAGACAAAGTTTGAGCGGTAGGAGGCGGGAAGGGAGCGCGAGACAATGCTTGTATCAAGTTTGGTCGATATTGAGCATCTACCATCCACAACGAACCTTTACCCAAATTCTGAAAGGAGAACAGAAAATTTAGCCAATTAATAGAAATACATTATGAAAATATGTATAACGAGAATTCAAGCCGACGGAACTTACCGGCGCTTTCTCCACTTTGCGAAAACATTTATTCAAGCTTAGATTATGTCTTACAGAATTTTTCCAGCCAGTTGGAGCGTTCCTAAAATACGGAAAGTGATCCAATATCCAAGCATACACTTCCTTGACCGGCAGGGCTTTCACAGGACTATCTTCGATAGCCATGAAAATTAAACAGGAGAATGAGTATGGTGGTTTACTGTTTCTGTGCAACTGAGGATCGTATGGTATGTGAGTAGGATGCTTGTTCCGATTCGAAACCGGCAGATTGTTGTTGCTCAAGGAGATCTTCGTTTGATTGTTTTGCGAGGAATTGTAATGATTTTTCACCGATTCCTGAAAGATTTGCATCGACTTTTGACTATTCTTAGTCGCGTGTTGAAAGCTCTGACTGTGCGACGTTGAATTATTCGTCTTGCCATTGTTATCTGCCGATAGAACGAGAAAACGAGAATTCGAATGAACATTTTATAGAACCGTTTAAACGATCCGCGGTGATATAACTACCTGGACAATAACCGTCGTCTAAGCTTGAGATGGAGTTGGTATTTTCCGAAAAATCTGCCGCGTCGTCGCACACGTTGTTGTTCAGCGCGTTCTCGTTCTTTATGTCTTTGGGAGGATTCGCGATGTCTAGCCCCTTCAATAAATTCTGCTGATGGAGCCAACTCAACGAGGTCAGATCGTCATCCAACTGACTATTTTTTCCTAGAGATTTCTCCGACATCGAGACGTCCTCGTGAAGCTCGTCCGACGAATTTGCCTCGACGAAAGCACTCGCGTTCTCCTCTTCCTTCATCGTGTACACCGTTTCTCCGAAACTGAACACCTGAGTGCTATTAAGTCCTACTCCAGTTTCTACTCCCGATGCGTCTGGTCTATCTGGTGGCATGTTGTGTCCGGTATCTTTTTTGTCACTGAAAACATTAGACAAACATTAGAAACTTATTTTGAATTTTTCTCTTTATATCGATCACAAAATATTAAGGGGAAATAAATGGAGTATGATCTTTCAGGATTCGCGGGTCAAAACAGACCCAGGCACCGCAGTGCGGCCGCGAAGGGGAAGGGGGAGAGGGATAGTGGTGAACAGATAAGAGAATCGCTCGCGTTATCGGCCGAAATGATTTCTCTCCTTGTTCGTCGAAGCGAAATGGAATTTTAGCCTCGAATCGACGAAAGATAGATAAGCCCGAATGATTCTGCCGGCCACGAAGCAGAAATGCTGTTGCCAAGCAACAGCTACCATGTTAACGCCAGCAATATGGTTGCACCTAGTTTCACGAACGAATCTTCGATTCTTCGTAACGCT
Source organism: Lasioglossum vierecki (assembly GCA_028455595.1). Classification (NCBI taxonomy): domain Eukaryota; kingdom Metazoa; phylum Arthropoda; class Insecta; order Hymenoptera; family Halictidae; genus Lasioglossum; species Lasioglossum vierecki. Next base: position 22,542,308 of record CM052343.1, read on the forward strand.
CCAATTATCCCTAGTAGCACAAAAATATTGGATAAATATATTTTTAGAAATATTTTTTAAGCCACACTTTTTCATAAGAGATAAATATTGGATCTAACTGTTGCATGCATTTTTAAGTAATGTGCATTGAATGTTTAGAAAATATGAGCTAAATATTGAAAGAATATAAACTAGATATTTAAACAAATATAAATGTACAAATGTACATTTGAATATTAAAAAAAGTTTAAATCGCTTTTTAATATTATATGAATGTGTATACAATATTTTATGCTATTAGGGATTGTTGCTGGTAAATACGTACGTTCGACTTGAATTATCAAGGAAAATTGTGTCGACCGGTGCGAGCGGACTGCGGATATCGTTTTACAGTCGACTATCGAAGATCGGAAAGGAAATGGAATTTTTGATCGGCTATAAAACATTAACTCGTTCAATTATTTCAGCATGGATCGATCACCCGGAGCTTGTTGATTCTTTCGGGCGGAATACAAGCGACGGAGAAACCAAAATACTTTGTTGGGCTCTCGAGTGAGGTATTCGCACTTCTCGCAGTGGGTCAACGATACGGAATGAAAAAGGGATTTTCGGTTGACTCTTTCCCGAGTCACTTCTAAGCAGCGAACGCGTAAAGATCCGCGATCTATTTATAGCGGGTTAAACGCGTGTCAAGTTGGTCGGAGATCCTTTATAGGAAAGCAATGGGAAAACATAGAAAATGAACGTGTAAAAAGAGGGGTAAGGTACCCCCTGAATATTACTAGAAAAACAAGTAGAAACAGTGTTTGCGGGAAATAGTTGTTTGTCCTTGTACGAGCATGTTACGAGCTGTGTGAGGGCTCATTCTAAAGAGGAAGGCTGATCGCGTTTCCCACTCCTCATGATTTAACGAGGTTATGTTTATATTTAATAATATGAGCGTCCAAAGTAAGGGGAAAAATCGAGACAACCACCCTCGGATTCACATGTATTTTTCTAATACAAAACGATTTTTTTTTACTTAAATCGTGAGGAGAGCGAAACGCGTTCATCCTTCCTCTTTAGAATGAGTCCTCACACAGCTCGTAACATGCTCGTATAAGGTAAAACAATTTTTTGATTTCGATCATAGAGACAAAGTTTATAACAAATCTAAGAGACTCAGAGAACAAGTTTAGTGCCAATTATTAGTTCAGCTAGTTAGGGACTAGATGGCGCCTAGTAACTGTACAAACAGTGTTTGCAGAATTTAATTGTTTTTTCTTATACGAGCATGTTTTGAGGTGTGTGAGGACTCATTCTAAAGAGGAAGGTTCGACGCACTTCAATCTGCTCGTGATTCAACGAGATTATGTTTATATCTGATAATACAAGCGTCCAAAGTATGGGCAAAAATTGAGAAACCACCCTCAGATTCTAGCTCAGGGGTTGGTAACACTGAAATAATATAATAGGATCAGGGTTTACGTCGGAGATGATTTATAGGAATAATATGTATTCAAAACTCCCGCCCGTTAAAATTCAGATTAAATTTGATAGTTTAAAAAATGAGTCGACTGAAAATATATCGATTTAGTCAATAGTTTTAAATGAACGTGTAAAAAGAGGCTAATCATCGTGGATAAGGTTCGTCTCCTATTTTTGGTAGCATATAGGAATACTATAATTAAGAATGGACGCGTAAGCGAGTCTCCCGAGTGAAATTGAATTTCCGCGCATGCGACGCGCCTGTAGCCTCGAACCCAGACTGGCAACATCGTCATTTGTTTATCCGCTAATAAGCGACAAAATGGCCGCGCTATTGGGAACACATTGGACTCTGAAAATAAACTTCGAAGGGATCGATGCGTTCCTCGATGCCGTTGACGAAGGTCCTAAAACGATAGTGTCGCGGGTAAATGGTGCGTGCTACATTTCCACGGATTCCGTGCGACCGACACTGCACAATTGAACGAGCTTTTCGAGAAAAATGGCGTCCGCACGGCGCAGTCTGTTTTCCCAGCATGTTTCTCTGGCCTTGATGTTAACGTTGCAACGTGAACACGTTCGATACCGTTTTCCGCAATGTTCGTGTTCATGTTTCTTCCGAATTCGGAACACTGAGAACACTGCTCCGACTGCACACGACGAATACGTGGATCACGAGCCAACAGATTTATCGCGAACGATTCGTTTTTTTGCGAGAGAAGATTCACAACGGGGATCGACTATGTGAAACAGCAGGGAAAAAGCGGAATCGAACTTGTCCTCGACGAGGTCCGGACTCCACGTGAACGGCCGTCGTATAATTTCGGAACACGCGAAAACATGCCACTGCGTTACTTGTTGAATTCAAATATGGAGTTGATAATGATTACGAAACTGGAGCAAACATGAAAATGGCCACGGTTGCGGTTGCACACGATATCAATCCTCTGTTCCCCGAGGAATGCGAACCCCTTTTTCTCAATGATCCGTCCCCCGGATAGATTTCCTAATAGATATTCTAGTAACGAACGAGATTTCGAGCACACCGAAAAAAGCTCCACTGCCAACCATATTTTTAATGTATTCTTATGCACGCGTCATCGTTTCGGACGTCGAGATTTCGAGAGGACGAAACCGTTCGTCCGTAACACCGTGATCGAACGATACTCTTGCGGATACGTTCGCGAGATTCTCGGCTGTTTGGATGGAACATTTTTTCGGTGATAGCCACATTGGTACGTTTAACGAGTGAAACGGCGTTTTGCGTCTTTTTAATTTTCAATGTAGCGCGAGATCGTCGACGCGCACTCGAATCTCGTCACTTGAAAACGAACGCGAAAAATTCTCCGAGGATTTCTTGTGGAAAAACTCACGTATTCGAGTAGACAGACGGCAGTCTTCGTTGCTTTTCTAAAGACGGGCATCTCAAGCACACTCTACACAACACCCAGCTGATTGAGACGCCATATTTTGACGTCATCACGTGTTTGCCGAAACGTTTATCGTATCTCGAACATCGATGTATCGCGCCCAACAACCCGGGAAAACATGAACACCTCGGACACGTCGTATGCACCAATTTCATCTATATTTCGATGCACGTGCACACGTGTAATTCACGCACACGCACTTTACAGTTCAGTTGGCCTGAAAAAGGGGAAAGAAATTATTGTAGCGTTATTCGTAATGTTATTTCTTCCCTTAACGATTGACATATCTTCGATTAACAATTTTTAATTAAATCTACTAAATTTTACTCTATAAATGCAATACAGATACGCAGTCTACTTATAAAAGAGTCAGGTTCCTAATAGAATTGTCGGTGGAATGAGTAACCATATTGTTTGAGCATTTATAACTTTATTCTATGGATCTCTAAATCGTCGTAATTTACAGCGTTGATTAGAAAGTAGTTCTCTTTTATCTTAAATTTACGAAAACGGGGTTATAGGTACATAGAACTCTAACAGAAAAGTTGCTTAATGCTTTGTCTGGTATCTAAAGGCAGTCACAGCCCGACAAACCGTGACGTGTCGATGACAACGTTTGTCTCGTTTCGTCTCGTCGTATAATAATACCTTCGTGCCATACTTTATATCTCCATTCATACTGCTACAATATACTGCACCATATACTTTATACTGATGTGTAATGTATTCGAATATGGTAATGATGAATGATTTGCTTCCTTCAATATGATTTCTCGCAGCGACGATAATTGTTTATCGTATACAGGATGGTCCACGCAACTCGCACACCTATAATAACTTCTAAAGTATGCGTTGCACGAAAAAAAGTGCTGTATACAGAAGTTACTTTAAGTTTAATATACCTATTCAGACTATGAAACTTCTGTATACAACACTTTTTCGTGCAACACATACTTTGGAAGTTATTATAGGTGTGCAAGTTGCGTAGACCACCCTGTATGTATATATGTGTATATATATATGTGTGTGTGTATTCACATGGCACAGTCATAGGAAAAATTCTTTACAATAATGTATTAAAATATTTAATTTCAATTCGTTCGATGGCGAAGAATAGTTCGATAACCGCAGATCGGATTGATACACCCGCACGAGAACATATACAGATAGAGGAGGGCATATACAAAATTTGGAGAACAGCAAATTAGTACTATTGATCACCTTCGTAGGCGGTTGTAATATTCACAAGTCGTCGTGTACTGCGCGGATGAGTTAATGAGACGTCCCTAACGAATTGATTTTCTCTTAATCTTCTTACATGGATTTCTCTTTAGTCGAGCTTCCTGCACGCGTCGCAAACGCGAACCGGATTTTCCCATCCTCTGTGCGGAACGGGATTGCTATTTTGCGAACAGTCTTGACACACTCCACGGCCACAATCTCTGCAGTGATGCAACGGAACGGAGACAGAGAATTTTTCGTTGCACACGCAACAGCTAACCACTTCCGAGTCGGGAACCCAATACGAGGGTCGAACGCTATCCTTTATAAGTGCTGTAACAAATTCGAATAGAACGTTGAGCACATAAAAATATATTCTCGGTGATACAATTATGGTTTTCCGTGACCTTACATTTCGAGTAATTCAAAACTGTTCCTACTGCGCTCAGAGTGGAGACCACTTGCTCCGAAACTTTCCTAGCGTTCACGTCCTGCGACGTTTCGGTGACTTCGTCGTTGGAATCAGGATTTCTAGCGTAACAGTTATCGCAGACGCGGACCGGCGTATGCCAGTTTCTGAACGGAACACATTTCTTCTTGGAGGAACACTGCGAGCAAAAGCCTTCGCCGCACGCCCGGCAATGATGCTTCGTATCCGCTGGTCCGAACACGGTTTCGCATTTATGACAATGTTTAATCTCGTTGTTAGGCCTCCAGTATGACGGTGCTACTTGATCGGCAACCCAAGCGGACAACACTTTTGTCGGTTGCAACGAAACGTTAGTCACAGCTTCGGTAATGTACGAAACACCGTCTATCACCTTTTGCGCGGTATTCTGTGACCCAACAGAATGATTTTCCTTAAAAATGAAACGAGAGGCGGTTAAGATAATGATACCTCATTTTTATCGAAAGTTATTTCTTTTTGAATCGAGAAAAGTCAGTTTTCCCCACTGTGCAGCGTACCATGCTCCACACGTGTACGATTTCCGAGCGTACGGCAAACTCTTCTTCTGGATCTTTGTTGCCGTACCAGTACTGTCGACTTCTATAGATCTTCCCGCAATGGGGACACTCTATCACATCCCCTGCCCATGCGTGCGTAACTAAACTGTACCAACTATTATCGTTCTGTGATTGGATACGTTTCGTGACTCGCACCTCGTTTCCATCGCTATAACATTGTTTACATATATATACTAAATTTTCATACTGATGCTGATACCGGCACCTACGAACACGTAAAAGTCAAACGTTATTTGGTTTCGTCGATTCGACATCGAAATTAATCTATTGTAAGTTTCTAAATTAATAGACTGCGAATTTCATGCGTTTAACACAATTAATCGCATTAGCACGTTCCCTGCTGTGTGAATTTTATCTTACATCTAACTCCATGATTTAGTTTAGTTCACGCACGGTACACATGGCAGGGAACGTGTAGAGCCTGATTTAATGGAGTTTCGATGAGAAAACTGACCTATTGTTGCTATTGTGCGGTACTCCCTGTCGAAGATGACCCATACTGTTGGTGCATCTACAACCACAGCTGAGACACTTGACGGTACAAGTGAAATATTGATCGGGAAACAGGCAAGTGGTGTAGTTGTCGATATGCCCAGAAAATTTGTCGTTCAGAGTCCGTAGCGTATTGTAAACTAAATGCGGTTGCCTGGCGTATCGGACAGTCGTGTTGTTCAATTCTTTTGTTATAGCTGTGTGCAATGGTTCGTAATCAGCTGTAAGATTCGCTGCCTGCAAACCAACGTATTTGATAGAACTGAACGCCTCTGTTCCTAGTTCCATCTCGGCGAACCGCGTTCGTAGAATATCTTCCGCGGTTTTCGTTTCGCCTGTAACAGAAGGAAAATAATATATCTGGTGTGACGTGTCGACGCCGCGGTTTAGAAGAGAACTTGTATCGAAGTTACTGTTAATCGGAAAATGTGGCGATATGTACTGTTAGTCAGAGGCTGTGTGTATCTAGTTTCGTGTAGTACTATGATACTTGGCCCCATTGTACTTAAGCAGTTTAGAACACCTTCCCTCTGGCCTACTGCTTGCAAAGCGGATCGAAAATGATGACTGTAAGCTCTAGAGGCAGCACCGAGAAACGTGAACAAGTCCCTATTCAATCTTTCGGACTGTGTTCTATAAACTACGATATCGGACACAGCGAGAACTTTAAGCAGTAACCTAGTACGTTCATTCTCGTGAGGAGAGACACCTGAAAATAAAACAATTTATAAGATTGCTTCTGTATTTAGTTTCAAAGTATGGTGAATAGTAAATGTTAGAATACCTAGCAAACCTTCCGTATCCAAACAGATCACTTTAAGGACTGGATCGAAAGCAGCCCAAACACCCAACGTGCAAGAGTTCTGGTCGTTGGATGTTTTAAACACTTGGTCCCCTTTGAAAAATGTCTGATTCAACGTATGGCTCTTCCCATCGCCCGTATTCCCAAAAATAGACACTACTTTTACTCTCAGATCCTTCTGACCGCAGTTCAATTTCTCCACAAACTGTTTCGCATTGGAAACCCTCAGATTTTCCTGTCCGTCGATCAACAGGAAACTCCTCGACTGGTTACAGCGGCACTGCACTTGTAGTTCATTCTCGATAGTCCCATTGGACGAGATGGTGTCGTGATTGGGACAACACACTTCCCTGTTGAAGATGCTCGTGCTGTCTACGCTCTTCAACATAGCTGGTGTGCTCGCTTCGATCTTGTGCTCTCTCGATAATGCATTCATACTAAATATACACGATCCTACGATGTCGTGCTTCTGGAACATTAGGTTAGATACTCTGGAAAATTAGATTGCCGATAGATTATTAGAAAAGGAATCGGCGAGAGATCACCGACGGATCATCTGAACGGTCGAGAGTCGGGATGAAGTTAGTGCGGTTAGCGCTTATGTAAATAAACTGGAGAGAGAGAAAAAACGTTTGTGACGCACCAGTGAAGCGGCAAACGATGTGTTATTGTGCAACGGGCATATAACAGAAGAGAAACAACGCGAACACGCATGCGAGACGTACCGTGTAAACATTTACGAATTGACAGAAGCCATGATGGCGACGTTCCTTACCTTTTCAGGATTTAACGATTCATGGCGTTTAAAAGAGAGAGGCAGGCATCACGGTAAAAGCAGAGGTTAACGTTTTCGATAGCACCGTCGACCGGGAACGAGGGATTTCGCACGACCCTAGAAATCCAAATGACTTCTACTGGTAAATAACACCTCCATTACGAGTAACTGACAGTGCGGCCGCGCAGATCCAACAGGCAACTCTTTGGAAAAACAGATCGACAGTGATTTTCAAGGCTAACATTCCACGCTTTCTTTTGTCCCGAGAAATGTATCGCAATTTTTTCATTCGTTGCTAGAACCTCGAGGTGTACCCGATGGACCACCAACCGAGGTAACCTTACGACCGTGAATCGTAAACATAGTTGCTGGAGTCGTTTCCCTATAAAGACAAACGACAGTCTACAAAATTACAATCATAAAACTACATCGTGTAAAGTGCTGTAATCATTTCCCATTTTTGAGATGCAGCCGATCCACGCGAGCTTAGATTTCCAGGAGAAACTTCAAATACTCGGTTTTTCTATTTGCATTAGTTTTTAAGACATTGTCTATCTTATCTACTACATGTATATACGTACATTACATGCCTCTATTTGTATCGCAAAACATTACGAAACATTATTGCTATGAATCATCGGTCTACTGGAAGACAACGAATGCAATTGTGCAGCTAAATGCTAAATAGACTCGCGGCTTGAGAAAAGGAAGGGATTGCGATGCGCTTGGCATTGGTCGCGCGTTATCGGGTTTCCTTCGCGCACCGATACAATCATATTCGAGATACGCTGAGCCCCGTTTCTTATTCAATGATAACACAGGCACGTAAGTTGTTATTGATAAATGTGGCGGTTCAATATTTACGTTGCACACCGTCGTTTTATATTTGTCGGTTGTGAGGGAGAACGTGCCGCATGCGAAATTTTTTGAAATTGTATTATGCGGCGTTCTTTCTCACAATCACAGATGTACAGGCTGTTCAGGGTATTACTAGCCAGCGTTTTTTTTTAATAAATAGTAAATATTAGACAAATATGATAGTTTTTTATACGCAACAAATTGACATATAGATTTTTGTTGTATTTATATTGTTTTGATAGAAACCAAGGTCATCTTGATTTTTTTTTAAATGGAATGTTCTACTTTATATCGATAGATCTATAGTCGTGAATTGTTAACAAATTATTTCGGTATACGGTGTTAATAAAAATAAAGGGGCAACATTGAACATTCTTTATTCAATTAAGGAGCAACGCACAACTTTCTCGATACAATGAATCGCTGTAAAAATATTTATATCGGTGTATACCAAGAATGGCATATTCTATGAAAGGATGATTCAACGTAAACGTATAATTACAGTTTTCAATGAAGGTTGTCGCTGCTGCGTCGTTTCGCGGATTCATTAGGAATATTCGTGGAAGGCTCGCGACGAATCGGCACCGTAGGTTTTGAAGTGGCCGCACGCGATATATCACTGAGGCGCGAACGATAGTCCGGTAAAAGTCGACTGCGACACACGCCGCTCTCGATTATCGAATCCGCACTGTTCAAAATATCGATATACTGATTGACGAGGAAGTGCTGATAATATACCGCTGCGCTGGCTGACCGCTGGATTATTGAGGTTGATTTTTCGTTTCTTCGTACGTGACATCGTTCTGCGTGGCGACGCGCGATTCCACCGCCGAGACGTTCTCGTTGGAATGAATGTCAGCAAAATCTGATACTGACTGGTACGGCACACGTGCCATAATGTCACCGAAAGACTCGGCCGAGGAGAGTTTTAGGATTCGTTTCTCTCCCTTGCACGAGAACCACCAGTGACCCGCCCCGACGAAATTTTCTTTGGCCGCAGCACGATCTTCGAACAATGGAGAACCACGCAGAGGAGAACACCATCAACATGAACGGAAGCGGTACGTTCGATACACCAGCACATTCGCGAAATTGTTGTCAGTGTCACGTCAATGACAGAAACGCTTTCGTACGTTACACGCGAGCGAGCTAGTCTCTTCTTCGTGCGTTTCCGCTCCGCTGCCGATTATAACCCGTACAAATTATAAAACTTACTTACTGTAACTTGAATGATTTCGTAGCACGTTCAGCATGCCATTTTATCTCTGTACGGTTCCTTCGGATTGGTCCGTGCATTGTTGCTCACCTTGTTCGCCGGTGAACCGGATAGAATTAATTAACGAAATATTTGCAATGATTCAGTGGAGCTGCAGGAGAAGATAAGTAGACTGGAATCGGAGAAAGTGAAGATGCAAGAGGAGTTCAATGTTCAAAGAGCGAAGATGAAGGAGCTGTATCTTCAGAAAGAAGGTAACCGAAACATTTTTCTGTACTGTTGCGTTAGACGGTATTAATCACGGCGTATATTTGCAGAAGAGTTGAAGAGAGGATTGAACGACAATACCATCCTGCAAGAAGAGAACGCAAAGCTGAAAAACGAGTTGTACGAGGTGAAGAACGAACTGGATAGAACTAATCTGAATATTCTGAACGATGTACTGTTCGAGAAAAGGCAGGCCGAAGAGGAGATAGCGTCCCTGCAGAAAGTTATACACGAAACGGTAGAGGAGTCGTCGAGCTCGCAGAAACAGATGGATACGGAAGTGTCCAAGTTGAAAGTGACCCTGTCGAAGTTGCAAGAGGAGAACAAGTGGTTAAAGTCGCAGTTACCCAAGGAACCGTCTGTGGATGGGCCGCAGCTATCGTTGACCTCAGTAACCAAAGCGCTAACTCGAAAAGTAGTTTCTCAACTAGGCGCCGATGCTTTGTCTTTAGGTCCCGACAATCTCGAAGAAAGCATGAGGAAGGTAAAAAGATATGTACGTAAACGTTAGGATACATGGTTTTTGAACTTTTCTGTAATGAACTCGCTGGTCGCGACGTCGCGTTCTCTCAGAAAACTGTTCACGAATCATCCCCGATGATCACACGATGAAGCATTTGTTTTATTACTTGTGTTTTTTTTCCTATCGATTTTACGTAGGTGTGCAAATATTAGAAAGTATTGCTTTATAGGCACAGGAAGATGCAGAAGTTCTGCGTTCACTGGTTGTGCCACTCGAAGAAGAGATTAAAGCGTTGAAAGAGAAATTGAGAGCCACAGACGACGAGTTACAGAAGTGCAAAGAAAAGCAATCGGTAAGGAGACAACAACAGGAGCAGCCGGGTTCGTTCGAGCCTGCGTGCGACATGTGCGCCAATTACGAGACGCAATTAGTCAAAATACAAGCGACCACGAAAGATTTAGAGAAACAACTGTTGGACTCCGAGCGTATGCTGCAAATGCAGAAGGAGGACCTGGCCAAAGAGGTGGAATTCCGCAAGGAAATGGAGGAGAAATGGAACGAAAAGAAGGAGGAACACAAAATCAAAGTGGGCGAGCTCACGGACACCTCGCAGACGGTGCAACAGAATTTGGTCGAGTTGAAAAAAGCTTTTGAACAACTTCAGAGAAACGCCAAAGAGGAGCTGATGAAATTGACAAGGGGTCGGGAGGAAGTACAGAGACACCTTGTCGCGTAAGGAAACTTTCTATAATCGTACAGCTTCGATATCGTTGTCCTTAATTTTAAACGAATCCCTTTACCGAGGTATTCCTGACAAAATTGTATTGAAAATCTAGCTGAATCTTTGCAGACTGCAGAAAGAAAATGAGAATCTCGTTGGTAAGCATAGTAAACATTCCCAGCAACTGCAGAGCGAGAGTATCAACATGCCGAACAACGTCGAGGAGCTTCATGTTAGTCTTTTGAAGATGCGCGAGGATCTGATCACTGCTAAAGTTGCACAGGAAGTCGCGCAAGAGAAGGAGGAAACGTTACGGTACGAGGTAACATTGCTGCACGAACAAATGGAACAAGAGAGCAGAGTAAAAGAACAAGAATTGTTGGTACTGAAAAATGAAATTAGCGGATTAAGGTACGGTTGCTCGATGTTCTAATCTTACGAGTATTTGACGAACCAATGACCGTTCGGTTTCTCTAATCGTATCTCTTTTTCTTCGCACAGAACTCACTTAGATAAATACATTAGGGATCATAGATCGCTTGCCCAAAGAGAAGAGAAACTCGAGCGTCTAGAGAAACAATTGGAATCTGTTTTGAAAGAGAATAAAGAGGCTGAATTAAAAATTGTTGAATTACGGCAAAGAGTTACCAGCCTGCAACAAGAACTGGACACTAGCGAAGCGGTACAGAAAGACTTTGTTAGACTGTCGCAATCGTTGCAGGTACGAAATACACAGGAACGTTGAGTACGTACAATTGTTGGTTATATTACAAAATTGATTGTTTCCGATATAGGTACAATTAGAAAGAATCAGGCAAGCTGGTAGCGAAGTAAGATGGCAACACGAGGAGGATGTGGAGGAATGCCCCAGTTGTCATAACGCTTTCACGGTTACAAAAAAAAAGGTATTGTTGTCTCTTGTTCGTAGTTGTTGTCGACGTAGACTAAAGTTATATATTTCTCGCAGGCTCATTGCCGACATTGTGGCCATATATTTTGTCAGTCTTGTCTTTCACATGTCGTGAAAAGTGGACCGAAACAAAGACCATCCAGAGTCTGTGATGTTTGCCATACGTTATTGGTGCAGGATACAGCGCCGTACTTTAGCCAAGAACCCCCACACACACCTGATTAAATATTCTAACGCGAAACACAGTCCAGCAAGATGTGCAATATGAATTCGGTAAATCAGCGTGTTGACGAGTTACGGGGTTCGACTACTGTGAACTTACCAAACATTTAAAGTTTCTTTTATTAGTTATTTAGTTGAAGGTCTCGAATGAAGTGCAAGCAAATGCAAGAGATTATGTTTTGTTGGATTCGGAAAATCTAGTTTTACGAGATACACTATTTTTTTTAACGCTAGGTTCGCAGAATGCGTTCGAAGATTTCTTTGTAACTTTTTTTTTATGGACTGTATCGGAGAATTGATTGCCTCGTCGGGCAATTGCAGTAGTCCAACCCGTTAACTGTACCTCTAGGTGGACACGTGCGTCGTTGATGTAACAAATACTTCTGCGATCAGTTTCAGGACGATTTAGAAATGCTCTTAGTATGAGAGGATGCTAGATAAGATTCCTATTACCTGACAACTGGAGTGATAAGATAAATATCGTGTAAATACGAATTATGTACTACTTAATGTTTATTGTAATTTAAAAGATTAAAGCTTTTGAATGTATGTGTTATCCAAAAATTCATGAAAATTATATGTCTATTGTCTTGTTATCTACATTATTAAAGGTACGCCTCGCATAGGGCTGACTATATTGGACATATTTCACTAATTGATTCGACTAATCTTTCGTGCATTTTCGTCATTTTTGCAGACGGTATTTATTGTCTATTCAAGGTATCGCATATGCAAACGTCTATGTACATACATATTTATTCTTATTATAATATCACGCCAAAACGCTAGAAGAAAGTGAACATTCAACAATATGCTGCTTGTGTTATTGCTTTAACGTAGATACCATGAAAATCGACAGTTCCGTAAACAATATGTATACATTCTTTTTGTTAATGTCAATTTATTTTCACAGTTTGCTAGAAAAATTTTGCATTCTACCTGTGATTACAGGTGTGCGCATGCGTGTGTGTCGAATGAATCTGTGTAGTTGTAAATGCTGTTCATGAATCGTTGTTTTATAAACAAAAGAAAAGAAGTATGCCATGAGCAAAGTTCATTTATATTTATTCAATACTATTTACAGAGTTTGTTTACATGGTAAAAAATTGCTCGACCACATCCTCGATCGGGTCTAGGTGTCTACCGATTAGAATCGAGAGTGGATCACTGAATTTCTCTTGTTCTGTTCTCAGTATCCTCCAATTGTTCAACAAGGTTTGATACTCCATCACTTTCTCGAGTTCGTCCCTTTGTATATGAAGATATAAAAGACCTTGGTAAATATATTTCAGTCCACTGTAGTGTTTGCCGAACAATTTCATCCCTGATAAAACGAACGCGTTAATTCACCGGCCATTAAACTGTAAAATAATCATTTCACACTTACAAATTGCAATACTGCGATGGTAAAGCTTTTCAGCGTCTTCGTATCGATGCATATCGAAGTTGTATAACGATGCTAAGTGTTCTAGGTTCAAGGCGAGATCGTGATTGTCCGGTCCTAATGATTCCTCCATGATCCGTATAGCTCTGACATGCATTTTTGCTGCTTTCTGAACGTAGTATTACACATTACCCTGTCGGCTCTATTTCTGCAGGCCCACTGTGCACGCTTGTGCGCAAAGAAGAACGCGAATCCCGCACCCCTGGCTTGGGATTTCTGCAATTGATCTGCACGCACAGGCGCGCACAGTAGCCCTGCAGAAACAGAGCAGGCGTGCTGACTGGGTTATTATGGAACATTTCATTCGCCTGTTAGTTATACCACAAGTGCCTACCTCAAACTGGCCCATAGACTGATAAAGGCGTCCCAGATTTCCATAATGCTTTGCGCAATGTGCATGGTTATCACCGAACACTTTCCTTGCTACTGCTAAAGCGGTAGTGTGACAACCTTCGGCACAAGTAAGTAGCGTATCCTGTGTGTCACGGTTTTGCATTGCTATTTCCTCCAATATTAACGCGAACACGTTCCTCGCAGTCGCGAATAAGAAATTATCCCTGGGCAAAAGCTTTTCCATAGTTCTTATCGCTATTACAATCTGTCTTCTGTGCGTGTATAAATCCTAGAGTTTAGAATCTGAATAAACTAAATAACTTGATTGTAAAATTGCTCTCACCTAGCTGTTTCGAAATTGCCGGTCTCGTGTTGGTAATCGTATGCGTACAAAGCGTACGCAAGATCTACGTACGCCAACGCGACGTGTAAATTTAACTGGGAACACGACTTCATTAATTGCACTGCTTTCTAGAAAATATATCGTTTAGGTGTGAAACAAGTCGATCAAACGATGAATTCTAATGAATCGTAACAAATGGTATGCTTACATTGTAAATTAGTACACTATGAAATAAGCAATCGACGTTTAATAAATATAATCCATAATCTAGAAGGGCTTTAGTGTGTACAGGATGGTTTGCCGGAAACTTTTGCCTGGCGATCCGAACAGCTTGTTTGATCAATAGACCAGCTTTCTCAAATTCTTGTTTGCACATACACGATTTTGCAGCCTGTCTTAAAACGTCGACAGTAACGCGAGCTGGCAATGTGCTTTTCAATTCCCTTAAAGCGTCCATGCTCCAACTGGAATAACAATAAAAATGCAATCAGCAAAATCGGCCAACAACTAAGTATCTACTCGCAATGTATAAGCACCTATAAGCGTCATGGTAGTTATGCGACATGTAACACATAAGACTGCATTCCATATAAAAGGCAGCAAAGTTGCATTCAAATTGTGACTGTTGTAATTGTTTGCATGTCGTTATAGCTTTCGAGTATGTTTCCACTGCACTTTTGAACGAACAATACGCAACCTGGCTGTGCAGCAATCTGTACGATCAGAAGTAATTCTAAATTAATATGTTTCTGCGCAATTATTCGTACAAGTTATATTAAAAACACGATATCGTGTTTACCTGTGTCGACACTCTAACGTTCTGTACCAATTTTCTGGCATAGAATTGTTCAACAAACATAATTTCTCACATTCAAGTAATACTTGCTCACTGTTAGGATAGCAGCCTGCATCACTGAAGAATCTACCAAGTCTCAGGCCTAAATTTATCATCCGATTTTGTGCTTTTAGATTCTCGCCAACGTAGTTGCAGCACTTAATATATCTTTCTGTTAATTCTTCTTTGATCCTGATTCCATTGCTAACAAATCCCTTGAAAGATAATACAAGGTGGACTCTTTCTCCCTCTCTCTCTCTCTGTAAGTCTGTTGTTAAAGACTGAGTTTTCACACCAAAGTCTCACCTCAAAGCATTTTAATAAATCTACTTGCTGGCTCGTAACTTCTAACATCTTGGAAAAGACTTTCAATGTGCTCCATTTTAGTTCCTTGAAACAATGGGATATGCTGGATACCTTGTAAATCTGTAAAATTAAGGGCAATGCATTTGTTTATTATGTTAGTGTCTTCATTTGCCTATTACCTATATGTATTTATACATTTTTATTGAGTTATTTATATTATTATGGTATACAAATTTGTAAATATATGTATACACGTGCACGTGCATATTATACTTATATGAATTGCTAGTGACTGGATGAGTTTGAACAGCTGAACATGAAACGTTCTAAAGTTTACCTTGTAATAGACATCGACCATCACTGTCGTCGGTAAAGTGGCTAGATGTTCATAATGTGGAAAATCGTGTTGACGTCTAAGATCGACTATTGTGGCCATGCTCAACTCATAAAGACTTCTAGGTGATTGTATACATACTTTATCGGCCATTTTCCTGGAGGGTGACAAGTAACTAATAATAAATAACTATCTGCTATAACTAGAGAAGATAGGAGAGTGCTCACGCTTACTTAGGAATTCGGTACCTTCGTGCTGCATCCACCATCCACAATTTTTAGCCCGGACCTTCTCGTGCATGTGTGGCGATTTCAACCTCAGTTGACCTCGGTAAAGTAAAATTCTAGACAAAATGGGGTAGCTAGACCAATGGGGTAGCTAGACCAATGGGGTAGCTAGACCAATGGGGTAGCTAGACCAATGGGGTAGTAACCCGTAAAATATCTATTCTTCCCAGCCAACATTGATGTCCCAGGGCTCCACTACCCCGTCATCATAGTATAGATACGCTGCTGTTCTGAATGCGCATGCGCGAGATATTTTACACTATCAGAGGTGAGATACTATTTTATATACTATTTTTTTTATACTATTTTTTTTTTATACTATTTTTTTATTTTTACCTGTGCGCGCGCAGGTCCTTTTTTTCCCTTTGCGCGCGCAGGTTTTGTTTTTGCCTATGCGCGCGCAGGTTTTGTTTTTACCTGTGCGCGCGCAGGTTTTGTTTTTGCCTATGCGCGCGTAGGTTTTGTTTTTCCCTTTGCGCGCGCAGGTTTTGTTTTTGCCTATGCGC
>CM052343.1:22558644-22692439 GCA_028455595.1 Lasioglossum vierecki
TATCAGAACTTTCGGCTGTCTCACTTTTTTCGTTGAGTTTTACTACTAAAACCGAAAAATTTGAGAATAGTTCGAGAAGTTGTACAAGACAATGATAAGTCGGAATTTCGGGATTGTTGGATATTTAGCTTTGAAATAATAACACATGATTTGTAAAAATATTCTTTATTACCATATGTAATACATTACAATTTTTATTGTGTACGGTACAGCGTGTTTGAATATTGCGGTAACATTGAATTTATTGTATTAATTTACTGACAGAGTTGGTAATGCAGAACCATGCATGAGAAACGTATTGCATGCACACTCTGTGTAGAACTTAAGTTCATGACTATCGTATGAGTCAGCTGTCAAAAGACATGAGCGACGCAATCGGGTGACGAATATATGTTTACGAGTGATTTTATCCAAAAATTATTTTGCACAATCCTGTTTATTGTGGAAGCAAATGAATGGACAGTACAATTGATTTCATGAAGAGACGACAGCAATGCGTCAGTGTGGCAAATGGTAGTAGACTATCTGTTTACATAGTAATTGTAACCTTGGCAAATTAGGTTAGAAGTGGTTATTCGTAATAAATAATGTTCTATTCAAACAGCAAATTGATTTAAGATTGCAGAGGCTGGTTCTTTCATTCAACGAGGACACAGATGAACAGATGCAAAGGCAAGAAAATGCGACTCGAGTGGATGACGTTATTATGCGTGATAGCCTTAGCTATTGCACCAGCGAGTTGCAGCGACATAACAGCAGCGGTTTTCGGAGACGTTCTGGATGGAATGCCAGCAGCTTTCGGCGATTTCAATTCTGATGAATTGACAGATGTATTCATGTTGCGGAAGAACGGAACCACAGTTGAGATATTCCTAGCCGCTGAACAGGAACCACTGCTGAGACCCAGCTCGGACCTGAGCTGCACGTTCGGTCGGATGGTGGTCGGTGTGGTACCCGGAGACTTCGACGGAGACGTTTTCATGGACGTATTGGTAGTTACGTTCGACAAGGAATCAAAATTATCATATGCCTATGTACTCTGGGGTGGTAATGGAAAATTGAATTGCACCAACGAGAAGGAACCATTGGTAAAGATGCAGGGTCAGCCGTTAGCATTGGACCACAACGGGGACATGATCATAGACCTTTTCGGAATAGATGAAAGAGGTGATAGGATGTTCTGGATATTTGATCAGAGCAGAGGTCCACCCAGAAAGGAACCGATGCATCCTCCAAGAAATGAACTGGGTAGGCCGATACCAGCCATCGACGAACCTCACTCGAACGCTTATTTGGACTGGAACGGCGACTTTTTAGCAGATCTGGTGGTGACATCGCGGGAAGCGTTCGAGATCTGGCTGGGTGTCGAAGGCGGAGGTTTCGGCCACATGAACACCATACCGTTCCCATACAGCAGTTCACCAGAGAGAAGGTTCTCGGGAGTGATCGGGCAAACCCTTTACCTGGACATGGAACTGACTCGCAATATGAACCTACTGCTGCCACTGTGTTTCGACGCCGCTTGCACCAACAGCACGATCATGATGTACTCGGACCGCTGGTACGACCTGCGAATAAATTTCCGGGACAGTAACAGCGTGCTCTGGGGTTTCGTGAAGCCTGACGGGCAACGATACACGGACACGATCACTCTGCGCGGTGGAGACTTCAACATGGACGGCTATCCGGATGTGTTGGCGACGCTCCGTTCGACTAGCAGCAAGCAGAAACAGTCATTCCTACTTGAGAACGTTGCGTGCGACGCGTGCGTTGGCTTCACTCGGACGTTCCAGGTGAAATGGCAAGCTCTGAACCCGTTTTACAACGAGACGGCGATGGCAGTATTCTACGACTTTTATCAGGACGGGATTCTCGACGTGATTATCGTGGAGGTGAACAAGAGCACCGGCACCTATCGCACGGCCGCGTTCAAGAACAGCCTGGACTATGACGCGAACTTCGTCAAAGTGATGGTGCTCACCGGCCGTAACAACAGCATGTACCCGATCTCGCCAGGATCCCTCGGCAAGAAGAAGAGGACCTACGGCACCAATTTACCCGGACCCTCGATAGCATACAGCACCACCACTCAAGATGGTAGTCCGAGAAAGGCGTTAGCCGCACAGTTGCCGCAGAGCGCGCACTTTTCTCTCAACTTACCGTACACCATCTTCGGGCTAGGCAGAACACCGAACTTCGTCGACACTCTCACGATAGGGGTGAGCAACAATCTGATATTAATGCGTTTAGATCTCCATTATTCGCACGAACGCGTTCCATTGTCTGTGCAGATAATAGAAATCCCTTCTCTTCAGTTATCTTTATGACGTTTCACCTACAAAGATACGTGTCTTTTTCTGATTGAAACAGGTGGGTGGCATGTCTCGGGACTGGCCGCAGATCATTCCAAACTCTCAGATGGTAGTCATTCCGAACCCAATAGCAGAGCCTTCCAAGTGGAAGGCACAACTGTTCGTAACACCGAGCAAACTGATTCTACTGAGCGCTGCTGCGTTGACCGGCACTTGCGGCTTGATATCGTTCATAATCATCGCCTTGTATTGGAAGGAGCGAAGAGAGGACAAGATCGAGAAACTTCAGGAGGCGCACAGATTTCCCTTCGACGCTATGTAAAACGTGTGTGAATCCGAGGGGGAAGAAACGTGAATGATTTGTTGCTCGCTCTCTCACCCTCAACGAATGTGTATATTTATTTCATTTGTCGACGTGTAAGTGTTTCATAAACGATAAATAAAATGGGTGATCGGATCGATCGTTAAAATTTAAGTCGCTTCGTAGCATGGAGAAACGTGTATCGGTGAACATGTATTTAGTTTGAAACGCGAGGGGGGCAACGAGAACGAATAGGAAAATATACAGGAACGATACACGCGTGAATTTGTAAAGTATTTTGTACACGTGCTTTCCCCTTCCACCTTTCTCTCTCTATCTCTGTCTCTTTCTTTTCCATTTGGCTCCATAGAACATGACCGACAACGATCAAATTGACAGTTTATTCGTTACTCTTTGGGCGTTCTTAGAAAAAACAGGACTCGTCGGCATGTTTTAATATCACGTATCGCGGTCGACGCGACACATCGAATACGAAATATACGCGTATATTAATAGCAATATGTATATGTATATATTAACAAATGATCTTTACCAGATTTGGTTTTGGTCGTCGCTGCGCTAACTCGTGGTATATGCGCCCCCGCGATCATCGGGGACTAGATTAACTGGAATGCGCTACTGGCAACGATCGTTTTTCACGGCAGGGTTCAAATCATTGAAGTAAGGATGAGTCATTGCCTCGTCTGCCGACAATCGTAACGCTGGATTGCACACTAATAGTCTCTGAAATAGATAAAGAGGAACACGTGAGCGACGCATTCTGACTTCGTGAACGCGGATACAATAAAGTCGCGATCACTGTCCCTGTTCTCTGAACAGGCGATTGAAGCTAGATCGCGACTTTAGTGTATCTTGCACTCTCTTTATCGGCATCGGTTAATCGTATACCTGTAACAAGTCTCTGCCTCTGGAGTTCAGTGTCGGCGTGACGTGAGCAAGTCCTTGGCCAGCCTGATACGGAGGGAATGGTTTGTAGTCGGGGAGCGTGGTGAAGTCCGGCCAAGTCTCTTCGGTCGGCGTGCCCAGCATTTTGAATATCCGTTTCAGTTGATCCTCCACGTCCGAACCAGGGAACAACGGTCTGCCGGCGTTCGCTAGTTCTGCAAGCGGTCCATGGAATTGTGGCGAATCAAAGATTCGGAAAAATTAATCGATCTCGTTACTCACCAGCGAATATACATCCGGCGCTCCACATGTCTATGGACGTTGTGTATAATTTCGCGCCGAAGAGAACGTCCGGTGGACGATACCATAACGTGACCACTTCCGCCGAGTAACATTTCACTGGAATTCCAAAGGCTCTAGCCAGTCCAAAGTCTGCTAGTTTCAACTCCCCATTCTAGAAATCGATTTGCAACCACTTTCTAAAACCAGAGACACCTTCTTTCTTGTCCAACGGACAACAAGGTAAGATGGCCATCTTACCTTGTTGATGAGCAGATTCTGCGGTTTGAGATCCCTGTGCAGTACATTCCGGCTGTGACAAAATGCTAATCCGCGCAGCAACTGATACCTGAAACAACGAATATATACGTAGCAATCGTGTACTTTTAGCTTGTCTAAGATTTCTTACAGGAAGGATTTCACAACGTCCAAGTCTATTTCTCCATTCAGACTGTCGAAGTACTTTTTCAGATCCTGGTCGCAGTGCTCGAAGACCAGCGTTAGTTTCCTGTCGCTGTGCAACACGTCGTATAGCCTAACGATATTTTTGTGTTTCAGTTCCTTCAACAGGCAAATCTCTCGGAGCGCGGACGACGGTACACCCTTGCGAGAACAGAAAAAGAACAACGAGCTTGTAACGATGAAATCAGTCGATCGACTGTCACAGTAAAACAGTTAGGTGAACATACTTCATCGTCATCGTCCAAACGTACTCTCTTCAGGGCGACGATTTCGTGAGTCTCTCGGTTCTTGGCTTTGAAAACGGTTCCATAAGTGCCTGGGAAACAACGGAAACGTTAAAGCGAGCCGAAAGCGATGCGCGTCTTTCGATGCAACTGTCAAAAACCAACGACCACTTTGTCGAACTGCACCCGCCGCTGTTTTACACACCGCGAAAACGTACACGTGCGTCATTCGAAACGCGGAAGCGAATACATCGATCGACAATACATCGAATCACACCTACCTTCTCCTATTTTCTCGAGTTTCTCATATTTTTGCATATTTTTGGCGATCCTATGGGCGGAATAGTCGCGGAGTGGTTAGCGCTGCACTCGAGAACGATCGTGCGCGAAAACACCGGTACAGATGACAGCACTGCCGACAGAGGATATCGATAGCCGGCTATCGATATTCGTCGATAGCGATAAAATTGAAATTACAGCTAGATAGGATCAGTGTAGAGATATTCTGCAAAATTTAATAAAGTAAAATTCTGAAATCGGCTACCTTCAACACACCGTAAAATAACTGCCCCAGGTCTCTCCACTATTGTTCATTATCTCGTCATAATAATATAGAAAATCTTGTAAAATATCTCACCACTGAGAGGATTTTCTGCAATCGATATTTTACGGAGGGCCTAATGCAAGCACCGTTACGCACAGTATCGGTGACGGTAATCAAATTATAATATAATATGTGGCTCGGTACTTTGGTAGCTCGGTACATTTTACAAATACTTTAACATGGCACTCCGTAGATATCAAACTCTGAAATTGCGGAAAAGATAAAGAACATATTTATACTTACATAACAAAAAAGCGTAGTTGAATTTCTCGAGGAAAAGAGTTCGCTTATTATACCACATAAATACTGCATTTTTCATCAAAACTGTTTAGTCGTTGACATTCGTGAAAACACCATCTTCGAGAATTGTTTTATCGCCAATCTCGAATGGTCGCTTCGTTGTTTCGCTAGGAGATAAGTTCGGACGAGTGTGCCGGAGAGCCAGGATGTATTAAAAATCCGGGAACGTGGAAAATGGATGGTCGGATCAGTGTCGATAGAATCGACTGAATCAATTTATCCGTGCGCGATGTATCAACTTTTAGGATCCACGATCCCGATGATCGCGCACATCGTGGTCCTGTTCTACATCTTTTGGCGAGTAAGCCTCGATAAAATATTTCGCGATCAAGGATAGCATACCTAAGTAGATCTAAGCGATGTGCTCTTCTTCGTGTACACATTCCTCTTCTACGTTCGGCTTCCTTCGTATTTTCGACGCGGTAGACACAATCATAAAAACGTGGTATTTTAAAAAATTAATTTTTATTTAAATAATTATTTCCTGCTTTTTAGTCTTGTGTTAACACATCTATCACTTTTTGCTAATACTTTGTATACTCGCTAAGCTTACTGTAAATTTCACTTGATGAACAAAGCGATAATATACTACCGATCGTCGCGCGGCGACGTACTATCGTACACTGAGTGATACTGAGCTCTGTCGGGGCGAAGTGGGTCCGTGGAGTGGGGATGGGCCAGAGTGCGCACGCATAGTAAAGTGTCGCGCGGAGTGGGGATCGCTGAACGCGATCACGTATTTCGCGGGGGGCTGCTGTCTTTGTATCTAGACCTCCCATTTATTATAATGATATAATATGGATATAATAGGATATATCCTAACCTGAAATCGCGGAATTTAGATTCTAGCGGCGGTGAGGGTGCGACGCAAGATCATGTCCGAGATGAGAGAAGTTTGCTCGAGCGTAAGGTATAGCCGACTTCGCTTCGGGTGCAAGTAATGATTACAGGTGGATCCGCTTTGACAGGTTCGGCAGGTCCGCGAAAACATCCAGTACATTGGTGAGCACGTCGCCAAAGCTGTGGAAGAGGTGCGTGACGCTCAGCCGAGAGACGATACCGTAGTTTCGTCGACTCGATTAATTCTTTTATCGTCGCGCTTCCAGATCAAGGAGGACGTCGGAGAAGAATTGCGAATCACCGATCGACTGACTGCTCAGAGCTCCAAGGTGGCGACTATGTTGCAACGATTCTCGGAGTTCGAGGCAAACGTGATAGAGGTAAAAAAGAAAACAGGCTAGTCGAAATTGCAGCATTCGATTATACTGTCCAACAAATTCAAACTTCTTTTTTACTTTTCGATTCTCATAATACGTTGGGGCGTATTACTTACTCGTGAATTCGGAATCGAGAGCAGACGGCTCGGATGAACAGCAACATGGAGAACGCGATGATCGAGACGCCGGATGACGTGAACGAGGAGATCAGACGAGTCGTTGCTGTGATCGAGAACAACAGACGCGAGTGTGAAGAACGTTCGGAGGACGGGAAGGATAGACTGAGAAGTGTGACCGGACACGGAGCCGGTCCAATTCGCGAACAGGCTCGTCGAAATCCTCTGTCGAAGTTCTCCGTGACCAGCCCCCGCGATCTTGTCTCTGATCGTCCGCGGACTCCGACCACACCGGAAGTCCGTCTTCTCGGCGAATCGGTCAAGCCGAACGGCAGAATTTAAAACAGTGTTTCGACCTTTATGTCTTTCAAAAAAATTTATCTTGGTAATTACTTATTTTCAGGCCCTCTTCATCGATATTGATGACCTTGACAACATATTTCAATATCATCAAAATCGATGAGGAGGCCCTCAAAGTAAATAATTATCAAAAAACTGAAATATTCATATTACAACACTATCAAAGTATAATAAGGATCTCGAGATTGTCGAGTCATCGTTAAGCAAATAAAGAAAAGAGAGAGCAAGATTCTGTTTGCCAAGTGGTCTATTTCCGCGACGGTATCGTCGCTGCTACAGAGGTTACGATATCTTAGGATCAGAGGTTGAGGGCGTTCGATCAGCGAAACGCTGGATAACCGGTCCAACCGACGCGATCCCTTCTGCCGTGGTCCATGGTTCTCTTGAAGAAATCATCGAAAGGCGTCCTATCGATCTCGTCGATGTTCCGTTTGCCGAATCGTTCGATCGGCGAGAGATGCATTCTTCTAGCTGAAGCGGCAGAATCGATCCATCCGCTGCGAACAAATCGTCGACGACAGAAACCAGTCGTCCCGGTGAGAATTAGAGGTGCGCGAGAACCCGACAAATGTCAGCTCGATGGCGACTTCTCGATAATTTTGCATATTTTAGTTTCCCGACGGAATAACGGAATATCCGACGAACATCGTCATTTTCAGGTTCTCGCACACCTCTAGAGAGAATACAATCGAACACGGGAATCCACAGGAAAATGTAGAAGAAAATTCATTCTTTTTTACCACGTTTTCATTGGCTCGCTTTCTTTTAAAATATAAAAAGTTTTCAAAAAACTAAAAAGAAAAAAATTTTTACTGTGGAACCTTCGTAAAGAGATTCTTCCTCTTACCTGGGGAAAGAAAGTCCGCGAGCAAGATCGGATGTCCTCATGAAGTCGCGGACACGGTCGAGACGACCACGACCGCCGACTATTTCGTTCGAGTCGTCGTTGTCCAGCGCACCTTCAATGAAATCGGAACAAAATCGAAAGTGTTCGGCACGCCTGCTGGACGGTCGCGGCAGACTATGAATTTTAATCCTTAGCACTCGAATGGCGACTCTGAGGCGCCACTAATAATGGCATCATTCAAAATATTGTTTACATTGTTAAATATGTCGGTGTCTACTCGATAGCTGAACACTTTAGTATTGTACGAGGTATTATACCAATTTCCATGCACAAGAACGATACGGGAACAAAAAAAGAAAAATCGCTGAATTAAGATCGTTCGTACGTACGATTTTTATTGTCTAATGCAAGGAACTCTATACAAAGACGATCCTCTATCGTCGGCTATACCCGCAACCGTTCTCCAGCCGAGCGGAAAACAAAAGGGAAACTAATTGGCGCAGCGTTTTATTGACCGTTCGATGCGTCGATCGTGTCTCGCGATTCAGTCCCCGTGGTGCGGGATTGAAACTGGTGAGCGGCGCGGGCCAGATTTCGCACCAGATTTCCTCCACCGAGCTGATCCAGATTTCGCACCAGATTGCCTCCTCCGAGCTGATCCAAATTTCGAAAATACCGATCGTTTATAGAACGCACGAGATTCCCTCCTCCGAGCTGATCCAGATTTCGAGAATACCGATCGTCCGCGGAACGCACGAGATTCCCTCCTCCGAGCTGATCCAGATTTCGAGAATACCGATCGTCCGTGGACCGCACGAGATTCCCTCCACCGAGTTGATCCAGATTTCGGGAATACCGATCGTCCGTGGACCGTACGAGATTGCCTCCTCCGAGCTGATCTAGATTTCGAGAATACCGATCGTCCGTGGACCGCACGAGATTCCCTCCACCGAGTTGATCCAGATTTCGGGAATACCGATCGTCCGTGGACCGTACGAGATTGCCTCCTCCGAGCTGATCCAGATTTCGAGAATACCGATCGTCCGCGGAGCGCAGCAAATTACCGCCTCCGATTTGATCCAGATTTCGATCGAACCTCGCGACTCCCGCCGTCGTGGTCGAGGCGAATCCTTTCGGCGGTCGACGATCACCGAGCCATTCTCGATCCGATCGCGACACTCCTTCGACCGGCTTTCGTTGCTCCGTAGGATCTAAAATATTCGTGGCAGAACCGTGATCGCGACGATTCATCGGATTTTTATACGGATCCTGGACGAAACGAGAAGCTTTCGGTACGACGCACCAGATATTGTAGACGAGGGACTACACATGAACGTAATAGCACAAAATATTGTACACGCATTCATAGAATATTAAAAAGAGATTCAATCTTTTTTTAATATTCAAATATACATACAATATTTATTGTATACCAAGTAACAAATATTTCTTTGTAAATATGCAGATTCTGACGAGAGGCGATCGGCCCACAAACGACACAAGAACAAAGCTCGAACGACACGGCTTCGTGGATCGAACGATCAACCGGGAAAAACTTACCGTGGTCCTCGAGGTACGCGGCGAGGATCTCCGCAGCCGACGGGCCGTACTGGTTAGTCCGTTGCATCACGCTCTGTCCAGTCTGCAACCAACAATCGTTAAAAGCTCCTTCTGTCGCGAGCATAACACGCGACACACACACACACAACAGGTCAGCAACACGCGAGCCTACGCGACCCAAATGGGAAATTAACTACGCGCTCGATAACTAGTCGCGGTCGAGATCGGCGCAGATACTACCTACCACGAGGACAGTTCCTTGGAACAGGGCTCGAAACGGTTCCGAAAATAACCCAGAGATCGGATAATCAAGTTCTACGCAAGTTCTGATTGAAATTGATAAGAAGAACCTTCGCTCTGAAGAAAAACCCTTGTGGAACTAGAACTCCGTTTTACCACGTTTTCATGTATATAATATGCGAACTGTACACGTGTACACGTGTAATGAGCGAAACCCGATCTTAATCTGTGTAATATTAAATGCACCGCGGAGGTGCTCTTGCATTTTAATTCCACGAACGTTGAGCGCATTTACGTTGCACGTGTCCACTCAACTTTGAATTATACTCGTGTATTTGCGATGTTGAAACTTTAAATCCAAATTTTTATATAAAAAATTTTTATATAGAAAATTTAGTGTTTCAAGCGTGAACAAGTTTTATTTAAATATGTACTTCAATAGAAAAGTTCGCTAATAATATTACTCAGAAAAACATATTTATATTTTTGATGTGTCTAATCGAAAAAAAATCACACCAGTCATCTGGTCCGGTAGTTCTAGTATTAAAATAGATAACTGCCTATGTACACTTCGGTTCCTGGCCAGCTTTTTTTTCGGTGCCGCGGCATGGCGGAAAGGACACAAGCCGAAGCGCAACAAGTTGCGCCGAGTGACTCCAGTCGAATAGAGTCGACCCTAAATTACGGGCCAAAGTGTTCTCTTACAACGGTACTTGCTGCGACGTCGTGCAACTCAATTATATCCTTGCATGTACATTTACTAACCGATATACAACAGCCCCGGAGATGCTACAGTTGTTCCGATAAACGTAAAATCAGTGAAACAAGTGAAACAACGTACCGAATTTCATCAAGGAAACCAAACTTGTCAAACACAAACAAACAAACAAGAAAGCGAGCTAATAAAAACGTGGTAAAATAATGTAATACGTCCTAACTTTATTGTATGGCTAATAAAATTGTATCGCTGATAAAAATATGAATAAACAAAATTATATTAGGATTGTTGTCCTTTATTCGCTCCTAACACTTTCTCATGCTTTCCTTCCTAACGAATCGCTGAATTCATTTGGATTTATTTAATATATAATATTAAAATAATTATTTGATATTCCGTTTTGTCGATCGTACGAAGTAATGAAAATTAGTTTATGATGTCGACGCACAGGTTCGATCAAAGAAACAAACCTGTTGTGATCTTTTGAAACATTTAGTACAGCGTTCAGTATTTTCCAGACGCAAAATTCTCTTGAAAGGGATCCAGAATCGGATCGAAACGTTTAGAAAAATTTTATAAATTGCAAAATTGCTTTGTTGTTTTTTTTTGATCGAACATAAATAATTTCTAACGACAAGAGAGTTTGAATCGACGCGACTGAAAACTAAATAACAATGCAAAAGGGATATAACTTAATTCTTACCTGAAGAGGGCTAGCTGCCACCCAAGTTGCCGCGACCGACCAAAGGAAGATCGGCAGGGCACAGTTACCGAGTGTCGTCATCGCGTGTGTCCTAGGGGTGAGATCGAGAGTGTTGAAATACCGATGTTCGCGTGCGAAGGATCGTGTCACGTCTATGAGTCGTCCTCGTCTCTTTCCACCGAATATATACAGGTAGAACGACGGTCAAGGGGTGAAAGGGGTGCGAGGACGCACGCGCCCCGCGATACCGGCGACACAGAAGCTCGTAGGGCGGGGGACGAAGGACGAAAGGTAAAACTCGACGCCACCGAAACCCATTAAGCGATCGGCCCACATCGTCGCGATGATGATGTTGCATTTACGACATGGCCTATCGGTGCATTATCATGGCTATCTGTAACAAACAAAAACGGATGAACGAACCCCGTCTGCTTCCGAACTGGAAGACCGCAATCCCGGCGACTTACCCAAGTTTTTTGTACCAACACGCCCAGGACTGTTAGAATAACTGTTAAATTTTTTATATTAACCATTGTTAACTTCCCGATTTTATAGGGAAGTTATTTATTATATTAAATTTATCAAATTAATATTAAATATCATGTTAAAAATAAAAATTATATTAATATTGAATATTAATGACATTAAAAAATATTAATGATAATTAATTGAATATTAATTACTGGTAAATAATATAATAACAAAAATTATATTAATTATCAATGTCAGTATTGTTAATGAATTTTTATGCAGACCTTTTTTGTAGATTATAGACTAGACTTCCTGGTTTAGGCATCGATTTCTGCACAACTTCGAATTGACAGTGTTCGTTTGAATTGCATTAAAAGGTTTCGGTGCGTTTACTGGTAGAAACTGTGGCCAGTGAGTTCAACTTGGTGGCCGCCATCTCGGAAGTATTTCGCACGTGTAGCGGAGAGTCGGTCTAGCGAAAAATCTCGTTAGTGGTATTCGCTGTTTTCGAAGTGGATCGAGACGAGCCCGAGGGAACGGACCACCGCTCTCCTATCGAGACGAAGTGGCAAACGCGATCAAAGAAAAACGTCTGGCGATGGGAAGAATCGAAAAGGGGAGCGGGTACTGGTGATTTGCAAGGAGAGCGGCGGCGACGGGGAAGCGTCGCACAGTGGGGAAAACTGGCTTTACTCGATTCAAAAAGAAATAACTTTTGATAGAATCGAGGTAGAGCGATGAATTTTTTTAAATTAAAGCTGAATCTTTGCAGAGAATATAGAAATATTCGTCAAAGTTGCACAATTTCACGAAAAAGTCGTTTCCACGTTACCACGAGAAGAAAAAATTTTCGTACCGTATCTCCCTATTTTTCCCAAATATTCTGCAAAGTTTCAGCTTCAATTTAAAAAAAATTTCATCGCTCTACCTCATTTCTATCGAAAGTTATTTCTTTTTGAATCGAGTAAAGTCAGTTGTCCCCCTGTGCGGCGCCCGTGCGATCGATCTTGCTCCGCATCCGATGCAGAAAATAAATCCTGGAGGCCGTGAAACGCAAAAGTGCGCGGTTCCGCGTGAGCGCGTCGCGCCGCGTAAAAGCGCGACACTAAATCGCGCGTACGAATTGCCCGTAAATACACAGTTCAATTATCCGCGATCCGTTAACGCTTTACGAGGTCTCGAGCACGCGTCGGCGAATCGACCACGAGAGTCGAACGCCGGAGATGCAATTGTATTCTCTCTCGGATAGGATTACCAGATGCCGTTTGATCGCGTTAGCCCGTCTCCTCCTCGGAGTTATGAGGCATTCAAAACAAAATTTCTAATTTTAATTAAAGTTTTTCTGTTTATCAGTTGTACTGTATAAACTGTATACTTTTGTATAGAAGGAAAATCGATCCGTATAAAATATAATAAATAATAATATTTTTACAGAGAGAGAGAGAGAAAAAAAAAACGGATGTCGCATCGATCGCAACATCGAAGCGAACGTAGATAGCGATAGCACGCCGGATATCGACACTCGAGGCGATGTTTACTATGCAGTCCATCGAAAGTTTACTTTTCTGCGGTTCACGCTCGAAAGCGTGAACTGCTAGCACAGAACTTTCGCTTTCCTCCCCCTATCTTTCCCGACACCCTCCGATGGTTATCGACGCTCGACATCCACTCAACGAGCTTAATCCGCTAAAAGATTCGAGGCTTTTATCCTAATTTATCTTAATGCTGTTCGATCCCTGGATTATACGTCATTTCCATCGACTTTGGCCTCTCTCCCTTCGTTGTCTCCCGATTGGCTCCGCATGCCCTGCTATTATCAGCTTGGATTTTCAACGCGTTCATGTTCCACGTAATTGAAAGCCGTGCCGCCCGGGCAATTATGCGAATTGCAGCGCGAAATCTTCTCCATCGTCAGCTGTCTCTGATCTACAATGTAAAAATTTTATATTAAAGATCGTGGTTCTGAACGTGTACGAAGATGTACACGTGTATACGTTCGATAGGAAATAGAACTGTTCAATAGAAAATTAAAGATTCGTGTGTACTTACACGTGAAACAGAAATGCACCGGTATCAATCGTTACACGGATATTGAGATCCGGATTTGTTTTCTACACGTGAAATAGGGATCTCTGTGTTTTATACAAAATTGTTATACATATATGTTATACATATATGTTGGCTCATGTATCAGATGAGAACTAAATTTAATTAGCAACAAACTCGAACGTTCCTCCGCTACGTTGCACAGCGTTATTTTCAGATTTTAGACGGAATATCGCAACGGTACCATCTAGCGGAACGATGGAGAACGACAATCTCTTTTCCTTTCGAAACGAGTCTCCGCTGGATCAACGAATTTATAAGATTGTATTCTCTTCAGACTCGAACAAATAATAATCCACGGACATTTCAACCCTGTAAAATCGAAATTTAACGAATATATTTATACATTTTTCAACTACGCAGCTTAGAAAACCAAACGTCTCCTGATCTCCTAAAAACGTCACTGTTAGATGTCGCCGTGGTTCACTTTTTACCGCATGATTTGTTATTCGGTGAAATATCAATTATTTCACAGCTATTACGAGATCTCACAGGCCGATATCGTAGCATAGAATCGTAACAGATGATCCGGTAACGGTGAGAGCTGTGTTTCGTTCGAATTTGTCGAAATAATTGAACGTTTCTTCTAACAAGTACACCACGATCTATACCATAGAATATTATACTATAGATAGGAACGTTGGTTTCGATAACGACTCTGAAGAGTAAGAAGTGGGGCTGACAGGTTCGCGTTGCACAGTGGCACATCTATCAGCGCGAAAAGCTTTCTGCACCGAAGAGAAACGATCCTTACCGGCCTTCGACTTCCTCTTCCCGTAACTGGATATAATGGCGTCCGGAGTAAGTCTTTCTCGTGTGATTCGCACCGTGAAACATCGACCTTACGACGATTCGATAAGAGCATACGTGTCAGAAAAATCACCGCTCGACCGAAAACGCAACTAATGGAGGTACTATTTATTTCAGACTCTGTACACCTACCCAGAAAACTTCAGAGCCTACAAGGTGCTGATTGCGGCTCAGTACTCCGGCGCACAGGTCAAGATCGCGGATGACTTCGTTTTCGGCGAGACGAACAAGACCGAGACCTTCCTGAAGAAATTCCCCCTGGGAAAGGTACGTTTCCGCGACAGATAGTAGCATGGTCTCTCGTTATTTCTACACGCGTAACACGATGTTCGGAAACCAGCTGGTATGAACACCGCAAAAGAATTAACAAGTGTGTACGAAGACTTTTCGATAGACATCTAACTCGTTCTAACAAGAAATAAATATATATATATATATTATGGATCAAACTTGTCAAAGGATTTTCATTAATGGTCCCTTGATTTTTATCTATCAGGTCCCAGCATTCGAAACAAACGATGGGAAGTATATCACAGAGAGCAACGCAATCGCGTATTATGGTAAAATTAATAATCAATATATCGTACACGCGAAAGTATTCGTCGACGTCTAGATTGAATTATATTTTTTCAGTGGCTAATAATCAGCTGAGAGGCAAGGACGATCTCGAACGTGCAGAAATCATTCAATGGTTCGGATACGCAGACTCCGAGATTCTTCCGGCCAGTAGCGCATGGGTTTTCCCATTGCTTGGTATTATGCCTTACAATAAGCAGGTATAGATCAAATGTATTTTGACGTTTTATTTTTCTACCTGTTCCTCCGGCAAAGGCAAAATTAGTCCAATCGTGTAACTATTTTTGTAACTCATGGAGGTATAGAAACGTTAGCGTGCGTTGTAATCGTGTACGGATTATTTTGTACATGATTTTGTAACGTGCTTACAGTTGAAAACCTTTGGTCTGCAATTTGCTTAGTCTCGTTGGGATTTTTGCGATTGTTCGGTAACGTGTACGTTCGATCGAATTTCAGACAGTGGAACATGCCAAGGAAGATATAAAGAAAGTGATGACTGCCCTTAATTCTCATTTACTCACACGTACTTACTTGGTCGGAGAACGCCTGACCTTGGCTGATATTAGCGTAGCCATGACGCTGCTTCATTTATACCAATATGTATACGAACCGAATCTACGTAAACCTTACCAGTGCGTAACTCGATGGTTCCAAACAGTAATCAATCAACCCGAATCCGTGGCTGTACTCGGTGTCTTTAAATTGGCTGCGAAAACGCTTGAATACGATCCAAAGAAGTTCGCAGAAACCCAAAGAAAAGTTAGTCTCTTACCATCTTTGTTTTACCGAAATCTATATTCGTTTCGGCCGGTTTTTTTTTCAGCAAATAACATATTCGCCCTATTTTACAGACTTCCAAGAAAGACAAAAAAGATAAGGAATCCAAGAAAGAACCAAAAGAACCTAAAGAATCTAAGGAATCTAAAGCGTCCAAGAAAGAACCAGTAGAGGAATTAGATCCCGCAGAAGCTGCTTTGGCTGCTGAACCCAAAACGACAAATCCTTTCGACACTTTGCCCAAAGGCACGTTCGATCTCGATGATTTCAAGAGATTTTATTCCAACGAAGACGAGGCAAAGTCTATACCTTATTTCTGGGAGAAGTTCGATCCAGAACATTACAGCATTTGGCTCGGCGAATATAAATACAATAACGAATTAACAAAGGTAAGATTATTCGATCGATTGACGAGAAATGGAAAAGAGATTTTGTTTTTAATGAATTTTTCTATTCTGTCCAGGTTTTCATGTCTTGCAATCTGATCAGTGGTATGTATCAACGATTAGACAAAATGCGCAAGGGTGCGTTTGCTAGCGCTTGTCTATTCGGCACGGACAATAACAGTAGTATCAGTGGTATTTGGGTTTGGCGCGGAAAAGAGCTCGCTTTCACGGTGAGTTTTTGGTGTTTCGATATTTCGTTTTATTCGCTTTTTCGTTCGCTATATTTAGAAACGTAACGGGACTAATCGTATCGTTTTTATACAGCTGTGTCCAGACTGGCAAGTAGATTATGAGTCATACACTTGGACCAACTTAGACCCGAGCACAGATGAAACGAAACAGTTGGTTCAACAATACTTCAGCTGGACTGGTACCGACAAAGAGGGACGCGAATTTAACCAGGGAAAAGTTTTCAAGTAAACCCCTTTGCCCTAATGCTTGCTATTAAACGGAACATTTTTGTTCGCATGAAATAAACGTAAAAGAAACATTGATTCAAAAGTACCATCGAACTTTACACAAAGAACCTTTAGAATCCTGTAATTTAATTAAGGTGTTTTCCATTTCGAGAGGAAGAATGTTCTTTTCCGCAAATCTCTATATTATTTGCAACGATGGCTTTTCTCAGTTTACAATATTCTTGTGTAAACCGTACTATTCTTCGAGAGTGATATTTAATTATTTTATTACCGAGTTAATCGTTGCAGTACACGAACGTAAAACAGGACCGCAACATTAAAAGGAAAAAAGAGAATAGAGTGATATTAATTTTGGTATGCGCATTTTTAGAAATTTCATATATATATATATATATATATATTATATTATATTATATGTATATGTGTGTTAAATTATTTAATCTATAAATTGTTTAAAATTATGTCGTACTATAGAAATACAATTGATTCGATAGAGTTAAGAATCTTTATGCATTTGTTACTGGTTGTTTAATTAAAAAGGAAAGAAAAAACCACGTAAATATTTTCGATTTGTAAATTAAATATTAAGAAACACGAGATTATCATTGTAGTGCTCTGCTTCATCATACCAGAATTCATTCTCCATATACCGTCTTGTGTGAAATTTCATTTTAAATATAATGCATATTTTTACAAAAATAAAGTTGTTGAATATTTCAATGATTGGAATAAAATTTCTATGTTTATAAAAGCTCTGTATATTCCTGCTTAAACATTTTGTTTTGTTGTTAATCAAGGACATAAAGTTGCACGTTTTCCTAGTACTTTATTATTACAACTACAAAATGCTCTTTATACAAAAACGTAATAAACTATAACTTAATCGAAATTTGGCAAAAGAGTAACTAGACTGCGGATGGTTCATACAAAAACGAAAATTCACTGGCTTGATTACATCGATGCAACTTAAATAGGAATGTATTTTCTGAGTAATTTCAATATCGATTCTTCAAATGGGTTAATAAAAAATCTGCAGTCTAATTAGAACATTTACAACCCCTTAGAATCCATCCATCTTTTTATAAGGGATACATAATCACCCCTAAATCTAATTATACCTACTAATTCGTTTATTCGAATACCGATGGGCTTGCCTGTTTCTAATTGCATATACTCTTTTAATTCAGCCTCTAACTTCCAAATATCTCCCTGAATATATCTCAGAGTTGTCACTTTTCGCATTCCTCTGTTGTACGTTCGAAGATAGACTGGCTGCATAAAATTTCTCGTGCGCGGTACATAGTACGGATAATCACCTGGTTTAGCTGTTAAATTGTAATAGATAACGTTTCAATGAGACGGCACCCTTGAATTAATCCTAAAATGAAACCCTTTCAACAAACACGGACGTACCAGTAGGTGGTTTCCATCCAGACGGATATTCCTTATTCTCGAGCGGAGGCATAGGCGTGATCTTAGGTTTGAGCAAACGTTCTACGTATTCCCATTCTTTCGGATCCCTCGTTACCTCGTAATCCGTGTACTTCGAGGGATCTTCGTAAATAGGCGAAGAGTTGTAGGTGCTCCATCTTTTTTGGATCTAGCAGAAAACAAAAAACGTCGTGGTCGAATAAAAATTTGTGCACGCGTGGTTTTTAGGTTAACGCCTCGCAACCACGTGAAATATTATATCACGAAAATCGAACGTTTCTCTGCAAACATTCCGATAACGATTTCATCGAATCTAGCTCGCCGATATTTTTTCCCGAACAACGTTCAAATAATATGGCGTACACTTCGCGTATTTAGTATTGTTGAAGTTCAACAAAATCCGATGGCCGAAGTTTCGTTTGAGGTCGCCTTTAAGAAAACTTCATTGGAAACCGTTGAAATCGCGTGAACGGTGGAATCGTCGCGAATGCGATATGCTCGAACGATAAACGAACGGTTCTCACGTTTTTCTGGAAACGTGATCTATTCGGCACGGCCCTTCGCTAGGTTCGCTATCCGAAGGTATCCGTTATGAAAACGGCGGACGAGCTTGGTTATCAGACGAGACAGGTTAAATCGAATTAGGGCGAGAAAAGTGAGAAGAACTCGCCAAAATCATAGAGATCGTTGATAATTACCTGAACCGGGTTCGACGTGGCATGGTTAAACGGTTCAAGTTGTGGAGCCGATCGGAGAATAATCGCGGAGACTTTGGAGCGTGCGAAGAGCCGAAGGGCGGCCATTTTGACTTCGGTAAATAAGGGTCGGTGGCCGCCATTGGTGCGCACGGGCGCGTCTTCCTTCCCGTTCTCGTGCCAGATCGAGGATTTCCACGCGGCTAGCCTGTATTTCTAGCATTTTCACCGTTTCGCGGGAAACTCGGTCGCGGCCGGTCGCTCGCCCGATAGACGAACGCATCGTCCGAGGTTCGGGAGTTACGTGAAAACCGACCGAACGGCCAACGAGGGCCTCCAGTTATCGCAAACACTATATACGCCGAGGTAGCGAGTGCCGCGTTGTTCTCAATTTACACGGAGGGTAGAACGAGGCTCGGTCGGACCGTTTCTCGGGCCGGCGACCGTGCACGAGCCTCCAGGAAGCTGTTCCAGCCGGAAACACCGGCCCCCGCGACCTCCGGAGGGGTGAGATTCTCGGTGAGAATACCACAGACTTAACATCTCTACAGACAATGCATCTCGTGGAATTTTCTGTGCAGGAACAACGGGGTCCTCGAGACCCCGTTTCTACCATTTCACTGTCGCGCCTGACCTTACCGACAGCTCGCCAATTTATTCACGTTAGCGACAAAACCGAATGTCTTCTTACATCTCGATTCTACAAAGAACAATGCTTCCGGCGCGTACATTCAAACGGTGGGAATAGTATTCGAGAAATATCCAACAGTTATTCTTCTTTTAAATCTTTTAATTCCAAATCTACCGAGAACACGTTGTCCGATCTCGAGGCGACCAATCGCTTCTGGCGCGTACATTCAAACGGTGCGAACAGGATTTGCGAAATATGTAACAGTTATTAACGATCGTAAATTTTGTATATGCACGATATCATTATCGGCGCTACAGGTTCGATCAATTATACAAAAATTAGCAATTTTGCAGAATTATAATTTCAACGTTTCGGTTCAATTTTGAACCATTACCGAGAAAAGTTCGCGTCTGTGAAAAAATGAATATAATATAAATTGTTATTCAATATACCGACTATTAAATAGTTATGACAAATAGTTATTTATATTATATTAATTTTTTCCCAGACGCGGACTTTTCTTGATAATGGTTCAAAATTGAACCGAAACGTTGAAATTATAATTCTGCAAAATTGAACCTGTAGCGCCGATATCATTTAGCGCGTAACAGTTTTAAATCTTGTTTTAATACGCGTAACAATGTCCAACAAATTCAAACTTTTTGTTGTTACCTTCCTGAAAAGATTTTCGGCTGTTGAATCGGAGAAAGTATATCTCGTTCAAGCACCGTTACAACAATCCTAGATTCTGAAGGTTCGGTCCAATAGTTGAAAATGTTATTCCGACTTGCAAAAAATCGATGAATTTCTAAGCTGGATCGTGCGTGTATTTGTTAGTTCGAACAATCAAAGAAGTTGAGAAGGTGGATCCTGGCGCCGAGTCGGTAGTTCAGAAGCATGAACGGAAAGATGCGTTAGGATGTGACGTCTATAGGAAAATCTCGTGGACTGTGGAATAACGCTTGGGCAGTAGTTACCGCGAACGAACTATGGACCTGGGAGAGGTCGCGTGTTCCGCCGTCAGGTGGCGGTAGCCTGAAAACAGTGGGACAGCGTATAAGAGACAGACACCCTGCAACGGGACTGTGTGTTTTTCACGGGATTGTTTTCCGCGTTTTCCCGCAAGCACCGTGCTCCCCGACGGTGATTTCTGGGCCGAGAGGTGAGTACACAAGGTCCGTCGAATCACCGGACCCGAAATTGGCTCGGCAACCGCCCGCCTCGGTCCCACTAAACCTCGGAAATCCCGAATCGGGTCCGACCTTTTGTTTATTCGTGGCGATTTTTTCGCGACGGTTCGTCGCGTGATTTTCGACGGTTCTCGCCAGTTCACCCCAGGATTTCCTATCTCGTTAGTTAACGCGCGTCCTGGGCTTTCTTACGAGCACCGAGTTGCCACGATCCCGGCCACGATCGTCGAGATATCACGGTTAATATTTCGAAGCGATTCCCCCCTCGACCGAAAGAGAAGAGAGGCGCTCGCCGTGTGTATCCGTGTAAATGCAAAGTTTGTCACGTAATTTTTCTGACCGCCAGGGCCGCATCTATCAACCCCACTATTCCGGCCGGCCGATCACATACTCGCACCCAAAGACGAATTATGTAGCTTCTTTGGTTGGCGTGCGCTCTCGATTTGTTCCCGTCTCGTTTCTAAGAGGAAAGGTACAGTTTTTATTTCCATTATTATTTTTTTCACGCGTACGTGTCCCGACGAGTATCGTTTCACTATTTCTCTCTGTCTTGTATATCTGATTTAACGTTTTGACGTATGTTTATTTAGGACGGGTACACGTTGTTTTTGTTTGTTTAATAAAAAAGTAAATGGAGGAAAAATCATTAAATTTTTCTATTCGATATTCTTGCCGATCGACGAAATTATACTTTCTCCCTCGGTTTGGTCATCCATTTGGAATTTCATGTTAACGATGGAATTGCAGGAGCCCAATGTGGGTGGAAGTGAGATGGCATCCAGGGAAAAGAAACCCTTAGCGCCTTCCAAAGCAAAACAGAAGGCGAATAATGAAAGCGGCTTGTCGTCGAATGAGATTAAAAGCAGAAAGGGTAAGACACTGTCGAATCTGAAGCAACAGCAACTGGCGCGCGATATCTTGGAGGCTGTGGCGACCGGCAGTCAGCTTCCTCCGAAATTAGAGGCTAGCCTGCCGCGTAAGAAGGTGCTGAGGAACCTCAAGCGCAAGCAGAAGCTGAGAGTAGCGAAAGCGAATCTCATCAAGTCCAAAGTACCGAGGAAGGTTGCCAACAGAAATTTATGCAGATTAACATCCGACGTAAAGAAAAGTGTGCGAACGAAACGTGTGAAACTGTCGGAGGAGAGCGGTGCTAAGACGTTCGATAGCAATTCAAAAGTTTTGGAGCAACAGATCGGTGACATCGATTTCGAGGGTACAGGAACGGAAACGATTAATAGAAGTGCCAAGAATAATCTCAGGACCAAAAAGACCAAATTTCTAACAAAAAGTAGCGAAGAAATAGAAAACGAGGATACTCAAGACAAAGACACGGATTCTGTTGCCGGATCCAGTACCAAGAACAGTCCAAAACTCAGCAGGAAAGGTAAAGGTTCGGACAGTCCGGATTCATTGACGAAAACCGTCAAGTCGACAAAGTTCTCTGGATTCAAAAGGAGCAGTGTCAGAGAGAAGGACGTGTGCCCAAAGAGCACAGAAGCAGACGTAAAGTGTACAAAAGGAAGGAAGAGTAATAACAGCAAAGACGCGGACTGCGGCAAGGTATCGAACGTCGACACGAAATTTTCAAAGTCTCTGCTCGAGGCTAAAAGCTCCATAGATCTTACCATCGACGAGGTGATAGCTTCGATGTTGAGCGATTCGGAGATAGATAGTCAACAAGAGGTAACAGAGAAAATCGAAGGAAAAGTAACGAGAAGTAGGAAGATGCTGGTTGAGGACAACATAGTTCCTGACATTGAAATTAAGAAAGAACCAGATCGGGAGGAGACCAAAAGCATATCCGACGGGGAAAATTTAGGCACGGAATCAATTCAAAACAACGCGATCCAGTTACGAAAACGATCGAGCACGTCGATAGGCCAGAGAAGTTTAAGGAATGGTAAATTACGGCAATCGGACGCCGGTCTGCCCTCCGACCTGGATCAAAAGAGACGTCGCAGATTAAACTCGGACGATCCCAGCAATTCCGAAGTCATGGTAGACAATGTTACGGATAGCAATCTAGACACAGAGTCTTGCTTCTCAGAGTGTAGCGGCAGCGATCCTAATACGGCTCTCGTAGCAGCCAAAGACGAGCACTCTTTAAAGCAAGAAGCGCCGAAGAATTGCGACGACAGTTCCCAGAACGGATCGGAAACAGAGAACAATAATAACAGTGATCGAGTAGATAGAGTTAGCGAGATAGGACCCACACTGCGCTCAAAAACTAAAGCCAAAAGTACAGAGGTCGACGTGAAAAATGACAATATTAAAGGGGAGTACACGAGAATAGCACCTAAGAGTACAGAAGCAGCGCAGGAGGACGTAAAGAAAGTAAGCAATCTAGAACAAGTTAGGAAGGATAATATTTTAGTGAAGTTAACGGACAAGTCCAAGAGCCGGCGGAGTAGTTTAAACATAGATATGAAGAAGACGGTTAACTCATTTTATAGTACAGAGAAAACGGAAGGGAATCCAAAGTCTCAGATCGATCAGATGATAGAGAACATTAAGCTGACCATAGCGAAGTCGATCGAGAGCAAGATCTTCGGGCCGGAGAAGAGTCTCGGCTTGGCCAAGAACTTCGAGGTGTCGAAGATCGAGGAGATCATCGCGCCGTTGTGCACGGAGACGCAGAAGCTCGGGCTCGACGAGAACGCGGACGAAGAGAAATCGGCTATCACGAAAAACGAGATGAAATCGGACAGTTCGGAAGCGAACTCGGTACCAAAAGTGGCTGACACTGCCAAAGAAATTGAGAAACTAGTCA
Organism: Lasioglossum vierecki; assembly: GCA_028455595.1. Lineage (NCBI taxonomy): Eukaryota > Metazoa > Arthropoda > Insecta > Hymenoptera > Halictidae > Lasioglossum > Lasioglossum vierecki. The sequence continues at coordinate 22,582,116 of CM052343.1, forward strand.
TGGGTGATATCGAGCCAGCAGAAACTCATTCTCAAAATATCCAGGAAAGCGAGTCCGACGAGAACGACACCGTGCACAACAACAATGCCTCGGAGTCTGTGCAAGTCACGGAGAAGAACAGCAACGAGAACACTTCGAAAACCGTTGAGCAGCCTGAACAACCGAACGAGAATTCCGCCGCAATCGAGGAGCCTGAAAACTGTACAGAACAAACGGACGATCAGACGACGAAGACAGTGGACGAGGCTAAGAAAACGGTCGCCGTTAGGAAATCGCCGAGGATCAGCGACAAAGGTTCTCCGGAGAATAGCGAGACCAAGAAGCCGAGCAAAATAATAGCAAACAGTAAAACTGTTCACAACGAGGAATCTCCGCAAGAGGAGTCGAACAAACCCGCTTCCGATGAGAATGTCCTGAACGAGGAGCCAGCGAAAGAGGTCTCTGAATCTCCTAAGTTGTCCGCCGAGTCTGTTCCCCTTGAGTCTTTGAGCAACGATCTCGAAGACACGATCTTGCAGGTTGAAGAAAGTAAAGGGGACGAAGTTAAATCGAGCGAAGAACCCGTTGAATCGAAACCCGAGGATCAGTCGACCGTTCCCGCGAACACGGAGGAAGCAGAAACATTGGAGAGTATTTCGAAAGAAGTGGAGAGACTGCTGGCAGGGGACCAGTCTAGCAATCAACAAGAAAACAACGCAACAGAGAATGTACAAGATAAAGAGGAGCCGAGTGTCAAGAACACGGCCGAGTCCTCCGCGCCTCAGACAATATCTAGCAAGGACACAGAAGAGGCAGCTGTAAATAACATAGTCGCAGAATTGGAGAACTCTATCGAGCAAGAGCAACCGGAGGCAACGGAGAATGCCAAAGAAACTGAAGCTCCGAGCGAGGCACAGGATACGGGAGACAATAGGAATAATTGTCACATACCAGACAGTCCTAACTCGAGTTCAGATTCGAAAGAGAACACGAATACAGACTCCAACGATACTTCTATTTCCGTTCAGGACTCCATTCAGGATTCCTCTCAAGATAGCAGAGAGGAAATGGCGGAGGGCAACCCGGAGGGTGACAAATGTAAAGAGGGCGGCTCCTGCAACGATATGGCTAGCAGTCCTTGCGAGACCGTGGAGAAGGATAAGAATCCCGAACACGTTGAATCGCCAACGGTGACGGGGAGCCCGGGAGAGAAGACGAGCAATGAGAACGCGACGGAAGAGCAGAAGTCTGCCGGCGAGGAGAAGAAGAGAGTGTTGAGAGCTCGGGACAAGGCGAAAAAGGCCGAGAAAGGGCAGACGTCATCGAGTAGGGAGCGCAACGACAATTCCAAGGGAAAAGTTGACGAGGACGGTGCTCAGAAGAAACCGAACGACCCCGAGGAAGACTTAGCAGAGGAGAAGACGGAGACCCCAGCGAACATTGAGGATCCCGAGGAAAGCCAGAACAATGGCGATCTGGAGGTGAACGACTTGGACTCGAAAGTTCGTCCTCGACGCAGCAGGGAGCCGAAGAAACGCAAGGATGATCCGTCGGTGTCCCAGAAGACCAAGAGACCGAAGCGAGAGGTGCGGAGGTCCGACCAGCAGAACAAGGAGGAGACTTTGCTGGACAACGAGGTGGCTACGATTAACGAGAACAATCGGTCGTTCTTGAATAAATACAACAGCGGAGCCGAATGCGCTGGCAACTTCAGAGGATTCTCCGAGGGAGGCAGAGGAAGCTTGGAGAAGCACAAAAACACCGCGGACAGCGCGCGCAGCAAGTCGGAGAACGACTTGGTGATCGCTAAGAAGTCTAGCAAAGAGAGCTGCGAGGACAGACTGTCGAGGAACTTGTCTGAGAATCATGTGACCAAACAAGCCGAGAACATTAGCATGCTGGATGTGGAGTGCAAACCGGCGAAGACACCCGAGACCTCGCAGAAAGATTCCGACGAGACGTCCACGTCGGGCGAGTCGTCTAGCAGCGTGAACGTCGCGGTTAAGATCCTGGAGACGCCCGAGGACAAGGCCAAGAAGGAGTCTATCTTGAGATTGCTGGGCCTTGAATCGTTGGAGAAAGCCGCGGAGAGGCTGAACCATCAGAAGGCCAAGAAGGAACAGTACACTGGCACCTTGAAGACCGTGATCAGGGTGCAGAAGGAGAAGGAGAAGGACAAGAGACGGTCCAGGTCGCCGTTGAAGATGGTGTTGAAGCAGGGTCGTGGGGATGGCGAAGGCGATTCACCAGAGTTCTACACCATTCAAAAGGAGGTAGGTGTCGATCACGATATTACCAGATACACGAGTGATTCGTCAAAGGAAAACTTCTTAATAAATATGTCCTTCTTTTCGTTTTCAGTTTGGAACCAGTGGTTTGGGCGATAGCAGCTCTGGTGCGAACCGAAAGTTCTCTACTAACCACAGACACTCTTGCGGTAATCCTGGTTGCGGGAATAACTACATTCTTAATCGTTTCCTTCGCCTCTGCTTTATTAAACAAACCCGTGTCCCTGTACCCTGTTCAAGTCCTACAATCGCGGACAGAACTACTTGAGTCTGATCGTCGGCAGAATTCACTCAACCTTTTCGATGTTTCTCTGACACCACGTATACTCGTAATGAAACCAAGTGTCCGTGTCATCTTTTTCAAAATCAACATTCAGTTCACGTTACAAGTGACTGTCTTATATTATTTTCTATAAATTTCATTAAAAATTCAACGTAGTCTCAAATAAAACATTTAAAGGGTTGAAGATCTATTCGATCAATGTTCTTGCATCTCGTGTCAAGCAGTCCCTCTCCAGCCCTGCAAGTCATGTTCATAACAGTTCTTCTCTTTTGTTATTCAATAACAAGCATGCTATCCCGAGCTACTGCTTTAAAGATCAAACCCATTCATCTTGTAACCCTCCAGTTCACCTTTCAACTAAAGTGATCACACTTTGCCGTGATAAATAACATTCGATCTCGGTTCGGTCCACGATCCGAGAACCTCTCTGGAAGGACTGTACATAATCCTCGATCCTTTTCTTTATCGCTACAGACGAAGACAACGAGGATGCTGCACCGAAGGATCGGCAGTCTCTTGTGATTCCAGAGAAGTCCTCTTCGTTCTCCATTCATCCGGGTCGCCTTTGCGCGGATGTCTGTTGCTATTGTTTCGGGAAGTTCGGTTCCTTGGACACACCGATGCATCTGGCACAGATGAAATCCGACGAAAGACGAAAGAAGATCCTGAACATCGAGCGACATCTCACCAAGGATTCTTGCTTGTGCGACGCTTGCTACCGCCATGTCGATAGAAAGGTATATTTTTTTCGATTTGTTTGGCAAACTAGTTGAAAACTTTCGAATAACAAATAAACTCATTTATTCGTTACTCGAATATCCATTATCAACAGTTGTTTGCTATATAGGATCATTGTTCACAGGCGAACACAAGTCCGACGAACATGCAGACCAAACCGCAGAAACAACACCGACAGCTGATGGTGTCGAAATGTTCGGCCCGGGACTGCAGGGACGCAGCGAGGCATCACGTGAAACGCCGCTGGTTGCTGAAGATAAAGGCCGGTTTGCAAAAGCAGGTATGTTTTTGAACGAAGGAACATTTCGTTCGGTACACAACGAGACACTTGGACGTTCCAACGAGGCTCTCCGTTGCTATCCACAGGTGGATATCGATTGGGAGTCCAGCCAACACACCTCCATGTCGTTTTGCGTCAGTCATTACTCAAAGATAGAGCGATTCTTGACCTGTGCGCTCTGCAAACGTCGATTGGCGAGAAACTACACTCATCAGCTGGCGAACGCTGAGACGAACGAGCTGAACCAACTACTGGGACAACAGGGTGTGCCTGTTGTGCTAGCTGCTGGTACCTTCGTTTGCAAACTGTGCCGTTACTTCACGCAGCTCCAACTCAAGTACAAGGACGTCGAAAACATGAACACGAGTCATCGGGGCTTCTTCAAGAATTATCGCAAGAGGTAGGGGTCTTGTGCTATTATATGATTACCTAACGATAAAGTAATTGTTGCTTCAACGTGGGACATAGATCTCGATTCACCCATAGAAACTGTGACTACTATTTCTATACATGTCCTATATGTTCGATTTTCTTGTTCAGAATTCTACACTACCATGATATCGAGGTCCTGGACAACGAGGACGACGAGTTGTCGTCGCAGAACCAGTCCAAGGATAAGGAGAAACGGAAGAAGAACAAGTGTCCAGGCCAATCGAAGAGCGGTAGTGCCACGAAATCCCCGGACGCCACGGCCAACTCGATCTCGGAGAAATCGACGCCCGAGCTGCCCAAGGTCGAGTGCATCATCTCCGAGACGGAGAACGAGAATAATCGCGCAACAAAATCGAATTCGTCGAACGAGATGATCGTGGCCGGGGACGCGCAATACCTAGGCCTCGAGAGCACGGTGGAGAAGCTGAAGAAACGCAAGATGCTCGAGATGCATTCGTACAGTACCGGAACGGACGCGACGTTACCTTGCGATACTCCGAACGAGGTGGTGGAGATCCTCGCGATGGACAAAGAGGTAACCCTGACCAGATTGCCAAAGAGACCGAGAACGAGCAACGACATCACGCCGGTGGTGCAGCGGCTAGGCGCGAACCCGTCGATCAGCGTGCGTACCTTGTTCCCTGGTGAAGAGGAGATGAATCTCCACGCGAACATCGAGTTCGGGAATGTGCGGGAGATCACGCCCCAAGGCTGGGAGAAGTGCGCCACAATGATACAGTACGACAGGGACACAAAGATGCTCTGGCAAGAGCTGCAGAGACCGTACGGTAATCAGAGTTCGTTCCTCAGACATTTGATACTTCTAGAGAAATATTACAGGTCCGGCGACCTGGTGCTGGCTCCGAACGCCTCGCGGAACGCGATCAATTACTCCACGTCCGTTCAGAACAGACTGATATCGTACGAAGGTCCCGAGAAGATGGACGAGCCAATCATGGAGCCGATTGCTTCCGAGTATCACAACTCCCGGCGTCTGAGCGGAGGTTACGTTCTCGAGAGGGACCGATTAGCTCTGCCTGGCACCAGCACCATGAAAACCTCCACAACTACCACGGCCTCGCAGCAATCGGCGAAAGGCAGTCCCTCGCGAGTCCTCAAGCTGAACTCCGGCGTGTCGATCATCAAGAAACCACCGCCGAATTTGCAACGATTAAACCTGCCGTCCACTAGCAACGCCACGAACGGCAACGTGAAACGAAAAGACGGCGGCGGCCAAAGGGCGTCGCCGGCCTCGTCCGGCGGCGGCAAGGTGTTCCAAATGAGCGAGCCGGAGTTCAAGCGTCTACAGACGTTGAAGAAGCAAAAGCAAATGCTAACGGAGAAGTCGATGGGAAGCAGCACCGGGGCGACCGGCGCCGCGGCGGCCGGCACGAGTTCCTCCTCGCCGCCGAACTTGAAGTCGACGCAGTACCAGAAGGCGCAACAGCTAGCCGCGCATACCCAGTTCCAGAAACACCTGAGGATGCAGCAGGAAATGCTTAGCCGGCAGAGCAGAGGCGATTTCGAGCCGTTGATCTGCGACGTACGCTCGTTGGCGAACGAGAACAGCCCTACCCAGAACTTGCTGCACAACCTGAACCTGCCCAAGTCGATACAGGTCACCACCAAGTCGTCCAACCAGATCCCGATATTGCCGAAGATCCCGAAATCGTTGACGGTGATACCGCAGACCGTCACCAGACCCGCTGACAAATGAGACAGAGGAAGAAAGAAAGAAGGAGAGACTATGAGACAAGACCAGGCGAAGACGCTCGAGATTCGCTGGACAGGGCGGACGTTAAGTAGCTAGACAAAACACGTTGTTATACCTTTAGAAGGGCGTCCTCCGCGAAGGAACCGTTTTCGCAGGCTGTGCGACGAATCGGCTACGGAACGAGGTTCCGGGGTCAAGTCGAGAAAGAGCCGAGACCGAGCCGAGCTGTGGAATCGGCTCATCTCACGGCGCGAGCTCGCGAGCTCAATGGCGCCGAAACGGACGGAAACCGCCCACGATGGAAGCGAGACAATATCTGCCTTAAATCGAGCGCATCGTTTGCTACTGCGCTCCGGAAAAAGCTCAAAAAACGTATATACGACGCGTGCGTCATCGGGGCGCGTCGTCGATCGAATATTTTTCTTCGTCGACCTGACCGTGCGTACGTTATAAAGATAGAAATATAGAAGTTACGAAACGAAGAGAACAGAGTAACACGGAAATCACGAGGACGTTAGAGGATACTCGGAGAGACACTAACGGAGATTTAATTACACTAACCAACCAAAGCATCGACGTGTGTATGTGTGACCAGGAGTGATATATATGTATGTATGTATACATATATATATATATATATACATATATATATGAAAGGAACAAAGGAAATTAACGAAAATTAGGGAATACGGTCAGGTAAAGAGAGAGAGAAACTTCTTAGAGGTTTTGTGTGTGTGTATATATATATGTGTGTACACCCGTTTCTGGGGGATGGTGGAGGGAAGTGCCTAAAGTGTGTCGGGAAACGAAGTCGTTAGTTTTTAATGACAGAGTATATTGTTGAACGGATTCGAAACATAGTATACATGTGTATATATATATATAGATATATATAGTTGCTACAGGTACAGTATGTCCGGTTCGAATCGATTAGGCTAATTGTTGCAAGTATACGTTTTGGACGAAGGTTGCAAGGCATTATATCGTAATGATTAGACTGTGGATTTCTAACAAACCTTAATACGTCGAGTGCCAAGCAGTAGAAACATTAAAAGCAGTAATGTTGTATATTGTTTTCAACTGAATAACATTATCAACCACCTCTTGTGTTGTAATGTTGAATGAAAGTAGTAACAGAGACTTTGGACAGAGTCTTTATGTTGAAATAAAATTCTATTCCAGTGTAGTTATTACACCGGTAATATGGAGCCACTAGAGAATACGTGGACATACAATGAATTTGAATTTTGTATATTTCCTCCTGTGTTTTGTGATTAACACAGAATATTTTTATTTTATATAGAAATCCGCAGTCTAGTATCGATAGTTTGACTTTACGGTGAGCCTTGGGGAGTCTCACAAAGGATATAAGATGTTCAAGATCTGACCGTACAACCACCTCCAAGTGTCTTTAAAGCTTAGCGTAAGTAGATCATGTAAGAAAAAGAATATACAGCAAACCACAAAAGTATTTTGTGATTCAACCAAATGATCTGACTATTTTCTTTTGTGTAATTAGAAGAATTTATTTACCAAACGAGATACAGAAAAGATTTTGAGGAAATTGCAATTGCCAAGAATTACGTACGGATTGATTTAAAATATATGTTTTGCAGATCTATGTTAGTTACACACATGCTGAATATTTCATTCAAATCGAAGAATAAAATGACACGCATCGAAACGATGTAAGAATCTGTGGATTTTAAGCAGAAACTGACCAGAAGAAGTCGCGAAGAACAATGATAACCACGTGTAGCTTTTAAAGCTAAAGGAAAATCTTTCTCACAGATCATTTAGGAGAACCAATGCTTCTAATTGTTTACAAAACGTCAGATCGTTCGGTACAATTATAAAAGAGTTATACCGTTTTAAAGTGCGTGGAAACACTTAACTTTTACAGGACTCTCTAAGGTCCTCAAAGTCGAATATTAGGGTACCATACAGTTCCACGTGTACTCCACGTGTCTCGGAAGAAGTCGCCTGGCAGGAATGCGGCTGTAAGCCGTCCGATTGGGTCGTTCCTTGCGCATTTTCGATTTTAGTCGAATTATTGACTAAAAATTGTGTAACGTCAAAGCCTAACCATTAAATGCGAGCAAGGACTCCCTTCGCGGCTGTGACGTTCCTCGTGGTTTCTTGCGAGGCACGAAGAATACATTCTGTAATTTCAATACACGAGATATCCCATGTACACGTTCGAAACGGACACACTGTATACCGAAGGCAGTAATGACAAGAATACCGAGAGAGAGAGAGAGAGAGAGAGAGGGAGGGGGGGTTGGACGGAGGATTTTCCAACGGAAGGAAGTAGGCAGAGAGAAAAGAAATTAAGTGGACGAGAAGAATGGAGAACCGGAAGCCTCGAGAGACTGCTTCCGGCCGTTTCGTTTCCTCGCTCGAAAGGGATCCCCCTCCTTAGATCAAACACGTATCGATATAGAAATATTAATAAAGATATACATATGTATGCAAATTCCCACGAGTGACACGGAGCTGATCTTTTTGCCTTGCTGTTATCAGTACTTGAGTGTACTCACTGCTAGACATATCGTTGTTCCACGTTCTTCGAGAGAGAGAGAGAGAGAGAGAGAGAGAGAGAGAGTGATAACCGGAAAGAGAGATCGAAGAAGTGAAAATCGGTGGTTCGTTCCTTTCGTCGTGAAGGCGTCCGAGGAGAAAAAGTCGAGCATACACGCGGCCGCCGGTGTGTTTCATCGTGCACCGGATGTCTCGGCCGACTCGCACTCGCCTTGAACCGCGCGGCCGTACGTTGCTCCCGACTTGTGCATGTGTGCGAGTGCAGACACGCCAAGCAAATACGAAAAAACATTTTCGAACTGTTTGGAATCCTTCGAAGATCTGAAAAGCATCCTGGAACCTGTTAACCGGGCGAATGAATCGGTGTCGACAGACCTCGTTGCCTGTGTTCCCTCGTTACCGTAGCGTTCTCGGGAGAGACCGTATCGAACCGTGTACACGTTCTTTCAAATCGCGCAACCCACCGCCGGCGGTGCCCGGGTCTATTCTGACCGGTACTATCAAAATTGTCACATAATTAATTTATGACGATCAAATGCAAGTATATATACATATACGATAAATTAGAATTAATAAAGGGACTAACGGGTCTACAAGAGGAACCTTAAAAAAATATATATATATATTTAATAAATTTATAAATAAATGTAAAAACTGAGCATTATCAATTCTACTGTAACAACCACGTGGTCATAAAGTGAGAGACGAGGGGAAGGTGGGCACGAGACGTTACGGAGGGAATACACCGGACAAGACACGATCGACTCCTGTGATAAACGTGATTACAAAGTAATTTTAGATTAAATGTAGATACAGAAATGCGGTCGAATGCTTTTTTTGATAAACGAGCAAGAACGGAGTAATATATGACGACGAAACTTGGATACGGAGTCTAGTGTAAGGGACTAGAGTTGACTTGTCTTCCCCGGTTAACAGATTATAACGTGCTCTAGTAATAGCGACGAAGAAAAGTGCCCCTAGCCTGTTGGTTAAAGTTGTTTCAAGGAATTATAACGGGTGAAATTATGAATCAAGTTCCTGCACGGTCGGGAGGTGGTCGAACAATCGTTTCGAATCGTGCGCGACGTACGAGACACCCGGTACATCCTGTTCGTCATTGGTACATACATATATATATACACATATATACGTATATATATACATATATACGTATATATATATTTTGTCTACCTGGAAATCGTTTCAGAGGTATAGGGGATGTACGCATGCCGCGATGCTCTGCGGAAATCAATTGTATGTATATTAGAAAAAGAAGAAATATATATTTTGGCCCGCTCGCCAGAGGAGAGAGAGAGAGAGAGAGAGAGAGAGAGAGCGCGCGCGTAACCACGACTTGTAATTAATTCGAATCGCAAAACGAAGGGGGAAAATGAGTTGGCGAGCGATTGTTGGACGAGAGAGCGGAGTTACGAGATAATTGTTGATTGTGTGCGAAATGGTAACACACACTCCGAATAGGTGTAGATCCATTGCCCCCGAGCTTATTTATTACGTTAACTGCACGCATACGTATGCGTACACGCGCGTGCATAAAACGATCTTGCACCGTATCGCAATAATACGCGCGCGTCTAAACATATGTATCTGTGTATGTATATACGTATGTATATGTACATATATATACGTTTCTATCGCATTGTATATAACTTGATAATTATTTTCTAGTTGATAACCGATGAGGATTATTATTAATATTATGATTATGGTTATTATTATTATTTCAATTATTCGATTTCTACACGACGTATTTCGGTCGTCCAGGATTCCTTTAATATCGATCGTGTAAACACGATCCATATGATCGCACGCGCGGATCAAACGAGTGCGAGAGAAAAAAGAAAGACAAAATTTTCTTTTCTTTCTTCTCCTCTTCTATACATCTTCTTCTTCTTCGTCTTTTACATTGTCGCCACGTGAAGATCGACGTTCGCGGTTCGAGAAACCGAGTTCTACTATTCGTTCGATCGTGTACCATTCAGAATCTACTGCCTTAATGAAAGTGACTAGCGTCGTTATACATATATATAGATATATCGAGATATTGTACATAGCCCGAGAATGATTTTACATTGATGAAGCAAGCTAATCTTAAGGAGTAAATGTAAATTAATCTTGTTAACACAGAATTCTTTTCGAGACACGGAAAAGAGAGCGCGCGCGCGCGTCAGGGTTCTCAAGAACTTTTTTTTTATAACAGTGATTCCGGTTCTCGAGAAACGGTTACGAACCATCTTTCTTCCGAATAACTGTCACGAACATAACCGACATATTTTCCAACTGTTATCTGATCTTGTTACAAGTGTTTCGGTTAGCACCACAGATATTCCGAGAGGATATTTTCTTGTGATCGATATTTACTAATTATCACAAACCCGCACGTATTTTTACTATTAAATCATTGTAGAAGAAGAAGATTTTTTATAATATCGATTCCTAACACAGCGTCGAACGCAGTCGAAACAAACTGCTTTTTGTTCACTCTCGACACGCTATTATTATTCGAAGTAGAAGAGTTTCCATTTACATTTCATATCGTAGCTAATATGTAATCACACCATAATAAACTCGATTGTATATATTCCAATATTTTTCATTCTAATGCTTCGCCGCGCGTTTTTTTCCACGCTCGGAACGAGCCGGTAGAATTATTATTTATCATAGAAATAATTGTTCGACAGAGAGATGCTTCGTGACTGTTTTCTATTACGAGCCCTGACGAGGAACAGGATCGAGAGCAACGAAACGCGAGGGACGCTTCGAGATTTATCGATCGGTCCTTCGAGAACTGCGATACAGCGAGACAAAAAATCAGGAGGAGGAGGAGCTAGGATATTTTCAATTTTAATCCGATCGTGTCTCCGGATATGTTCAATCAAAGTTTTCGATCGATTAAATTTCCTTCGATTACGCGTCCAAACAACTCGAACACGTTTTTGTTCCATTGTTTTCGACCGGTGGTTCGAAATACATTTTTCATTTAATCTCGGCGACTCGCAATCCACTTAAATCAATTTTTATTGTGTTCTAGATATGTGCGTTTAAGCGTAAATCCATTTTGATTCGCGCGAGGGGCATCGTCGAACGATCATCGATCGTTGCCGAGTAACGGATGATAGGATCGAATCGAATCGAGGAGCGACGGTTTTCGAAAGTCAAGAAACAGCACACGGGGACCAACCTGTGTGTGTCCGTGAGACGAAGTCGCAGCGAAGAGACCGAGAGCAACTTCGTGCTTGCTCGTGTAATCTAATCTGGAAAAACGTTCACGTGGCGACACGTAAAAAATGGTGTACGTACACACACACACACATACACACATAGAGAGAGAGAGAGAGAGGAGAGAGACAGCCACACACAAGAAGGATACTGTTCGGTAGCCGTGCGTCCACGTATGCGAGCTCACGTACCCGTGAACGGTAGCAAAGAATGTCTACGTGGGTATTATATGTATATTAAAAATATATGTATATACAGGGTGTCTCAAAAGTCTCCTTCAACATCTGGCAATGGGAGGAGGTTCTTCAGATCATTTGAAGCAATATTTTCCTTTGCAAAAATGATGTACGCAGCTTTGTTAAAAAGTTATTAAAGAATAAATACGGGCCAATAATCAGAGCGCGACCTTGGATTCGCGAATGTACCAACACGCGTCTAGCTCGCGCTCTGATTGGTCCGTATTTATTCTTTAATAATTCCGCAACAAAGCCGCAGATGCAATTTTTGCAAAGGAATATGTTGCTTCGAATGATCTCGAGAATCTCCCATTTCCGAATGTCGAAGAAATTTTTAGACACCCTGTACAATACTGAACGTTACGACTATACAAGTGCACATACATGTGTGCACGGGGTCTACGTGTACGTATATATGTGCATGTATACACACGGCGGATAAAAAGAATGTAATAGAAAAAAAATGGTACTCGACAGTACATTATACATATAAAATGCTCTATTTTATTAAGGATATTTTTGATATATCTATATGCATATGTATACATAATATACGTGTATATATATACATACACACACAATTTATATATACATACATATATAGAAGAGAAATAAAAATTATAAATATATATATGTATATCGAAACTATGCGAGATCACCGATCGAATAGGGATATTTCACGATCAGTGTAATTATTGTTATCAGCGGCCGAATCGTGGCCGAAGGAAACTTCGCGCGGCCGTTTTACCGAGCGGTGTGCAGTGTCGAACCGTGTATTTTTCTATTCGGACCCCTTGGGACCCTGGATATCACAGCAACGATTGTTCACACAAGTTTTCTCCGCTTTGTTTTCCCGCGGAAGGAGCGAGAGAGACGGATAGAGAGAAAAAGAGAGAGAGTGAGAGAGAGCACGTGATTAATCTGCGATCCTGGTAGGACTTGTCGTTTCTCGTCCACGGGAAAATCGTTAATCTTTTATTTATTAGTGTTTTACTGCATGCAACCTCTCGCATCCCCCCGACTTTCTCGTTCTCCTCTTCTCGATTCTTTCTTTTTTCGCACCCCTTTTTCACCCTTCCCCCGCTCGGAAGAACGAAGGAACACGCGAAACAGAGAAATTCGGATAGTTTTTTATAAATCGTTGTTGTAGAGAGATCATTGTTACAGCCCCGTGTTTGTTATGTCCGCGAGAGAAAGGTGTAGGCGAGATGTATTTACGTTCCTTCGTTCGAGAGCACGGATCTCTCTCTCTCTCTCTCTCTCTCTCTCTTTCTCTCTTTCTTACGTCGAGGTCTTGCGGGATCCTTTCATTCTTTACCCCGTTTCTCTCCCACTCTTCGTTCCCTTTAACGTATTAGCTAAACATTTCACTGAGGCGTATTCGATTATTGTAAGAACCTGTGTATCGATTATAGTTTTGCGTTAAAATATACCTTTTTTTCCCCCTTAAGCATGGAGTACGTCGAATCAATTCTTTCGGAGAACCGTAGTCTGCTTTTGCGACAGGAAGACGAACGAAATACGGACAGTAGTTGACGATTTTCAAAAAATCGATTCTAATTGAAAAAATGAATTTTAATTTAAAAAATCAATTCTAATTGATTTTATTTCGTAGAAATAAATCAAGAAAATCAAATTTGTATTTATATTCTGTTGCGATTATTTTTTAACGAAATTCTAATTCTGTACAAGGGGTGTGAGGTTTCCCTCGATAATACAAATCGACTATCAAAAATCAATGGTTCCTTCACTCCGAGCATGATACATTTTCCGGAAAATGGCGGACGGGAGTCGATCAAACGCGCGAGTCAAAAATGTTTCTCGTCCACGCAAAACTGCATACTTCTCGGCAAACGATCGCTCGTCGGTGTGCACGGACCGTTGTACACAAAGGAACGTGAGAAACCGCGGTAGGGGAATGGGAAGAAAGCGAGAGATTGTATACGTATGTTCCCGTGTACGTGTTGCTGCGCGCGCGCGTGTGTGTGTGTGTGCGTCTGAAGAACAGTGTGAACGAACTGAATTTAAGTTTTAAGAATTCTATTTTTGTGATTAAAAGAGAAAAAGCGTAATTACCGTAGTCGAGTGGGGATAGGAATCGTCGAATGACTTTTTGCTGGGTGAAAGAACGCGCGAACAACATTGGCTCTCTGTTTGTTCCTTTTGAAATTCTCGGCGGCGACACGAGTCGTCGCGGTAAAAATAATGCCGGGAGTCCGGCGGCGGCGGCGGCGGCAGCGCAGCGGTTCGAGACTTTTCGCTAGTAGTCGATACAGAATTGTGAACGGCCGGAGAACCGTTAATACGCTCCGGGAATACATGTCTGACAACATACGGTTCTGTTTCCACTGGCAGTAGACGCGACTACGTTTGCCGGGACACACGCGAAAGAACCGCTTTGCCGGGACACACGCGAAAGAACCGCTTTGCCGGGGCTACCGGATTCCTTCTCGGCTGCGAGAATACAACTCCGCGCGCGGCACGGTTTTTCGATTCTCGCGAAATATTTTTCGAGATGTTTTTCAACGACCACGACGTCTTGTGAAATGAGTGGAGAGATCGCGACAGGGGAGAGAAAATCATTCGACGTTCCTCCGCGGAGAAGAGATATTTTTGAAAATTGCGTAAATCGAGAGATGCGACAGAATTATGGTCTTTCTTAGCAGATAATATTTTATTACGTGAAGAGCTAGACGAACTATATCGAATGTACAGGGTGTTCAGGATATTACTAGCCAACCTTTTTTTTGTAAATAATAAATATTAGAAAACAATGATGGAGGAAAAAGTAGTACTGTTTTTTTTATGCGCTACACAATGACATTTTTGTTTTATTTATATTATTCTGATAGAAATGAAGGTGACCTTCAATTTTTTGAATGATAAGAAGTCCTGTTGCATTTTGAAGAAAATTCAACAATCTCCGTACGAAAAGCACCAACACACTGGTACACAATATTCAAATTGTTTCTTCCATTTCTAACCTCGCATGTCACAGTGTTGCGCATAAAAAACTATTTACAAAAAAAAAAATGCTGGATAGTAATAGCCTCAACACCCTGTATGTATATATGCGGAAAAAAGCAATACGAATGAACGAGAGAAAAAAACCGCTGTGAACACAACGCGTGTCTGTGTGTATGCGTGCGTGATTGGGTTTTCATAAATTTGCATATCGCAAAATGGCGCCAATTTCACCAAACAACGCTGCTGTTTCTCGAGCAAACTTTTGCAGAAGACGCTTCGCGCGATCGCGGAAATCGACTGGATACACGCGCGAGTGCGCGAAGCGTGACGCACGGTATCTCGAATCGATCCTGTTCGGCGCGTGATTCTGTACCTTTAAGTTTCAGAGGGACCTGGTGCACGTGCGTTGACAAGTCCGACGGCACTTCACGTCCGAACAAGAGAGATTATCGTTGGCGTTGTAAAACCCGAGGTCCGTTCGATTGTTTTCATGATATCTCGAATTTCGAACACATCGATGGTTCTACCCAACGGAACGCGGCGGCACCCTAGACAAGCGTCCGACGACGGAAAGAATAAAACGTGTTCATATTTTTTAGCCGATTTTCTAACCGGCCGTTCGGCCGAGAACACGCCGGCTCTCTCGAGGACGACGATAGTGACAGAGGTCGGATGATTCGCGATCCTTCTAAACGCACAAACGTCACGTCGACTCGAAACGGTGAATAGTAAAGCGATTTGTGCGCGTACAGAGACGATTTTTCACTTTTTAATACAGCTCGTCGGCGAACCGAATCGATACGCGTCTCGACTCAAACTCGACTCGCGATCCATGAAAACACGGCGATCCATCGAGGTCCGTTTCAACGATAATTCGATGGCGTTCCTCGGAAAGAAGAAAAATTAGTATACACGGTGAGTCCGAAGAAACAGAACGCTGTACAAAAAAACTTCTTAGGACAATGTTACATTGTTTGGAGGGCCACATGTAACGGTGTAAAGGAAAAAAATTTTTAATGAGATTTCAAGGTCATCGATGTGTTTTTAAATGAAATGATATATATCTTTGTTAACGTAATGTTAGCTGACAAAATAACGAATTCATCCGTGTAATACAATATGACTTACAAACGACTTTCAACCCACAAAAACCGAATAAATAAAATTCAACGTGTAAGATACATTTTGCTATTATTTACTAATTACTCTGAAGACCTTCTTACTATCAGATTTCCTGTGTTTCTAAGATTTCTAATCTATCAGTTTATCGATGAACGTACAATGAACGTCACAATGATGTACTCGAAGGAAGATAAAATTTATATGATTTTCATTTATGGAGAAAATCGATAATGTTCAAGAGTAACGTTAACGAAGATACATCATTCCGTTTAAAAAAGACATCGATGATCTTGAGATCACATTAAAAAAAATTTTCCTTTACACCGTTATATGTGGCCCTTTAAACAGCGTAACTTTGTCCTAAGAAGTTTTTTTGTACAACGAAATATAACGGAGATATTTAGGTGTTTTGTTTCTTCGGACTCACCCTGTATATAGGAAGTTTTGGTGGATTTGCCGCCTCTCCGTACTCAGCCATTCGATAGCGATCCTTTGACACGATATCGACATCGATCTCGAACATGTTTTTCTCTACCCTACACCCTCCGCCACTGCTTTTACCTATTTTTCTTTTCTCTCACTCTTTTTCTTCTTCGTTTTTCACTTCGAGGATCGAGCGTCGCAAAAGAGCCAATGTCGATACTGTGCGAGAGAGCAATTGTTACCGGAAACAAATTCTATACGAGACACGAATAAACAAATGACAGAGACGCTTTCTAGCGTACGCAGTGACAGTGTCCATTTCATTATTTTTTTTTTAATTCGGCACACATCGTTATGATTACGTTATTTAAATAAATATTATTAACACGCGTTAATACTATTATCGTAACCTTTGTTTATTTGGTTCTAATGTAATAGTTATTAGTTCGCCATCCTTTGTATATATATTCGCAAACACTCAATAAAAAGAAATATTGAAAAATACTACACGCATGCGTTTTTAATATGCGAATGTCAACTTACTTGTTTGCCTATTCTTGGTACATGTATATACGTACCTTTTTTGCACCTGTCGTGGACAGGATTCGTCTAGGGTAGAGCGGAAGACGGGAAGACGGACGCGGTCTTATATTTTTGCAGTTTATTCGCAAATTGTTCGTATAATTGGTAACTGATCTCGGATAACTAGTACTAAAAACCTAAACAATGTATGAAACTTTATACATAGTTGATTACTCTTACACGGGTGGCTAAGGCAGCTATTTACAGTGTGACACGTCGCGTCAAACCATCAGATCGAGATCCCGATTTTACCGGCCATCGCAGACGATCGCGTATCGAGTTAGGAAACGTCCCCCTCGAACTGTGGTTCGAACGTTCGAAAGGAAGATTGGATTTTTTTTTTGCATTATTTCCTCGTTTCTGTATATATATAATATATATACATATATATAAATATGTATATATAGACTGCGGATCTTTATTGACGTTGCTACAGAATTTGATTGATCGTTGAATCGTTTTCCACCAGTGTTCCGATTGTGCCCAACAATTTTTCGCGTATGCGCGGCAATTTCAGCCTCAGTAACGTAACCTTTTCGATGAAATCGGGTAGCTCGAGCACCCCGCAGCCTTTTAAAAAATTATTAGTATATTCATATGAAAAGGCGCTACCTTTGAAATGTTAGCAATTCAATTTAAAGATGGAACATTTGTCCTGCCAATGGCCTTGGCCAGTCTGCTGCGCCATTCTAGATACGCTACTGTTTTGGCCGCGCATGCGCGAAAAATTGTTGGCCACAATCGGAACACTGTTCTCCACCTGTTAACCGTGCCCGACAAAGTGTCGACTCGTCTATGGCGTCGTCCTCTTATCTATTTACGCATAGACTATCGAATTAGTCCTGTCAATTTTGTTGCTAAATCGGTCTAATCAACAGTTTTGTAAAATTCATCTATAAAAATTGTAAATTCGCATAAACACCCGCAGTCTCTTTTATCACCGTTTGCTTCGTTACAATTTGTTTCATTCCAGCAGCTCTTTCTCTCTCACACTCTCTCTCTCTCTCTCGCACGAGATTTGTAAAAGTGTTTTGACGATGCTTCGATTTTACCGATATGATTACGTAACGGAGACAGATTTAACCCTTTAGGTTGCACGATACACGTATAGAGGGCATCGTCCGTGTTCAGCGACTCGATTCCCGTTACCGGAACGGTGAAAATATGGAAAAAGAAATCTAGCCGTGAGACGCGAGGGAGGCTAGGAGGACACACGAAAGATCTCTTTCGAACGAAACGTAATAAGAAGGGCTGCGGGAAAACAACGCGTCGTCGAACATCCAATTCCTTTTTAGCACTTTTGTGAACGGTATAGGGAAGGGAACGAAGTTAGGAGGAGGGAACGGGCACGGGTAAAGCTAAGTATAGATCTAACATCCGATGTACTTTTGTGTCACGCGAGCAACAAGGGTTCTACGACCCTTTTTATAGTCTTATCGAACTACAAAAGAGATTGCAAAATAGTCTCGGTAGTAATTACTCAACCTAAATCATGCGAAGATTATACATGTTCGTTCGAGTGCTGTACTATTTTTCTTTCGAATTAATTCGAATATTTCCGACCGATATGGACATAGGAATAATAGATATTATAATAATATGTTAATTATAATTATAATATTATTATAATTATAATAATATTACAATAATAGTATTATAACAATATTATATCAATAAGACATACCCGATATTCATGCCAACCGACCACTCTGGGCGCGTAGGTTAATTATAGTTCCAAGCGCCACCGCTTTCCGACCGTTAACCGCGGGCAGTAACGCGCAAATCAAAATTAGATCTAAAATGAAATATTGGTTCTGATTAAGTCGGGGTAAGAGAGAAGCAATGATTAAGACACGCGTACTTTTCTGACAAGATCCGTTTGTTCCTGGTCCCGTGACACAAACTCCCATACCATGTTAAATCTGTTCCTGGCTTATTCGTGCCGGGGCCACTCTTGCAAATGGATCAACGTGAGGTGTGACCGACTTGGTCCACGAATTAATGCCAAACATTCTTTCAGGACTATGTTCATCCTTCGAGACTCTGCGGGGAAATCTCGTAGCTTCGATTCCTCGAGAACCAGATTTTAACGTGATTCACGTTTGAAAATGATTCGTGGATTCTCGCCGGTTAGCCAACCAGATGTACAAAGTATTGCACCATTACAGTGTCTGCAGAGTCCACGCTAAGATACACCATTTTATCGATCGTGCCTTATCTATATATGTATC
The DNA here is from genome assembly GCA_028455595.1 of Lasioglossum vierecki. Lineage (NCBI taxonomy): Eukaryota > Metazoa > Arthropoda > Insecta > Hymenoptera > Halictidae > Lasioglossum > Lasioglossum vierecki. The sequence continues at coordinate 22,601,169 of CM052343.1, forward strand.
TTCCGAACAATACATACTATGTACAAGAACAATGTGTACAAATTAATATACACGGTCGCCGTGTATCGTTTCATCGTAACAAAATTTTACAAAACTTATTGCGACATTCTTAGCTTGAATAGGGGGCTGAGGGAAACAGTTGAGTTAACAAAATTCCGCGCGGTCACGAGAGACCGTTAAAAGTCGTTCGACGTATCGAAATTGGAACATATACTTTGAAAAGCGAACAAAAAGAAAGGAAAAAAAAAGAAAACCATTTGTAACTAGTGAAAACGAACGCTCGGCTGTACCGTTCGTCAATTCTCTCACAATTATTCGTCTCTATTTTCCGATCGTGCACGAACCCGACCAACATTAACAACTCGAAGCCTAGCCTGCGCCAAGGTTGAATCATAAACGCGGTCCTCGTTAAAATTCCTGCGATTAAAATCTCAACTGACGGTAGAAATTTTTCAGTTACCGTTTCGGCTCAACGATTCTCCGCTACTTCCCCAAGCTTAAAATTCCATTTCGTTTACGACTCAACCCATTACCGATATCCCCGTCGTGTTTTGTTTGTCTGATTCACTATCGACGATGTATATTGCGTGTAGCCAGAATCGAATCGGATTGGATTAGAAAAAACCAGAAAAGCCAGTCGAAACAGTTTTGAAAATTCGTCGCTGAAGGACTGCGAGGATACGACTCGACTCTGCCCTCTCGTTATTATCGGCCGCGAACGAGGGGGGGACGACACACGAGACGAAATATCATTGATAGTATAACCGAAGAACGTTGCGCAACAATTAAGGCCCACCGTGGCATTATCGCGGGGTACAGTGAATTCGTTCGATTTCATCGCACACCACCACATTATTATTATTAATTATTTTACTCACGACGCTACTCTAAAGGCATTTTTACAGAGGCGCGAGAGAACGCGGTTCCATCGTTCAAAGAGCGTTTCTCGTCTGTTGCACTTCGCGTAAATTGTCCGTCGAGAAATTCCACTACAAATTCACCTATAATATTTATCGATAACGTGCTCTTACAAACGTACTTAGAATATATACAAATTACACGTATATATATATATGCATAACACGTATGCACTGTGTTCATATATAATATATGTATACATATACATATATATATACATGTATATATTGCCTACGCGTAGTTCAGGACATATTTTGGTACCGGTCGATCGTACGTACAACTTCCGGCGCGAATAATCCTCCGGCACGTACACCTCTCTAAATACCGAATTCAACTCTAGGGAAGTGCCCAACGGATCTGGTTTAACGATACGACAAAACCCCGTCGAGGCAATATGAAAAGCGTTCCACAGTGTCCTCTCGTTGCACGTTACTTCCGCGTCTCGGGCCGTACGTCAAGGTCGACGATACCAGGAAGAGAAACGCGTATTCGTACAGCACGTGACGAGAGAACACCGTGTACCTCTTTTCAAACTTTCTTATCTATACAAACTCGCGCGCGATCACGAGACGACAAGACTAAATCCGCGGGATAGCATGAGGTAAACGCGATGCTCCTCCTTCACGCGTAACAAACCACGGCGCCGATCGTCGCTGTTTGCTCGAGGCTCGCCGCTAATGCCCCTGCCGTATAAATCTTTAACCTCTTGGCCATACAACGTGTCAAAGTCAGGCTCGCGATAAAAGATCACTTCTAGGAAAACGACAAGGAAGATCCAATCTTTGTCGATGTACCGGTAAAAACAAATCTTTAAGGGATTAACCAATTTGCATCGTGGAGGAGAGATATCCACAATCCATACATCCGAGACGACGAGTTGGAGCGAACCGTGCTGTCATCATTTAAGAATACGTGCACGCGTAACAACACGTATAACAAATATGTAAAAATTACTAAAACGCGAAGTCTTTTTTGCTTTTCGAAATTTTTCTACTTAAATATAATAAAAAGAACAAGATTGTTGGTTCTCCCTTAAGATGCAAATGACGTGATACTCTTTCTAGTCTGCTGGAACGATTGCCGTGCGTGTTACGAGCGAGGAGCAGATATTTTGACGAATAAAAATTTCTATGAATCTAGTTTCATCGTCCGGGATCTCGTCGGTTAGTCGAATGTTCCCAACCAGTCCCGCTGTGCACGAAAACATCGTTAGGTATCCCCTTGTATTTTAGGGGATACCTAACCGACCGAAGAAGAGTCCTCTTTCGAGTCTCCGGTGCCAAACACATCCTCGACAAGAAGCGGGCCAGAGCACAATCAGCCTCCTCTCTATCTTTGCAACCTCTATGTCCAGGTTCATCCTCGCCGTGTGTCCTCGTGTGTGCCGCGAAACCGTCTACCCACATCGTCGTGGTCGACGTCGTGGCCCTGTTTCGGACCCGACACGACGATAGGAGGATGGTGCTCGAGGCACGGGGCTCCCTTCTAAGTTTCCAGGCCAGGGACTAGACTGTGGAACGTTTGGATGTCGTGGAAGGCTCTGCCGCAGCTCTGATTATTGTTCCTTTCGAATTTCGCCAGGTCAAAGTGCTCGTCCAGAGACTGAAGCTCGACCAAACGTTCCTCTAAGCTCTTCGCCGAATCCGCGAACCTGGCGAAGTCGCAGATCCGGTCCGGATCGACTACGTCCGACGTCTCCATCATGCTAACGTCCCCGGATCTTGCAACCACGTTATTCAACTGAGCGCCCGAGTCGTCTAACTCACTGGGGAACATCACGGAGGAGCTGCAGCAACTACTTGTGGTGGTGGTGCTGTTGTTATTGGCGGTGTGGCTGGCGTTGCTGGCGTTATTGGCGTTGCTGTTACTGTTGCTGGTCGTCGTATTCGCCGTGCTGGTACTGATCATCGTCGTCGAGGAGGATCGAACGTCGACGGTGCCCAGACGATCCTCTGGATAGACCAGGTGATGGTGGTGTGGGGACTCCGGCTCCTGGACCTCGTCGATGTGAGATAGCAGTCGTGGCGTTGGTGGCAGGATGTAGAAGTCACTGAACACGTCGTCCTGGAGGTCGAGGTCATCGTGCCTCTGCCGCTTCGAGCCGAGTCCGTCGTTCCTCGCGTCCTCGCTCAATCTGCGCAGATCAGTCACACGATCAGATCGATCTTCAACCGTTACCACCGGTTGGTTATGTCTCTCTCTCGGAAGTTGGGACTCGCTAGACCCCGCCCCCACCCAAACGCGTTACACCGTGGACGCGCCTTACTCCGTTTTCCCATTGGTTTCTTGCGCAATCAACATTATGTAAAAGCGAAGCTAGAACCATTAAGATTTAGAGCATTCTTCTTCCGCCATTGCGTAGATATCCGATCAACGTTACGCGACTCTACCGTTACGAGATTTTAGCAATCGAAAAAGTAGCAATCCCCATGCGACTCCGCGTCGAGGAACTAGTAACGAGAGTGGGACACCGGTTCTAATCCGACGTCGAATCCCGCGACATTTTCGCAACGTCGACCGGATGCTGTACCTTTTTCTGGAGGTGGTGTCGTCGTCCGTCACACCGACGATAAGGTTGCTGGAAACATTGTTCTCTTTGGTGGAGTCGTTCAGATACGTGACCACCGGAAGCCCGTAGTTCCTCGTCTTCTCGTCTCTGTTCTCGCGTTGCAGCCGCCTCACCGCGTTGTTGATCAGAACCGATCTACAGAGACTGGCTTCCGGGTCCTCGATCCTCCTTAGCTTCCCCGCGGAAATCTTGAGAAGGCGGCGACGTTCCTCTCGCGCACGATACTTGGCGGATATCATTGTGGGTCGGCTCCTGCGTATCACTAGATCCTCTTCCAATCTCATCTTAGCGTCTGGAACGAGAAAATATTTCACGATATAGTTGTTTATTCTTCCATCAGTGAATTTTTTAAATCGTAAAAATGCGCATTTTGTCGTTGCACGGCGTGTCCACAGTGGGAAAAGGAAAAATGTTTGCGTAACGGTATCGCCGAGGAGACTGTAACGCGCCGTGGCGACCATACAGGGAAGGGTTAGCGGTACGCGAGCACGAATCTACGTGTTTACATGGAGCGAGCACTCCGGACGATTATGAGCCAGATTATCGTATTTTTTTCCGCTATTGTCGCGGATGACCCGAATACGAACTTCCGGTCTTCGGCGACGCAAGATATCCGTAACACGTTGCATTCCCTCGAATCGCTAAGAACCGACCAATTCTCCTAACAACGACAACAAAATGTTCATCTTTAACCTGTTAACCGGGCAAGACGAATGTATTTCCATACCCAACTTCGTCCCGCCATGTTCATTTTACGTATTAGTTTTTATTTCGAACAATTTCGAAACATAAGATGGACGTCGTTTTATTAATCAGGATTGATAGAATAGATGACAGATATAAGTGACCCTCCCATCACTCCTCCTCCTCCCTCTGTTCATTTTGTACGTAATTTGATCAGCCAATAAATCGTGTCAGCTCGGTACGCGATAAAAACAGTCGAGTGCGTTGATATTGAAACGGTCGAGATGCGAGACGAGTTTTCTCCCGGCGAATTGACAGGATGTCAATGTTCCCGGTTCCCGCAGGCGTGGAGCATGCGTGACCGATTAACAGACTGCGTAACGCACTATTTATAGAGATCGCTTTTTCTACGGACGGGAGCGACGGAATTCTCCTGCGACACGAGCTTCCTAGTGTTTCTGTCGGTGGAAAAAAGTCCGAGACGTCGAACGAACAGAGTATTTTTCACTCGTGATTTATAATTGTTACCTAAAGTTCTCATCTTCAAATTTCGCGCATATATGCTACAACCAATCACTGTTTGGGCACCAGAGTACCACGTAACCGTGTTCCTCCCTCCCCGGAAATGGTTTCTCTTTTTTTTGTAAATACTTATGTAAAAAGGGCTTCTGCCCGTCTATACTAAATAATAATAATAATAATTCCCGAAGATACCCTCCCGGGTTTTTCTTTTCTTCCATTGGCGGTCATTCGCGTCATTCCGCGTATGGGACGCTCGCAACATTTTTTCCACGAGTGATCATGGAAATGGCATAGAATTATGTTGTTCAGCGGCATAATCGAGCGGAGTAAGGCTAGCACGTAGAAAGTACGCGGAACCGGGACTCCCGTTAAAAAGGAGAAAAGATTCGACGAATCGTCGTGATTAACATCGGCGAGATTCTAGGTTAAGAGTGGACGCGTCGAAAGAAAATCAGATTTCAACGGAACCCCGTTTTCTCGCGGCTCATTTTCCCCGCGGGTTATTCCCGCGAAATGAGTCACGGTTCGCGTACGTAACAATTAACGCGTTAACGGGAAAAAGCATGAAGCATCGTCTCTTTGCCGGAAATCATTTCCACGAATGATCGGTTGAGTCATAAAGTCAGAAATAATTCGAAAAACGAGTTGTTCGACCGGCTGACAGGTGGCGGCTCCGACATGTTTGCCCTCTGCCAGCAAACAAGATGGCTGCCGCGCGCCACATTAATCGCGTCGAAAGAATCGACGTTCCGAGTGTCGCGTGACACTTGTTGCTAAATCATTTGCTGCGTATCGGTGCTGAACTTTAATCGATACGATATATAGTTTGACGTTCGAGCGTCGATATCCAATATTAATCGGTGTCACGACGAACGTTATTATTTTGACGGTTCGAATGCGTTAAAAATACGTGAAAAAAGAGTCGTTCGATTCTAGTGTCCGACTGGTTCGTAAACAATGACGAAATTTACAGAAGTAAACTCAGTTAGTAGGGTAGTTTAACGCCCCTCGCGACGGGTGGAGGAGTGGGTGAGGAATGATGGAACCAGTACGAAGTGCCTATAAACTGTACGACCACCATAATGCGGTCAAGTCTACTCGGCGAGATTCGTCGAGCTTCGATTCCACAAAGGGTTCTACTTAATTTTGTTGTTACCGAGAACGGAGGAAGCGCCATGGCGACCCGAGAGACGATTTTACGCTCCAACCGTGCCTAAGCTAACTTTCTCCGCGAGAAGAAAAAAACCGCCATGGATACGCGTTACCTAACCTGTACAGTCTCTGCTTCGGAGTCGCTGACTCGTGCGCGTCGTCCTCTCCCCACCCCGTTTTCCGTAAGCTTGCTCGCGCGTAAGATATATATATATTTACACATCCACACGGGCTTCCCCTGTTTCCTCCCGTACCGTACCCGTCTCCCTTCCTCCCTAACGTCGCTGCCTCGTCATTTTTCTCCGATACAGTTACTCTCGAAACAACTTAACTGTCGATACGGTTGACATTATTCCCGTAACGCAACACGCAGATTAGATACAAATGTTTCACCGATATCATAAATACGTCAACCCCTCAAACTCCGACAACTTGGCGCATCTTGTAACATATTTTGTTCCAACGAGTAACCGATTTTGTTAATTTTTCTAACACGGCAGAAATTATTCTTGGGTATTAAAATATCAAGTATAATAGATTGCTCTTACATCGCGTGTTGTAACAGCGTCTCCCTGATCAGGATGTTCAATTTAAAAATTGATATCGAGCTGGCGCGTTGCTCGATAAACCCGAGACGGTCTATCGAAATTCGAGCTGCGCCGTTCAACCCTTATCTGTTCCATAAACGGCGCAGATTAGTTTTCGAGTATTCTTCGAGAGAAAACAAATGGTCAAACGATAAATCGGCGGCTTCCAGTTTCACTGGATCCCGCCGCCCAATCCGTTCGCGAGAATCGTTCCAAAAAGTATACGTCACTTCGATGCCGTTACATCTAATCTTACATCACATGCCGTAGCGGAGAGCAGTGTCTGGCAATTAAACGAAGCTTTGACCTCGGCCAGAATTAGATCCGTTTAAACCCGTCGTTTCAAAACACAGAAATACTTGACCGTTTCAGGATCGCTGCTTACTTTCGAACCGCGGTACCGATTTCCGAGTTGTCGCGCTCCCTTTGTACTGTGCTTTAAACCCGTTTCGCCGTATTCAACGAGTCACGATGAAGATTTCGAGCCAAGTCTAACAAATACGAATGTTGCCCCTTTCGTTAGAAATGAAACAAAATTTGATTCGTTTGCAATCAATAATTTTGCATCGAAGTAAATTTAGCCCTACAAAAAATATAAATTTTCTCTTCCATGACATTTTTACGACTACTTTTTTTTTCTTTGTAAATATTTATGTAAAAAGGGCTTCTGCCCGTCTATAATAAATAATAATATAAGGGGTTGGTACTATCCTCTACAGAAAATCACCAAGTCCTCAACATCGGAGGTAATCTCTAATCTTTCGAGAACATCGCTAGATCGATATTTCGCCGATATCGGGTTGACGCGGAAAGCAGTGTTTTCACAGGGAAGCAAACAGCGTATTTGCTTCGATCGTGCAATACGTCATAGAATTTGCGAAACGCGTTTATTAATGCACCGCGTACAGCGCGAGAGCCTATCGATATCGGTTCGAGGTAAGACGGCGAGGTAAGGAAAACGCTTCGAAAGGCCACCATATTGAACCGTTCAAAGTAGAAAGCGGTCGGTGCATGGGGGACGACCAGGTCGAACCGTTGCCGCCCGTCCGTTCCCTGTAGGGGCCTTGAAAGGAATGCGCGGATAAAAAGAAATCGGCGAGCGAGCACTTTTACACGCTTCTAAATAAACACGTACAAGCCGAGTTCTCTCGTTCGTGTGCGCACCGTTCCGTTTGATCCATTCCTCTATCGCTCGCGATTATCTTCAGTTTTCGGCTCGTTTACAAGTATTCTGTTTCATTATCGACCGTGCATTTTTATTCGTACAGCTGATTTCGCGCGCGCGCGCGCGAATACACACGATTTCGAAAAATCTTCAAGATTAAACCGTGAAACGGTTCGGCTTAAGCGTCGCCGAATTTTCATTGTACCGTTTTTTATCGACCGTAGCAAAAAAAGCAAGAATTATTTCACCGATTCAACATATCGATTGTACCAGTATTATTTTGTTTTTATTTTCTTTTGTATGTATTATTTTCTTTTCTTTGTAAATACTTATGTAAAGAGGGCTTCTGCTTGTCCATAATAAATAATAATATTCTTCATGCTAGCGAGTAAATACTAGTAGCCGCATTGTAAACAAAGGTTTCACGGATAAACGTACGCGTAGAGCTGGTTCATTAGCTCGACGACTTTTCTCCACCGAGAGATACAAATCGCTGGTTTTATTGGTGTAGATACGGTTAGAGGTTACGTTTATTGCGAGAGCGTGGTCGTTCCACTTCCCAAGGACGATCCAATAATATAGTGGCGGCGCGAGTCGCAAGAATTACACGGAATAATGTGTCGCTTTTAATACGCTCGGGAACAACAGGTACACGTACGTGGTGGTATTTCGGCCTACGAAAACGCGGAGGGAAAGTGACGGAGAGAAAGAAAGAAAGACGATTATAAACAAACAATTTGTTCGGTAACGTCGGGAAAATCGTCGAATAAAGGAAACTCACTTTCAAACTATGGAAAACCGTATCCGTAAACGCGTTGTTACACTTTCCACATTCCTTGATGCGGCTGGACAAAAAAAAATAAAAAGTACCGGAGAGATCCAAGCCGCAGGATTAACTGTTTCACTGTTTCACTAGAGTTCACAGCACGTAAAACCGGAGTCGAACAAGATCTGGTTCGTCGTCGCACTCGCGAGAGAAATTTCAATGGAAGTGCGTCGCCGCGAGCCAGTCCCGTGTGTCAGACGCGCTCGGTGTCTCGAACTGAACTGATCTGTGCGTCACGCGTAATCGCGGCGCACGTACGACGATAGTCCCGACGACAACAAAAGTGTTATCGGGCGTCGCGTGACGTCACGAGTGCTTACGTGTGTGTGTGAGTGTGCAGTGCCGGGAACCACGCGCATGCGCCCCTATCAACCTTACATCCCCCACCACCGACGATGGAACGCGACACGGAGCTTCTACAACACCACTGACACCACACGCAGCAGGCACACCGTTTGCTCGGACTGATTGTCGCGCGCGAAACATTTAGGCGGACGCACAGTGCGGCCATGTAAATGGACATTCGAGACAAAAATCATAACTTCTAAAATAATCAATTTTTCAGCCAAAATTATAGCATCTTTTGAACCGTTTTTTTTTTGGAAATTGCATTTTAAGGAAAAACGCAATTCTTAAATTGCCAGTATTTACGCTACAATAAACTCTTGGCTGTTACTGATCCCCTATCGGTTTTCTTGGATACTACAGTTTACATATACACTCCTTACAGACTGATGATTTTGTTGGATAATTAGATTAGAATCGAACCATGATCATTTGATTTTTGTCCATTGCATGCCGCGCTGTGAGACGGCCCGGTTCGAGACACTGAAAAAAACACTATCACTTTTTCCTACAGCGCTGCGAAAAGAGAAAGACGCCGGAGCCGATTAGCATTCCGAATTATCTTTTCGGGACGCGTCCGCTTCCGTCGAGCCCCCTCCATCTTTTTCCGTGCTTCGAATGCAACCTGCGCCGCAATTACCGTTTCGTTACCTGCGCGTGGGTCGTCGTCAACTTTTCTCAATGATCGAATCGATCAACATCTCGTCGGAAATAGGCAATGTATGTAGTTCTGAATAAATTCGCGATTCCACGCGAAACGAAAAGCTGGATCGAAATGCTTGTTACGACGCTACACGGCCGGATACCGTTTCATCTCCGCTCGCTTCAACGCGCGCGCTCTCTCTCTCTCTCTCTCTCTCGCACAGCTTCGGATACCCTCCGAGACAGCGAACAGGTACCGAGCGCGTGTATGCATAAACACGTACGCGCGAAACTCCGTTAAGGATTTCTCGTAGCTCGTTAATTGCGCCGACGCGAGTACTTTTACTCTGCGCGAATAATGAAACGAGCGAATCTCTTTCGTGGAACGAACCCCGTCCGCCCGCGCGAAACCCTGTAACCACCCCTATCTTACTCTAACCCGTCCTCCAGTTTAATCCAAACGAATCCGAGATGGTGCAACGGATTACTTTTAGAAAAAAAATATTTATTATTATACAATTTTGTATTTGTATACAATAGCAACCATGATTTTGATCGTGTATTATATATGTATATACACGTGCTTTAGTGTATGTCGCTTTTAAGTACACGAGGGTACACGTGGATCCTCAATTTAATTTGTAGGATGTTTTAGCACATTCATATTAATTTATGTATCGTACCTATTTCGTTTTATGTATATGTACCTATTTCGTTTTCGAAAATCACTGATTGTACTAATATGGTAGAACGCCATTAATTCGTACTCACGTTATAAAAAAATGTCGGAATTACATACGAGTGGTAATTTTTGTATCGCGTTGCAGGACGGTTTTACCGCAGCGGGTTGGTTTTGTCTGTACTGTCGCAATCCCCGTGATTTCTTTCGGGCTGCAGCGCCGCGAAGTCTACTCAGAAACGATGAAATTGTACGGGGCAATCGTTAAATAGGCCGTGACCATTTGGTCGGTCGACTTTCTCTGGCGAGCTGCGCGATGGACGAGGACGAGTAGTAATCGGGGAGGGAAAAAAAGAAGCGATTCGTATTTAGAACGCTTTGTCTCTCTGTGAACGACCGTTACGAGTATCGCGGGAAGGCATCGCGACAATGCCACAACGACGACGACAGCGACATCTTATCTCCGGCGAGCGCGAGAACCTCGACGATTCCTCGAGTCTTGCGCGCGTTCGGTGCTTCTTAAAATAAACCGGAAAAAGGGAGTCGTTTCTTCGCTTTTGTTTCCGAATCCGTGGCTACTTAAAAACCGACCGGCTTCCTTCGGCTCGTGTCCCATTGTTGGGAAATCTAATACCTATTCTATACGCGCCGCGCGCACTCCAAACATTTCAATATGCTAATGGCGCTCGAATAGAACTCGAATAGAAACGGCGATCAGGACTACACTATAGATGGAGTCACCGTTTACCTCGGGTTTATCCGATGTGCCTCGAACAAACGACGCTTGTTTTCATATTCACCGGACGAAAGAAACATATTTATCGTCATTGTGACGCGCAAAGAAAGATGCGCAATATCGCAGCATCGCGAGAGTACACGTTCTGTGGCGCGGAGACGGACGAATCCACGAGCCTACTTACTCGCGCGACTTACGTAAAATCGAATCGACTTCGTGACGCATTTATACCAACTTTATGAGTCGCCAGTAGTGATTAAACGACCTTGCTCTTTCACCGATCTCGCTCGCTTACCTATCCGACACTATTTCACCAGAACGAACAATCGAATCCGTTTCTAAAGCCTGTAAACTGAAAGACTCTCTTTGCGATTTCTTTTATCAAATGTTCAAGCAAAATAGAGATGATAATTCTGCTTCTATGAAATTAAAAAAACTTTACATAGGCCCTCCTTCCATTATTGCATTAGTGCGCTTTGCAAACAACAGCGCAACATCGATTTATAAACTTGTCCGTTATCGGAATTATTCGGTTAGCAGTAACAACTGAAACTCGTGTCATTGTATTATAAAAAAATATATATATACAACAATCTGTAAATATATCACGTGCGACGCAACAGGTTGAAAAAAAATCAATGGACGAAAATCTCTCGACGAAATTTCCAGTTAATTTTCTACACCCTCGTGGCTCCCATAACGATTCGGTAATACCGTACGCGAGAAAATATTGAAAAGAATATTATCCCATCGCTTTCTCCGAATCACGGGATTTCACGTGGCTCGGCGATCGGGATCGAGTGAATTCAGAAGCGGATTCCGATCGTCGTCTTTGTTCAGCTTATTAACAAAAAAGAAATATATATATTAACGTTACCGTGGATGTGGGCACGAGTATTGGCTGGCACTATCGTGTTAAAATGCAAATTAATTACACAACAGTTTTTCTTAGCGCCGTTTGTTGCGTAACCGCGAGAGTGCTGTATCGTTTTTACAACTATGGCTTTCCTGAAACCATTATATAAACTATAATATATAAATAAAAATAAATTTTTGAAATATACTACGTTTTTAAAAGCGGACAAAAAGTGTAAACTAATATTTCCTAGTCGCATACCGATTCCTAATATCGTACAGATATAATAAATTATTTATTAATTATTTTATTATTAATAAGTTAAATTTTCTCCGAAACGGGTAGACTTAAATTTTTTTTTAATAAGGCATTAGTTCATCCGGAAGTTAGTTTAAAATCAATTGCAAGATTTCTCACCGAACAGACAGACAAACAAACAAACAAGAAAGCGAGCTAATGAAAACGTGGTAAAAAGCATCGCGAGAAATCTGTACGAAGATTTTCTTTGGTAAAAGAGTTCCTGACGAACAGGTGACGATTATAGAGCGGTAGGGATGGAGGGGGGACGGGGTTGCAGTGGTTAACGTTCGGGGCTGGTCTTCCGAAAAAACGGAGCATACGACCACATAGGATTATAGTATTGTAACTCGGCGAATCTCGGTTGGAAACGCGGCGACCAACGTCGAACGGTAGGTACAGCGCAATATTCCGACGGCCTCGAGTTTCGCGTAGCAGGAACATTAACGACCGTCAGCTTACTTTGTTGTCCGTAGGCCGCCGCGCGCCGTAAAGCCACATCAATACACGGCAATCACGCTAAGAGCAGATGTTATCCCTACCAACGCTACCCCTCCAGTTTCCTCGACTCTTTGCCGGAGAGAGATCGGCCGAGATTCGAGTGGGGATGAATCGGCTCGTGTCGCCGATACTCGGCTTGTCCCCCCTCCCCACCCACGCGACGCGTGTGTGTTCATCCACTACGAATCAGGGTTGTGCCGCGCGCGAGCACGTTCCCTTCGTGCGCGCGCGCTCGTCCACCCACTCGCGATTTTTACTTATTAACTCCTTATCGGGTCGACTTTATCGGAAAACAAAAGATACCCGACCGAGAGGGCACAATAACAAAAGAGATTCTCCGTTATCGCTTTCATCGTGATTAGAGAACGAAAACATGTAAATAAAAATAAATTTTTAAAAACGTGGTATTTTTAAAAAATGTATTTTTATTTGCATAATTATTTTCTGCTTTTTAGTCTTGTGTATGCGAAATTTTTCAATCAATTTTTAACATTTTTACCAGCTTATGAACTTAAAAAAAAATTTTTATTCTGAGCCATGTATCCAATTTCAAGTCTCTAACTCATCAGGAAGTTAGTTTAAAATCAATTGCACAATTTGTCACCGAACAGACAAGCAAACAAACAAGAAAGCGAGCTAATAAGGAGAATGTATGACGCCTGCATGTCACACTGGAATACTGGATTGTAATTACCAACACGTCGACAGAATCGTTTCGATTCGAAGCGTATAACTCCTTTGTTCGACGCGTAAACGTCGAGGAAAATCATAAACGAATACATTCTCGGAATCGACCGATCGCTGAAAGAACACTGTGATAACTCACTGTCGCAAGATTATCCTATGATTCACCATTGTCAGTGGTCCTCAGTGGAACTCTCAGCGTTTCTCAAACTAGTATCAGCGGCGAGTAGATCAGCGCTTGCCAAGAATAGGGTTGAACCTTTCTTCTCGGTACGTCACGAGCGTCGAGTAAATATAGCGTGACGATTCAATGAGCTACTCTCGCCGATGCGCCCAACGGGAGCTACGGCCCTGACACGTGTCTCGTGCCACGTTCGACAGTGTGCGCGCAACATCTACGTGGGTAAAGGGACCGAGGTTCGGTGTGAGTATTTAGCCAGAGGTTTGGAAGGAGAACACGTTCGCTCGGAGTGGGGAAGAGTATCGATAGAGGCCGAGGAGAGAGAGAGAGGGGAGGAGAGAGGAGGAGAAGAGGACGGCTGTAACGTCGGTGTAGGTAGGCGTGTGACGTCACGCGTTCCACCAGCTGGTCGGAAGACGCGCCACTCTCGTTGTTGCCATGCCCGTGTTTTTGTCACGATAACACTGTCGTCGAGAAATAGGGGCGAGAAAACCAGTGCCAGCTTGTTGGACCCAAAATCGTGTATCCCGGGACTCTTCGCTAGGCGATCCCAGGCCTGTTTCAAAGCAGCTCCCCGTAGCTTAGGGGGACTTGCCCCACTTTGACTCCCCTACTCTCACTTTCCCACTTAACAGGGCCCCACCTGTTGACGACAAGCTGCTTCTCGTGATTCCAATTATTTTTCGATGCGTAACAAGTAAAAGTCTCCATTGCGAAATCTTTCTGTGTAGGATACACCAGAATTGATCGACGGAGTATATACCTATGGCTGTGCGATTCAACGAACACTAAAAATTTAAGCGAGCGCTTCACTAGTCAGCTCTTCTTCGCTATGCACAAAAGAGTTCCCATCGAATTAACGCGCAGCGGACGTTTGCCCGGTGTCCTCGTGCGAATATGCGCAACCCCTCACGCTATCCCACAGTCACTTGTAACCCGAGGAAATCGGAAAACACCTGCCAGGATATTCGATCCTGTCGCTATTCTTCGGAGACGAACGTCGGTGGCGTTTATCACGACTCTATTCGACCGAATCTCTAATTATTTCTTGGATGGTTTGTTATGGCGGACCTATGTACCTACTAATGTAGGAAAATTAATATTTTGTCAATATTGAGACACGATAGCATTTACCAAGTGTACGAAATTACATCTCTCCATCTGCCTCCAGTTCGAAGTTACAAGCCTCTAAAAAACGGCTAAATGTTTCGTGTAAAAGGAGGTTGGGCGAGGAGTTGATTGGTGCAGTGCCGTGCACTTAGATTAATCCGGACTAATTTCCGATGAGAAACGACTGGCGAAACGATGACTGGTTTCCGGCGACGAAAACACATCATCAAACGATTCGGAGACACGGCCGACGTTAATGACGTTAACGCAGCCAGGATTTCCCTAAAGACGGGTGTCGCGCGTACACGAGCCGTGACGTAATGCCGGCATTAGTAATTATTGTGTCATAATGCTGCGTGTGACGACGCGCAGCAACGAGGCATTTATGCCCACGCAGATGGAAGGAAACGCGCGCGCACCTAAGGGAATTCATAAAACCGAGAGCAAAGCAATGGCGGCCCGCGGTGCGGCTGAATGTGCTTCGGGCCAGGCCTCCTTTGGATTTCTGCCATTGTGAGAGCGATGCTTTGCATTCTGAGGGTGTCACATGGCTCGGTGATCCCCGCGCGCGGAGCATCGTGGATCGTCAATGGCTTTCGTATATCACTTGTTTCGCTACTGCGGCTTTCGGTCGAACGCCCCGCGAAAATAGTAACATTTACAACCGTGTCGTATCAAAGTGCGGGCTCTCTCGTTTGATTTCTGCGGTGAGCCGTTTCGTCGACAATTCGACGTCGCCACGCCGCGTTGCGTCTCTCTCTCAATCTCTATTCGTTTCAGAGGGACACTGGCTGTCGTCAGATTAGCTGTCCACCCCACTTCAATCACTCGAGGTTCATGAAACAGATAGGGAGCAAGACAGCTGTTATGATCGACAGGCGAGTGTCTTCTCGCCAAGAGCGGTTGGTTGTAGTCAACATTATTGCGAATACAGTATTTTATACGTAAATGTCCCAAAAGTTTGACTTGTAAATGTCCCATCTACTCGATCGATCACCACTAGTACTTGTGAAGCCACGAAGCTCTATTTTCCATTATTTTCTTGTGGAACTTCGATGACCATATTTGTGGCATTTTTCTGATTAAAATCATACGAAATATGATATAATTCCGATGATGTTTACTTGTGTAATAGACAATTAAATATCGTCGGAATTGTATCATATTTGGTATGATTTTACTTAGAAAAATGCCACGAATATGGCCGTGCAATGAACTTATATAGATAAAATACTGTAAATTCTTCGGTACATATCGAGAACGGTGTACAATTAGCTTCTGAAAGGAGAGAATATCGTAACGGGTCAATAAAAAATTCGATCCGCGCGGCCGATCGATTGTATAATTAATAACGCGTGCGACGCGCGTAATATTTCGCGGCGAGGTGCACGCTCGAGGAAGGTCAGTGACAGAAAGAAGAGAGTTCACAGTTCCACGGAGCGGCGCGGCGGCCAGTCATCGTCCTCCCGAAATTTCGATTGGCATCGCGCGGCTAGCAGCGCCGTTCGCGGCACCCACCGCTACTATTCTTGGCTCGAAACTCATTCCAGGAGTGAACAAACGCGGATGCGCGTACGCACGCTGTCTCTATTTTCGCATGTGCTTTTCGACAGTAAAGGCGCTTTACATTTAGCTGCGTTAACCGTTCATCAACTGTTTTCCGAATTTGATTTAACGCGCACTGTAAAATGATGATAATTAAATAAATACTAATGTACAGAGGGTGAGCCATATAAGCTTGAATATGGGTTATTCTTTTTGAAATGTAATTTCTTCGATGGTCATTCTTCAAGGTCTTCAGAAATATTAAAAATTCTTTTTTAGCCGAGGTTGTTATGATTTTTGTCTCAAATGTCCATTTAAATGCCCCACTGTGCGTAGTACGCACCTACCTAAAGCTTAATAACCTGTCCACGACAGCGTTCTATTCCCGTCGAAGGATTCACCATAGAATGAGATCAGTGCACTAAATTTATAACCGATCCCTCTCCTTGCACACCGGAATGTTATCGTCTTTCTGTCTCTCTTTCTCTCTCGCAGCTTGCGCTGGCTAGATATCTCTCGCCGGCAGACACGTTTCAACTCTCGAACGGTCAACTACCTCGCAGCACCGCGGAAGTCTGTGGACGGGTCACCTATGACCCATCCTACGATCTTCTTTCAAATGCATCTTGTAATTATGATTTCTTGTTTCGATGATGTTAGTTATTCGCGGGAGATACAATTATATTCAAAAACGTGCACGTGTTGAATGTTGTCGAAAACTGACACAATGACGCGCACTGTTGACAAACCGACGACGTTGTCAATAACGCATCGTGGCGCGCCACGCGTCAACAAAAACACGTTCGCTCGCCAAGTACGTATTTACTGGTGTAATCGAGCAGCGACGTTTCATCTTCCACCAGACGATACCGAGAGTCGCGACCTATGACTGCTCGATTGTTCCTCTTAACTGCGATCCAAAGTTCAACTTCGATTTCTGCCATGAATTTTTGATCGTGCGCGCATAGGTGACTCTAATCGAAATATAACTCGGTAAATGGGTTAACCGACGGACGATGTTTATTAGCCGTATAAATCAGCAATGCTTAGAACCGTTCACAGGTCTAATTACTTGCAGAATTTTTGTTATTTCGATCGTAAATATTTAGCACTTGAAATGACAATCTACCAGATGTTTTGGAAAAAGATTCGCGGACAAACCAAAGTAATTAGAAATGTAATCGTCGATTCGAGATTCTGCTCTCTCCCTCCCCGTTACCTTTTACAGGGAAATGGCCGACGGCAGCGGAAAGTTTCAAATACGGGCTCAATGAATCGAGAAATCGTGCGAATTATTCCGAAGGAAAAAAATCGTGAACCGAATAATATTTCTAGAAAATTCTATCAAGCCGAGGCAAACGGCCGGCCGTTGAAACAATGGTTTCGGTTGATCGGTCGGCGTTTCGAAAGCCCCTCTCGCGGATACACCTCCTGCGCCCGTAATTTCCCACGAAACTCGCTTTCGAATTAGCCGATACGGCTCCCGGATTATTATTATTATTTATTATGGACGAGCAGAAGCTCTTTTTACATAAGTATTTACTATAAAAAAAATAGAAAGATACAAGACTAAAAAAATCAATACTGTTATAAATAATGCATGAGTGTTTGAATAATGAGACTCGTTGGATTAATTAATCCATAAGTAGATTTCGCTTTAAACGTTTAAATTATAACTGATAAATGAAAATTCATCTGCGACTTCCAAGTGTGTGTGTTCTATTTCGTTTACCACAATTTTCCCGATAAACGCGTATTTCCGCGAGTCTATTGAAAAGTTACGAAAACGTAGTGGACGGATTCTCAAAGGGAGACTCGACATGCTTCTTCCCTTGTGCAAAAGGTTCGAACGAAATGGACTTGGTAATATCGCAACAATCGCGAGTCACCAAGAAGCCATCCTCGACGATGGCGTCGTGCCAAGTAATCCATTGCTTGACGATTTTATTCATAGGGGTCTGAGGAGATGTATGGCTCCTTCGTTCCCATTGTCCCGTCATTAGAAACTAATTTCACGAAACGTGGAACGTTACAAATATGTATCACACCCGCAACACGAACCACCGTTACGAGAATTATTAACTACCCTAGGGGTGGTTAGGATCGGCTTCAAAGACGTCCATTCCTGTTTCCCCACAAGATTCAACGATCAAAGGCGCGCGCGACGCACGGATCGATGGAAAACACGCGAACCCGCGTTACATATTTATAAACTGTTTGCGACATCTCTTACTGTCATAATTGCGGGGAAAGTCATGGTCGGTAAACGTTTGCAATTCGCTGACAATGGGAAATCATGAATCATCAGGGATATATACATAGCGAGGGGAGAGAGAGAAGATGTGGTCAAGGAACCAGCGACGAAAAAGACTTTCGATTTCGACGCGGCCATCTTGAGAGAATCGAGGAAGAGCGTAGCATTTCGGCTCGCGTTACGACAATTGTATTTAATTGGGTTATTTTTCGCTCGACCCTGGGAAGCTGCCTCGCTCGATGCTCGTATCGGTCGCCTCGTCGTTCCCCTCTCCTCCTCCTCCTCTTTCTCTTTCTCTCTCTCTTTCTCCCTTTCGTCGCGACTAGGATAAAAGAACGGCCGCTGCAAAAGGGGATAAAAGAACGAGAACTCTCCATTTTGCCCGACCCAGGTAGCCTGAACTCTCCTAACCTTTCCAGCGCGCGTTTATAGTAGACGCCAGAGTCAAGAATTTGATTTTTAGCATTCATCGAGGGACCAGTCCGCTTTGTGTCGTAGTCATTTCTCTTTGGAGAAATCGACCGCTTAACACATTAACGATTTGCATCGTTGGCGCGTGCACGAGCGGAAGGGCATAAACTTTTTGCCGGAGCCTATTAACCCTTTGCGTTCTGATATCGGGAGACAGACTCGTCGTCAAGATTTCGAACAAAGTTGATGAAATAAATTGAAATATTATTCTATTTTGTTATTGTACAATCGATGAGAATTATCTTCTAAAAAAAAAATGATGAACGACAAAGTGGCTTCGTAATCGGGGAAAGTAAATAATAAATAAACTAAATAATCCCTATTAATAATAATCTGTAGAGTACGGATTATGGGCGGACTAAGAATTGTAAAATAATCGGTGGATAACGTGTTAATTGGACGGGAGTTCGACTGCACTCCGGTTCCGAGCACATCCTTATTGTTACGAATATCGAGTCGATAGTCGTAGGCGTTCACGCGCACGATAATCCGAGGAATGCGCGCCGGGACGATTTTCAATGCTGCCGTTCAGCGAGGTTGATACTGGCCCCGGGCCAACCTCGTAACAATCACCTTGACGACAACTTTCTAGAACCTCTGACGGAATACAATCAATTTGCATTTCAGCGACGCGCGACTCGAACTCGGCTACGCTCGGCTCAGCTTGACGAGTCTACAAGTGTTGCGTTCACCGGTAAAAGCGGCACGCAGCCCGAGACTGTCGAGCAAAATTGCGCAGCTGCCGTTCGCGCGCGCGGCTCCCCCGATCGGTAATCGATAGCTTCTCAAGAAATTAGCGCGAGCTTGTGTTGTCCGGAAATCGAGTGTCGGCGACCGAGGAATAAATTAAAACGAATAATCCCTCCTCGACGACTTCCAACGAATTTCTTTGGCAACCGCTTTCCTTGCCTTCGTTGCCAAGGTGCTTTCGATTTTCAGAATTTTACAACGGAGAACAATGCGTCGAGATCATTTTCTTTATTGAATCAGGTTAAAGATTAAATTCTACCAACCACTGAAATCACAAATTGGATTTTGAAATTTTTGTCTAGATTTAACACTCCAACTTTCAAAGCTATTTTCACCCCTTAACATGAATTTCAGCCACTATTTTTTTGTGTTCTATACCAAAATTTCATTAAGTGACCTCCCCCTTGTTAGTACAAAAGGTTAACGTTTGGATCTGGATCGAAGCGGACCCAGGCACCGGCCGAGATTGGAGAGGATATTCGCCGACGATTTCCGATGGCTGAGAAGACCGAAAATATATTTGTCTAATTAGATAGACCCTTAACTGGAAGTAGCTTGGCGGTGGAGGGTGGGGGGTGGAAGGTGAGTACTAGGTTGAACTGTACTTCGAGCGGCCCACTTTCTTTACTTTCACGCTGGCGTCGTTCTTCTTTCGACGAGCTCGCTACTCGGGCTTCGTAACTCGACGACGAGAAAGGCCCTATGGCGGACGTGCACACTTGCTCTGCTCGCGTACAGATGTGCAAGCAGGCGCGCGCGTGCGAGCAGTGCGCGAACAGTGCGCAAGCTACCAACCCCACCGCGTCGACAGGAACGCCGTTGACTCCCGAGTACGTATGCATGTATGTACGGTCGTTCGCGACACGCAAGAGTAGCATCGAACAATTTCTAACGGGTTTCCGTTGGTTCGCGCGCCCCCGGAGCAAAGAAAACGCTTCGCAACAGTCGTCTGCTTTTCGTCACGTTCGATCTAATTGCTCTCCTTCGTTTCTTTTCATCGAGTAACAGACTTTGCAAGCTTATCTGATGCATACGTAAGCTGGCCGGCCAGATCGGATTGATTCGCACGATGAGAAGCGCAAACATCTAGCTTCTTCCTCTCTTCGACGATAGTAACTTTAAACCGTCCAATCTGAACACTTCATCTACCGGAATCCTATTAACCCTTTGCAGTCGGAGCTATTTTAACACGAAAACATTTCTTCCGAGATCGAATTATTACATTCTACATGATTCTTTGAATTTTTAACACCTTTTTATTAGTTCACTTTTTTGTTTGTCTGTCTGTTCGGTGATAAATTTTCAATTGATTTTAAACTAACTTCGTAATGAGCTAGACTTGAAATTGAAATTTTTAAATGTTAAAAATCCATTAGTGTTAAGGGATACATGAAAAAGTCTTCAGGGTATGGAACATCGTCTTTGAAAAATTCTAAAATATATTCCTACTGTCGGAAGGTTCATTCATGTCGATCGTAGATAGCATAGATTTGAATAGGGGTCGTGTTCTCGGTGATCCTGGCAGTGAAGATTAGCTCGTAGGCATTTCCTTTGGGCAGGAAAAATCGTCGAAGAAAAACGTGTGCGTCGAAAACGGGATTTTTATACCGTTAATTGTTGGACGTTCGCGTGCGTCTATTGTTCTCCGGTTCTTTTGCAAGCGTTTGCACAGAGTATACGGTTCGTATGGTGGATACCCTTTCGTAAGTCACTTTGTAATTCAACGCAGATCTGGTATGCGCGATAATACCTTTGTTTAGCGTTCAGATCGTCGTCTACGATGCAGGATCGCGCGAGCGCGCGCGCGCGACTAAGCAGAGAAAGAGAAAAGCTGGTTGCGTGTGGTTTGTTTGTGTGTTCTCGCAGTCCACCACCAACAGCTGCGTTCGTCGCGTAGCCCTATGAAAGTAGCTGTACGCTCTCTCGACCGAGACGTAAATAGTTACGAGCCTCTTGCCGTAGAATTTTAAAGCGGAGTTAACGTCTGCCTCGCGATACGTTTAAGGCGATATCTGTACGCGCGCGCACGAAGCTTCCGTGAACGCCACCGGTTGCCACTTTCAATATACTCGTCGCCGTGGTCCATGGCTTACAATTAGCTCGCGTTACATCCGCTCCTCCATTGCGGAACGCAGGCCTGTGCCCCACGGTCTTCGCAGGCTACACACAATTTTGCAGTCCGACCATTATTCGGTTTTCCTTCGTCAAGACCGTTTTCTCGGCAGCAACAATTCAAAACAAACGCGTATTGCTTGTAATACGATCAAAAATTACAAGCGGAGAGCCACCCCTCCTCCGGCCAAGAACCATAACACTATGTAAATAGTTGGAGTTAAAAGCTGGTCGAAGTCTCGTCGCGATAAATGTTTACTTATTTGTTATCGTCCGGAGGTCGAGTATTACAAAGGATATCGCGATAAAAAGGTTCGTATTTGGTCGCCGTCGAAGCAGGCTTGTACGCTCAATGACCGATACATTATCTAAGAGACCGGTTATGTACGCGGACCTCTATCTACTGTTCACCAAGTGTGGGATGTCGCGAGGGACCGTCTCGATGGAGTCGTAAATAGTTACGTCGATGCCGTCGTTGAATTTCAAGGAGGACGTAGAGGGGGCACGCATGTCCAATGAGATGGTACACAACATGTAGAGTAATGCAGATTATTAGTCCAGACATGGCAGAAAGAGGTCAGAAATGCGGCTCTAATCCGTTGCTACTCGACCGAGAACATCTACTTTTTCTTTTCGCGGGGTGTTTCGACGCGAACGAGATGTTGAGTAACGTCTTTATGGTTTTCAGACTACGAATAACAGCGAACAGAGGAATGAACAGTTCCTCAGTATTTTTCGTAAAAAGAAAGGTTTTAAAATTTTGATACATTTTGGTTGGTTACATAAGGGTTGAAAACGTTGACTCGACCGTGGTCAATATTGTAACTTTTCCGTTTCGCGTCCAGCGTCTGAAATTACGTCGAGAAAATCGTGCGAACAGGAACGAGAGAGAGAGAGAAAGATAGGACAGTTACGTCTAAATCGTCCTTGAATGTAAGCGGAGATACTACGGCAGAGCGTACCGCTCTGTAAGAATTTAGCGCGCGTATGCAGGGTGTTTTTCAGTATGTCGCATTGAAACCAGTAGAAAGAGGCTTGATTTCCCTCTCGCGTTACGGTTAGTAATGAAAACATACATTCGAGAGGGTAGGTATAATGCCGTATACTAAAGGGTCAAGTGGTTAAAGCCTTGGACGCGCGACCCTAGGCTCACTGGCCGTAGCGTAGCATACGGCGATTAGCTAGCAAATGACATTTTAGGTTACGTAAAATAGATTCGGACAGGCCGGTGGTATCCGTAGCCCTTGTTACCTGTCGACCAGCAGTAGTCGGAGTTAATGTGGTTCCCGCGATAATAACTCGATACGTTGGCTCGGTACGTGTCTCTGTTCCGTAAATCTACCGTGCATACGTTGCCTCGTGGTGGGGGTGGAACGCGGGCGGAGTGGGGAAGAGCCGGAGGACACCGCAGGAACGCGATGAGAATCGAACCAAGTGCTCGCGAAACTGTATTAATCTCGATTGCGTCGCGCACCGGTAACAATTAATAAACGAAATTCTCGTATCAACGATTTAATAAAATGTATAACGCTGTTTCGGAAGTAGTGTATGGCATCGTTTTCGATGCACATTTCCCGGTAGCGGTGTGCACGGG
Organism: Lasioglossum vierecki; assembly: GCA_028455595.1. Lineage (NCBI taxonomy): Eukaryota > Metazoa > Arthropoda > Insecta > Hymenoptera > Halictidae > Lasioglossum > Lasioglossum vierecki. The sequence continues at coordinate 22,624,349 of CM052343.1, forward strand.
TTCGTTCCGAAACGATGTTCTGACTCATCGACTCTGGAAACGGTTAGGGGAAAAAGTTATCGGTATTGCGGCGACCTGTCCTCGCGAGAGCGAGGCCAGTCTCTGGAAATATCGAAAGATTTTCGACATCGATCCTCCCCGGTCGGAAACGCTTTCCAATTATTTATCGGTTTTCCATTTTCGTCGGGTTCACGGTGTACGTGTATGTGCGAGTATGCCGCATCAGAAAATGAGATACGAATTGACCGTGATCATACGTTACGGCCCGTAAAGTGGACAAAATCGATAGCGGCCGAGCAATCCACTTAACGGCATTCTCTAAGCAGCCGCTGAACGTGATAAATCGAAGGCTGCGGACTATTTAGATATGCCGTAACGATACATCGAACGGGTCGGTGCGATACGAGATACGGAACAGACTAAACGCTAACGAACAATTCCTCGCTCTCTGTACCAGGGCCGCTGTTCTCTCGGCCGGCAATCGAATTCGTTCGATCGACTTTTTGGAACCGCCGCGCGGCTCTCTCCGCTCGACAATCGCTACACCGAGGGCGTTACGACGGTCACGATTATTATTAAACTAACCGTGGGTCGCACGGTGCTCGACGCTATCGCGATACGGAGGCTCGACTACGTAACTGCGCGAAAGACCCCCGCGTCCAATCTAATGGTACAAAAAAAATTCGCGATCGGTGGATTTCTTGAAAAATTATTCGATAACAATTTTCGAGAATAGTAACAAATATTGTGATGTTACAAGATATTCTATTGTTATTTACAGCAAAAGATTGTCTAGGGTCCTCGAAAACCCAGATTAGACACCACAAAGTACCTCTAAATGACTTATTAAAATTTCATTAAGGTCCGGAATACTTTCCAGGTAGACGCCTTTTTTTCGATCTGTCGACTGGACTGAGTCAAGGGTTGCAAAAAAAATATCGCGTGGCGGGTAGGGAAGGGGTCAAGTACGAGAGTAGGGCCTCTGTGTACGTGATACCGTGACGCGTCCGTGGTACACGAGAGAACAGGTCGCGTTTTCATAATTGACATATCCCCTGCGGAAAGAAAAAAAAGATCTTTGTGCAATATCGGCGCGACACCGAAGCCCGCATGTCACGAATATCGAAGGTTGGAACGCGCCACCCCTTTTCGGAGGCGATTCTCCTCCGGTCGGAAACCGTTTCAAGGAACACAGCCGGCACGGGGGGTTCATCAATCCTTCGGAGTAAACGCCCACAAGCGTATCCCCGAAACCCAACCGCGTTCTTGGTCCTCGAGAAATTACGTTTGCCATTGACAAGATAGAGATGCTGTGTCCGTACGCACAGTGTACGCGTAATATCGTTTCTGTCGCAAGATCGTCGTCCGCGTTACTTACTGTACAATGACAGTAGAAACGCAGGGGTGGGAGAGGAGGGGAGGAGAAAAGCCGGGGAAGATACGAAGCCGTGGGGGTGGGGCGTAGGAGAGAAAGAGAGAGAGGACGAGAGGGGTGAGGGGGTTGGAGGGAGGGAGGGAGAGTCGCAAGAGCCACAGGGAACAAATAGGTGACGCGCGCGTGTGGAGGTTGCTCAACTTGACATCGCTTTCGTGACGTCATACAAAATCACTTTACCTCGAGACGAAAGCAACCGCGCTCCCGGTCCGCTGTCTTCGTAGTCGTACGGATCCGCGGAACGTCGATGGAGTCGAGAACAGAGAGTGATAAAGAACACACGGACGACGAGATGATGAGAATCCCCGGAGAGAGAAAGGGGTGAAGAAGGTACCCGCGCGCGCACACACACTACACGCGCGCACACACACAAACAGCAGCACAGAGAGAGCGAAAAAGAGAGAGAGAGAGAGAGAGGGGAGACGATGGTGTAAGTCTGTTGGCGAGCGGTACCCGCTCTCCACTTCGCCGACTGCCGGAGGACGTCTCTTCTTTGTTCTTCCTTCCTGCTCTCGCAGCCACTCTCGTAGCTCCGCCACACACTCGGCTGACTAACGGAACGAAGTTAATCGGAGCACGTTAGAGCTTCTCACTGTCTTTCTCTATCTGTATCTCTCTTTCGTGTTCTTTCTCTCTGTGTCTCTAGAGTTTGTGTCACTGTTGCACTCTTTGATTTCTATGCGTGTGCACGGACAGGTAAATACACGATAAGCGTATATAAGAGATAGGTTGTATCTTCCTTGGACAAGAGAACCGCTATATTAGATCTGGGCCGTTAAAAGTGCCCTAAGCACGCGACACCCAACAGTTCGATTCCGGTGTGTGTATGCCCTCCTCTTCCTCGCGAAACGATTCGATAGAAGGACGAACGCGGACTGAGATGCACGTATTGTTCGTGTGTGCGTCGTGCATGTACAGCTGTGTCTATAGTTCGTGTGTATGCGGACGGCACACGGTCACGAGTACGTGGGGACGGGATACACACGTATACGAGCGAAGAAAACACTGCGTATCCGTACTGTTAGTCGCAACGAGTTGCTTCCGACCGACAACGTTCGTACGCAAGCAAGGCCGGAGCACGACTGAGCGCGTACGCGAGCCGACACTGGCCGAGCGTGTGGCCCACGACGCGGAGATACCCGACCGAACGTCGTACCGCTACGACACGAGTTCCGAGTCCTTCGCCCCCTTACCCCTCTCTCCCCACCCCACAATCTATAGTTTGTCCAATCCCCTCACTCCACCGCGAACCGCCGCACCGTACCGACGACGACGCGCGCGGTCTTCCTCCTTCGTCCCCTCCCGCCCCGCTGCATCATCTCTTCGCTATATCTCTCATGCTTAACACTAGGTTTACCAGTCATTTTCACTGGTCGTGCGATTTCAATTAAAAAATTTTACTGACAACAGTAAGACTACAAATATTTGCAATGCATGCAAAAAAAGTGTACACACAGCAAAATCTACATATGTAGAAATTGTCACCGACAAACTGTAAACAATTAAACGTTTTGTTATTTGACAATGTCTGTAAATCTATTTATCTGTTACAATTAATATTGTTCAAGTTTTTTTGTCATTTTTTAAGAGTGTATAAAGACTGGAAGCCTCGATAAGCATTTTTGAACTCGTACACGTCCTTCGGTGTACCAGAGATACATAACGCGATTTTTCCACCGATACGCCTAGTCCACATCCGAAAAAAACACTTGAAAAGCCTATCCCCGAATTGTAATTCTCTCGCTACCTGTGCTTCTTTCTCACGGGATCGAGAACTGGGGTCGGATCCATGCCCGAACAGGTGTGAGGCAACAAGGTGGGGGCCCCGGGGTTAAAGAGACTAGGGGAATGCTAAGTGATTCGCGCTCGACGCACGGCTCTCCAACCACGCTCTCTGTGTTCTTGCTATTTGCTCGCGTTATTGCGCTCGCGAATTTCACGTTCGACCGCCGCTCCGAGTCGGTTTTCCGCGAACGAGCGCGCTCGTCTTTACTGTTATCTGCCTCGCTACTTTGTTATTAACCGGTCATGTGATCTCTGGCTGACTCTTCCCCTCCAGAAAACCGACGGAATCACGGACGCGAATCGTACGGTTCTAAGCCGACAATTTATTGGATAAACATTGTTAATAAAAATTATGTTGAAATTTATTTGTTGTGACAACAACCGTAGAATTTGCGACACGTCTTTTAAAAATTATACAAATTTAAATGAGTTCGTAGCACATAAATGAGCACATTTGAGTGCAAGTGAAATAGTACACGTGTACTTGAAACGACGTTGATGAATTGTTTTTAACATTATTGATGACATAATTAGGAAAATGATCCGCTGTCCAATGGGTAAACCAAGTTTTTTCTAAACTAACCTTCTCTCCGCGAATTAACTTTAAAAAAAATGGATCACGAATCAGTGGAATACCTTTTCCAACGCGATATCCTGGAATTATCTTCCAACCAGGAAATGAACATTTCTTGTTGATAAGTTGTTCGTGTGGACGGTACACCGAAATAATAAAGCGTGGTAAAATACGGAAGACGGTGCTAGCCGACCGGCCGTCGAACCAGTAGGTGGTTCAGGCTGGATTTAATGGCAGATAGGAAGGGTACATTATACCCAATGGGTTATACGTGGAATTTAGTGGATGTACGCGCGTCTAAGTACCGTAATGCGATATGATAATGCGCCGCGCGTGGTTTTGTGCGAACGTCCACGTGAAATATCGTCGCGAGCGTAGGGTGCGCGTGCGCGCCAGCGCACCTTCGAGGGGAAAAAACGCGTGCTTCTATCGAAACATTAAACCGCCACCGTAACCCTTTTGTTTGTTAATCTGGTTCTCAGCCTGCCTTCGAACCCCTTCGCTTATTTTCAACGGGTTTCCATCGGAGATATTTTTATTCGAAAATTAAACATTTTCTTCCGACCTGCGGAAGATCATATCATTTCTTTTGTTTCAACTTTTGTTTTTAACAATACTGAAATGTTTAGTAATTTGTTCGATAGAAATTTAATAATTTAATTTTCATCAGTGACTCTGACTTGTTTAGAAGAAAATTTGATTGATCTGCTGGACTTCCTGAAGCGTGGTTTTATATTTTAGATCGTCCAGGGTTCGAATCAATCTTGATGTAAGATCGGTGTGCCTTCCATTTAGACGCAACACGGTTACGGCTGATCAGCTGGGCAAGACGAAAGCGAAAGTGACTTGATACGTTTAACTTATCAGCGATTAACCGCGCTAGTTATTAAAACACCCCCACCGTGCCCCCCCGTCATTCCTATCTTCTCGCGCGTTTCTTCCTTTCACCGAGTAAAAGTGAACAATTTAATGCTGGACAGGCTCCGTGCACTTAAATCGCCACCGCGGTGCCTAGGATATCTTCTCGACTCGAAGATATCCGGTCGAAATCGTTTCGAGCGAAACCGAAATCGTGAGAGAGAAAAAACCAAGACAAAATGACCCGGGCGTATTGGTTAGACATTCGCGGGGCCCCGCGGTGACGCAACGTTGCTTCTCCCCCGTTAGTGTCGCGTCTAGGGCGCCCAGAAAATCGAGTAGGCCAAGGTAACGTTCCTCGAGAGAAAAGTCGGATCAGAAAAAAAACGGAGAACTATGGGCGTCGGGACACCGGTGTTTTTTCCTCCATGGTGAAAGAAGAAACGAGCTGGAATGCGGTTGGAAAAAAAACGGCGCACGTTTAAAAATAGACCGTGGAACAAGGAACTTATCGATCGTTAATTACGTAACCGACTGAGGAAAGAGAGACGTTTCGAAAGAGTCACGTGATCGACGATCCCGTCCGCTCCTCTTGATGCCGGCCACTCTTGTGCACGGCTATACGTGTACGTATAGCTACTACATCAAGCATAATTCCCCCATCTTGAACGAACCTAATCTACTCACTATTCATGACCGTTTCGCGTACGCCGATTTCATTTTCCTGTTCGAGATTATCAACGGCTATCTCTCTGTTTCGTACACCACTTTACACGGCTAATCTCATCTGGCTCGATCCGTTCACCGGAACTTGTGTACGCACAAAGGGAATCGTGTCGTGCGACATTTCGTTTTATTCCATTTAACTACCCCCCTGTCCGGTCGCTCGAACGATGAAGGTGATTTTTGTATTTTAAAATTCGAAAGTGATATAACTGCGGATTTTATGCATTTACCGCAAAAATTGACACGTACAATTTAAAGCCGTGGATACGTTAAATATGTTTAAGGGTATCAACGTATCAGTTTCAGCTTATTGGATAATCAAAAGAAAAATACAATTTCACCACATTTTAAAAAATACCACGTTTTTAAAACCGGACTAAAAAGTATAAAACAATTTTTCTTAGTTGCATACCGATTTATAGTTTTTCTATTTTTTTTTTAATTTATTTTTATTTAGATAATTTTATTTGATTCCTGTGTCCTGCAAGCAACGCGAACCTTTTTTTATATTGCATGAAGATCCGCAGTTTAGATAAAACTTCAACCTGTCCAGGTAGCTCAGCGTTGAAGAGTGACAGAGTTTGCAAAGGCTGGGTTAATATAGACCCAGGCAGGTATATAATTTCCTACGTTTTCTCAGGCTTTCATTTCTTGTCACATCGTGTTGTCGAAGGATCGCATTTCTAGCGCGGAAATAAATCAAATCAGAATGGAATCGAATCAAATGATTATGCACAGTGCGTGAAACGCGTGCACTGTAGAAACAATCACGGAGAGAGAGAGAGAGAGAGAGAGGGATGGGAGGGAGAGCAGGACACGTTGAATCAGGAAATTGCGACGGATCGATGTTTCGGCTTAACTTGTCGAGCCACGCATTAGCACCGACAACTATTTTTCGGGTTAACGAATTTAAAATGGCTCCGTAGGGCGAGGGGAAACTTTGATCCTCCCCGCCTCCCCTTCCCCTCCACACTCCAATCGAAACTTCACCATTGAACTGGCGATCGAATCACAAAGCAGACATTTCGTTGAAATAATCGCAAACATTTGCGACAGAAAAAGCTGACACATACTCGCAGAAAATTTGAAAGCAGTTTCTATGGCGGAACGTATCGGGGAAAAATTTAATTAATTCATTTGAAAATGATCACGAGTTTCGAGAGACCGTCTGGTCGGTGTATCGATCGATGAACATTTTCGACCGGTTGACCAACACACTCGTAACCTGAGATAAATAAATGATTGTCGCATGACGACTTTTACAGTTTATTTTTATTCGGAAAGTACGTGAACAAACGCGTGAGTCAACGGCTGTGTATTGCTCATATGTATACGTGTATATCCAATCGATGATTAAACACTTATTTCGGTCGACTGCGATTATACACCGGTTGAATAAAAAATACAGAGCATCGATTGCAATTGATAATCAAATATTTAGAAGGCAATCGTTGACTGGCATCGAACACACGATATGTCCAACTGTGTGGATCGCGGGCCATTTAGACAGGATTTTTTTTCCCCAAAGCGGTGGACGTTCGTTTACGTTTAAATATTACTCTCGTTAAGTGGATTGATAGCTGGGGTCTAGAATATATCTAGTCCCCGAAGCAGACAGGCGGCGTGAATTATTATAAAATACAGAGGTAGACGGGCGGGAGGATGGACGTAACGTTGCTCCTTGAAAAGGATGCATTATTTAAGGAACTCGCATTTCGAATGGAACGCCACGGGAGCAAGTTTCGGCGCGGCTTTTGTCTCGAGTTTATGCCGTAACGTTTCAGTCAGCTCGAATGAAAGTTATCCTCTGTTAGGACGAGGAAGGGTCGATCGGAGGTGGGGGAAGATGCTCGGAAGTAGGGGAAGAGACTGGCAAACCTGGTGGCTGGGGGAGGCGCGGGGGAGAGGGGCAGAAGAGGAGAAACGATGCGCAGTACAGCGCAAAATAGACGCACCGAGGCTCTCTTACTCGTTTGTATTCGTTTTGCCTCGAACCGACATACTTCCAGCCGATATTGGCTACCGAGTCTTCTTTCTGCCTAACCAGTTTTACGTTACTTTCCTTGTTTCGCTCGTGGCTGGCCACCGGCACTCCAAACATTTGCCGAGGGATCCGTCCGCAGACGAAACGAAAATTCGAAGGGCGATCGAAACGGAAAGATGGGTCGCTAAATTTTAGAGCAGCCTACTGCCAGAAATCGATTTATCGTGGCCCACATATTAGCTCTTAGTACTCGACCGGCCACTCTGAGGAGTCACTAAAAATTCCGAAATCTTTGTTCGAAATATGTTTCCTGCGTTATTGTTCGCTTTACAGAATTTCTTCGATTTTAATAAATTACAAAAAAAAATCACGATCGTACGAACAAAACAAATAAAATCGTGCATAATGAGAACACTCTAGATCGGAAGAAATGTCTGGTTAGATTACTACATAAGTAGCATCGTAATGTATAAAATTAACTTATTACTAATACTGTACTCTCATAATTAAATATTCTATTAATATAAACATATATAACATAAAGTATTGCTACCATGAAATATATATTCCTTTCAAGATCCTAATTTATAATTTTACAATAATTACGTCATTACTTTTGCATACACAAGCTGCGACGAACGATACAAATTCCTTATCGGTATCTGTTCAATTTCATGTCAGCACCTGTCAGTAGCCATGCTGCAGCCCGAGCAGCAAGAAGGGGACACCATGGACTAGGAGGCTAAACGGTGGCTGGCCCGCCATTTTCAACCTTCGGCGGGTCATGTGCCGCATCTAAGGCTGTATCGTTTTTCGGATATTTTTACGGCTTCGAAGATATTTGTATGCTCGAGATAATCGGAAAGAAAGATGATTTTTAAGAAAATTCCAGAAAATCAGGAGACTGAGAACCGCTGGCCACGATAGGGTCTAGAGTCGTAAACGTATTCGGCTACTCGTCCCGCTCCCAGATATCTATAAATCAGACGGTTATCGGGAATTCGGTCGACGTGGCGGATTGAATTCAACCTTGATAATACATTTATCGTAGTTAATTTATCGCGTAACACCTCTTTTAATAACCGGCGCGCGACGCGACGGCCGCAACAACCGCCGCCAGAGAGAGAGAGAGAGAGAGAAAGCAAGAGAGAATCCGTGTAAATAATCGTGGAATAAAAGGAGGGTAAACAAGGTCGGACATCGGGGTAAAGGCTCGGGATCCAATGCATTGAACGGTCAACGACGTTCTGACTGGTGCGCAGACGGGTCCGCGCAACACGTGACCAAGCACCTAGCCAGCGAGAGCGTGCCCAGTCGAGTGGGGAAAGCCTTTTCCCTAGAGTTTCGTGGACGAGTAATGACAATCGAGGCTGGAAGAGAGGAAGGTGTATGATTGCGACGTGATGCGAATCGAGACTGCCACCGAACTTTCCTCGATATTACAGCGGCGCGCACCGGTCAACTCCATTTATCCGCGAATTTCGAACGGGAACGGCCATTCGAGTTACAAGCATTTTCCAAATCGGTATTCAAGTTACAGCAACGAGCCTCGGGAGCACGAGCTCCTTGCCCTCGGCAGCGCTGCCCTCTCCGAGCACATGCTCGCGATTCTCTCTGTTCCAGAGTCGCGCCGCCCCTGGTAGCGTTTATGCTGGCCATTTTCTTTGGGCCTTGGTTGTAATCTTTGTTGGAAACACGTTAGAAATAATGCTCACCTTTTTGTGCAGCTGGATCATGGCCAATTAGAGGATTTGATGCATTTATAACAGATATGAACAGCCCAGACGGTAGAAACATTAAAAGAATTTAAGAGTGTCGACATATTATTTTCATCCTGTTCGGTAAATTTTCAAGGTACTTAAAAAGTTGTTCAGAATATCGAAATCTATAACATATTAAAATTTCATCAAAATCGGAGTACGCAGACCTTTTCTGTATAATTATCAATATTGTCGTAGCCCTTATGCTGGTCCAACCAACTCCCAACCTTTGGCGAACCATAAATGCTACTACTTCCTCGAATAATTTGGTATTTCCAATAAGATTCCGGTCTCTGCGAGAAACGTCGGGAGCCGTGTTTTAACGTAATAACACGGATTTTTGATGCGAGTGTTACAACACGGGTCTCGCCGCGCACGCGTGTCCCTTTAATACGCGCTCGACACCATAATCTCGAAAATAAACGTGTGTTCGCGGGAATGCGACCGAAGGAACGGCAACAGAGAAGCGAAACGACGAGGAGAGAAAAACGCGCGGCAGGACTCGTTTCGTAGCGGAGCTGTCGGGAGCGTTGCACTCCGGGACTAGGGCTGCAAATGAAGTTCGAGCGTCGAATTATACCGATTCGAATCGCATTTTTTAAATCTGTCGTTTGGTCTGCGATATACATTGTCGCGGACACAGGGCGTCTCGTTGACGTTGTTATTTTTGCGCAGATTATTTAAGATTTATTATTTAAGATCAATTAAGATCACTCAAATTAAGATAATCAAAAGTTGTTCACAATGAGGACCTTGACAACATATTTCAAGATCAGGAAAATCGGTGAAGAAGCCCCTAATGCAAATGTAATTACCACGAAATTTTTTTTGAAATAGCAGAAACAATGTTTACTCGACACTTTCCATTGGACGGTTTCAAGGACACCCACGCCCCCTTAGTCCTTCCGGGGTTAATCGCGCAACAGTATCTTGTTTCCTCAGTTTATGGATGTCGAATTAGGGACTTCCCTGAGAGGCTGGTGAAATTTTCATGGGTTTCGAATACCACTGCGGGGTACCCATAAATCTCGACAAGAACTATATACCTCGAATATTTACAATAATAGGTAGAACTCGAGGTTAGGACAACCGGAACTTTTTCAACACTACTTAGGATTGTCCTGTAAACGAACAGAAGAGACTTCCTGGCGTTTGCAAGGGTGAGAGTGAGAACAACCGTCCCTATTTCTGGCCTGTGCCGAGGCCCTGATTCTACGGGCTGCGAACAGCCTAGGATTAGAAGGTTGTTTGTTCTCGCAGCGGAATCCTCGGATTTCCGCTTTCGAGCAACGATTTTCAGTCTATTTTTACTTGTTGCGACAAGAGACACCGCGGCCCTTGTCGTTCCACCCCCGAAAACTAATCAGTTATCGCGTGTCTAATGCCCCGATGTATTTCTCCCATTTATCGCCGATTCCGTGCCAGAAAGAATTTTGTAATAACATTTATAATTACAGTAATTATTTATTACAGTAAAACTATTTTTCAACTTTAAACAATTATTGTGATGTTATTATAACAGATATTAAATTGTTGTTTGCAGCAAAAGATTCTGTAAACTTTCCTGAATACAGTGATATCCGATAGTAATACACTATGAATGTTTCAACATGTTTAAGCTAAATTTAGTTTCATTCCCACACTTCACTGTGCGTGTAGGAAAAAAATCAAAGAATCAGCTTTAGAATCAGCGCAAAAAAATCTTTATAAAATCCACCCACAACAGTTGTATGAAAACATAAAAAAAAATTTTAATTTGTTGGACATTGATATCTAATCGGAGGAAGGTGTTTTCCAGGTGCAAGACCGAAGGTGGACGACCGAAAGAGAATCAAAATCTACGGAATACGTGTTCGACGCGGCGGCTATGCGGACGAATAGACTCGCGGCGACAGTGTTCTTCCGTCGAAGGCCACGGTTTCGAGGCTGAGAACACTCGGACTAATTTATTCGGAAATATTCATGCGGTGACGAGGATCCTCGGCTCGTGATCAACCGTACGCGTACGCTAGAATTCCCGATAAACAACCTTGTCTGTCCGTTCCGATTCGAAGAAAAAAAAGAAGCCCGAGACAATCCGCCAATTAAAAAAGCCGGCAAAAGTAGGCTGGTGGAAAGGTCCTTTTTCGCTTGGTTGAAACGGAAAGCATCATCATCGGCTTTTTAAAGCGAGCTACAAGCTTTGACCGTATCTCTGTGGAATCGTGGCGAGAATCACGGAAGGGCCAAAGGGGTTAAACAACCAAGACCTTTCGAATTCGAGGGTTACGGTTCCGTTCTCTCTCTTTCATCCTTCGTTTCATTCACAGGACTCTGTTCGTTGACTTTACGGAAAACATTGAGATTTAATATCTCGAGAAGGACGTCGCGCGGAGAAAGGAAGTTCGCCACAGAGAACAACTCGAAAGTTGCACACCGCTCGCTTCGTAACCGAGCGTATCCTGCTTTTAACAGTCGAGCTTCGCCGATTTTTCGTTCGGCTTTAAATGCCTCGCCGATAACCCTCTCGAACATCTATCGCTGGACCCCCTCGATCAAATTACAAGCGTGGATTTATTCGATCTACCCCCGGTATAATATAATACTCCCGAGATACGGAATCAGAAGGCAATGGCCTCTTTTGCCAGCCCTATCGTTAAGGCCTAATTCACTGGATTCTATATTATCGTGCGTACAAATTACAAAGACGGTCTTATTGGAATTCGAATGAATCCAAGCTCGAAGAACCGCGAAGCGAGTGTAGCTCTATTCAGCAGCCCTGTGCCATCGGAACTAATTCGAAGATGGAGAACCGGCAGAATTTTATTTCATCGAAGAAATTACAAGCATGGACCGGTGAAACAAGTCCAGAATCCGAGGCTGCTTTCTGTGTCCATCGTCGGAGCTATTTCGAAGAAAACCTTCGGTTTCGGAAGAGGAGGGTAGAAAAAGGATCTTTCGTCACGGCGGGGGCGGAAAGGTGCGGCGCACGGTCGGGAATCAGGAATTTCTTCCTTGAAGTTTGATTTTCATGTTTGGCCTCTGAGCGACCCGACGCGACGCGACGGCGGCCGCTGCTAACCGAGAAAAATTGCAGTGTACTCACGAAGGACGGTCGAGGAAGTGGAGAAGGGTATATACATAGTATATAGCGATGGCAGGGAGGCGGCAACGGAGGGGAAGAGAGAGAACGGCCGTCGGCTCGGCGGCGATGCAACGGAGACGGAATCGAACGGTGGAACATCGGGCGAGATAGGGGAACAGAGCCGCGAAGGGGAAAACGACTCGGAACTCGTGTCGTAGCGGTATACTCGTTTTCTTCTCGGCACCCGCGTATCTCGTTGCCACGAAATTGAACAACCGCGACACACCGCACTGCCGAATGGAACGCTCGCAGAATTTCCCCGAGACTACCAATTATTTATGTATTTCTTTTTGTCAACGCGTGTCCCGTTCCGGCTGTCCGTACAACGGCTCCAAAAACCGTTCGCACGCCGACCAATTCGATTCCATCGAACTCTCTATTGGTGTGTCTCTCTGCTCCGGGTATTGATCCCGCTTAATAATAAGAATTTTCTGCAATTCCACGGCTTCGACTCGCTGGACATTATCGGATTGTTTCTCTGTATTTTTCTGGAATTCCTTGTATCGATAACCCTTGTGTAGTCGACCGAGTACACACCTTTCTTTCAACAATGTTTTAATGCTCCTTTCAAAATTATCACGAAAATACGAATTCTACAATTTAGAAGAATTTCTGCGGAAAATGTCAATGTTTTAAGGTTTCAAATTATCTATACATTTCGGTTGGCTGCTCACGAGCTGACCGAGAAGGCAATAGTTTACTGTAAACAGGATTCTCCAAGAGCATATTGCTGACGATGAATAACCACCGATGTACAGAGTGATAAATTGAAATTCTTCTCGATTTAAATTGTAGTAATACTATGATCTTATTTTTCGTTTGGTTGCGTCGATATTTGTTAAAAATCTGATTTTTCCTGGAGTCTGAAAGCGAATCGGCTAACCGGTCGATCATTGAATATTTCCGTTTTGTTCGTAGGAGGCGGTCCTCTGAAGGAAGTTCGATGAATAAATAAATGAACGGACACGTGATATTCGCGGTGCGTCTTGGGTCACGGGAGCGATATTCGCGAAGGAAGGCGGCTGGCCGTAGGGACGGTCGATCGGCAGGAATTAAAATATCGAGCGTCTCGAATAGGAGAGCGCAGTACTCGAAAGCTGCACGGTGCAAGAGGAACGAACGGAGGGAGGAGAGGGGCCGGGGAGAGCCATAGAGAGAAAGAGAGAAAGCGGATGAGGTAGAGAGAGGAAGAGGGAAAGAGAGAGAGAGAGCAGGACGAGGACCCAGGTTGGAGGAACGAGGACAGCAGGACTCGAGTAGTCCTGGCTGGTTCCGTCCTCGTTTTACTCTTTCGAACTGCGCCGGGATCCCCTTTCCTCGTCTCTTCCGTTCGTTTTCTCGTCGGGTTGGCGAACGAACCAACCAACCAACCAACGAAAGACAGAGGCTTTTGTTCTGGCTCGTGTACCGGATAATCCATGTTTATACGATTTTGGTCGATGCCTTTCGCGTAATATCGTTGAACGGGCATCGGCGCGCAGTCATCCTCCTTGGCAAAGGATAAAGAGAGAAAGGACCCTCGTCACTTTCGAACGGCAGATGTTGTTCGATTCCTCGCGGACATGCTAATGAATATTTCGACGCCGCCGTTGCCGGCTGCACCACCCCGCGTCAATTACTTCTCCTTTTTCAGCTTGTGGTAGGTCCGGGGACTGCGAGCATAAGTCGATCACTCTGCCGCACCGGTTGAAAAAAAAACGTGCGGAAAAATCGAGACCGAATATGCCCGTTCACAACCTACGCAAATTCAAAACAACCCCTGTGACTCGGTCGCGAAGACTGCTGTATAGATTTTATACATAGACGTTTTGCCACACGATTTAAACGCAAAAAATAATACGGCAAATTTTAGAGGTGCCCCAGAGTCGCGGAGACAATGCTGAACGCGCAGTGTTTACTCTCGGGAGTCTGTTCGAGAAGTCCCGTACAAAGAACATCGAACATGCAGTATCGAGTAGAAACTTATTTCTCTCTTCAGTGGTTTCGTCGAGTTGTAAGAAATCTTGTTTCAATTCGCAGCCACCCATTTTGCTCTTAACTGCATAAGATCCGTAATTAAAAATGATGTGATCGAAGAAGTACGTAAAATAATCCTTTTAATAAATTCTTTCAGTGACCATAAAATATCTCGTATAACGGGGTGGACAAACGAGATCAGATAGAAGCCTGTGTCTTTTTCAGAGGATCTCGATCATTGGCTTTATTAAAACACCATAGTCGACACTATTTCACGACATTAAACGAATTGCATCTATTTTACAGGAACGATGCGCCTCTGAAGAAAAGCGAGCCGAGTTAGAGCGAGAGCTTGACGAAGGGGGTTGGCGAGGGGGGTGAAAAGAAGACGAGTTAGCGAACGATAGAGACGGGACAGCATAAGAGAACGGAGTAGGTGTGTGCCGATGAAGGAGCGAGCAGAGCGGAGTAGAGCGGAGCGAAGGAGAGAGTAACGGAGAATGAAGCTCGATGAGAGGAGGATAAGAGTGTGCGCGTGAAAGGGGAATAAAATCGTGCGAGCAAAAGAGGGAGAGAGAGAGTGGAAGAGAAAGAGTGGGAGAAACACGACCGGCTGGAAAAGGATGGGTATAGCCGCGTGACAATCGTAGAAGCAAGAACGGTAGACGAGCCAGAACAAAAAAAGTACTCTCTCGTTCTGTCCGAGAGAGAGAGAGACGCGAAAAAATGAAGGGAGAAGCGACGACGAAGTTCGAGGGACGAAGTGGAACGCGAACGAACGAACCCGTGGTCCATGGACTCGTCTTTGCCCTCTCCGTTCCTCCTGTCTGTTCCCTGTTTCCCTGTTTCCCTCTGCGCCACGCAGGACGCGGTCCACCCTTACACTGTATCGCGTAACATTCTGGCCTGCGAACTACACACTGATCCCACATCAGGATTTACCAGTTCAGAATCAATATACGCTCGACCGAAAAACTCCCAGCCCTTTGCTCCCAACATTAACCAATGCCTGTAGACGTTCTACCTAGAACAGTCTCGTGTTTTAGCTCGTTAAATCGCTCAAAGCAAAATGGCGCGAGTCAATGTTTGGTTGGTTCCGTAACACGCATCGAAGCTACACAACCATGGAAGGTTGTTAAATAATCGTAACAGAATTACAGCTTGGATATTATGTATCGTGGTTTATAGAAATTTTATTTAACACTGACTCTACCCAGCTCTTAAAATGACTGGCTTATTGCGTTAATATATAATATGTGCTTGGATACAAAGCATCATTAGAATTTCAATAATTGAACAGGAACCGTTCGTTTGGTGGTAGGTTTAGTGTCACCTACCCGGTATCCAATGATTAGTTTAGCTCGCATAATTTTTGCACCAGTTTTATGGGCTGTGATGTTTGCCGGATAATGGTGTAGGGTCAACAAAGTATTATTACTGTTACAAATACTGTTGCTAGGTGAAACACAAAGTGGAAGAAAGACGAGTTTAGGGTAAATAGGGTTAATCTGTATATTCTAATGCACTCCTATTCTGAACGGTGATCGGTTGGTCCGCCACCTTGCTTCTTTATCGGAGCACCTAGAGTCGGATCGCGTGAATCACCCGGTGAATATTCCCTGACTGCCTCTCTCCCCCTCCTCAATCTCTCTCTGTCTCTTTCTCTCTCTGTTTGTTTGCATCCCTTTGTCAGTTCTCCTCTTCTCTCTGCCGAGAACGAATACACGGAAGGGCGAATGCACAGAAAGAGGGAGAGAGAGAGAGAGAAGCAGAGAGAGAAATATGTGGAGAGGGAAGGAGAGAGAGAGAGCACGCAGTTGCGTTGACGGCGTGTCGGTGTGCACCGGGAATCTGTGAACAGCCGGTTTAAGCCGGAGAGGAAGAGGAGGAGACGGCGGTCGATCGATTTTCATCGTGTTTCAAAATTCTCTATGCGCGTCCTGACCAGGAACTAACCACTTATACTGGCGGCCAAGTATCGGTCGCTCTTTTTCTACAGGTTAGCAGCTTCGTCACCGCAAGCGGTTTTCCGAAAAAAGACATTTCATCCCTCGACTTCGCGCCCGCCCTTAACCAATTATGCCGGATTCACGATCCTTCGTTCAGCGAGCGAACTCGTCCATTCAAACCATTCTCTTCCAGACGTTGCTCGACGTCGACATTATTTCTTTTTTTTTCAAAATACTAGCTCAAGCTGTTGATCGAAATTCGGATACCCTATATCCTTTTCACTGGTACACTGCAACTGGCGGAACCCAAAATACGAGGTAACATCAAATGAAATGTATATCACTGGTACGTTATTTACAACATGTTAAAAATTATTCAAAGATGAAAGCAATTTTGTGATGCAAGTAAAGACAGTCTATTCGTCAGTGTTTTGGTTATATATATATACATATTTAAATTGATTTAGAAATACATTTTTGCATTCACGTACTGAACGATTCCCAATGAAATAAATCTTAACATTTCAATTTTTATTTCATTCAATATGTTACTGTAATTTGTTGGAATTTTTTAGATCGCAAGGCTGGCACACAAGGTGTTAGTTTTGCCGTCACTGTTGGCCATCTATTCGAGACAAAAAAAACTGTGTAGGGCATCGTTCGCATTTCAGTGAGGTTTTCCAAAATGACCGGCGTCCTCTCTAATTTTTGAACGGAACGCGATAATGGCGGAGTTTCCATGTCGAACACACGGCGATATTGTTGCAGTTTGTTCGGTGGCGCAGCCTCTTTGCGATTCATTGGTCTCTGTTACATTACACGGGGCGCAACGAGTGTTTCGTCGGGGGTCAATTCACCCCCTCCAGGCACGCGGCCGGCTCGAACGGGGTTTACTCGTCCGCCTGTCGGCTTTTTGGTTAATCGAGTGCGGTTATTCGTAAATATTGAAAAGCGCGTTTAGATCCTCTGCCCCCGCCCCTTCTTCGACAACCACCCCGTTCTTCCCCGCCGCCTCCTAGCCCCCGCCTCGCCCCGCCCCGTCGACCCCTTCCCCGACGCGATATCGATCGTTTGCTTTTTGGGTAACGAATTAGAACTGTTTGCCGTGGGGTTGGGTAATTTGATAATGACGTTTCGCGCGCGACAAATCTCGCCGATCATCAATCGCTCGAGCATTTCCGTATTCGCGATCCGAAAGTAACGATTCGGACCAATAATTCTTCGACCAGCAAAATCGTTTAACCACCCCTAAAGTGTTAAGTATTCAATTATCGATCCCTTAAAATTTAATTGGAGTGTTATACTCTGGAATATTGGAAAAAAGATTTTTTATTTCTGGTAAAGAAAATATTTTTGCGGAAGGGGGTTTGTCTAAGAATTTTTTTGGATCATGCTTCGAAATCTCTATACAAAATGCAAAAATAAAATGAAATACAAAAGAGATAGAAATTAAAAATTGCTAGAATATTTTCTGGAATATTAAAAATATTTTTCTTTGACAACCAGGTTGTATTTGATATTTCGAAAAGCAGATAAACGATTGCAAGCATTTTATGGTTCACAGAAAGATCCGCGAGGGTCGAAGTGATTTCGGCGTGAAATATGGTGTCGGGTAGAGGATTGTAAAAGTCAATGGGAATTTGGGGGCACTCGGCGCGTCGAGTAGGGGCACGCGTTAATAGACGAGAAGACAAGAGTCCCGTTTCACTTTCTATGGGAGCTGTTCGATCTCTGTGGTTTGGATTGCGTCGACCGGGCCCTTACCATTCCAGTTCGAGACTTTCACCTAACGTTATGCAAACTACTGAAAATTCGAGCAACGAAAGACTCACTGTCCCTCCTACTTTTAGACTATCTCAGGGCCGCGCATGCCTCGACCTATTTTCCTTCTAATTGGTTCGCACCGTTCATGAATTTTCGCTCTCGAATTTCCAATCGTTCAGCCACGAAACAAAAATCAATGTCCATAGATCTGTTTCTGTTTTATACGAACCATGGAATTTATTCAACAACGATTACAACAATTTTTTTTAATGGTCTTTTGGAAATGAATTTGAATTTTTATTTTGCATAATTTTCCGCAGTCCATTTTCGATTGTATACGTTTTTCAAATAAACATTCATCGCATTTATATTTTACGTGATGAATTTTTCAGTTAACTAATTGGGCTGCTCCTCGGTTTCTACAAAATGAGTCAAAGTATTTAGAATTTACACAAAGATTCACACTAATTGAGGGAAAACTATTGAGCGTCTTTCAGATATATCTGAGTCATTAAAAAGTCTGTTAATAGGCTTTCGGTGGCTAAAGTGTTAACTAAGAGGGAGAGTTTATTTTATTTTCAGCGCGAGGAAGTTTCTTTTCAGCAAGAGAGACATTTCCACAAGCCCCCGCGCGGCTCGACAATAATGTTGCTTGTAGTTCCTGTGAGAAATAATTTTTTCTGTGAAATTGAAGTAGGCGTTAAGCAGACGACGCGGGCGAACTGTATCACGCAGTTCCCACATTCGACGTAAACACAGGAAATCTGCGGTCTAATAATAAGGATGAGGAAGCACCGAAGAAAGATGGGCGATAATTAATAAAAAGAAATATTTCGGAGCGAGGCGGCGCAGGCTGGCGGCCATCCAAATTGACGAATCAGATTACGGGAACTAGGTGGACCCTGAGGGTTCATTAAAACTTGATGTCCAAATCGCTGGTAAAACACCACCGACTGAAAGAGGTTAAGAACCTCTTGCGCGTTTTCCTTTTCCGCCAGGGCTTTTCTCCGTTTTCGTGCTGGCCCCGATAATCGGATTATTTTCGTGTGGTGCGTAAAACATGCTCGTTATCGGACGACGGTGACGACGACGACGACGACGACGTCAGCGGCGGCGCTACCGGCGCCGACAGCTTTTCACAGTTAGTCGCGCCACGCCGGAAGATCGATCAGCATGGATGGTCTCGTGCATGATATGCCTATTACGCTTGCATTACCTGAATCACACTGATCATACTTGTCCAACGCCTATTCTGCTAAAACTTCTTTTTTTTATCCATAATAATCCTCACTAAATTGAAATTCTTCTCAATTGAAATTATAATACAACCAGCAAGTTTGCAAATTAATTTAACTCGACGTTTCGATCCCTGTATGAATTATTTTCACGAGAAACATTTCTGCGAATGAAAAATAATACACTTATAGCAAAAATTGAAAAAATATTGCAACACAGCTGTGTAAAAATACCATAGAGAAGAATAATTATAACACACATAATTTTTTTTAACTGATTTAACGGATTTCTAAGATGTTCCGGAAGTTAGACGCCCCTAATGAGTAATCGACAAGAAACAAAATAGAAATGTAATACACAGAGTGCAGCAGCAGGTGCTAGAGGAGAGAAAAAAATCCAATGCTGATGTCTCCGGGACGTCTATTTATCGATTTGCGCAGCGATGGTGTGTACACAATGCCTCTTACTACAGAACTCGTGTTGCCACAGAGAAAGAGAGGGAGGGGAGGAGAGTGAGATAGACAGTGAAAAAGAAGAGGCGATAGGTGGGGATCAGATCAGATTTCGAAGGATCGAACCGTGAGCAGGTATTCTCGCGAACAGATACGATCCCGATAACCGAACCTCTTCGTATTCATTTAGAAGACGTTTTCGACGTCTCTTGAAACGATTCGAACGCGACGATCGGACACAGTCCAATTATCGTAGGACTATTCGACGAGCTAGGATTGTTTAAATACATTATTATCGGCGACGAACAAACGTTGATCTCTCTGGTGGGAATGCGCGCTCGATATCCTCGTTAGTCAACCCCCTTCGCGAAAATAGTCGTGGAAAAGATCGTTTCGCGGTGGTTTCCCGTTCTATTCGTAATCTCATTTCGCCAACGAATAAGATCGTGTTCGGTTATTATCAGACTGCGGGTTTTATCAGTTTATCACGAAAATAATAAATGTATTACTTAGAAGAAGAACTCTGGAGGAACATTAGAAGAATTCAGAAATAGAAATTGTCGGTCCAATGAACGGTTTTATATATTTCAATTGATAAATAAATTTCTATTTTACTTCAGTTGGTTAGAACTCGGGAAAATTTTTATTCAATCCAGTCAATAAATTAGTTGACAATCGACATTTTTTCAGGTTGTTGAAAGTACCTTCTGTTTTAAATTACAGCCGCTCGTGTTTACCGTAAAAGCATAAAATCCTCAGTCTAGTATTAAGGGCATAAATAAATGATTGCGTTCAAGTCGCTGATCCAAGAGAAGTCTCCCAGTTCAATGGAAATGAAACGACGATCGTGGAGTTGCGGTGGTTCTTTGTTCGACGAAAGGTGAACGCAGGGGCGAGTGACAGCAAACAGGGGGTGACAGAACGAGAGAGATAGAGAGAGAGGGGTTGGAAGAGCGAGAGGAGGTGGGGAAAATCCAGCGTCGAGAAATCGGGGATACAAACGAACTGCAGGCTTTCGAGCAGGATTCTCGAATGTCCGAGCTGTTTCTATCGGCAGGAGAGGTTAGTATCTATAGTACGGCGCTAGAAAATAGCGGTTGGCACGCAGCGAGCAATGGAGCCGAGGGCTTCCATTGAGAACCACCAAAGCGGCCCCTACAATCGCTGGCGGAGGCATGTCGAGGGTGGTGCACCTCGGTTAACCCTGTGCATACGCCATTCGAAATCATTTTCCACGCGTTATTAACCCGTTCTACGTGTACCGGGATCTCTGCACCCCCTCGTTCTACATTTTATTCCGTCGTCAAACATTTTCAAAACGAATCGGCCGTGTTATTAACCTGTGCCTCGGTCCTCTTTACCCCTACCCCTTATTTTACATTTTATTTCCATTCTTGAACATTTGCAAAACGATTCGACTGCATTAACTCGTTCCCTGTGTCCCGACCCTCTCCACCCCCCCCCCCGCCTTTCCATGCTTTATTTTGTTCTTCAACATTTGAAAAACCAATCAATCGCGTTGCGAACCCGTCGTACGTATTTCAGTCCTTTTTACCCTCCCGTTTCATATTTGATTTCGCCCTTGAACGTTCGCGAAACGACCGTGTCAACCGCATCTCATCGTTTTATAATTTTATTTGGTCGTCTGAAATTTTAAAAAAGAATCGATCGAGAACGATTCTACAAAAATTGATCTCGAATTCGAACGCATGTGGGTCCGGGTCCACTCGCTAGAAAATTGAAACGGGAGTAAGCGCACAACACGTAAAACAACAGCCGCACGCTCTGATAACTCGTGTTTTCCGATAGGTTAGGTCAGGGACGAGACTGGAAACAACCTTTCGAATCGCGGCCCAACACACACGCACACATAGATGCGCTCGCGCGTGCTTTTCGCCTTTCCTTCCGCGGTTTTTTTCTTGTCTCCCATTTGTCGAACCTTCCGCCATTATTGTCACCGCATTGCTCGATTGCTCACGGTATTAATTAAAAAAAAAAGAGTTCCTCCAGAGTCAATTGTATGAAAGTCATTGTCGATCCTCCGATTCCTGTTCGAAGGGTTCTCTGACATTTTTGGGACACCATGTATAACAGCTAGCTTCCTCGCTACGTCGCCAGCAAATTTTTCCCCAGGCAATTTCCAATCGAGAAGACGAAACAAGATGCGACCTTCTTTCAGGATTACCATCGAAAGGGAATTTATCAACACCGAACCTATCAACGGATAAATATATTTATTCCGGTTTTATATATTTTCCAATTATCGAAATGATGAAAATCGATTTATGGAGAATAATGGAATAAATTTCGAAAAATTACAGTCGATCAAATCTAGCGTTTTTACAATATTTACCGGACACTTTTAATGCTCGGCAGGTTCGGCGTTAATGTCCAGGACAGCCGGCGAGCGAGAAGCGTTCAATGTGCCAAGGGACAGAATTCAATTTCGCAGATGAGCATACTAAATAATAGTTCTGCCCGTGACCGAAAATATTCGCTCGCGTGTTGCCGCACTGATATCGACACCGTGAAATATTCTAAATATACAGGGTGTCTCGCGGCGCGTGCAGCCGCGGATTTACGAATGTAAAACACGAACGTGGCGCGCGTCGCTCGCAGGTAGTTCGTCGATTTTTCTGCCGCGATATAAACATCGCGGGCGCGCCTTTAATGAAAATGGTCGAACGCAAATGGAAAGCCGTCCTTCGTGTCGCCTCCCCAGCTTTTCTTCTCTTTTTCCCCTCGTTCTCCTCCCCTTCCATCAAGCCCTCTTTCCCTCGCCCTCTTACTCCGTCTTTTTCCCACCCTCTCTCTATCTCGACGTTTCCCCTCGTTCTCCTTCTGGTCGCTCCATCGACTTTCCTAGGGATCTCACGGATAATGTATAGCGTTCATTCCTAAACCATACGCATCGCATTCTCGACGATAAGCTTGAATAAAAAAAAACCGAAACGGCTCTTGCCGTTCGGGTTCTCCCCCTTCCTTTTCTAGAATGTGAAAAGCGAAATCAGCTTCAGCGTTGTTTAAGTGGAAAGCAACTGGAGACAATTAATTTTAACATTATTCAACTCAACTTTCTTGTATTAAATTAATTTTAAATTTTTCTTCTCTACCCCTAGCCCTAGAATCTTCGAATAACCTTCGAATAGTTAAGTAAGAAAATCAGTGCCGTAAACTAGAGTCGTATACTGGGTGTCCGGATCTGTATCTGGAGCAGTGGGTCGGAGCGAGTAGATTAGGTAGATTGAGGTAGATTCATAGTCCGGGCCGATGGTGGTTCTCGGCCGAGATACAGTTTTCTTCGCGGCAGCGCGGAAAGAAGTGAAAGTTCATTTTTAACCGGCCGCTTACAAAAGCGTAATTACACGGTTAGCCAATCGCTCCGATCATTGTTTTGAGAGGAATGATAGATCCCATCGAAACTATCATTAAATCCGCGCGCGGTTACGTAATCGAGCCGCGTCGCGCGTTTGCATCTTCCTCGCGGACGAGCGCGTGTTAAATACACGTGCGAGAACGTGTATGTGTGTGTGTGTAACGCTGACCGTGCGGCACAAGCGTTATTAATACATGTCGAAGAACGTGTGCCAACAATAGTGATTTATTTTACGTCGACCACTGCCATTTATGCGTATCCCCCTCCCCATTTCTCTCTTCTGTATCAACTACTGGAACAAGTTCGACAATATAGCGATTCAGGCTTTTCGATTATGCGAGCATGCAGTTTTCCCTCGTTAGCATTCCGCGGTTTCGACGAACGCCGCTTCCTATTGGCTGGCGACGTCCCGCGTAGACGGTACACGGCTGTCATTCGCTGAGTCCTGCGTGGGCGGGGCTAGAGACGCGACGCTAAGGGGCAAGATTGCAAACCGCTGTATTTCTTTGAAATTTTGGAAATTCATTCTTTCAAAGATTAACTATATTTTAATTCTCAATCCCTAGCACTCTTTTGTTGAGCGTGACTCGACATCAGAGAAAGAAAAATGTAAACGGAACGGGTTTTTCTATGTTCAAGAAATATAAATTGGAAGAAAGTTTGAAAGTTACATTTAATTAGTCAAGGAACTGTCAGAAGAAAATTTCAAACGAGACACTTAAAATAGTAGGGAATCGTTGGCGAAGAAAATTGAAATATAGTTCGAAGTGCACAGGATTGAGACGATAAAAAATGTTGTTCTTTTTTATCAAAGAAACGAGAAAGCGAGATCGAAAAGTTCCTTGCAGCTCGTAGCAGTGGAAGTTCGATTGAAAATAGGCGAGAAGCCTTAGCGAGGCACGGGTGTCAGGCTAGTTTATAAATAAATTGGTCGACGCAGCGAGCACCGAAAGCGGACGAGATCCGTTTTCGATAATTCTTTAGCGTCGTTTTTGTTACATACAGTTTCGATAGGAACGGAGGAGGGCCGAGCCCGAGACGGTTGATCGCATCAAAGCAGAGCAATCGTTTGTCGAATGAGCGGTGGTACACTCCCGTCTTTATTTTCAGTAGCAGGCCCAGCTATATTTAGGCTGCTTTAGTCACCTTCGAAAGTGCCTCCTCGTCGAACACTGTACGTTCGACGGGTATCGATAGAGAGCCCAACCTCGTGTCGAGGCACCGGGTTTCGTCGAAACAAAACGACAATCTCCTCGCGCGCGTCGAATTATTGCACCGATCGACACCTTAACGCGGAAATCGCGAGTATCCAGTCGAGCAGATTCGACAGAAAACTTTCGCAAAGCGAACTGGTTCCCCTCGTTAGCTGGCGAGTTCCATAAGAGCTGCTATTCCATAAGCTGTAGACCGGGCTCCTCTTGCATCCTATCCCGTGATTAGAATCCGCGGGGACGTACGATCAGCGCCGCGGATAACTGTGTTTACAGGAGCTGGCCCCGGCGTTATCTTCGCCAGCTTCCGCAACGTCCGTGCTTCTTTCGTAAACCCACCAGGAATTCGTTAACCCACTCCTTAGACATAAGGCTGCGCCGTCACGGATTATGGGAGTCCCTTCTGATCGCAATAGACTAGGCTGCCGATTTCGATTAACTCTCTCGTTTACGTTGCAATACAGTATTTTATCCATAAATGTCCTAAAAATCTGACCTGTAAATGTCCCAGATCTATCCCCACTACTGCGGTGTGTACTCCGAGAAATATGACGCCTACTCAGAATTTCCAACTTCTCTATTTTCCATTATTTTTTTATGGGTCTTCGATGAGCATATTTGTGACATTTTTCTAATAAAAATCATACGTACCGAGTATGCAAAGTGAGATAGCGAGGTTCTCACAGCGATATTTCAATAAATGAGAACACAATGTTCGTATTGTGCAGTTCGACCGCAGGAGGATCTTTTCGAATAAATCTCGAAGATTGAACTCGGTAAAAATCGATTGTTGATAACCACCCCCGTGGACAGAGGGTGCGGATGCAGTTCACGGGTCGAATGGAACACACGATGAAGCAACTAATCAACTATTTCGCGTGGCTCGGATACGCTCGACGATTTATTTTCGTCCGGCTTGGCAGAGGCTGTCATAACGTGATTAACCACTTGCCAGTATTAATTCTTCGGGACGTTTTTGACCGATCGTGCCGATAAATGCGCCGAGTTGTAGCGATAGAACCGGTCCGCGGATACACGAAGGATTGGTTACTTTCCGGGACTGTTTTCGCGATGTCATAGCGCGAGTTAAAGTGCAACAGACTCGGTACTCGACGACGAAGATTGCAATGCAACAACAAATTTCTACGCTTTCTTTTGGCACAGGACAAAAGGGAGGTAAAATGTTAAATACTCTTAAAAGTGTTTGAATCTTTTCGAAAAAGTGCATGAACGCCGGAGTCCTCGGCAAGATTTCTTTGCGACAACGTGTTCCAGGCTGTTGAGGCGACCTTCTAGCGAGGCTGGCCGTTTTCACGAGGAAACGCGAGCCACTGGGAACGGTATCGGGACTAAGATCGGCCCGCGCGGCGAAAAATAGCGCATTTAATTATAGGTCAAACGCAAGATTCCGCGGAGCAGCTGTTTAAATAGCGATCCGCTCTCGCCCGTCCCGAAGACGATACTCTCGCCGAGCCGGTTCTAATCGAATCGAAATCCTCGTTTTCTCCCACCCCTAAACCAATCTGCTCACCGACAGCAAGCTGTTTTGAAAACGAGAGAGAAAATTTTTATTTTGCACCCATACCTAATAAGGCAAAGAATTTACGTTTGATCAATTGATTTTTTATCTAGCGGTTTTAACTACCGAAGAACCCCATCATCTTTGCTACCCACTCAACGAATCTGTCCTGCCGTTTCGGCAGAAATTCGAGGAGCAACCATAATGTCCCCGACTACCCAAAGACAAAGTCCTCCGTTGGTTTCTGCCTTCGGTCCTATCGACTAGCATCATAACTCGCCGGACAATGAAAACAATGTGCTCGGCTGAGTAATCCTCCTCCTACGGATGCTCTCGGCCGGTTAATTGTGAGCAAGAGGAAGAGAGAGAGGAGAGAGAGAAACAGCGAGAAAAGTACGAGAGCCGGTGACCTGGCCCGTTGTTCGATGGAGACGCTGTTAGTCATACGCATACCTGGCTACTTGGGGAATTCAAGAGCCAAGTATGGTAAGACCTTGTGTTATCCGAACCGATAATATTCCGGGTATACTGGCGCAGTGTTTTGATAGGTCCTGGCAATAATTCACGCCCTGTCACGTTACAGGTAGTCGTCAACCCTTTGCACCGTGATTCCATTTTCTGGCCACGTTTCTTAAACTTGCAATTACCTATCTCGCGAACAATTGCTCGTTATTCGACGCTTTATCTCGCGATAATGCCCAACAACTGCAGGCTCGTCATCGCCTATTTGG
Organism: Lasioglossum vierecki; assembly: GCA_028455595.1. Classification (NCBI taxonomy): domain Eukaryota; kingdom Metazoa; phylum Arthropoda; class Insecta; order Hymenoptera; family Halictidae; genus Lasioglossum; species Lasioglossum vierecki. The sequence continues at coordinate 22,650,789 of CM052343.1, forward strand.
CACAGGAAAGTTCACGTCGACCTACCCGCTCTCTTCGTTTAAGAAGAAGGGATTAAAATATTCGGCAAGGATTGTTCGTATCGCACGACCACTCGTTTCGTGGCTTTCTTCCGGCCTCGGTGTCTCGAGGACACGTCATCCGGCTCGTGACTGGCCGCTAGCGGATTTTTATGCAATCCTGACTTTCTCGAGAAAAAAGTGCTCGAAGGGCGATGTCGCTGCAAACGCGAAACATGTGTTTCCCTCGTCGCTGAATGTCGCTGAATGTCGCTGAAATTGTTTATTTATTCTTCGAACATTTTTTATGACGTTCAATACTGTTTTATAGTTTCAATGATTTAATCTTCTTCGATAAACTTAAGTTTATTTGATTGAACCGTTGCGCCGAAATTATTAATATTTTTCCTGGTATGTTTGAAACGTAATAAATATCTGCCAAACTTTGTCAATAAAACTGTTAAAGAAGTTACAAAAAGAATTAGAAAGCGGCTACCCGATTATCGATGCAAGGGTTAATCTGTGTCGGTAAAGTTGAATGGTTGAATTAGGTAACTCCGATTTGAGAATGGTTTCCGGTGTCTAATTGATAGGGTCCGCGAATAATCGATTGATACTTTCCACGATTTATAAATACGTAAGAAATACATTGCGCAATGGTATTGTCAAGCTCGAAACGTCACCGAAGACCGATCCTACCGATCTCACCGTTTCCAGATCTTTTCGTGGAACAATCGATCGGTTCCTCGAGTTCCGCGAAGACGAATAATCGCGTTCCGAGCTCGCCGGGTCGCTTTCGCGGCTAATTATTTTTATCCACGCCGGCGAGTTTATTAATTGAGCCACGAGAGCGACGCGTGTTTGGCCGGTACTCTTGTTTCGTCATCCTCGGCTATCGTTTTAAATAAATTATTCCGTTGCGTAGAGCTCGCCGCGAAAGTTTCAGGCCTGCAAATAAGTTGGTCGCCTCTTTCATTCGGTCGTAACTTTCGTTTCAATTATACATTCTTGCCGCTTCCGATGCCGTTAAAAATATCTTCCTGCATACAATCGATATCTCGCGCCTCAAAAAGTTAAAGGTAAAATTCAAAAGCTTCATCCACTCTATCCTTCCACGATGCTATTTCTCCACGCTAGGGTATTGGCAGACATAGAGTAATTCCCCTGGTCTAGCAGGGTCACTAGGTTAAAAAGTTCTGGTATCATTTTTCTGGGATTTTAAATATTTAAATATAAGTAAATATATACTTATAATAAGTAAATATAGCAGTGTAAATATTGAAATTCTTCGAATATTTTTACGGTCATAAATTACACCTAGCCCACAGTCTAGTAATGGGGTATACAATGAATTGGAGAGAAAACGATCGTTCACCGACCAAGAACTTAGGCACGTAATCCTGCAAACACGACAATGCTGGGCCACATTTTGCACAAAGGACGACGGACATCTACGCGTTAGTTGCCCTAACAGACTATCATCTGTTCAGGTCCGGCTAACACAATTTGTCCAGGGAATATTACAGTAACATTGAAGAGGTGAAATACCATAGTGCATCGACCACTTCGTACCCAAGTAGCATCTGTGATCTAACAACTGTTGGCGAGTACTTTGATACTTTCTGATAAAAATTTTATTATCACTGATAGCTGACTCGATTGGCAACGGGGGATTGGGCCCGCGAATGTTTTCGGCAGTCGACGACGAAATGCACGATTACATACGGGTCTTTCTCGTTTCGGAAAGGACGGGTTCTCGCACGAGGCTGCCGGATTTCGTGATTGCGAGAGAGGGCCTGCGAGAGCGCTCTCGACTGGTAACCAGAGCTCCGGATTATCCGTTTACACGTTTCCGCGTGTAATTAACAATTCCGTGTATCGTCAACGGACACTTGAAAATTCGTTTATCAACATTTACGCTCCGCGTTTCAAACGGCCTGGCGTTTGCACGTTCGAAGCGTACATCTCGAAATGTTTTCCACGACCCCCCGGGACTCGCGGGACCGCATATTTACGCGCGAACAATCGGAACTCCACGCAGAACCGAGCGAATTATCCTTGGAACCGAAAAGGACAATGTAGGGGGTTGGGTCGCTGTCCTTCCAAGAATCACAGGCGACTGATTGTCAACCAGACATAGATCCCTTCGGAAACCTTCGGAAATTATCTTTCGACAGTCATTTCCAGTGTAGTCTACTGCTCCAAGGACATTTAAAGGTACGCAGCTGATTTTTAACCTCTGCAACGACAACTAGATTACGACCGACCACTAGGTCCTTTAAACAAAAGATCGGTGAAGCGATTGTTGTATTCCGGATACTTAATATGTGTATATTTATTAAGTAGAAGAATTTCCGAGCGAAATACAAACTACAGACGTTATATAAAAAGAAGTTAGTAGTCTAGACAAGACTTGTCAAGATTGATCAAAAGCGAGATAAGACTCGGAAAAGAATGCTTTCGAGAAGATGAAATCAGCAGAAGATATAGGTTTGCAAGATGGGGGTTGTTTAGGTCTAATGGTCAGTAAGGGATGAATCATAGGGACGTAGTTCATGGATGAGTAATAGATTACATGAGTGATTACTAATGCTAGAGAGAATCTTATCGTTGGTATACAACACGACGATGCAAGCCAACTGTCTTGAGTCAACGACTGAGAGAATTTGGCGAAGGACTTGCGAGTTAAAAACGGTGTTTTCGCGAAAAGTGGACCGGTACCGAGTGTCGAAAAATTAATAAAAAAAAAAGAAGCCAAGTGTCTTCCTTGAACGACTGGAAGAATTTGGCGAAGGACTTGCGTGGAGAGGCGCGTTAAAAACGGTGTTTTCGCGAAAAGTGGACCGGTACCGGGTGTCGAAAAATAAAAAAAAGAAGTCAAGTTCGGCCACGAGACACAGCGGAGCGGAAAACAGGATCCAGATATGAGTGGAGGGTTAGGAGCATTGTCCACCTGTCCACCTTCGTTCCCCCAGCCGGCCGCGAGGCACCTGCGTGACGTCACACGAGGAAACAGCTGGTCGCTCCTTTCTTACCTGCGAGTCTCGGTGTCCGCTGCTCTGCAACCTTTCCCCGTCTACCTTTCTCGTTCGCCTCTCCCTCTTGCCCCCGCTCTCTTCCTCCCCCTCCGCCGAGACCTCGATCCTTGTTCTTTTTAATCGCTTCTCGCTCGTGCCTTGTTTACTTTCCCCCCCCTCTCTCTCTCTATCTCTCGCTAATATCCGCCAAGGATCGTCTCTGCTTCGTTCTTTACCCGATCGCGCGCGAGTCGCGTCTCGTTTCCATTCGTTGGCCAACTTTGTCTCTCCTTCTCTCTCTCCTCAACATCGGCTTTCTACTCGCTTCGTCTTTGTCCCTACGCTTGTTTTCTTTTTTATCAAGCATCTGGAACCTCCGGCGAGGTTCATTTCGGCTATACCGTACGGTTAGAGCGAGACAGATATTTTGCAAGATTCGGGCGAAAACGAACTTTAGATAAAGAATACAGATATATTCTACACTTCAAACGTTTCGGTAGCCGATTAAAATTTTCTGTATATATAAAAACGAAACCCTGACACACACTGGAAGGAGTATCTACTTTTTCTATTATTCGTATCACTTGATTTTCATGATGGTCGTTGCGTCGAGAGCTGCGATTTGTGGCAGTCATCGGCATTCACGGTCAGATAATTTGTTGCAGCTCTCGACCGAGCATTCTTCGTCGAAAACTTATTAGACACCCTCGCCTTCGAGGGCTTCTACGAGACCCTTTAAAACCCCGTATCTCCTGGCTGGCCTTGGGACCACCGAAAACCCAATCGATAGACTCGACAGAAGGAGCTCCGTAAATCCGAGCCGTGGGGCTCCTCGGCTCGAAAAGAAGAAATTTTTGACCCATCAGGAATTTCGTGGATAAAATAAAAGCAAGGAACTCCTCGAGAGAACCGCTTATTCAAAATTCTGCCCCCCACCCTCCCCCTCGCCACTTCGAGACTGGACGTTCCAGCGCATTCCATTTTTATTTCGTCGCAAAATACGAGTCTCGCCGTTACAAGTCGTTCGCGACGTTCCCGAAACTTTATACTTTATACACACACAGATTATAGGCGTCCTAAGCTGACAGCTTTATCCGTACGATCTGCGTCATTAGTATTCCGTAGAATCTTCGAACAATACTTCTAAACCTTTTCTTTTTCACGGACCGTAAGAAAAACTGTCCCCTTCCCTGAAAGATGACCAGCGAGGTTAACGCTATCACCTAACACGGTTAATCTTTTGCGTTCGAAGCTATTTCAACTCCAAACATTTCTTCGAACCTGGAGTATTGTTATTCGTGGTACTGGAACGGGACAGTGGAAGGGGAAAAGCAAGATAGGAAAAATCGACCAGTCCTGGTCGATTCTAAAGAAGCGTGTGTCTAAAGAAGTTTTCACTTAAAAATCAACGAGGAAAATATTTCGAATATTGGCACTGACGCGGTGTGTGTAATGAAGTTTTTACTTAAAGAACAACGAGGAAAATATTTTCTTTGTATAAAACACTTCTGTAAATTACGTGGTCACTAATGACCTAGCTGTTAACGCGACAACATTAAAATAAATAACACATATATTTCGGATAAAAATCCGCGGTCCAATCGTCCGATATCGATAAACAATTGTTGCCCACGGAAACCCGAGAATCGTGGACGTAGTTGTACGAACGTTGCTAATTCCGAAACGAATGACTCCGGGATTTAAGCGGGCGAGGAAGACGCGCTTACGAATACACCTTGTTACCAGAGTTCCGTTGGTCTATAGAAGTGCATTTTGGAGGGAAGAGACGGGCGTTGCAGGGGGAGGAAGTAGATTCGCAGGAGTGTAAAAACCGCGCGCGGGGCAGCAGTGCTTATCTCGAAAATGTGGCACACGTTATTCGCCCGGCATATCGTCCGTCTTTGTCCGACGGTCGTGTCACCGTGGCTGGTCGATGTTCCCCTCTCGTTCCACGGGGTTCTCGCGCTGGATGAAGCGAAACAGAGGAACAAGGGCCGAGAGATGCCGGTGAGGAGGGGGAGACGGTTCGTATATCTCCGTTCCGCTCGTGCGGAACTCGTCGTTCCTCCTTCCCGTACCTTTCGACCCGCAACACCTCCTTTTCCATTCGCTCGGCTCTGTCTCCGTTCCTCTGGCCCGAGGTTTCTCCCCTCGATGGAACAGTGTGACTGCACGTATATACACACCCGGCTCGCACACACACACGTCCATCCAAACGTACACATACATACACGCACACAGGGTGTCCCGAAAATTGCCGCCGACTGTCGGACGCTTCCAGCAGCGATCCCGTACTACCATGTATTCCCCGGTTTACGATGGAAAAGATTTCAGCATCTAGGTTGCATGCGACTCGGGGAGAGCTAATCGATCGGCGTTGACGTAAGTGTACGGATACTTTCTGGATGATATGCTTGCGGGAAACACCCTCTGTGCTAGCCTGTACAACATGCTGTCCGTAACTGTGAACAAGATCTCTACCGTGGCTGTTAAAATGTTATCACCGGCCGGATTGGATCCAGTGTCTCGGCGAGGTATCTCGAGTATCGATAAGACTCGCATTAATGCAACCGAAAGATTGCAAGTTTCAATGTTTTGATGGGAAAATTCTTGCGCGTCTATTTTTCTGATTAGAATCACATTCCAGACGATATAGTAATAATTATACTTTCTTATTTTTGGTTCTTTGCGAATCAAACTTATATCATCGCGTTCGTCTCGTTCTTCTAATTTTGATTATATCACTATGCTGATCAATGTAAAATCATTATGTGCTTTGATTTGTTGAATAAACTGTTTAAAAAAAATTAGGGTGGCTGTGGTACGAACATCAGTTTATTTCTTTCACGAAATAAGTTGCGTGTGCATCTCAGTATACAATTTTCACTAAGAAAGGTTAGGCTAAGGAGCGTTTTGTTCGAATCAAGAAGAGCGACGATACAGAGGACGACCATAGGCGGGTTAACCCAATTCCGAAGGCATCGAGGAAGGAACGAATTGCGGCGGACAGAAATAAACGTGGAAAGGGCGGGTTCGAAAAGGGTTCGAGGAGCAATTGCTGTGTCTCGGTGGGCTCCCTACTTTTCAGACGCCTGTTGTGCATCCGAGTAGAAGGTTATACGGAGCGCTGCCACGTTTACACGTATACTCGTGTATCGTTCTACATATGTATATAGTATAGCAGTCGGTCGCGCGAGGCTCGAGAATCGAGCCACCTTCAAACTACAGTTAATTCCACCGATGGACACGTGGCGCTGCTGAACCGTGTGTGCACGATAAACGCGACGATGACGACGATCCTTCTTCGATAACAGCGTCGTTTACCAAGTGATTTTCAATGCGCCAGCGACACACAGTGGCTCTCAACAACTCTCTGATAATCGCGTGGTAGCGAATCAGACCCCGATTGACAGTCGCCTGAGAATCGTGCGATTCCTCGAGACTCCTATATCGCACCGTTGTTATCTTTCTACGTCGTTGATCGCTCTGCGTCTCGAAATTTCCTGCGTTCGCAGACCTCACGGTTTTACATCTTGCAAAACGATATGAACAATTTCGAATCGAACACCATGTATTATTATTATTTATTATAGACGGGCAGAAGCCCTTTTTACATAAGCATTTTTCAAAGAAAAGAAAAAAAAGAGATTATATATATATTTTTTTGTATTAATTATTCAGTTCTATTGTATTATAATTATAATCATAATTATTGTATTACGTGTATTCGTCCTTTTTCTACGTTCTGCAAACAATACAATTTTTTCCTCGCTCGAAAAACGAGCAACGCCGACACAAGGAGGAATGATGCCCTAATCGCAGTCCAAAGTATATTTTTTATTGCATTCACCTCGAGAAAATTGACATTTCCGTTAGTTAGACGTAATACGATCGTTGGTTGGATACAATCTGATCGGTTTGTGTCGCACTCTCTCCTTTTCAGACGTCCGAGTGACCTTGCGTTCTGCCTCAAGGTCGGTGCATCTGTTTCAACAGTGAACAGGTGCTTTAAACCGCTGCATGATTCATTGCAACGTTTTTTGATGCACGTAATTAGTGCAACAAGTAGTTCTTGTTGACAGATTCTATACGGTCCAGCGATAGCGAGCAGGAAAACGCGCGTGTACATACGCTAATGATGCAAATCGGTTAAGTATATCTCGGGCGAGCGTTCGCTTTCAGAAACGTATCCAGATTGACTGTCGATGATTTTTCCCATGGGGCCTGGGTGTTGTGTTCGGGTTAGGGGCAAACCGGGGGCGTCGTCCGAAGAAGCTTAATCTCGGTCCTTGGTCTTTTATGCGGTGGAAGAAGTGTCGCTAGATGAGGGGAATTCACTTGAATCGAGGGGAATACAATTCCCTCGTTGTGGCGGGGCTGGCCCATGGAGTTTCTTTATTTTGGATTGTCGTATAAGGCCCATTTTGAAAACTGCCGTTTCTACATTTTGGAAAATTTCATCAAGTTCGGAATACTTTCCAGGTAAAAGTACCTGGCGACTGGACTAAAGCTGAAGAAGATGGACACTTTAAAACGCCACCAAGAGCGAGAGGAATGTACGATTGAAACCAAAGTTACGATTGGATTAAAAATCGCCGGACTTATTCGCGCACCTAAAGCATTGGTCGGTGTACGTAACAATTTTTGTTGTCTGGAGGCCGCGAGCCCGATGAATCGATAAAAGCGACGGCGACCGAACGCCGCGCGCGGCGTGTATTACCGACCGATAAACGTAATTGAAATTGAAAGGCGGACGGATATTTGTTTGTCGAGAGTTTGGCCCGGTCGGTGATTCGAAATGGCTGCGTACAAAGCCCCCGAGCCGGTCCCCTTTTTGATCTTACGCAGTCGAGGCACAAAGACGACGACCCCTTTGCAACCCGGAGAGAGGACCGAGATATTTTTCTCTCTTGACGGGGTGTGCCCCGATCTGAATGCCCCGACCATAATAGAAGGGTGCAGAATTACTTAGGTTCGATAATGCTTCTTTTTTTCCTTTCTTCGGTCTCTTGGCTGCGTGGACCATCCGATCGATATTGTTTTATTTCGTCAGACCTCCTTCTCTTCGCTTTCCTCCTTCTTCATCCTCCGAAATTGTTCGGGACACAACATTGTCTTCTCGTTGCGATCCTTGACACTCCTTTCGCCTGTTAATACGCTTTAATAGCTGTGCTTGTATATTCAAAAAATTATCTAACAATAATGATTCTTGAAAGTTTGCGATCAACGGGCAAGGACTTGTTAATCCTGGCTAATTAATTTTCCATTAAAGTCAATACTAAGTAAAAATGTTTCACTTTGTGAATCCTGCTCCTTCATGGGGTATAAAATGTTTTTGTAAATTAACAACTTCAATCATAAACCAACAAAGGCAGTAGTTACATAATTTTGATACAGCATACTTATTTAACAATTTCCTAGTCTACCAGACACAGGAGACGGAATCATTTGCACAGTCATTTTTTTGTTCAAGCAAAATTCTACTGTTCGTTAATGAGTTCGATAGTACGTTTCGAAACAAATTCCACGGACCATTAGACACACACTTCGGCGAAGACGCTCTGTATATCATTTATCTCGGTGATTCTTTATCTCTCAGTGTCTCTGTCTCTCTCTCGCTCTCTTTAGTCGGGGAAACGGGTTCGACCCCTCGATTACGAAGATTATTCCGTTGCTAGTAAATTGCTTATATAATCAGAGAGTTTCGTAATATGCTCTCCGAAGGCCGATACCGAGCGTTCAAATAGTAGCAATAATTTATTCGACGGTGGCCCTTTGGTAGAAATGATGCGCGAGATATCTTTGCCCGAGCGGATATATTTCAACAGATTCGTTTAGCCCCATTGTTCTTCGATGTATCGATTAGTTCGCTGAGTTCTAAATAGAATTCGCGCGAAATAAAAATACAAAATATTCCATCGCAAAGAGGAAAGATTGCAAATGAAATCGATCGTTTAAAAATTCGAATAAATCAAGCGGGCTAATTTGCAGACGGCGGGAAACGATGTTAGGCGAGCGCCGAACGTATGTAAATGAAAATTAACATTCAAACGAAGCCGTCGTTACGCGTACGTAATTAGACTTCGGATCTTTATGTAAAAAGAATCTAGATTTTTAGTTTAATTACTGTTTGAGCTGATAATATGTTCGAACGAACGATGGAAGAAGATTCCTTTACCAGGAACGATATGGAGGAATGCGTTCTACTTGGTCGTTTACAATTCCGATCGAATTTTGTGTGACGCACGAAGCTGCCCGAGCAAGTCTTCCGGCGTGATTTACAAGGGCAGCAGTTGCACATTCTTAACAATTTTATTGCACGTTTTTCTGGGACACAGCAAACCGTTACACCTTCGTTCTTGCAATTTCTTCATGCCTACTACGATTTTGCCATTTAATTGCCGATTAAATGGCAATTTAATCCATTAATCGATTAAATGGATTAATGAATTAAAATGTAATTCATAAGATTGCCTCTCTCTCTCTCTCTCGATACTCAGGATAATGTCTCCCTTATTTCGCTTGCAAAGAAATACATCTAGAATTTCAGGAGGGATCATTTTATGGTGTACTCGATGAACGTAAATCGGTAAATTGCCACACTTTCAGCAAATTAATTATTGGTGACAGTATCTCCCGAGCTCGGTGTTTGCAATTATATAATTTTACAGCTGCGCCGATATTCGCGCTCATCTTTAACCTTGTCCTCCTCTGGTAAAATTTCCAGAATGTTTAATCCACCGACGGCAGAGCCAGGGTCTATTTCGACCCGGAATATATGAAATATGAGATTTCATATTGTCAACGACTACAGTAAAATATTTTATACAAATTATAACTGACAAAATGAGTTAGCGATTTTTGAAATGATAAGAGTAAAAACGAACATGCACTAAAGTGAAATGTATATTACATTTACAGGTTTCTATAAATATTTATACAAAATGAGATACGGCGACGACTCCCCTGTCCCCTCTAACACTTTAGCTTCGTAGTTTTGCGAGGTCTTAACATATTACCAACCGATGATTATTGCATAATTTGGAAAAATCTATGGCACATGACTAAACACTTTTTAACGGAATATTCATTAGCAACAGTAATTTTCATTATGTAATAGTTCCATTTAATATTAAATTTCATTTAAGATTGTAATGTAAAGAAAAATTTCTACGCTTTCATTTGGTACAGCGGAATTATTGAAAATCCTATTAATAGGCTTTCGGTAGATTAGCAGACTATATCGCTTTGCCGTTTTGTAAAAATATAATCTTGGAACAAGACGCGTTATCTTAGCCGGTTCTATAATTAAGTATAATATGTTGCAAGTATGGATATGTAGTTCCAAGAACGGTTAGCCGTTCGAGGATTAACTTGTCCTCGTGCGAGGATCGAGGTTCCCACTTGGAAGAACCGAAAAATGGTAAAGAGAAAAAGAATTATTCGAAGCTCCCATCGTAGTCCACTAGAGACTCGCGAAGTCTGGAAAAGATCGTTCGGTTCGGTCAACCGAAGTTTCCTCGTTAGATAGACCAGATAGCGGAGGATCGAAGAGATTGCGATTGCGGGCCGGCCTTAAAATGGAATTCGTCCGAATACAGATGCAAATCTACGGTCTCGGCGATCCGCTTCGCCGAGAGAACAATAATTCCGTCCCGTTCCGTCGCTCTGCCACGAAGTATAGTATGTAGTACTAAATGCGTGACGCTTATCGCGATCGAACCGTGTGTTGCAATGTAAACTCGCCATTTAAACCGTATTGTTTAACTATTTCGCGACGATTGTTTAGGAAACGTTGCTGGCCACGCGATCGCCAACGACAATTATACGGATTTGAAGTGTCCGACTGTACGACACAGCAATCGTTCACTTTTCAAGTTTATTTATCTCGAGACGTTGTTTATGTTCGCTTGAAAACACTTCTTATCGGGCACCTCGATAACTCGGAACGCGTACGTTCGCGCCAATTTACGGGCTCGAACGTTAATTTGTGTACAAGAAAATTCTCCGATCACGTTTTATCGGCCGCTTAACGATCTCCTGGACGTCTCATTTCAACTTGAAATTTACGAATTCAGCAATTCAACGAAATCAGAGTAGTTTACTTAACAAAATATAAGCGGGAAAAATTGTTGGTAGCGATATTTAATTTCCCTGATATCTTTTAACAATAATTTAAGAATAATTCCTCACGAAATTCAACATTAGAATAAATTAAAAAGATTGAAAAGCTATTTCGAGGGATTTCCCTGGTCGATGTAGTTTGGATTCTTCCAAGGACAACTGTCCCAACCCGTGTAGTCCTCTTTATAGTGTTCCAGTTTCTCGGATTATCATGAAAGAGGAAAGAAGCGGCCGAAGGGCCAGGAAAATGCCCGAGGGAGCAGCGCGCGACCCACTTGTTCCCGTTGATAGACAATGAGACTCGGGGTCCCGATGCCGACCAGCTCCCTTCGAAAGGTTAATCGGTAATTAAAACTCGATTACCGTTGCCGCGTTTCCGCGGATATCGAACAGGAGTCGTTTCTCGTATTCGGACGGCTCGCCGATAAGTTTTTGGCCGGTGCAACGACCTCGCCAACGGCCTGTCGTTTGCTAAAAAAACTCTTTATCGGCCGCGTTACGTAACGACACGGCCAGTTTCCCGCGAACGCTATGTCGAGGTTCCTCGATTAAACCAACAGAACCCGTTCCTCGATCTACAATCTACACCTACACGATCGTTCGGTAGACGACGATCTTTATTACACGTTTGTCGTCAAAAGTATGCGCGACGTTTCCCTCCTGGGAGAGCGCTCCGGATTGCCCGCAGGGGCAAAGCATGAAATTTTCCATTTGGCCTACAGAGTTGATAATCTGTATCGAACCACAGGTAGATAGGCGTGGCGTCCTGGCCTTCGGTTTTCACGGGGTCGGAACCAAGTGTCAGCCTAAGACTGTGCTACAAGAAAAATCATGCCACACAGACGAAAACAGAAAGGTCTAATTATCTTAATATTTTTCTGTGGAGATTATCTTGAGTGGGCATGGCTTCGTGGGTCTTAAACATAGTCAGAACGGACAATAAACGCACTAACTATAGTATCTCGCTTCTTATCTGTACAGATTGTGTCGAGTGGGCGTGGCTTTGTGGCCCTGGATTTCGCCAAAGCCAAAACGGCGGCCCACGGGGCAGAGAAACGTGTCAATCATATTCTATCGCGATTGGGCGTGACCTTGTTGCTCCTGGAGCAAAAAATGTTCGAAAATTCGTAACCGAGAGCGAACCACTGCCTGTTTGTAATTCCCCGATAGAAACGAACGAGATACTTCCTCGTTAACGGCAGCCAGAGCAAGGAATGAACTTTTCGAAGGAAGTAATGCCATTCCGTGAAAATGCTGGGAATGTGAAAGTCCGAGCACGCTGGGAGAGGCTTCGTTTTCTACAGAAACGATTATCACCGACGCCGACGTTGACGCCAACACCGACGCCGCGACGAGAGCCTCCCGGTGACCTAGAAGCTCTCGGTAATCGCGGATCACAATAGTGTCACCGCAAGATTATCCTGCAGTTGACAAACTACCTGGCGACTACCTGGCCGATTTACAAGCGTCTCGTACTCTCTCGAGTATCACGTTCGACTTCTTCGTCGAAGGGGCGCGATTAAACCGCGACATCGAGACTACCCTCTCGGTTAACTAGTCCTTGCTCGTAAATCACTCGTAGAAAATTTTCGTCCGACCCGGGAAGTCTCGTCGCCCCTTCTTTCGACGTCCCTGGCTCGTTTCAATTCCTTTACGCGAGCGTGCTGCACCGAACGAGAAAATTACTGCACCCTTTAACCCTTCTGAGGGCAACCGAAACTCCTGGACGAGGCTCAGCCGTCGATACTCGAAAGCGTTGAGCCATTTATTTCTATCCTATGTAGGAGTCTAGGAAACATTTTACTACATATGAATGCGAGACTGTGCAACTGTTGTACCATGCTAATTATACAAGACTATACAACTACTATACTGTACGAATATTTTTACACTGCTGTGTTGCAATATATTTCACTAAATTATTAAGTATTAATGGGGACGATGAAAAGATTTCTCAAACTTCGTCAAAAATCCTAGATAAATTGTTTTCGTTTCGACGAACAAGGAAATATGTGGTTCAACCACAGAGAAACGCCTGACAAAGAATTTTTGAATCGGTATCGATAAAACAAGAGGTTCGCGCGTTGGAAAACACAGTCGATTCGACAGAGTTCTTTCAGTTTTCGGAGCATGTTTTTGCCGGAAACGCAATTTTCAGGGTGGTTCTCGCCCCTCGGATGCGAACGACGATCGTCAAAGGGGAGCTCACCGCGCGAATGTACGCTCGCGAGAGGACTACTTTCTATCATGGCTGCGAGAAAAATCGACGACGAACGCAGACGGAACATCGGCGCGTACAGCCGAGATCTAACTGTACCCGGTCGCGAACGTTCCGAACGGGGATAGACTAGTAGGATAAGAATGTCGGGCAGCACACCGGTTGGGAAATGAATTGTGACGTGGTCTGGCATTGAGGGAAAGAGAGAGAGAGAGCGACGAAGAGAGAGAGGAAGAGAGACCGGGAGAGACACGCGCGTGCACGGACACGACGAAACGAGCGCATCCACGAGCACGGTAAAACGGAGAAACGAGCCTAACCAGCCTCGTCTAATTCGTCGCGTGGCCTGATTTCACGGGACTCCTGCAGAAAATCAAAAATCTATCATGTTCTACTGAAGTATTATAAAAGATTTTCTGATTCGCAGTTTCCACGATTCAATTCAACGCTGGAAATCCCAAAATTCACACGACTCTCCCATTTCCAGCCATGTCTTCGAAACAGACGGTCCCCTAACTTCGAGGGGTGCTTTCACTCCCTCGACGGAGATATTTACAGCCTCGAACGTTCTCAGCCCTTATGCAGGGAATGTTACGCAAGGAAAATCTATGGACAATATCTTCGAGCTTCGTTATTAGGTCAGCCTAGCGTGCCTGGTAATTAAACTTGCACACAATCGGAATAATTATATAAATATCACACAGGCTCTTTCTCTAGATCGTTCTACAAGACCCGTTCATTCTAATTAATTAATAATCTTCCTCTACCGAGGGAGATACAAGGACGATGTATGGGCGACAAGAAAAAGTTCTTATTTTGCAGGAAGGTCCGCAATCTAATAATGAGTTTTGGTTAATGATTCTTCGTTGATTTAGCATTGAACGTGGTTAAAGTGTGTGGTTAAATTGTCACGATTGATATCAATATAATTCTTGTCCGGCATAAAGATCGGCGTGGTCCGGTGATAAACGCGGCCAGGAATTTACGTAAGGCTAAACGCGTGACGCTGGTCCCCTACTCCGATCGAGCCGCGCATTCCATGCCGGAGGAACGTAAAAGTTCCCGTTGCCCCGTCGAAACCCACCACTTTCACTCTCGACAAAAATGTCCCCGGCAAGAGAGCACGCGGCGCCGAGTCCATCCTACGAATTTCCTCCGTTGCATCGCGCGATGGCACCCCGTGGGAAAACGTGGACGTACGCGCCCGTATGTGGAGCACCTACCCGCGCCATTGATAAACCAATTATGCCCTTACTATTATTTCACTTACTATTATTGCTTCTTATTTATATTTCACATGACTGTTAGCAAATCTGTCTGTACTATTTGTCTTGCGATTCTTATTCGCTGAATATATTTGATAATAAGGGATTTATGACTCGTATTATTTTATGTATTGATTTTATGATTTTTATTATATATCTGTTAGCCTATAATAATATAGAAAGTTAATCTCGTTCAAACATTCCAATAAAAGCTAAAAAGGTTTTTACTATGATTTTGGCTTAAGTACCATTGTACCATTGTACAGTTTATACCCTATCTCGGTTTTACAGAACTGTTGGGGTTGTTCGGTGGGCGTCAACCCCTAGAGTATTGTGATTTCGGGGTTGCTCGGTAGGAAGACAACTGTACTCCAGGTAACTGAAATTTAACTGTCCTCTTTTGAATAATAGCGACCGAACAAACTCTTTTTCCACAGCAGTAGTTTGATGTCATAAAATTTTTGGGGTTGTTCGGTGGGCGTTAACCCCTACAGTATTTATATAGCTTCTGGGGTGGTTCGAAGGGGCGTTAGCGCGCGATAACTAAAATTTAACTACTCGAGTAATAGCAATCGAAAAATGGCGTCACATCCACATGTGTGTTCGTCTACGATATACGGCACTGCTCCGAAGAAAGTCGTTTCCCCGAGAGTCGCGTGAAGCCGTTCTCGCCTGTGTTGCGCGTATCGCCGCGCGCTCTGACCCAGAAACCCACTTTCTTACCGAATTAAAAGCGACATCGCCGAGCGCACCGCGGCTCCGGATAGATATACGCCCGGCCAAATACATAGATCGCCGCGATCTCCGATCGCTTCTTCGATCCCGGCTAGAAAATCCAACTATCGTCGATTGGGACCGCTGCTCGAACCGAAAACTCGACGAGATCGTTCCAAATAAAATGTCCCTCAATCTCAATTTTCATATAAAAATTTTTTATATATAAAATTAAAAAAATTCTCATGCCTTTTTAATAAGAAAATTTCAAAACAATCTGGATAACTCGCAGACCATTTTTATAAGGCATGTCTATAAACTTATAAAGAAGTCCTGTGATTTAATTTGTCCATCCCCTAAGATACCCTGTACATGCAATTAATTGAATCGATACGCAATTGTAATATTTGAAATTAATTAAAATTCTGTTATACATAATATACGAACGCGCGGAGCCGTGTATCGTTTACCACCGGTCGCGTGAAAATACCAAAATGAATCGAGCAACAACCCGTGTTTGAACACGGATCTCATTTGTCTGAACAATTCAATTATTCGAAGCAATTTTGGGACGAGTAGCGATGATTTTCGAGTGGGCAAAAATTATGCGACTGGCCGTGCTCGCGTGGAAAGCACGAGACTCGCACCTGTTCCACGGCTACGTAAATGTTTGCGGGTACAATATCGTGTTTGGCGATGGCAGGGGCTCTCTCACCTGGCCGCAGGGACGTGTTTCCTTTTTTCTTTCAGCTTTTTTTCTCCGGCTTCGAACCCTCTCGATACCGTGCGCGTCAGTCGCAAGGCGACCTCTGTACACTCGAACAGTCTCTCACCTGTGGTCGGTCGTCGTCGATCTTAAGATAACAATCACGCGATGCCCCGCGATAATCGAACGTTTTACTTGTAGAATTCAAGCAAACCCGTCGCCACTGCGCTTTAGAAACTCTCCGGCATCGACCGGTCAGCGGGAATACAAACCGCGGATTATATCCAGCGAGGATTCTTCCATAATTTTGGAAATTCATCGCGCAAAGATTTCAGGAACTTCGATCGTAAACAACTCGATAAATAATCCAACAATCACGCTTTGGATTATTCAGCGAAAGAAGTTTTCTACGCTTCCGTTTGCTGCGGCACACTTATCGGAGAGCCTCGATAACACCTTAATCACCGAAAGCATATTAACAGGATTACTCGATCACTGTATTTTATCGTGAAGAGGCTCTAAAGTATTCCTTTAATCCCTCGTCGTATTTTGACGAGCCAGCCTTGTCGATGTTGTTCTACTACATTTAGTGAAATTATAAATATGTACGTTCTTTAAATTGTTCTTTAAATTCGGCTGGCAGTGAGTTTCAAGGCAATCCGCGGCGCAGTTAAGTTCTACGTCCGACAAGTAGACTCCTGCGAATCGTATCTGGGTAAACATGGCGATGAAAATGGCGGACGAGCAAGTGAACGCGATGCTTCCGCGAGAATATAGGTCGTACATACAATAGTAATAGATACACAGGGTGGGACAGTTGCTTTCTCCGAGGCTCTGGCTCCATTGTTGACCTCGATAGGATGGCGGTGACCTATAACAGTCACGACCTTCGAATGACCTTCGAAAAAGATCCGTGTCTCCTTCGGAACTTGAGCGCGACACTTGTTGGAACTCTGGCCTTCGGATCACCTGGCTTTTTGAACCGGGGTCTACCGATTCTTCTTCGACTCTCCGAAATACTGAATAATCCATTATATTAATATCCATTATATTTACGATTTCATTAAAAATAGTCTAATTAATTTCACAGACTCATGGTGTCGAGTCTTAGTATACGGTATGTATAATACCGAGTCACTAAAAACATTATTTAATATTCAATTTAGTATTGAAACTCGTGCAGCCAGTGTAAGAAATAAATAAATTTGGAAAAGAAAAATATTACAGCTCGGATATAGAACCTGCTACCCAAGTAAAATATCCTTTTTTATCGTAATACAGTAAAAGGGACATTTTACAGCGTTTAGGCTGGCTCGTCCACGCCGTGCGTCGACGGGGAAGAGGTGGTATTTGCATTTAAGGCCAATGGGATACACATGGTTATCGTCCTCTTGAATCGCCGACCGGCGCCGTTTCCAAACGGTGGTCTAACTTGTTGCACGCGTCCGAAGAATTCGTAAAGGTCAAAGAATGGCGCGAACGGCATAAATCAGCCGGCGTTCAACAGCCGCGGTAGCCTAAGTGCGCATTGATCACCGATATCGACCAATCGGAAGTTAGAAGCCATCTTCTCGTTACATTCTCGATTGGACTCTACAAACCCTCGGGTAAAATCTTACCTGAACGCTCGAGCAGCGGCCAGTGAACATTACCACTAGTTTTCCGAATAGCGGCGAAATATACTCTAATATCCGGATAAAGAGTTTTGACGAACGAGCCAAAGATAAACAGGCTAACTCTGGCTCGGCTGGATCGTAGGATCGACAGGTAACGCGGCAGCCGTTCCTCGTTCATCCATTATTCTAGCGGCCTCTGGGACCGGCAGGAAATTAGCCGATCGAATTGCACGGAGGACCCGTGTTGTTGTTCCGAGTACCGTGGTCTCGTCCATCGGATGGTCAGTTAGTCAACAACCGACGAGACGAAACCAGACGAGAGACGCGACAGTGAATAAATAAGAACGATTTTTCGACGGGTCGTCGATTCTCGTTCGCCGAGGCATTGGCCTAATTGCCGAGTCAGGGACACGGGGCCAGGCTTTTCGACCGTTGTACCCTGCCCGCCATCAAGGACCCACCAGTTCGTTCACACCTCCTACGTACTGTCTCTCTCCTCTATTTTTAGATCGATACATGTATACTTCTTTTTCACCGCGAAAAATAATCGACCTAAGAAAGGTCGATGCGTTTCGAGAAAAAAGAATAAGATATCATCACGAGAAAAATTATATTCCAACGCTATTTCGACTTGTCTTTTTAAATGTAGCTGGATGTTTGAAAATCCCCCAATAAATTTTTTGTAAGAAATAGATTTAATGAATAATTTCAGCTACTCAATTTCTCACACAAATTCCACAATTAGTAAAATCAGAAATGAAAAAAATAAATTTGTACTTGGCTTCTATATAGTGGAATTGATGGTTAAAAATTTGATTTGCATAAAGATCCGTTGTGTAATGATACAGCATTCTGCGTGGTACTGTTGCTAACACGTTCGAGCTTGTCGGCTTGAACAGTCTAGGGGAGATGAATTTCTATCAGGAAATCGAGGAACACTGTGAAAGAGATTGGCAAGAAGATCGAGGATCTCGCGAGAGCCTTGATGAGAGGGACGCGATCGCCATACCCATAGGGCGCGGCGAATGAACAGTAGGAACAGTGTGATCGGTAAGGAGGATGATCGTCTTTCCCGCTGGTGGTGGCTGTTTATACCTATTCGACCCGTTGAATTTTCATCGCGTGCCAAGATTTAAAATGCATCCGCTCCAGCGGCGTGGCGGCGAGGCTGTACCCGTTCGTTCACCGAAACGTTTTGATGAAAAAAATGCAAACGCGGGGAGAGAGACGTGGCTAAAGAGAAGGGGAGTAAAAGAGAGAGAGAGAGAGAGGAGGGAGGAGGAGGAGGAGTGGGGAGAAGAGGGAGAGAAACGGAGAGGAAGAGAAAGGGGCAGGAGGGGCTCCGGCGGCAGCACTGCGGCAGAAAACTGGTCCAGGTGCAAGCTCGATACTCCCGGAGAGCGTGATTCGCGTTGAATATTCGCCAACTGGAATTCCTTATCCCTGCAAAGCCGACGTTGCCCTGCGAACGCAACGGTACTACTCGCTTTTCAGCTCGTTCCTCCTCGCTACAAGCACACGATCGAATATCTCGCGCCGATTAGAAGCTTCGCGACGATCACAACGCCTACTCGCGCGATCCTACCATAATTAACCCTCCGTAAGGTCACGCCGACTCGTTTTCGTCCTGTCGAACATTTCACTTTTCAGTCCTCTCAGGGATTCGTAAGGATCAAGTCAGAATTCGTGAAGATTAAAACTAGATTTTTTCAATTGTTGTTGCAGATCACAAATACCTGTAGAGATTCAAATATAGAGAACATGAGGTTGTAGGTTCTATTCTTCACTTTTATCCGCTTTTGTCCATTGCGGTACGGAAAAAACGGTTCAAAACATCCTATAATTTCGGCTATTCTAACATGTCATGTCTAACTATTTAACAGCACTGCAAAGTCTAACTAATTTCTAGATAGACGCAGCAAGAATATTATTTCTAAGTGAACAGCGTACTTCGATCGACGCGTATCAGACGTCATTCGCGACGACGACGATTCCACGATTTCACAGCGAGCACCAGGGAATTCCTGGTTTCAACTTTCAAAGATCCAAGGACGGATCCTTGGAAGGAGTGACGCGTTCGCCGCGACGCTCGTCGTTCCTCGTCGTCTGTTCGTCGGTGGATTCCGTCCGCTTTCGCTCGTCGAGATAAGATTAAGCACGGTTATCGCCGCGATAGAGTCCCCGATCTGTGAAATCGTGTAACGGCCGAGCGAACGGTGGGCTTCAAACCCATTTCTTCTAGAAAAATTATTTATCTCGAAATTTATAGTGTACATAATAATTGTGTAATCCTACGTGGTCAACATGGGTCGTCGTGTTTCTGAAAGAAATCTGGAATACGTATCGAAGTCCCCGCCGTTTGAATATATAATCATTGGAATGTGGAAGAATTAATAGGAGAAAGTAAATATTGGAAAGTAAGAAAAGAGTGGGATAAAATAGAAAAGAGTGTAACATAACTATAAAGATGATACTATGAAAATTAGTGTCCGTCGCGAAATAATTCTCATAGAAAAATTCAAAAAGCGACGTTAAATAAGGTAAAAAAATTACAGTGTATTCAATGATGAAACACTTGACCGAAAACAACGCAACCATTTTTGATCCGATAGTCTAAAATCGACAGAATGGAAGTAACCCCCTTAAATCGGCTGTCTGCGGAGGTCCACGGTCTACGGAGGGGAAAAAAGGTGGATAAGAGGGGGTGGTCGACGCTGAAAGGATTAATGAAAACGAGGGTCCCGAAGTTGGGTCAATGGCGTAACCGTAGGGCGCGTGACTTGCTTCGGATTCGACGGACACACGGTCCTAAAACAATAGACCGTCCCAACCTCCTTGTTTCAGCGAGACGATTAATCGCTGATAAACGAACAAAGTCGGTCGAATTAAATGAACACGCGGCCGCAAATGAAATATCCGCCCCTCGATTACTTTACCAGCTACAGTTTAATTCGAAATATTTTTTCATACGACACATAATCGAGAATTCCCTTCTTCGATTTTCGCGCGTATTCGACGGTCGTTATTCATCGGAACAACACAATCCGCGACGCGATTTGTTTACAGGAATAACAGAAATCACAGGCAACGCGACAGAAAGGCAAGAATCGACGATTTTTAAAAACCATTGTCGATGAAACGGATCGGGTGAACATTTTTACACGGGTCATTCGGTGTCGGAGTTATCCCGTTAAAAAATTTCAAATTCGAACGAAGATCATAAAGAACGGAACGACCAACGTTCTTCCGCTTCGGGGGTGAATTATCCCTTTGCGTCAATTTGTTAAAACACTCAGCGCGAGAGGAAGTCACTGAAAATATTTCTGTAAATTACTCGGAGTTGGAGGAATCCTATTAAAAAGATTTCAACCAGGAATTAAAATCACGAGAAAGAGAGAGTGTCAATGAAAAATATATTATCACGTAAGTTATCGTTTTCTATCGTCGCGGACTTCGTGGTTCTTCGTGTCTAAAAGAGTTAAAGGGAAGAGGATCTTCGGCGAGTGTCTCGTCCGATCGATAGTCGGTCGCCTTCGAGTGGAAACTCGCGTATGAACCGGCTAGGCTCCTGGAGCTAATAAGACACATAGTTCGACGGTGCATCGAGCCTTTCGCAGCGTCAAAGCGAATCCATAATTACATTTTCATCGGCGGGGCGTTCACGCTCGTGCCGAGGGTGGGAGGAGCGGTTCCCAATCAATCGTACCCGCTAAACTACGGAATCAGTTTATGCCGTGATGGGATCGTTTCAACATTTAAATGATTCATGCCACCGTCGTGCATCCTGGAGGAATTCTCCTGAAACGCACGAACTAAGAGAACAGGTATAATCGTTCTCCGAAAAATACTCGGCAAGTAAAGATCCTTGGAATGATTTGATCGCGAGTACACAGTGGTCTGCGGATTTTTGCTTACCAAGAAACTGAATTTAAAAATGATTTATAAAATCCAAGAATATTAACACATTGTTTCCCGCGAAAAAATTAAAGTAGTACATTTTTATCGAACTCCTGTTTTCAATAATTAAGATATAAAAAATCAGAAATTACCCAAACCTTTAGATTCATGGTGGAATCATCTGATTCGAGACCAACGTTTGCTATTAAAAATGTTTAATAGTAGAGAAAAAAGAAGATTCTAGCGATTGGTAAGGTTAGATAAGTCTAGCCGATTAGACCTAATGAACGCGATCGAATCGATAGCCTAGAGAAATGAGGGTGCAGAACAACGGAGAGGGTGGGGTGGTCTCGAGGTGTACTCTCACGCGTTTTCAAGTATGAAAGATAGCAGTTTGCCTTTGTTCTAGAACACAACGACGAGCCCTAAACGCGCGAAGGTGTCGTTAGAATATTATTTCATCTACAGGATTCCATTCCTCCAAAATCGAGCCTCGCTTATTCGATTATTTATTCACAGATGTATCGAGCGGAACATCGGTATGTCGATAAGAGGTTTTCCGTCTTCGAGGGGACGCTCTTAGTCTCCTCTCCAGGCGAGGGTGTAACGCGCGGCCGATGGACGCGATAAGTGGGTGTTTACGCGCGCCGAATCCGCGCAAGCCATAATAAAATGCAATGAAAGTTGCGGTTCGCAAGCCTCCGACGGATATATCGCGTACGACGACGACGACGCCGACGTCCCGATCGATATTACATGTACGTACACACGACACAAGCGGCCCGCTCTCCGCTCTCGGTTCGGTTTTGAGGCTGGGCTCGATAGCAATTCGGTGTTTTACGATGTTGATCGACCCGCCGACATAATTACGAACCCGTGCGTCTGACGTCCAATTAATTCCTGCCGGACCGTCGGATTTTCACGGACATCTTTCGCGTCGATTTTATCAGACGTTTTAACCCCTCGTCGCAGTGGAAACAACCGAACCTTTGTAATTATCCGTTCGATCGAATCAACAAATTACCGTATCGCGTTCGGATATTTTCATTCTGGAATCATGACGTTCTCATCTCTAATTTTTTATCATTACCAGACTGATTTCTGCTGTTCAGAGATCTCTGAATCACTTTGATACAGTAGACTTCCTACAACGTAATTAGAAACTAGTTTAAAAAGACTGCATATCTGTATTACATGTTGCGGTAAATGTATACAAACTAAATAATCCAATGTCATTCTTTAATCACGATTACTCGGCAGTAATAAGTACAATGAATCTAGAACCATAAGAATAATATACGACCACAGCTTTATTTTTAATTTATATGGGAGTCTAGTGTAGCTCGCTTTTAATCAGCTTCCTCTAGCCCTCTCCAGACTCTTAATTCCTGATCAGATGCATTCGACGCGTTGCTAGGATCGGGACACGTGTCCCTAAAGGACTCCTACGCTTCGAAACTCCTAGATTAGCCAAAGCGGACTTGCTCGGTGCCTCGCGCTGGCTAATCGAAGCTAAAAGGTGCGAGTAGAAAGTCGCTGAACTAGGTTCGGGGACGCAGACCGTGGGGCTGCAGGGGTTGGCGGCGCGGCTCACCCTGTTTTCGACGGCAACCCCGGAGAAGGTTAAATCGGGGAAGGTGTCGTAACATTATTACGCGGGCATAGCGAGCCGCCGATATAGTCCGTTGCGTAATACACCTTGTCATCCCCATCCGGTTCGGGGCTTTCCCGCTCGCGAATATCTGCTGTAGTATTCCGTAATTTGCGGGAGGTGGTGCTATCACTTCCCGTTTCATCCAACTTTTTATTAATAACGAGCCATTGTTTTCGAACTGCATGGAAGACTTCTGCTTTCACGGTTCGTTATCGTTTATTTTCGATTTCCGCCCAATCCCCGAGACTTTCACTGCTCTCTGCCAATTTATGTTGACTCTTGTGGTTGACGCTCTTCGTTAATCCTATCTCGTCCAACCCTTGTCTCGAAATGTCACACGAGGAAGTCAAGCTTTAGTCAGCCACATTAAATATACGACTCCTAAATTTTAATAGCTACACCAGTTGGCATGGCGTCCAACAATATTTTTACATTTTCCTAAATCTCATTCTAGCTTCACGCAACACTAATCCTGAGTATTTTACATCGGTTTACAAAATTAATCCAATTTTCTGGCCATTTTCGTATAAACATATACCCACAGAAATCAATTTACACTTAATCCCCTCAAATTTTATATGAATTTAATATTTTAGTGTGAAATATAAAGTTAAAAACAGTTATTATTTCAAATAATAACATCAAATACGACATCGTGGTCGTCACACTTGCATGACGCAGGTAGGGAATCGATCTCAAAGTAGATACATAATCGTTCGGCTACGAGATGACCTTGGAGAGTCTCGAAGGTCGCGCTTTTAAATGTAACTCTACAGCTCGTATAGCTTCGAATTTGGCGCAACAGATTTGTACAAACCGATGTAAGTGGTTCCGCGATTAGGATAAACTTGGAACCTCTGATCCGAACATCGACTGCGTTGCGTAATGATGTTCGAGCACTTTCGCCGCTCGGATGTAAGTTCGATGAAACAGCGCGATTTCCAGTTACCTCGGCTCCTTCGAGATTTCCGTGGATCCAGGTTAACAAACCGGCCGGAGGAACGATCGGATCTTTTATCGGAATTGCGATCGGCCGATTCCTGGCCGAAGTCTTGTCACGCTTGTCGTCTTCTCGAACACCTATCGGCTTGTGCGCGGTTGTATAGCGTGCATGTACGCGTACACACGGGACGGGGGGGGGGGGGGGGGCACACAGCATACAGATGTACGGGACCGGCGCTATATAATCGATATCTCGGCGTGGCCAAATGCCTTCTAACACCGGTTATTGATTTGCAACTCCACCTCTGGCCGGCGTGTACGCGCATAACGCCGGCATAATAAACCAGCTCTAACATCCGTGCCGGCGTTAATGTCGATCCAAGAAAGATAATACCACCCGGTTGACCTTGCCCACTCGAACACATCCTGGACAAATCGCGTCCTGCTGATCCATAAACTAGAGAGACGCCGAGAACTGTTCGGATAACGGAGCAGCGCCCATACGACGAACGAGTTTTCCACGACCGGAGAACCGCCTTGACGATCTCCCAAGTGAAAACCTCAGTGAAAGCTGACCGTTTCTCCTAGACGATTAAAGAACTCGACAATTCAACCCTCTGCACAGGATTATATACTTTTTTCTTTTCTTTGTAAATACTAATGTAAAAAGGGCTTCTACCCGTCTATAATAAATAATAATAATTTCCAAGAGGTACAATGAAGTATTTCAGTGAGTACTGATACGTCAGAACGAATAATAATACTTAAACGAGGAATCGATTCACGCGGAAAGCGGTGAAAAGCGAAGAAAAGGGGAGCACTCGGTCGTCTGCGCGTGTAAAACGAAACGACGACGCAAGGACGGATACGAATAACGTTATAGCGTGTAACGATGGCGAGTCTGGACGCGTGTAAAACGGCGTTGTTACATTATCTTGCCCCGAGCAAGCGACAGACTACCGGAGCAAGTAAATAATTAACCGGGGTAAAATCGCGCGACCCGTTGATTAATTAACCCGATCCGTCGCGTCGAGTCGCGTCGACTGGACCCCCTTTAACGATTTCGCGTTCCGTTCGCGATACGGTTTAAGAGACGGCTTTCTTCGTCACTCTATTCGGCTATCCGCATATGTATTTCATCTTCTCAATCCTTCGGCAATTTATCGAGTTTTCTCTTCTCGAAATTCAACTTTTCCGTGCGAGACGTTTTCGAACAAAAAGATTTTGGATAATTATTTACACTGATTTTGATGACCTTGACAACATATTTCAAGGTCATAAAAATCGGTGAGAGGAGGCCCTCAAAGTAAATAATTACCAAAGATTTGTTTTCATCCGGTCTAATCAGCAGTGTACTCGTGACATGTTCGGATAAGCGAGGTTCCAGCCCGCGGGATCCATTTGGCTCGTAGTCGGAGCAGTATACGTCGCTCGGACGTCAAGGCACGGGACGTTTCTTCCATTCTGGACGTGGTTCGCGACACGACGGTCTTAACGTTAATTGTCAGTGACGCACGGACGTGACGAAACCCCGGTCCATCTAATTATGAGGCGCGGGTAGAGGCCAGAACCCGGTGAAAGGCGCGCGGCTACAGCTAAAAGTCCGCAATCCGCATCGCCGCGGTGCTAAATAAGTCCTGGCCAGAAGGACTCGCTCGTTACTCAACCGACGCCGCGAATTATACCGTTGGAATGCGACTAGAGAGACTATACACGACTCGTGCCTCTTATCGTTTAGTCATTGATTCGGCGCCGAGCAAGCGAGAGAGCGAGAGAGAGAGAGAGATGGAGAACATACCACCGGTTACAAACAAAAATCAATCGGCCCCCGTTGCTGGCGCAGTCAAGATTCGGGACACCTCGACTTTGAAGCGGCAGCATTTTTTACCGTGCCTAACCCAGATTCTCCCGTGATCGCTTTCGAAACTAGCCTACCACCACCTTCTTCTGGCGGTTTGTTCGTGCACTCTAGCAAACAACGATTGCTTCGTTAACGTGAAGTTACAGTCTGCGGATAGCCATAACCGAACAATAAAGATTAAAATCAGAGTATTTAGGGTAGGTAGTATTCGAGTAGTTGTATATGTATAGGGTGAACAAGGAATAATAACCGGGATATTCTTTAGTGAACATTGTTGACAAATTCAACAATGTTTTTCTCGTGAAATTTTCCACCAACATATTCGCTACATTTTTCTGATTAAAACGATACTACCCTCTACATATTCTTACAAGTAATATTGAAGGTGTGCCTGGACCACTCTGTATATTCGGATTCCAATCGTTTATCCGCTGGTCTGGTCTCACACGGGCCGGTTAAAAAGGGAGCCCACTGTGATTAAAGAAAAGCTGATGAAAATGGAAGTAGGGTAGTCGGGGTCCTTCCCTCGTAAGGGTGAAACGACCGACGGGGATCAGCGGGTCGGTGCGAGTTTTGAAACGCAACCGTGACACCGTTCCTCGCGGACCTTGTCCGTGAATCGTAGTTAGACAGGGCCCGTGACCCCATCCTACGCACCTGTGCGGTGCCCCGGGAACGATACGATCGCGATAATCGGCGAAGTTTTACGACGGGACACGAGGGCGCGATCGATAATCCACGGTGGGGGCCCGTCTCCTCGTTCTGCTCTGCTCCGCTCTACTCCGCGCCAAGCCGTTACGGTATCTGTCGTACTCCGGCTTGAAAATTAAAGATCCGGCCGTCACGCGGGTAAAAACGTCGTCGCGATCAGCAAGCAACCTTTGCGAGGAGAATATTTTTTCCCATCGCCGCCGGATACATTCCCGGTTTTCGTGGGCCTCGCTCTCCTCCCCGTTCGAATTTCCCGCCTTTCTCGAACGATCCTCCAGGAATTCATCGGACAACCTTCTGTGTCGATTAGGGGGTAGGGTACACCCTGATCTTATTGTATTATTTCAGTGTAACCAACCTCTGAGCTAGAATCTGAGGGTGATTTCTCGATTTTTTCCCCTACTTTGGACGCTGATATTATTAGATAAATAGAATTTTCAAAGCAAACCAACTAAAAAAAATATTTAAAAAAAATCATATATTGAAGTTTTATATAAAAAATTTTTATCGTTAGCAAAATCGAGCTACCACAAACGTTAAATCGGATTTCCGATTATCGAAAAGCCCGGGCGATTCGAATCTCTGCGAAGCGGAACATAGTCGGAGGACGCGAGGGGCGCAGCCGCGAGATTTTCGTTCGAATTTCTTCGTTTCCGCGACACAAGGAGACGACGATGCGTCGCACCGGCGCACCTCTCGTTCCGCGCGTTTCGTTTGTTTCCTTTCCGGCTGGTTCTTTTTTTGTTTCCTTTAATTTCTGAACCGGGTAGTTTCCTTTCGCTTAAAAGGACCGTGCACCGGTGCGATGATCAAAAGGGCAGAACACGAGGACAAAAAGGAGAAGCCGGCTCTCTCTCCGAGCAACGAAACACACGGCTTGCTAAAGGAGTCAAAGAATTTTTTCGCGGGCAACACCGACCCCGGTTTGTTTTTCCGGCGAGCATTGTGCTCGTCGTCGTTCGTTACGGCCGGCAATTATCTGCTGGCTAACCTCGCCCCGTTAGGTTTTAGCGCTTTTAACACCTTCAGGAGCACCGGTACAAGGAAAATCTTAAACACAATTTCGAGAAAATCGACTAACTACACGGCCCCTCTCTGAGTGGACGTTGTTCGCCATTTCGAATATCGAGTTAACGTTGGAAACGCGTAAATACGTAAATACGTCACCTGGTTCGTAGATTAATAGAAAGAAATGGTTGACTTCTTATTTAAAGGTTTTGTGGAAAAACCGAACCAATTCGCGACAGAAATAAAAATTATACGGATTAGGATCAGACGAATATTTGCCAGGAACTCAGTGGCCACGTTGCTGGCAGAGGATCAATATATTATTTAAACGAACGATTTTCTCCTACGCTACTAAATTACTCATTCGAGAAAACAGAATTTTCAACTCCTAAACTAGCTACCATAGTTTCGATCCCGTGGGTTGACTGCGGATTTTAGGCGTTCCTGATAAAAATTACTAAAATATTAAAATGAATGTTGCTATTGTTATCGATCGTACGAATGTTAAACCAAGATTGCTTTATAGTGTTTATTTGATCGAACCATTGCGCCGAAATCATCAATAATTTCCCTGGTTAAACCGAATGTTTGCAATTTGATAAAGTTACTGGATGATATCCGCAGTCCGATAAAAATGAATATGTGTCTACATTTTCGGAACGATCTCTCGCACGTTTCGCTGGAATTGGCTCGCGTGAATCGAACGCGTTCCGCCGTTAGTTACGTGTCTCAGGGTTAAATATGAGATTGATGCTTCGTTTTTGGTGCACGGTCCAATTGATTCTTTTTTCGTTGGAAGTCGAACGGGAAGGTTCTCGATAGAGCAGACTGTGGAACGCGACGTGTAACAGAACGGGCTGGGCCATTGAACGGGCAACGTTTGATTCGAGGCATTTACAGGTCATCCCTAACCACCCCCGAAGGGACGAAGTTTCGGGCCGCCTCGACCGATCGATCAGTCGGCCCTGTTTAGCCCCCTACCCCCTCAACAACGCTGAAATCTCCTCGACAGTGTTCGCCAAAGGATTCGACTTACGTCGTCGAACGAGACGCCCGTTGATCGATTCTTCACGCCCCGGTCGATTTGCCGGACCGGTGTCATAAACGCGTATCTACGTTCGCTTTGGATGTGTGTGCATCCTGGATGCATCATCCGGGATGTACTTCTAAAGTGAAAAGCTTAAATTTATCTCTTTACTAATCGACTACAAATCAACCACTGTGCTACAATTTATTTAAGTTTATTTATTACAATTTATTTAAACTTTTAAGTTCTTTAATTCTTGTGTAGCCAACGTGATAAAATATAATTTAAAAACTTTCTCTAACTTTAAATTATAATTTAAAAATTATCATTTAAAAAAGTATTCAACATTATTTGCACAAATTCTACTTTTGAGACTATAAATCGATATTCTACTAGTGGACAAATAATTCAGAGTAGTGTTCTATAATTTTTGGAAGAACACTAAATGATTATCGGAAGAAATGCAGTAAACGTGATAGTCTAGTTATCAGGAAGTCGAAGAGCGCTGTAATCCTTAGCAAATTTATTTTCTCGAGTCTAATCACTAGCCTGCGGGGAGCTTCTCGCGAGATTATCGGCTGATTAGAGACCCGCGGCAGGAAACAGGATATGTAAAAAGGGGAGAGTAGCTAGACAGTCGGCTAGCTCGTTCTCAGACAACACATAGTATCGCCGGGGCATCGGTTATCGGCCGAGAAGCTGTTAGAAAGATCCACTCGCTATTACACACTGGATGGTTGTATACTAGCGCCGGTGCAAAGAGGATTTCCCGGGGCGAGGATTATTCAAATCCGGCTTGAAAGCCGTTTTCAATGGAGACACGCCGATACGCCGAGCCGTGTCACCGCTACCCCTCGTTCCACGTGTCTTCTGCACCCCTGGCTCTTCCGCGCCGCTCCGCGAACCACCTAACGTAAGAACAACAGTCGAAAGGAGTCAAGGTCGCCGTTGTCGTCCCGCCGTTTCGTCTTCCCTCTCCACACGCCGCGTCGCTCGGTCTTGCCGTCTTTTCCGAGTTGTCGATTACAAAATTCCAACGAAATCCTCAGTGTCTCGAAACGATGATTGTCGATGAATTTTTGGTAACCATACGACCTTTGCGAAACGGCGCCGCTTGCCGATAGAAAAACAGCAAAGCTCGGTTACGGTTGGGCCGAGCCCGCGCACGCATAACCAGCCTCGGAAATCATCGAGTTTAGTAGATCGGGGACGCGTATTTCCGCTCCTCTTGCGCGCGCCTACCATTTAACCTCGTTTCTTCCATATCTTCTGCCGCTCGAGTTCCCGCACCGCTCTCCACGCGACTGCCATTGTTCGATCTTCTCCGGTGACCATGAATATGTAAAGTCGAAACTCTCGATCTTCTTCGCTCAAACTTCGCCACGGATGAATGAGACGAGAACCTTCAAAATCGAGATGCTTCCAGCAGCTCTCTCTCTCTTGCTCATTCTTTCTTTCGGTATCTCTGATTCTGCGAGTACTTCGTGGTCGATCTGATAGTAGCAGCTAATTTCTTCTTTCTTATCTTCAAGGCCTTTTCTCAGCGAAGTATAGCAATTATTTACAGAAAAATTGCAGACGCTTCGGAATCGATCTTTTGAAGATGAGAAACGTAAAATAAATTATAGTAAATAAATATCTTTTGGCAAAGTTTCGCCGTCCAACGTCGACTGCGGTGACTTCGGGGAGGTTGAAAATGAATTTGAAAAACAGAAAGGGGATACGTTTAGGCTGTTGGGGCAAACTGCGCGCCGGTAGATAAAGGTTGCGAGTCAGGACAAACGCAGAGCAGGGCTGTCGCAACGATTGATGCATCGATGCGCCGCATTAAATAAACTTCCCGACGCGTTTCTCTCCCGCACACTCCCACAGCGATGCAGCAGCCAGAGACGAGTCTCAATTTTCCCGGAAGCTATGGCCGAATTTAAAAGTCAATTAACCGGCCGGCCACTGTTACGCGATCGAAACCGCGCCGCGCCCAAATATTTGCAGCTAATTCCTCCCGCCCGCCCGTTTACCACCCTAATACCCGACGACGAATGTAACCACTCGTTCGTTAATGCCGCTCGATAGAAAACGATTTGTAGACTATTAACGTTTCCGGCTAAACATTCTCGCCGCGTCACGATCACTCGCTCGCTCGAGCGCGCGCGTGCTACTTCATCGTCGCACGCAATATTGTTCTCGATTCGAAACTCTCGCTGCGAGCTAGGGTTTTTTTTTTTGTTAAAAACTGTAGTCTCCGGTGTTCTACCGCTGCTCGCTTCCTTTCACTTTTCTTTCCACCGAAACTTTCGGACTTTCTTCCGATCCCTTCTCATCGTTTGCATATTTGTACAAGCATCGGAACAAATTCATCAGCGCACAGAAAAATTTGATTCGCCCTGCGAATTCTTCGTTCGTTGCACCAGAAAAATTATATCTACAGGTGTCGGTATTCGTATTTTTTCATATGCTCCTCTGGAATGATTGTATAAAAGATTCTATTATAATATCCCGCCAATGTTTGCTCTCCATTTTAAACCAACGAATTATGCTTCATTTGTAAGGTCGTGTGTTGAAGACATACATTTCCTAACGCAGACGGAAAAAGAGATCGATCATTTTACAGTGATGTAAAAATAATGAATGAATTTTCACTCCGACGAACGTACGACGAATATATCATTATTCGAAATACTTTTTACAATATCATGTTTCATGATAAACATTTAAGTTTCTGTAAAAATATTACAAAATTTCTTTGAATGTTCCTCGCTCACTAATATATGTATATATTTTCTATACATTTTGGTAGTGTACGAGTAAATCAGATTCATAAAATGAGAAAAAGGTATCTAAAATTGAAGCATTCTAGATCGGAAGAAATGAGTGGTTTTTGAGGTAAGGGCTGAAAAGAAATTGGTGCACAGACTGCTGAAGGATTAAGTACGGTCCCGGAAATTTTGGGACCAAACCGCGTCAGCCGGAGGTCGTAATTTGCAAATTGAACGGTGACGCGCAGCGCGTGCGGTTTCGCGGAGGAAAAGGGTGCGAAATACGGTACCGCCGTATAGGTTCGTCGAACAGTGGTATTAAGGGCACTGAGAAATCACAGTGAGAGTCGTGGACGCGTCTCCGGAGGTTCGTGCGGTCAGAAAAAAAGGACAGCAGAGTGGAAAGGCTGGTCCGGAAGGCAGCTGTTCGACAGAAAGGACGTTCTGACGACCAAGTGTCGCTTGTCACGGGTTTCGTTTCGCAACACCCTGCGCTCGATTATAATTATCCAGAGGGCACAAAGAGGACCTGGCCTTTTGTCGTTCGATTCTTGACGCGTGTGCGATCACGCGACCGACGAAACGCTACGGGAAAAGTACCGAGTGTGTCGATATCCTTTCGTACACCATATTGCCCGGCAAGTGAAATAAAAAAAAGGAACAAATTCGAGGCGCGCCACTCGCAGAGAAACGTCACCGCAGTGCACCAACCAGCGATTACGCAGTCGTCTTAATCGCGGAGAAACTAACGGAACAACATATTCGCACGTTCGAATGTCCTTTTAATAGACTGCGTTGGTAGCAGGCGCTCCGAATTATAGGAGCAAAGTTATTTCCGTCTTTCTTCTTATTTCGAATTTATTCGGATGCATCTTGCATGCATCTCCTACGATCTTTCTGTTCGAAAATGTTCTGCCACGAATATTATATTTCACAATTTATTTCAAAGTATATTTTTATATCTCGAATATAAATTAATAATTGTACAGGAAAATTGTACAACCTCATTTATGTACTGCATTTCTTTCAACAATTTGTTGATGTTCCTCTAGAAATATTTCAATGTGAATTTATGGAAATATGTTGAATACAATAGGTTTTAAATAATGTACAAATTTTCGTTGGCTACATAAAGGTTAAACAAATGGGTGGGGGTAGGCAGGCAGTTATGTGGGTGCTGACACAAGGGTTAAACGCGCGGGAAAACGAAAATGGCGGTAACGCGTTAAGATTGACGTCTCGCAGGTTAGGTTACGTCCCACGCGGAAAATTGTATAATTCCAATGCATGAAATCCGTTCCCGTTTGTACAAACGTTATCGTTGAGCATTCAATAATTTCAATACCTTCATCCCGCGGCTTAATTACTCCCTTTACGACCGACACAATTTCCCTTTGAGCATATCTGCGTGTTTTGCTGCACGACAGAGCTCTCAAGTAAAAATATAAAATATACGCGTGTACGTGCGCTTCTACCTTTCATTTCGATCCATCGACTAAACAAGAGAGCAAATCCGAAATGAACTTCATCGATCTATATGAATTTCACTCCGAGCAAAAGCCACAGAGTCACAGGTGCACGAATACTTTTTTCTCTAGCTGTACGTTCCACGGTAGAGCGTCTTAGAATACCTAGCCTGACCTAGAAACAACGGTCCGCGAGAAAGCGAATTCAAAGAGGGAAAGAGAAAAAGAAATCAAGCGACGCTCGTCCAGTGATCAAGGCGCTAGGTGCACATGGCTAATTTATTAACACCCCGTATAGTCGAGCATCGAGAGCAGGAAAGCAATATGCCTGAAAGGGTCATCGAGTGTATCCGCTTCGACCCAGGTTTCACCAGGTGTGCGCCAATATAGCGTCGACACTGTCGTGCCCAGTGAAATATTATTTCAAATACCGTATAACCTACTTCGGCATCAATCTGACGCGCGCTTCTTATCCATACGTTTGTTCATATTTTCTAAACAACACATTATCCAATATATTCGAAATCTGTTTCCATCTTGCATCAACGCGTTACCGCTACGTATATCTTTTGGCGGCAAATTTCATTGGGAACAATTTCTAAATAATAGTTCCAGCATATTTTCCTAAAATGTTACCGAGAACAACTGGTTTCGGTGGACATACGAAAACACAAGACAGACGAGTAAGAAATAAAAAGATTGCGAAGGTCGTAACACTCACCCTCTAGCAGGTGCCAGTCTTCGTCGAGTGATGCCAGTGCCTGTGCCTGATTAGCCTGTTGTTCGAAGTCGAGCATCTTGGCCCACGGTATCTCTCCTCTGTCTCGCCTCTCCGTCTCTGAGCGCAGAATGTATCTTCCTCTGTGAGCACGGGCAAACTATCTAGTCACTACACCTCGCACGAGAAAAACTATCGCCACACAGTTCTGCAGTCTCCTGGGTCCGTATAGTTTAGCACTGCAACACCGGCGTGGCGAAAGGAACACACGGATGATCGTGTTACGGTCTTGCGAGCGGGACACACCGCGGTGGAATCTGGCCGCGCGGAATCTTCTCGAGCGACAATTGAAAACTGGTGTGTATCAAAGACACGACTTTCCCCTCGTAGAAACGCTCGCTCGGATAATCTCGAACGTCCTTTCGTCACGAGAGAAAGAAAGAGTGGGTGGTGGGGGTAGGAGCGAGCGAATCGGACGGAACGCGAGGGAGCGAGGCCGGGCTTCGCTCTCTCTCTCTCTTTTTCTCCCACTCTGTGCTTCTCTTTCCTGTTCGCGAGCGTCTCGCCGACCGAACTCTTTTTTTCGCCGTTTAAAACTCCGCTCTCTGTTTACATCGGAGTGTTTTCTGGTTGGTCACCGGTCCGGTCGGGAAACGGCGCAAGCGTCGCGCGCGCGGTTCTCTTCTCCTCTCGAAAGGCCTAATAAATGGCTGGGAGAGAAGATCAGGATTATTTTCACGGTGTGCCCGACGGCCGGGTGTACGCGTGTTCCATTTATTTCAAAGGGGGGATATGATGATGATGGTGTGCTCACGCGGGGTCTTCACGGAAGAAAACCGTGTCTCTCTGGCAAGATTACGAGACGAGCAGGCTCGCCCGCGTGCATACGTGGCGGTACTCAAACCGCGACTGATTTCCCCTATCACTACGTGCTCAGCTGCCACCCACTACCCTCCCCCCACCAGGCCATCCACTGCCCCCACCTCCGCTCCGCCCCCCGCGGCTGCCTCCACGCAAGCTTGCTGGTTGCAAGCAACGGTAGAACGTCTGACCCTCCCCTCGGCGCCTATCCGCACCCCTTTCTCCCTATCCACACTTTCTCCGTCCTTGTCTTCCCTTCTGCAGCTCTCCTTCTCTCCCTCTCTCTCTCTCTCACTCTCGCTTCCTCTCCCTGTCTCTCTGTCGCACACACTCTCTTTCTCGCCACAAGTGTACAGGGTGCGGCGAAAGTTGTGGCGCAATCGAGAACAGGGTGATCCTACTCCGCAATATAACAAGTGGAAAGTGTAAAATTAACTTCCTATTATACTTGAATGGAAATGGATCGAACACGGAGTAGGTTTCCAAGAAGAAATGTTCCGAAGTACCGACTATTAGACGGTAGATTATTTTGATGGTGATTCTACATGTCTAAACGGAGCATGTGTCCAATTCGAATGTGTATCCAACGATTCGGGTTATACGGTAGCCGGCATAAAGGTTGAGGTCAAGCCGGAACACGTCCGTGTAATTGTTTCTGCACAATCTACTCTTTGTACGATCAACTCTGTGGCGCTTATTGTTAACGGATTTCTGCGCGACGTCGACGACCTACTGAACACGCAGCTTGAACGTGCACCAGTGTCCGTAACGCTCGATATGAATCTATATTTACTGATATTTATACGGGGTGTCTAGCGATTGCCGTGCACCGAAGACAACTCGTTCGCTTGCTGGTTTTTCTTCTCGTTATAACACGCATGTTTTCCGATTCATAATAATTTTTCAAACTGTACAGCTTCTACCGAAGTCATGATATTCTTCAAGGGAAGAATAGTGGATCAACCTGCAATGTAGAATTAATATGAATAATAAATTCAAGGGCCGGATGCATAATTATTATATGGAAGATAAGATAAGAATCAATTCTAACGAGTATTTATTTACCTGTTTCGTTTGCTTATTCTCAATCCCGGTACTAATTCCGAATATCCAGCCTTTTGCGAAAAAGGTTTGCCGACCCCAGCGCTAGCCGAGTCCGCGAAGGGTATTGGTCTCATCGGCGAGCGTGTGCGCGCCTCTCCCTCTCTCATTTCTCTCTCGTACTTTGTAGTCTGCGACCGTTAATGCAGAGAGAAGTTCGCGAGGCACTCGTGAATCCTCTTCCACTCTCTATTTCAGTTCCTCTCTCGGCCTCCGCGTTCCTTCCCGCTCTATTTCAACCGTCCGTCTCCCTCTAGCTGTGCTCGGTCCCGCTTCGTGCTCGGTCTCGGTCTCGCTTCTCGTTTCCACCGACACCGTTCCTCGTTCTCCGTCCTTCGTGAAAAGACTCCCATCCTCGTTCCCGTATTCTCTGGGTTATGGCTAGCCCGGGTTACCGGTAACCGGCCAGTAAACACAAAGTTATGCGTCTCCCGGTTCTAACCCGCTACTTTTCAGCGTGCTACCTGGGAAACGAGACAGATGCCGGAGAGATTCTGACTTCTGGCCGATATTGTGCGGCTCAAGAACAGCTGCCGAAGCCAAAAATTATCGTGGCCAATGATTCTTTCGTGGTTGCAACAACGCGTACTATGCGCTTCACGGTTTTCCATGTAGACGAGCTATGCAGAAAAGATTCAACAAGTTTCGTACGAGCGCAGGGATTCGATCGTTTCAAATCCCGAGGCACAGTGCTGTTGTTGAAAAGCAACCGGTCAGTGTACGTTCTCGAAAAAATTAGCGTTAACAAGGGTATTGTGAAATCCGTGGCGATCTTATTTATCCCGCAACATTGTGATTACTTTGATTAACCAGTTAAGGGTTAAGGTCGCGAGCGCAAGCCACGGCTCCTGGAACGCGTGTCGCGTGCTCCCTAGCATACGGCCCTGATGGCTCGCGCGCCTCGTCATTTGTCCTCGCGCCCCTCACCGCCCACCTCCGCCCACCACCGCACACAGGATACCGTCCGCCGCTCACCAAGCCACTCGATTTACTTCTCTCCCTAACCCCACCCCTTTCGCGCCGCTCTCCTCTCCTCTCTCTCTCTCTTCCTCCGACGAGCTCGTCGCGTGGCACTCTCTCCCTTCCACTCTCTCCTCCTCCCCACTGTGCTTCTCCTCTAGCCGTCTCACTCCCTTCCATCGTCTCTCCCAGTCGTCCTTCCCTGTTCTCCGGTTATTCGATTACATTTCCTTCTCTCTCCGATGAGACGCGCCGGAACCATCGGTCCGTTTCTGTTTTACATTGTTTTCTCCATTGCGCATCTGCCGAACTTTGTATTTTTGTTTCTTTTAGGTATTCCCGCGTCTCCGATCGCTCGTGGATCGCCCTCGAATCGATACGATGATTCTCGAAATATCTGCGAGGCAAATAACATAGTTCGATTACGATTAGTTGGTCGACGGTAAAAATCGACCGGTATCTGATACCGTGTAGAAAGGTCAGTGCCGCTCTTGAAAGGTGTTCGCTTATCGTGAATTCGATTGCGAGACGCAACGAGAATCCCAGCGGGATTATTTTTTCTCGTGTTTTCGGGCCGAGCAGAGCGTCGCGTTAGGCTGGTTGCATTCGCGCCGGTACGGTCGACCGACCGGTCTGTCTTTTTCTGTTTCGTTCTCCCGTGTTCGACCTCGAGAGGAATCGGCGCGGCGTAAGGTTTCTCCCTCTTCGTCGCGCGTGCCACGATCCGCACGTTCACGGATTTCCCCTCTTCCTCTTGTTCCCGATAGTCCGCTCCTGCTCCCACTAAAGTGTTTGTTCTTCATCGCAGATGCTCGCCAGTGCCGTCAACCTCCCCCACCTGAACTAACTCCCGAGGATAACCGAGAGAGCCGACCTGACGTACGTTCGAGCCTTCTACGTTCTACCCGAAATCGTATTCCTATCGACGATACGGATTCCACGCTGCGTTTAATGCTAGCAACAAATCCGAACGTTTTATGTATAATTTCAAGTCTGAAACGAGTCTGTCTAAAAAGTATACAAATATAACGAGGGTTCTCTAGATCATGTAACGTTGCTCAAAGAGCGTGCACATTCAATGTTTGTTCACGCGAAAAATTCTGGTTTAACGACGTCGGTGAAATATATGCGGCGAATAATATTTTCAGGCATCCAATAAAGTTGCACGGCAGAGTTTCGGCTACCTGGCCGCTGCGGGAGTTTCGGGTTTCCTGTGAACAGGAAACCGTATCATTTAGCGTCACCATCCCATGAGTGAAAATGCATTAACTGGCAGTGGCGGGCAACATTACAGCAAAGTGAAACCCGTCGTCACGGTGTGGTCACGTTAAAGCGAGCCCACGTGAAATAGTGTAACAATCGCAGCCCCCGAACACTATGATCCCACTAACGTCCCTTTCCGGCTTGTCCCTTATTCCCTCTGCGACCGACCCCTCACCAGCTACCGTCAGCCTTCCTGTTTATTAAACTCGGGTCTCTCGTGCTGAGCATTCTTGTTGCAGCACCGCCACAGTTCCAACGAAGGAGCCAGAACGCAAGGTCGTCTTACAAGATCACGCGCAATCGTTGCGTGTATCGCCTTAGTGTAACATTGCAGCCCTACCATGCCGACCGAGCAAAAGTTCCATGCGTAAACGATCCATCATCTCCTAAAAACAAATTTTATAATACTACCTCTTCCCCGTTGTATAGCAAGAACGAGATATAGACTCGATGTAAATTTTACAGGGTTACATTAAAAACTGTTGGATTCTAGTCTGGCTCCGGGATCCAGATAAAGACTTGTCCTTGTAACGATGATGTTCCCAGTTGTTCCGAGGCGGCTTCGTGAACATGTATCCGTTGGAATTCCAGTGCTACGTCATTTTTAGCTGAGCTGTTTATTCTACATTGACGACGTCACGCGAGACCAACGGAATGGGGCTGAGAAGAGTGAGAAACATTATTTCTTTGAACTTGATTACATCACGTAATCTTGTACCGCGACCGTGTAACCGATGGACAATAAAGCCTGCCGGACTTACGCAATGGCGAAAAAAAATGTACACGCATGTCGCGCATCGAGAGGCCGACTCGGCGTTCGTTGGTAGCGAGGAAAGAGTTTATCGAGTTTTTTTAGAAACGTGCTAATGAAACAAGCAGCCGCCGCCGCTGCTACGAACTCTTGGACTTTTAGGGATTCGAGATGTGACCGCATTATGAAAACGGGGGATCAGTAGGGTGGACCTTCGTTGTACTTGGTGAAAATTATTTTGCAGATTTTTTTGTGGGACAAACCCTAGAATGGTGCCACTGGACTACTAATAAAAATATCAAAAAAAATTTTTAGACACAAAAGTATAAAATATGTGCCGTTTAATAAATTAAATATGATGCAAAAGAAAAAAAATTTTTTTTTTAATGTTAATTTTTTAGATTTGAAGATCACAAATGTTGTTTTTAAATCAATATTGCATATTCGCTGACCATGTACTGCAGTGGAGAAAACCGAGTTACAAAATTAAAAAATTTTCAAAGTCGACTTGGCTCCATTTCTCGTTATTCGATCAATTTCAAATTTTGCACAGATTATTTTTTCGATCCAGTGGCACCATTCTAGGGGTTGTCCCACAAAAAATTCGACAGTTGAAAAATAATGTCCACCCTAGCGGATCAGTCGTCGCGAAATGTATTTTTTCAACATTTTACCTGTTGCTATTTTCGTGGCTTTCATCCGTGACCTATCGCAAGGACTTGGTTCGCGAAGCTGTGCGCCGCGACGCGTGCATCGAGCGAACTTTAAAATCTCGTGGGCGTTCTCGCGTAGGTTTGCGAGTAGGAGCGAGTTTCCATGGTGATCGGCTCGCTGTGACCATGATTTCGACGTGACGTCATGGTTTCGGAAAGGACATCCACGTGCTGCGGACGTGCGGCTTCGGTTAACGAGTTTCCCCCGTAACAATTTTTCACCGTTACGTCACGGGAAAAACGCATTCAGCCAGACGATGCTGTCGAGTACGCAGCTCCAGGGGAAAAAGCTCATGCGTGCGTCATTCGGTATTCAAGGATCAGAAAACTCCGACACGGAGAACCCGAGACGGACGACACTAACGCTACACGGCGCAAACAACAATTAACGAGGACCTAGAGCTAACCTATTTGATAGGGCCTCTATAACCTGGAGCGTATACGAAATGTCTCTTCTCTGCGTTTCGAGTCGATCGAAGAAATATTTCCGAGGTTGAAAGCTGGTCTCGCGAAATCGTTCGACATCGGTTCTTGAAACATTTTTCGGCGTGGTTTTCTGTTGGGCCGATATCGTATCGAAGCTGATAAGATAAAATTAAGTTTACAGTATTTATGGATATTCGTGTAAGCGTGCGAAAGACAGAGTGTCTCGACGCAACGCACTTTCTACAGAGATACATACCGTGTGTTGACTAGGCTAATTAAAACGAAGCAGCTGAACAGTCTCATTATTATCCCGTTTAGCTGGCCAAACATTTAAGCGAATACGTTGAAAGTTTATCTGTAAAGTATCATAACTCATTGTTTATGTTACATGTAGTCTACGGAAGTAGGCCACGAATGTTGATACGGGTGACGACGACTATAGATCGAATTCGAAGTGGTCTGGAGAAATTTAAAGGATACTTCTACGTAATATGCTCCGTGTGGCACGACTCGAGTCGCGTTGAGTACGTCGTACGGCTCCAATTCTTTCGCGAATGAGACTGAAATATGTTTGACGTGGCTTGCGTAAGGATGATTTGATACAAGTCAAAATAATAACATATTACGTAATTACCGTGTGTAATGGTTGCGTAAGACGTATGCGTGCAACGTTCTAAATGAGAATTGAAATTAGGTGGTGCAAGAATCGTTCGGGTGGGAACATTTTTAGCGACGCTTCCTTCGAGTGTCCGTGCTCAATTGGGATCGATAGACTTCTTGTGAAAGTTACTCTTCGAAACTTGAAAGCGTAAACGTAGTAAAATGTCCGGTGGAACGCATGTTAGATACGAATTACTGACAAGATCATTAGCAGCCTGATACTTATTCGTTCCCCTCCGTTGAGGTTCTGGTTATTTTCAGCGTCAGCTCGGATATGTGGGAAAATTAAAATCTTCCTGATACACGTATTTTCGTAACTCCCGATTATCGACAGAGATGGAGATTTCAATAATAACGAAAAACATGTTTCGCCCGTGTATAATCGATTCGTTCTATTACTAAATCTGGAATGAATACGAATGAATTCGACACAAAAAATATCAGTGCAGAAATACTCGTCCCTAGGAATCATTTACACTTGGTTATGGAGTCCCAGGTGGCGCTTCTGCTGTTACCACTGTCATTATTTTTCTTATTACAAAAAATGCAAGCTCACAATTTTACTTTATGATTTATAAGAAAAGAATTTTAATTTACGCACCTAATGGATAGAAATGGCTTCCTCGATCTTCTGGAAGAAGATTTATGAAAGATAGATACATAGTATAGGAAGTATATGGCTTTCCAACAAGAAATGTCTTAACTAGGTCTGTCGTTAAAGCATTGTCTTAGATAACTATCAATTAGAGTCCAAGTATGAACAACTATGGGAGACATTTACTATACTTACGACACAGACGGGAATACTATGGCCATCTAGCGACACTATTCAAGAAGAAAAATGTCTTCTGCAGAGTCACCGACGAGAGACTGTTGAAGACATCCAGCCGTACAGGAGTTCGTGTTACCCGAAATTCAGTGTTCTCTTACGCCCTCTAGAATGTATTTTGGCTGGAGTGAGAAACACAAGGCAACCGACTGCATTTCGTCGGTACAGAAGACCACTGAGCAGATTCTCGATGGTAAGAACTGTAAAAAAGCAAATGAAGGCATGAAATGTTATATTCTCCGACCAACCGAACTGGTCTCTTTCTTATGACAAAAATCCAAGTATATATACCACGAAACGAATTTAAAACATTTAAATCACTGATCTACTAGTTTCGAAACTTGGATTTTTGGCATAAGAAAGAGACCAAAACTTCTGGTTTCGAGAGAT